>CM056600.1:35397616-35435116 GCA_029721355.1 Tegillarca granosa | reverse complement strand
TGAATAATACAAGTCTTAATTCAAATGAATTGGATTTTTACAAAAGTTTTGCATAATTCACTGTCACGAACAACAGAAGGTGCGATTATGTTGTCCTAAATATTTTGTATCGAGTACAAAAGACGACGTCGTGTCTATAAATAGTTTAGTAATAATATGTTTTACTTATGTTTAATGTCAATTGGTATTTTATATATAAAGTGAGATAAAGGTGCGGACATATTTTTTTAAAAACAACCATATATCAATATATCTTAAATGAATTGTGTCCAGGCTAATGTAATAAGATCTTATACATATAATCCATTGAATTACCATAACTTATAATAGGGGTTAAAATGTTAGACTTGTTCCAGTTAATTTGCAGAAAGAATATAGCAAAGTTTGTACCGGTCTTATAGCTAATTTCAACGTAGAATGAGTAAACGATTTTAACCTCAGTTACTGTTGCTTGTGTATTGTGTATCTTCTTTTGTTGGTAGTTGAAAAACAGTTTTAAGTTGTGTTTTTAAATATGATTGCATCCGACTTACTATTCAACATTTTGATTGATAAATTAAATCAATTAATAATTATTTTACTCATCAGAGAAGAGCATGAATAAATGTCAAACTATCTACCCGGAAACTTATAATCTCAACTTCCAAACAACAGACTTTTTAAAATGTCAATTACATGAAATATAAATTTAACAATAAAAATGTATTGAGATAGCACTTTGAAATATCATCATAACTTATCTCCCATCTCTCGTCTGGCAAGATTTGTATTGAACTAAGAAATGCATAAGAACTTTAAATTTGTTTCTGTAACTGATTTCAACATTTACATGGACTGGTTTGTTTGTGTTTGATTTAAACGATTCATATATACTCAGACTAAAATGAAATATATCCAACTAAAAATGAGATGCGTAAAACATATTTCATAATGGAAATATACTATAAATTTTTTACTATATGCAAAAATTATCTGATAATGCAGAACAGAAAAGATTGATGTTGTGATTTTCTCCACAAATTTTAAAATCGATTTAAAACCCGAATTTTGTTCTTGTCGGCATTTGATGAAAATCCAACTGATTGATTTGTTTAGAAAAAGATTAGCAATCTACAAATTGTATTCTTTAAATTCTTCCGTTTAAAGACATTATGTAATCAGAAGGGATAAATAACTTAGGATTGTAGTTTTGTAGTTGAAGTTTGTATCTATTTACATTTTATTGATGACTCATATAACAATGAAATGAGTGGAGTAAAATCTTACAAATGTTTAACTCTTTTCTACTTTTTCAAGTGTATTGGGGCAGCAACTTATGATATGAAGGAGAAAACGGATTGTTCGAAAACAAGAACTGACCAAAGACAAATTACAAACCGTACTACTTTTTGTTTGATTTAAAAAAAAATCATTACCGAATTAATTGAAGTGTTATGATTTCGTTAAACTCGACATATAGTCCCAACAACAAGTTCGTGCATACAAAACTCCATAATTGTTTTTCAGAATAACAACCGCATACATAGAAATTACATCAATATTATGATTTTTGTTTCATTACACCATCCCAGTATCCTAATCTTTTCTATAGAAATTAAAAGAATTGTTTAACAAATCAATTTTAAAAATCAGGTAATATTTTTGACATCTGTTAGTGGGTGCAAAGAAAGAAAGTTAACTAGCAACTTATGGGCATTTTGAGTTAAATGTAATAGCTTTTTATATTGAAGTGTACAGAGAAGCAACATGTTCCTTGAAACAAACATGTAACTTATGCAAGTCTCAGACAATATTACCTTAGGGTCAAAGTCAAAACTATAAAGTCTACTTACCGAACTTGCTTAATGTCTAAGTTTCTAATAATACTTATCGCTTCACCGAATTGTTAACTTCTAAAATTGTCCCTTTAAATTTATAACATTTCTAACTTTGATTTCTGCATTTTTTTGACAATTTAGTTTTGATCAGAGCTTGTTTTTCTGTTTTTAAGCCCCTTTACAAAATACTGGTATAAAACTTTCCGTTGCGTTGGTACGTTGATTTTTTTACAAACCAGGACAGATGGTTGTATCAATATATATGATATTTAGTTTCATGCGTTGTTTACATTTTTTTTGTTTAGTTTTCACAGAATGACAAAGTTACTTAATTACTTCGGAAATTTAATTTTAAATTAAGATATGTATAATTATAAGTAATATCCTTTAACTTACGAGGCTGAAATTTTCTAAATTTCTTATTTTTCAACTTACGAAAATGCGTGCGACAGGCGTGATACTACAGTGTATAGACTTAATGAAAAAAAATCTTTTGACTAAAGGTGTCGTCAATACTGCCTAAAAATTAATAATAATTTTAAAACAACTTTTCCCTTTCAGAATAAACAATTGTTTCTAGGGTTGTCTGATTTGGAAATAAATTGAGAATCTCGACATGTAATTTCAATGTATTGGTTTGTTATGCTGAAAAAAGATAAATATGTATTTAAGTTTGGACGAACTTTTTGTTGGGACTTTTAAAACAACCTTAACTGTTGACAAATAAAATGACATAATGTTTCATATTTAAATATCGCCGATTAAAATTCGAAATTTTACGATGAAAACGCTGTTATACATACTAGTATATAGCACAAACATACCAGTTAATGAGACAAAGGTTTACATGGTAGAATAACATTTCTATTAACACACAGACACGCACACAAACTTTATTTTGCATCATATAACATACCCAAATAGACAACAAAGAATTCTTTTGCTGAACCAAATTACATGATATGCACTGTATTATTTTAAGAACAAAGAGATAATTCTATCTATTTTTAAAAATATTTATTTGATTTTTTATTCAGTTTGAAAAATCGAATTCCAGTCTTATAATAAGAAAAATTATATATGAACCAAAATCTGTTACTTTATTGGTTACATCTTTGTTTAATGACAAGAAAACTTGAATATATGTCAGTTATGATATTATTCAAATAGCTAAAGATTTAAAAGAATTGATCGAAATTAAATAACGTTCTGAAGTTACCAGATACAATAAATCATCAATTTATCAATTAACAATTAACCGTACAAATTATCTTTGAAACACCAATAAAAATTATATCTTTAATAACAACCTTTTAGAAATCATAAATTAAAAAGCTTGTTTTCTGCAAATCAATTACTTTATCTGCAGTTTTTTCATGCTTTTGTTCTGATATTCCTTTTCATATCTTTAGTCATTGTCCCCTCTTTATCATGTACTAAATTTTAATGTTATCATGCAATAAAGTCCATACAAATCTAACTATACTTTTGGACGTTTATGAAGTTTATGACTTAAGATAAACGCGACAAAAACCGCCCTCAATCGAAGAACATGATTTCTAGTTTGAAGCAATTAACTTGTGTTTAGGAAATATTTTCAAATGGAATATAAATTACATCGATCAAGCAAAAATAACATTAAATTCTCATCTAAACAAAATCCCCACAATTTTAATCAAATTGCTCACTTCGGTATCACAGAGGAAGAAAATATAAAAGGAAACGTTTATAAATAGACCAGTAATCAATCATAAAATTAAATATAAAATTTAATTTTTTTTTTTTTTGGCACTCGGTAATCTTTGGCATTCCGTTTAGTTTAATCCTAACAAATAGTTAAACTATTTCAGTGGGTTTTGAAATTTACAGACGTAATCAATCAAACCACTCTGAAGTTTCTGTTTTTGATTGAAGTTTAAATCGTAATTAGATTTTTCCTGTAAGTAATAACTTCATTCAAATTTGTTTTTGTAACTTATTACTAATAAAAAATTGTTTTTTTTTGTTCCGAGAAGTCTGCATATGTATGTTTTATATACAATTATTGGCAATATGCTGCCTAAGCAACAAAAACGTATTGTCGATAGCAGAAGTTAATGTCAACCTAGAATAAAACGAATTTGAAAACAAAAATCAAAACTGAGTTCTTTCACAATCAGTTTTTTATTGTATTCTATTGAAATTATTTACAGCCATACAATTAAAAAAGATACAAATTGTTTGCAGTCATTGAAAAAAGAAGAAAACTTTTTATTCGAAAAATGTACCTGTACTTGAAAACAAACAGTAAAATCAATGATCACAACAACAAACATAAAAAAATATATAGAAACATCCACCAAGACGCATCGATAGACATTTTTAAAATATACAGATTAAAATAAGGAGTTTTTTCGGGCGGATAAAATGATTTAATATGTTTTTTTATTACACACGATGCTATAAATGCTGTAAACAAAAATTGAATGAAACAATTCCATGAAAAATTAATTTTTAACAAATTCTTTTTGTTTCTATGTTTTCTATATTTCTTTTCCTTTTTTACATTTTTATCTCCATATAACTATTTATCATGCATTTCATGGATTCATTTTCATACATTTTCATGTTAATATATCAATATTTGGTGTTAAGGCATAAGTATCGCTAAACAAAAACTAAATATTCTAAATATTGAAAATATAGAATCATATCTAAAATGTATAAACACATTGTAAAATAAAATGAAATCAAATATACCGAACTACATCTTACCATTTTATCACTTAGCACAAAATATACATTAATATTTATTAGAGCTTTGTGCAGCATTTCTGATAAAATTGAATTAGAGTTAAAGATCTTTTTATTATGAAACATTGATCAAATGTAAAAATATTTAACAACACTAATAACATTCTGGATTACATTATGATACATGTTATTAAATATAAATTATGCTTATTTCATTAACACTGTGTTTCCAAAGTGGTTTTTAAGTGGTACTTATTAAGTATTTTATTCAAAATATGTTTTGTATACTTGTATACTAGGAATGTTATATTTAGGACGAACTTATATTTTTAAAGTATTTCTTTTATCTGAAAACATTCCACGTTTTGTTTGGATGCATGAATTTGCTATTTTGAAGTTGAATTGATTTGAAATAAACACAAATATACCAGCCCATGTCCAAAACACAACTCCCCTCCCCCCCCGGCCATAAAAAGAAAAAAAAGGAAAATTTAAAAACTTACCAATTTAGTTATACACGTGTACTTCCATCAAGTAAGGCCGGATGCTCCGGAAGAATAAGCACATCCTGTCTAGTAAGATGCACCCGTCACGTATATAGTCAAATTTTAGAATGATAGGAACATGGAACTATGGTAAGTCAAATATATCCAGTAATAAATTTGGAGACATTGAACTTACCAACAATGTTGTGATGATGGCCATAACACTCTTTAAGGTCCTGGATTAGCCAAAAGTAAAAAAATTGTATATTCTTAAATAAAATGATCAGTTCTGCTGGCAATTTGATGAAATCTATCTCGTATTTAATACGTTAAATACAGATTTTCATGATAAATAAATCAGAAACATTGTATAGAAAAGTACACAGAATTTTTTAAAAATTGTATACAAAAATAAAGTATATAAAACCTAAAGCAAAAATTAGTAGTCCTGCAAAGTAAAAACCCTATTGGATAAAATACATAATTGTTTCATTTACTTACTTTAGATTTCAAACAAAGCATATATAAGTACAAATAATAACATGTGATATTATATATAACATTAACGAAAAAGCCGAGAATGTCATCATTTTACTGCTTATTTTATCAGAGATCAAACATTGGGACACATTTGAATTCTTTTCGAATTACTCCCCCTTTTAATGATTTTAAATTATATACATTGGGAATTAACCTACAAAATGATAGATACTTAAAACATTCCCTAAAGTTAATCATTGATTCGCTTATGATTGTAAGATTTTTTAATTTTTAATATAGATTCAGTTTCAACATATACAAAAATCAAAATGTGATGGGAAACAAAATGCTTTAACTGATGAGTTCATTTGGGATTGATAAATTTATGCAATGTGTAAAATAAATTTTATCTTGAACAGTCAGCTTCAAATAAGACAAAGAGAATTATACAGGGATTATATTAGGAAACGCATGCATTAGGTACGATTCTAATTTTAAGAAGAAGCAGGTGCATTTGAAATCAAGTAGTTAATTAACGATTTAGAATTTTTTTCTGTGTCAATAACTTGTTAATATATAAAGTACGTGACGAAATAACAAATTTTCTCAGTTGATACAAATTACACTACATTTTTGCAAAATTAAAGAAAAACAGAATAGATGCAAAAAAAAAAAAAAAAAAAAAAAAAAAAAAAAAAAAAATACATGTAATTATAGTACAGCACAATTATATATAACCATCGTTGGTTTCATCATATAATGAACAGCACATTATTTCTAAACATTTTATTGAAGAATATATTAAACTTAAAAATGTTCATTTTAAGACAAAAGCGTTTTGGTCTTACTGCATACAAAAATGTTTATGCCCAATATCTCTAGATCTTGCAGTAATAAATAAATAAATTAATCTTAAGTTTGTTTTTATGAAGCATCATATAGTAAAATATTCGAAACATTTGTCTGAAATATCTATATACTAAATGGTCACAAAAAATGAATCAGTAAAGGACCCAACACTGGATCATTGATAAAAAAGTCAATTTAAGACCAAACATAAAAGATCATTTGAAGTTGATTACTACGTGTCGTTACAATTTCTAAGATATAGTTATTGATTTTCAGGCAATAGGAATTTTAATGGGAGTTTGAACATTGTCTAAATTTCAGATAAAGTCTATTCTACATCTTGCATCAACCTAATGTGGATTCTCAAAAATTCTAAAGAACTACTTGATTATTTTGTTTCTAATACTCTATCTTCGAAAAAAGTATAAAAACTTTTGATTTTTCTACCTACCATTTACACCACTATCCCTCTTGCTAAATTGAAAGAACGTCTAAAACAAATCATTCACTTTTCATTCTTTTACAAAAACGGTAAACCAAGATATAAATATCTAGTGCTCAACAGGGATTCTGGTTATTTTGTAAAACACCATACAGACTGCAAACAAAAATATACTGAAGATACCATTAACAAAATGTAACATATTTGTTGTGTTTGGCAATATTATCTTTCAACAAACAATCGGTATACCAATGGGCACAAACTGTGCACCTTGGCTTGCTGATTTGTTTCTTTATTCATATGAATCAGAATTTTTACAGAACCTTGTCAAATCTGGAGAAAAGACTGTCGCTAAATCATTCAACTACACATACAGATATATACGTTCTTTCTCTATATAATCACAAATTTGGAGAATATGTGAATGTCATCTATCGAAGTGAGCTTGAAATAAAAGACACGACAGATTCTCCATGTTCTGCTTCATATTTGGACGTATACCTCAATTATGACACCCATGAAAGGTTACATCTGAAGCTATATAGCAAACGTGATGACTTCAATTTTTCTATTGTCAACTTTCCGTTTCTTTGCAGTAATATCCCTGCTTCTCCTGCGTATGGTGTATTATGTTTCACAGTTAATACGGTACGGTAGAGCTTGTTCCCACTATGGGAACTTTCTGCAACGAAGCAAATTACTTACAATTAAATTGTTGACACAGGGATATTGCAAGCCTAGGCTAATCAGGGCCCTTAAAAAGTTTTATGGCCGTCATCACAATATTGTTGATAAGTATGTAGTCACTGTATCCCAACTTATACTGGATATATTTGACTTACCATAGTTCTTTGTTCCTTTCATTCTCAAAATTGACTTGCACGTGGCGGGTGTAGCTAGCTAGACCGGGGATGACATTTAATTCTTTAATCTAAATATGTCTTATGCTGAGGGTGTTGTTATATAAAACAACTATTTTCATAAAAACAAAGAAAATTAAAGTGTAGAAAATTTTTGTAATTTGTCTCTGTTTTAGGTATTACGGCCAAAGGTTTTGCAAAGAATTACATACATACCACAAAATGTTATTCTTAAAAAACTAATGACTTGCATTTGTATAATTTTACAAAATGGAAAACATTTACCATTTTTAAAAACATCATAAACTTACATAATAATAATGAAATACAAACAAACGAGTCCATGTCCAAACCACAATCCCCAAACCTAGTAGACAGGAATTTTAAAACATGGATTCTAAACATCACACACACACACACACACACACACACACACACACACGCGCGCGCGCGTTGAAAATTGTTTGAAAATCTCAGTTACACGGAAATGGCTGAACAAGTCCAATTGAAATGTGTGCATGCCCTGATATTTTAGCTTTGGTAAACAATAATTTTATTGGTTCTCTTCTTTCTAATCTGGAAATGAGATTTTTCAGGAAACATTTAGCTATTTAAATGTGTCTTTCATACCACAAATATGAATTTTATCGCAAAAGTTTGAAATTTAAATTGTGAGTAAGTTAAAAAAGGGAATTAAATATAATAAAAATACACATGATATATTATTGCACGTTCGAGCAATTAAACACAAAATATACCAGTGCCTTTTAAATCAATAATATATTATGTTACGTTATATTTAGGAATAGTTGAAATTAATAGCACAAATGCTGGTGTATGTTAAGCTAGTAATACAAACCTATATTTTTGTTCATACTGTAATTCCAAGTGCTTTATTTCTTAATAAGGGTAAGGGTAAGAAGAAAGTTATACTTTGAAATCATAAATTTTCGTGGTTCTGAGAAAAAATATCATTTCGTGTGGGATGAATTCGTGGTTATGATCGTAGTATATTAAGTGAACTGCATGTTGTAAAATTATCGTCTTATGTGTTTAGTGTTACAAGATTACTCTACTTATTTCACTCATGTCGTCAAAAAAGTAAGTAGTTAAAACATATATCAAACTACTTCGTTGACATATAAATTCGTGGGTCAAGGTGTCCACGAAAACAACGAAATTTGGGCCACCACGAAAATTGATGATTTCACAGTATTTTGCATTTAGGACCAAACATAAATTGTTAAAACAGAGACAATTTTATCTTTAATAAGTCTAGTGCAGAAAAAAACTTTTAATCATAAATATATAACACAAATACTTTTTTAATTTTAATTAGCTTGTCATTTCTAAGTAAATAATAGATATATCACTAGCAAGAAAACTCTGAAAGTATCATTGTTGAAAATCTTGTGTCAAGTTAAAAACTGTATTTATAGGGCCACAATATTTTGGTTTACTATATGTATATATATGTATGTATTTCTGATGAATTTAAGAAATGTTACATATTTTGTATACTTTTTATACCTTACCTGGGACATGCTGATTAAAATTGTTTTGCATTACTTATCAGAGAAATAGTATATTACAGTACAATCCTTAAAGATGAAGAATGTCATGATTGTAAAAAATAAACATAGCTGTTTTAATTAACACTGTAATAGATTTTACTTCCAAACTTCGAAAAAAGTAACGGTGTTGAGTAATTACGTTGAATAATCTAAGATAGTTGCTAAATGTCATGATTATTATCTATATACAGTGGATACGGAACTCATGTCGACTCCTGCTGTATATGTTTTATTAATTTTTTTAAAACCTGCTAAGAAACTTCATTAAAAATAACATAAATTCAAAGCCTTCAGTCTAACCTTTTTAAACCGTTTTTTTTAATATATATATATTGTGTTGTTTATTGTTTATATATTATATATATATATATATATAGAGAGAGAGAGAGAGAGAGAGAGAGAGAGAGAGAGAGAGAGAGAGAGAGAGAGAGAGAATAGATTTGCGATAAATTAATATTAATACAGCAGAGAACACAATACATGAAATGATAATGGAGGAAAAACAAGATTAAGATAAATAAGGAAGAATGGTTATGAACTGTAATAGGTTTCATCAGTTAGAGAAAGGTGTCCAGTGTACATTGTTTTACCATTTAAGAAAAAGTGTCATATTATCTAAGTATGAAGAAAAATATTGAATTAATTTTGGCATAATTAACCAATTTCTTCTAGTCAAAATGAAAAGAAATCAATAAGGTATCGATACATTTATTATGTGCCGATTTCGTTTTGCATTTTTAACTGTTTGGCTATTAACCTATCGGTATCTGAAATGTCAATGACCAAAGTCCATTCGTAGATTAGAAATGTCTTTATACAACTTTTATGACATGGCTACACTACCTTTTTTAATGACAAAGACACAGTATTTTCTTTTCTAATGTACCTGGCAACATTTACTTTCGAACATGGCAACGAACGAAATTCCATTATTCCTTTTCTTACATGGCAACAAATGTTCTTTGTCTGTTTCATACATGTATGTATAAATGATTTCATTAAATTTAATGGCAGTGGCGCCTTTCCATTTCTTAAATGTTAATGAAGTTAAAAAATTACTTGTAAAATACACAACGTCGATAAATTTATTGCTTCTAGACAGTATTTTTGCTGTAAGTAAAATTTTATTAAAAATTACTAGTTAAAGTTGAACAAGGTCGTTTATAAGTTTAAAATCAAATTAACAACCGCAAAGATTGACAACTGTTCCACTGTTAGATCAATATCATATTAACGTTTGTTTAGTATATCTACTTGTATAGGTATATACTACATTCCCAATGATTAAAAAGCATCTATAACAATAGATGGCATGTGTGTCTGGTTGTTATGGCATTACCTAGAGCATAACAAAGAAGCATGGGAATTCCTTAGTGTATCAAAAAATCTAAGGTCAATTATTTAAATAGGACATTGCTCAGCTGTGTTAAAGCAAAGGTCAATTTAATGAATATTTTCCCTAGATAGAACGAAGTGAATAATACCCATTCATCAACAGACACTAAAATCAATGAGGAAATTGTCTAAGCCGATGTATGTATAACACATTTGCTTATTTACGAATAACACCATTACATATCACAATAATAAATAAGAGATCCAGGGATATCAAATCTCACCTTGAAAGTGGAATAATGAAAAAATAATAAAATAAAAATAATATGTCTTAGAATGACTTTTTTCAAAATACCTTTTATATGGACAATTTCAGTTATACATATACACCCCCTACACGCACACACGCATACATACATACATACATACATACATATATATATATATATATATATATATATATATATATATATATATATATATATATATATATATATATATATATATATATCTTAGCATAATGAATCTGGTCACAGCTTAACAGCTAAACAAAGTCGCCATTGTGTCAGTTGTTCAGTTGAAAGTTAATGGTTTCTTTTTTATCTTTGACCTTGAATCTGTTGTGTTGTTTACGATGCGAGTATAAAATAACAGCTTGTATAGCACTATACTGGGACGTTTGTTAGAAATGTAAATGGTTCCTTACTAATGATATTTAGGATATATTCAGGTTGCTAAGGAATTTCTTTTGTCTCGACAAGTTTAAGGTGTCTATGATTTACAATGATTTGTCGCTTGAGACTGATCACAAATAATGTTAAGAGATCATGACCTTTGAATTTACTTTGGGACCATCAAGTGTATATTGAATGTTTCTAATCTCATTTTATTTATATGTTAAAAGCTTATGCAAAATTGAAAAAAAAACGATCGCGATTGAATACTCACCATTTCAAGTAAAATGAAAGTGAGCTATAAAATAACTTGTTCTGAGTTTTGTTTATATTTCACAGTTAACCGCAAAAACATAGTTCATATTTACGTCACGACACTGACTCTATTCCTATTTACAGGTAGATGTATCATACAACAATATATGCCATTTAAAAGTTAAAACAATACTTAATAGCCTCAAAATTTGTTTTTGATACCATTTTTCTTTGACGAATTTACATAATAATAATAATAATAATAATAATAATAAATAAAAAATAAATAAATAAAATAAAAAAGTGTAATCTAAAACATTGTTGAATGTTTTTGATATCACGTGATTTTAAAACCAACCAATTAACAAATCTCTAAAATTATTTGCGAAACACTTACAGAAACAAAGAAAAAATATGTTTTAGTTTAATAAACTTTAACCAAATTTAAAAAAAAAATTCTAACAAAAAAAAAAATAAATAAACAGATAAACAAGTAAATAAATGAAAATTTAAAAATAAATAAATAAATAAAAAATATTTAAAATCGTACAACTAATAAACAAAATGTACGCAGCATAAATAACTCATATCTTTACATCGATTATTGCCTAATACATTTTTTAATTAGTTGCAGATGCTTCTTCTTTATATAGAGAAAAAACCTATTGTTAATCTGCTATTACAAAATATGACTGCAAATATAGTCAGGAAATATTAGGAAGATTATATGAATTGTAACTTATAAGTATCGATTTTAAGGTCATGTTTCATTGTTTTGATAAAATCTTTTGCAAAAAATTATTTTATCTTTTATTACTTGTATTGACTGGTATGGCTGTCTTTGTTTGAGCCAATTAAAAATATTACTGTTTACTGTTGAACGCTGTTTTCTTTTAACAGAGTTTCACTTCAAAAATTCTGAACTTAGCATTATTCACATAAAATGTCAATGACCTAAAAATATAAAGTTGTTTTATGGTATCTTATAAGACACCATAAGATAAAAAAATCTTTCATTATTTTTGAAAGATTAAAACCGTTTACCGTATTTAGAATTAATTAATTTTCTGGTTGAATAAATGTGTTACACAACAAGCTTCTCTGAATGACATCTTCTAAGATGATCAAAGCCATCTCATTTATTACACTAACGCTTCTACCTCTTAACGACGTTAAACTACTGCGGTAGCTCAGTTGGTAGAGTGCTCGCTCCGTATGTTGGAGGTCATGGGTTCGAACTTCGACCGGGTCTGACCCAAGACTTGAAAGTGGGTAGTGATTGTTCTTTCGCCAAGCACTCGTCATTTCGAAATGAAAGTCACGGTTCTTTGGATGGGAACTTAAAATAAACGAGCTCCTGTGTCACGGTAGGCGTGGTACGATAAAGAACCCTGCCGTATAATGCCATCAGCGCAATGCACAGAAAAAATTCTGCATTTTCGCTTATGACTGGCGACGTCTCGATATAAGTGAAATATTCTTGACTGGAATGTTAAACACAGTTACTTAACTCAGCTCTTAACAAATAATATCGACCTAATTATGTTGAATACTGAAACAAGCGAGCAGTTTAGAATCATATGGACAATAAAAACACAAAAAATTAAAAAAAAAAATTTAAGGAATACTTTAAATATATATCCATATGCTGGAGGTGTTTTCATACTAAAGTCATAATGCTACATAATCGATGAAATTTTAAATGTTTAAAGTCCTGTTCAAAGTTTCTCTCTCGTTACAGGTAAAACTTATCCGTTTCAAGATGATAAAGGAAACTTTAGTTTCCAAAGAAAATCAACGATCTTCTTAAGTAAGTTGAATGAATAATCTGACGGTTTTAGGTTATCAAGTTAAATGAACTACTTTTAAAAGCAAATGGACAAGCTTTTTAACCCTCAGAACTGCTAAGATGGGATTCAAACCTAGTCGTTCAGAGACGTACTGAATAAAAACGCTCGATTTAGACTAATGGATTAATGAGTCTCTACTCTATTTTTAAGCGGTTAGCGTATACGCTAACCGCTTATTGGCATCGTGTCTTGCAGGAAGTGATAGGTCAAAGCGACTCCTAGCGGTAACCTTAGACCTTTGACCGAAGATTCCTACATGCTGTTTGGGGAGATACCTACTATGTCCACGCCTACTCCCGTCATGCCTTATGCCTTCAACTGGCAATATGGCGTGTAGTTTCATTCACAAAACGCCTATGAATGAAGTGTTAACGTAACTTTATGTTTACGATGACCTAACAGACCCAGTGACAGTGTGCATGCTTCCCGTGTAATATGGATTATAACACAGCAGCATCCACTGTTTTCATTGAGAACTCCGACATAAATAAGTAAGTTGTTGTAATCTAACTTGAGGTTTAAAATTTCAAAAGTCATATAATCAGACAGGGAAGATACAAAATAGTTAAACTTAGAAAGAAGAATTATGTGGTTGGCTTGTCGACATCAATCGCAGAAATGACACATCACTGGATCCCGATGGCAGATCATTTCATCACCGGTAGTATGTTATTAATTAACTGATATACTGTACTGGAATATATTTGTATATTGTTTTCTGTTTTCCTGCATTCAGCACTGCCAAAATTAAGTGAAAACGCCTATAATGACAGTACCGATCTTGAAAACTTCTGTGGAAATTAATAAGTATCTCTAGTTCTAAAATGCACGTTTTTATTCGCCCCATACGACTGGAGTTAGCACTCTACCATTTATCTGAAAACTGTTGGCAGTTTCACTGTTCTACGTGTTTCCTATAATTGAGAGAAAGGGAGAGAGAGAGAGAGAGTATAGTAATGGTGTTTTACGCTCAGTCAAATTCTTTAACTTATTTCGAAATGGTAAGTCAGTTCTGGGATGGTGGAGGAAACCGGAGTGCACAAAAAAAAACCACCGACCTATGTCAAGTGTACTGACAAACTTTCCACACTGTCTGAGGCACTGTGATCCGTAAGTGTGTGCTTTAGGACACTTGGCCACTGGGGCCCCTTACCTGTAATTGATATTTGTTCTTTGTGTAAACTGTAATGTCAGTTTACCAGGAAAAGAATTTATTATAATTATTATTTTTATTATTGTTATTATTTTTGGTATTATTATTATCATTCAGGTAAACCATTTTAACTGTATGACTGATCAAATCCAGACTGGGCTCATACTAGTAAAGTAAACAACTTAACAGCGAGAAAGTCACAGAAGAAATGAAAAAGTCTAATAAAGACTTTGACAGGTATGAATAATTTGTAACAACTACTGGGATGTAGAGTGCTTATCCCATCATTCTTATGTGGAATAAAGTTTGTATACATACCATGGCTTATGGTAGAACAGCAATGAAACAGAACATTATTAGTTCTGGCCTTAATCTAGGACAGTCACAGGTCATATTTTGAATTGCCTTTCTATGCATAGTAAACCGGTTTTATGAAATAAAAAGGTCATGACATACACTAATGCTTTACATGGAAAAAATGTGGAGTAAATAGACTTAGTCAATTTCACATCATTGCAAATTGCAAAATTTCTCAGTAAAGCTGGATGATCACAAATTATATTATAGAAAGCTTAAGTATACAATTTACATTGGACTGTGAGGTTGTAAATACATTTTATCAAGAAAATTAAAAACTTTTTCAGAAGTTTTATTTTTACAGACAGATGAACTGTGTGTAAAACATGTCTTGATTATACTTTGGCTTGAGAAATCTCAATTTAAGTAAAATATATTGCCACTTGCACAACTTTATAGCAGTAACACTAAGATTGACCACCTGGCAATTTGTTTTTGCTTCATCCAGTTATACCCAAAGGTCTCGAGATACTTTTTCAAGTAAATGTGTATCTAAATTTTTAAAATTTGTTTTTGCTTCATCGAGTTATACTCAAAGGTCTCGAGATCCTTTTTCAAGTAAATGTGTATTTCAATATTTTAAATTTGTTTCTTTTTTCATTGAGTTATACTCGAGATCCTTTTTCAAGTAAATGTGTATTTCAATATTTTAAATTTGTTTCTTTTTTCATTGAGTTATACTCAAAGGTTTCGAGATCCTTTTCAAGTAAATGTTTATTTCAATGTTTTAAATTTGTGTCTTTTTTCATTGAGTTATACTCTAAGGTCTCGAGATCCTTTTCAAGTAAATGTGTATTTCAATGTTTTAAATTTGTGTCTTTTTTCATTTAGTTATACTCTAAGGTCTCGAAATCCTTTTCAAGTAAATGTGTATTTCAATGTTTTTAAATTTGTTTCTTTTTTCATTGAGTTATACTCTAAGGTCTCGAGATCCTTTTCAAGTAAATGTGTATTTCAATGTTTTAAATTTGTTTCTTTTTTCATTGAGTTATACTCAAAAGTCTCGAGATCCTTTTTCAAATGTGTTATTCAGTATTTTCTCAGGAATGTTAAGTATGATTTATTTTTTAACTCATTTTTAAAAAAAAGTTGTTATTATTTAAAAAAGTTTTTGTTTGTTTTTTTTTTCTATTTTCAGAAATAACAGACTGAAGGAGCAACAAGCAAATAAAGACAGACCTCATGCGTCTAAGGCCGTTCAGGATTTATTTGAAAAATCACAGTAGATCTGAACATGATAACATAAACCAGAATGCATCCTTATTTGTAAAAATGGACACCTTTGAACCAGACAAGATACAACACTTGAAAACACAATAACCATCTTTGACAAGAGTCAAATTGACAATGAAATGGATTGATAACTGAGAATGCCCATGATTATCAAAGCAAGGTTTTTTGAAAGTAAATTCTGCTAAAAGACAAATTGTGCTTTTTCTTAATACACAAGTGATATCTTTTCAGACATATCATTTTCAGTTAAACTTTACTTTTAAATATTCTTTTATATCCAATGACCATATGCCCTTAATATATATACATGTATTTCCTTTTGTAACAATATAAAGATTAAGATGATAAACCAAAAACATTAACATGAATTGGAACTTGTTTCTATTAGCAACATTTTTAGATGACCTGAGCACATACCGGTAGTGCTCAAGTAAGCTATTGTAATGGGTCAATGTCCGTCGTGTTATCCTTTGTGTGTCGTGCGTCAACTTTTGCTTGTTAACACTCCAGAGGCCACAAATTTAATACAATCCTTATCAAACTTGCTCAGAATGATCTTCTTGACTAGCGCTAGCTCAGTTTTATATATTGGCCATACTGGTTCAATAAAAAGGTTACTAGGCCAATTTATAGAAAAACCTTGTTAACACTTCTGAGGCCCAAATTTCAGCCTAATCTTCATCAACCTTGCTCAGGATGATGCTCTTGACAAAAGCTAGCTTAAGTTTGTTTAAGGATCATGTTGGTCAATAAGTAGGTCACTAGGTCAAATTATAGAAAAGGTCCAATTTACTAAAATCAAGCTGAGTGTACATCATTTCAGGTGAGTGTCTAAGGCCTTCATGGTCCTTTTGTTTTTTATGTTGCTGTAAATAAAATTTTCTCCAGAAATTTCTTTTCATATTATTAAAGTACCCTAACATTGGGGCCTTGGTGGACAAGTGGTCTAAGTCACATGCCTACATCATTATGTTTGCTCAGTTGGTAGAGTGCTCGCTTTGTATTAGGGAGGTTCGGGGTTCAAAGTCAGACTGGGTCTGACCAATACTTGAAAACTGGTAGTGACCTTTTTTTGCCAAGCACTCTGCATTTAGTAATGAAAGTCATAGGTTCTTCAGAGTAGACCTTAAAAACTGAAACATGACAGGCATGGCACCCTACATAACCCTCCCTGCACATTGCCCTAACCACACTGCAAAGGTAAACATTTCTGTCACTTTATCTACATTTGGTGAGGTCTCGATATAAGTGAAATATTCTTGATTGGGACGTTAAACCTCATTAGATGAAATTGAATCACATGCTCTCAGATCAAAGTACATCTTACTGAGTAGGTTTGAATCCCACAGTGACAGAACCTAGGATGAGAAAGTTTTACAATTGCTTGTTGAAAGCCTTTGCCTATCTCCAGGCACTCCAGTTTACTCCATCAGCTTAGGACAGACTACTTTGCTTATTATGTGAAAGAATCAGTATCTTGACGGGGTTTGAAACACATCTGTCTCTCCACTCTACTCCAGTTTACCATGAATAGAACCAGAGTAGGCATATTATATCAGAAAACTAATGAATATTGGCTACTTATACAACAGACTGCATCATTATCACCTTTTCACAAACTAGGATGAATAATTATAGAGACAAACATGCAGCATTAGTTTTTCAAATTACTGATATCAACTTGTTTAGATTAACTTTCAGAATACATTGTATTTTATTTTAGTTTGATAACAACCAATGAAAGTCATAATTTTTATTACAAATGCAGGAACAACTAATTGTAACAATTTCACTATGGTGTTACATTGTATGAACTCATCTACAGATTTATTTCATATAAAAATTTTTTCCAAATTGTTCCTTTCTTGAGTGGCATGTTATGTAATTTGGCTCTATTCAGCAAGTTTTATGCCTTCACTGAAGAAATTGAGTTCATACAAATAATCTAATGCATTAAATGATAGGTTTGTTGGTTTTATTGCTGTTTAATCTTAGTTAGCAATTTTCCAACCAGTCATGACAAGAGGAAGTTAATAAATTTCTCAGGATAAATTAAAGAACAAGTTTGTGTATGTGAGATGTGCAAAAAATTTGGAAAATTGCAATGCAGGCATTATTTTTGATGTATTGAGACATTTTTGTCTGATGGAAGCAAAAACCAAATGTCAAGGTCGTGTCATTTTAATTACCTGAGCTTTAAAATGCTATATCATGACTAAGTTTAAAGATTTTGACATGGAAGATAACCTTTTGATGTTATTTTATATGGAAAATTACAATGCAGGCATTACTTTTTGATGTATTTAGACATTTTTGTCTGATGGAAGCAAAATCCAAATGTCAAGGTCATGGCATTTTGATTACCTGAGCTTTAAAATGCTATATCATGACTAAGTTTAAAGATTTTGACATGGAAGATAACCTTTTGATGTTTTTTTTATTTGGAAAATTGCAAGCAGGTATTACTTTTTGATGTATTGAGACATATTTGTCTGATGGAAGCAAAATCCAAATGTCAAGGTCATGGCATTTTGATTACCTGAGCTTTAAAATGCTATATCATGACTAAGTTTAAAGATTTTGACATGGAAGATAACCTTTTGATGTTTTTTTATTTGGAAAATTGCAATGCAGGCATTACTTTTTGATGTATTGAGACATTTTTGTCTGATGGAAGCAAAATCCAAATGTCAAGGTCATGGCATTTTGATTACCTGAGCTTTAAAATGCTATATCATGACTAAGTTTAAAGATTTTGACATGGAAGATAACCTTTTGATGTTTTTTTTATTTGGAAAATTGCAAGCAGGTATTACTTTTTGATGTATTGAGACATATTTGTCTGATGGAAGCAAAATCCAAATGTCAAGGTCATGGCATTTTGATTACCTGAGCTTTAAAATGCTATATCATGACTAAGTTTAAAGATTTTGACATGGAAGATAACCTTTTGATGTTTTTTTATTTGGAAAATTGCAATGCAGGCATTACTTTTTGATGTATTGAGACATTTTTGTCTGATGGAAGCAAAATCCAAATGTCAAGGTCATGGCATTTTGATTACCTGAGCTTTAAAATGCTATATCATGACTAAGTTTAAAGATTTTGACATGGAAGATAACTTTTTGATGTTTTTGCAGTGCTCTCTGTAATTAAACCAGATCAAAGAGCATGAGTGATAAGAAATAAGATGTTGGTCTTCCTGTATTTAGGTGCTTAGTTTAGATATAAGACATTACTTCATAATTACTGAATAAGATTTTTTGTTGAGAGATATTTTGTTACTTTCAATAAATATTCATTTTTTTATTGCAGCTTACAAAATGTCTTAAAGTGGATTTTATTTTGTATCAAAACACTTTCACTGGTCATTTTCTTTCAGATGCATCTATTTTATCCCTTATTTTGAAATAAAACTGAGGAATGGGGTAATGGTGATTTACATACTACCACAATCACAGTTAACAGTCTAGTCAAATGGGTTCTGATCTAAAACTGATTACAACATCATTCATTTTGTTACAAATGTAACGTACATATTTACAAAAAGCTAAGGGTCAACCGAAACCTCATCAAAAGGCTGTACATTTTTTTGAGAAATTGAATACCGCCGAGGTACTTTTTTGAAAGTGGGATAATCAAAATTTATCTCAACTTTCAGAGCTACCAGGCTAACCGATTTTCAGTACTTTCAGTACTTTGATTTAAAGTTCAGGGCATTCTATAATTTCTGTAACGATTATCTTGTATCATGTTTCTTGCCTATTCTGTTTCCTTAATGCTATAGATTTTTTGTTAGACTATCTTCCAAATAATTTTTTTTTAATTTTAAGTTTGCAATATTTAAATTTATATCAGCGATTTGCACGAAACAGATAAGCATTAAGCATTAAAAGAACAGAATATTTGATCACAGATTAATGACAAAATGAAACTAAGTATTTTCTACCGAAAACTGACCCGACATTGTAATTAAAACTTTTAACAAAATACCACGAACACCGAGATTTACTACTATTATCTATTGGATTTAATTTTCTTCGTTGTTTTAAACCAGCTCAAATAACACATATAAACATCAGATATGGGGAGTAATGAACATTATTTATTTTAATATTCACTTCATGGCATCTGTGCTTGTTCTGACATTTAGGGACACACGCTTATAAGTATTTATTTAAAATGAAATAAAACCTATATCTAAAACACATCAACTTATATAAACAATGGCAATAATGCTCCACAACATATATAACGTGAAAGATTGAGATTCGGAATAAAAACATAACATACAAATGGAATTCGCCAGTGTACCACATGATCAATACCTCTTAACGTTTGTGCGGAATGAAATGGATAACGTTTACGTCAGATATTCCTGAAAAAACGTCCGAGTCGTTATTACGGGAAAACGTAACTTTATGCGATTCCGTTGTCAATAGAAATAATTGTACATGTCCCGCACAAACGCTATGAGGTATCACGTGATACACTGGCGAATTCCATTGAAACAATCTAACAATAATGTCCATGAAAAATTGATATTGTTGACAAAATTGTTTAGAAAATATCCATTTCGATCAAAACAGGTGCTCATGTACGCAAAAGATAGGACAAAATAAAACTCTTTATGAAAAAGATGAAACACCATAACGTTTACACATTTAACTGCACGATTAAAGAGAGATTATTCTAGAAATCAGTTGTTCGCAGTTGATACAACTTCCGGTAAGAAAAAAAAAAGAAGAATTTTCCCTATTTTCTAACGGAAGCATTGGAATATGATATTCTGCATCTGATAGAAAATATAAAAAGCGAGAAATCTTTGATCCAAAAAATTAAACATGGCTTTCTCAGTTTGTGTTAAAAATATATACATACAATCACATATTATTTGTTCCTTTCATTTTCAAATTTATATTTGAAAATGTAGCTAACTAGACAGGAGGTGCGTACTTTTCAGGAGCACCCGGCCTCAGTTCCTTGATGACAGCTGACGTGTTTAGCTTAATTAGTTTTATACTTTCATTTAGGATTGTGATTTAGGCATGGACTGGGATGCTTGTGTTTGATACATACAAATACTTACTTATTTACCGACAATTCAATGAGTCATATTTTTATAACAAATTTTCTTAGGTCTAATTTTTTAAAAATTAGTTTAACACACTATTAAGGTCTTTTAGATTTCATAATTTTGTCTACATTATATTTACATCTATCTTTATATGGCGTGATAAAACAATTACCTTAATCAATGTAACAAAATTTTCATTTATATTAAAGCATTGAAAATTGTACCTTTCAACCTCTTGAAACCAAGAAAACTTAGACGGAAAATTTTCTATCGATTGCTTAAACCTTAAGACGACCATTATATTTACATAAATGGTTTCATTGAAATGTATTTTGACAGAAAATCGACTAGTCCGTTCATAATTTCACCAATAAATGCTTCTCTTCACAGAACAGCTTGGTCAATAAATAATCATTGAAAAAAGGACTTAATTGAAAACAACCACACACATCGAAGAAACTTCTATTTTATCTTAAATGTTGCAAATTCATTATTCAGAAGAAATAGAAGCCATTTGTATAAATTTATGGATTTTCATTGCATAATTGTCAGATTTCAAAATAAACTAGAAACACCTAAAGTTTAAATAAAACCAAAATTAATTTCTGTTGTATGAAATAACAATTTTTCATTTTTATTTTGACGTTGTTGAATGAAAGCTGGCATAAATAAGAAATATGAGAATAAAGTAATATGCTTATATGTCAGCTGTCTGTGGTTAGTCAAAATCAATCACAAATGTTCAATATGACAGCAGTACTGGCGCCATTGAAAAATTTATGTTTCTTTTTCTTTCTATGCTTCTTTGTAACTTTAAAGATGACATCATTAATCGAATGTCTACAGGTTTCATTGACATTTCAAAAAGGTCAGCGGGTTTTATTCTAAAGTTTTGGTATATGTGATAATGCTTATGCGTTTTACGTCCAAAATTTAAAAACAAACTATCAGAATCGACTAACACGAAAATATCTATAGCAAAAGCGAGATCGTAACTGTGTTACGGAATACTAGTATACGGGCCTCTGTTACTGGAAAAATTAAAGAGTTTAGTGTTTATGAAAGCATTGCCATTTGGCATGCTGTAAAATCATAAAGATTGTGTGAGATTAAGTTTCATTATTTTTGTGGGTTATTGTTGTTGTGACTGCAATATTGTTGAACATTGCATCAGTAGTTTTTTTTCGGATTTTCGCGGCGAGAGCAAGGTTTTTCATCTATATGGATTAATCTAAGAACAAATTTATGTATACATGTGATGTGCGAGTATATAGTAAGCGCACTTAGGGCGACTTTTTGTTAAGGCGGTACCGTTGGCACGCATACTAGCACCGGGTGAACTAATCAATGCTATATCCTGTTGATGAAAATCGCCAGGCGAGGAAGCAATGTCTCATATTTTCAAATCTTACGTATGACCCATCCAGGGTTCAAACCCACGACATCCCGCTCTCAAGGCAGACGCTCTATCACTGAGCCACAAAAGGCGGTTTCAAATTTATTGCTGTCAACTTGGATTTTATTTTTACATATTTCTTGAAAAATTAATGAAAAATGTTTGATTTGTCTTTTTTTCTTTACAAGTTTCTCACAATGTTGCATCTCTCCGTTATTATAAGTTATCACAGCTATTATTCAGTGATATTATATGGTTATTGACTTTTAATGACGTTTATACAAGGTCGTAGGACGCGGTGAATATAACTTTCTGTTAGGTCGAGAAATCCTAGTATTGACCAAAATCAAGTGTCAACAAGTGTATTACTATGTGACCACAGAGAGAATAAAATGGATGAAGAGCTGTCTGTAGCTGTAATCACGTCATACTAATATTCGTGTCGAAAAGGTTATTGGAAATCCCCTTCATCTAATTTTAGTTCCACGCACACTGTTGGAATTTCATATTATCCTCTCGCGACTTTACGCGCGAGGATTATAATGTTTATGAGAATATATAATTTCATATAATATGCAGTTCTATCATAGCGAAGTGTAGGAAGCCTCTTAGCTAATCAGAATGGAGAAAATTTATTATCATATACTTAAAAATAATATAATAGGTGTTGGCGTTCATCATAACAAGAATCTTTAAAGCACGATTATTTCAATAAATGGATCTTTTATGACACAGTAATTTCAATATTTATGGTTCTAAAAGAAAAAAATAAATAAATAAATTTTACATAGTTTTTAAACAGTTTCAACAGTGGCATCTTTTATATTATTTTTTATAACAATATTGAAATATAATTGGATAAAAGGAAAAATACATTTAAAGATTTAAATTTAAGTGCAATAAGATTAAACAATAAATACGAATTGATGACCTTAACATTTTGTCTGGTAACTTAAAATGTTGTAGATGAAAGCCATGTATTTAGCCCATGTCAAGATAAAAAAAAAAAAGAAAAAAAGAAAAAAAGAAAAAAATACAGAACAGAACAATAAAACACAAAACTAAGATTTAGTCGATTTGGATTCATATATTTTTGAAACTTTTGATTCATTAAATTTCAAACTTTTGGATTATCTTTTTATCAATTAATTTTTCGGCCCTTGGTGTCACTAAAAAGGATCGAGTTTAAATTTCTGAAAGGTGCGCTAAGTCGATGGCCGAGTTGTTAAAGACATCGATGCTTTGGCCACAGCGCCTAATTTTGCATACCTTAGGATGATGGTTTTCTCTTGCTTTCAGTTTTCTTTCATCAAAAAAAAAAAAAAAAAAAAAAAAAAAAAATGCGTCGGTATTCTAATGTTCAGCAAGTTTGTAGGTCATCGAACATATTCCGAAGACGAAATATAACTTTTCACGAGAAGAATATTTCAAAATAGTTACTTCTATTCTTTTAGGAATTTCGGTTGATATTTACAAAAAGAAAAACTACTTTTGTATTTGTTTATGATAAAAAGGTCACAAAATTTATCGCTAAATAATGAATAAATAAATAATTTCTAAAACGTTTTTCTCTTTATCTGGTTTGTTGACATTTCTGCTGAATTAGTTAATTATCAATATTAGTACAAAATGATGTATTATTACTTGTGACATTATATTTTAGACATTAACTATAAATTAATGTGATAGGAAGGAATTTATGTAATTGTAGAACAATTTTTGGAATGTAATAAAGTTGTGATATTATACCCCTCTTGGACAATCAGAAAATACCAGGTTAATACTGACAATGAATCATGTTGGTGAATAAAATAACATTTTATTTGATACACATTATACATACTTTTTAACAGTTTTTTCCTTCATGTGTGTGTGTGTGTGTGTGTGTGTGTGTGCGTGTGTGTGTGTGTTTAAGAAACCATTATGAAAAACATATAAATTTCTTGCGTACACTACTTCAATGTCGAGTAGAGTAATAATGTTTACGTCCTAGTCAATCTGTTTTCATTTATATCGAAGCGGGTCAGTTCTCGGAAGGTGAAAGAAACCGTATTGACTGAAGAAAACCATCCACCCTCGACAATTGAACTGACAAACTTTCTCTAACTAAAATGAATTTGGTCGAGCGGGATTAAAACGACGCACTGAAAGGCACCGTGATCCGTAAGCGCGCATTACAAGTCGCGGCCACCGAGGCCCACCCCCCCTTTTTTTTTTTGTTAGATTAGGGTTTAAGTTGCTTACTTTACATAACACTATTGAAGTAATACAAACATTCTTATTTGAAGATCATAAAAAAATCTATGAATCTGAAAAGGATGCACTAACTTTCTCCAATAAATATGTTGCAATAAACATGTTACACGGGAGGTTAGGTGACGGGTAGTCTAAAGCTTACAGATCACAAAGTCTCTTACTTTCTTGATTCGGATCGAATCCCACTTTAGAAGATCTTAGTGTGAAAATGTTTATTAGTTCGCTTGCCGAATGCCATTGGTTACCGGACACTCCGGTTTCACCGCCATCTAAAAACTTACCGGATGCAAACACTATTACTCAACTTTATTCCACTCCAAGTAATAATATAACTCAACTGAAAGGATATAATTTCCGTCTCAATGCATTTATTTGACGAAATAATAAAATAACATGCATGCCTTCTGTACTTGGACGCTATCCCAATTGTCTGCAGCTTCAATGACGAATTAATTTTCATGTTTCGGATCCGCAAACAAGCTACAATTTTTTTTTTACAATTTGTTTAAAAACAAAAATATCTTCTTGACTTCATCAAGTTTTGTATTAAAAAATGTCAATCAGAGAGATTGTTTTTGGCTGAAGATCTTTTTGCAAGCAATATTAAAGAACAAATGGGTAATGATACAAAAGATGTTATTTTGACCACTTAGGATATAATAAAGCACACGTCTTGAGTTGTGGATATATTAGTGCACTTATACCTCTTACAGTTTCTGGAGCCTCGGTGGCCGAGTGGTCTAAAGCGCGCGCTTACGGATCACAGTGCCACTCACCTGCCTGGGTTCGAATCCCACTCGGCACAGATCCTTGTGTGAGAAAGTTTGTCAGTTCGCTTCCCGAAGGTCGGTGGTTTTCTCCGGGCACTCCGGTTTCCTCAGCCATCCCAGAACTGACCACCTCGAAATAAGTGAGAAAAATTCTTCGACTGCGGCGTGAAACACAATTACTCCACTCCACTCTTACAGTTTCACATATTTGGCATTTTTAAATTTAAAAAAATAAGTCTTATATTTAGAAATCATTATTTTCATTTTTCTTTTTGTAAATTTAATTTAGCAGACGACAATAAATAGGAATCGATAAATTTGGATTTACGATTTACGCTCTAGTGAAGTTTCTTGCACGTATATCCAAGTGGTCAGCTTAGGAATGGTGGAGGAAACCGGAGTACCGATAATTGAAAAGCAACAATAATAAACCTTTTGCCCAAAACTCAATAAGTAAAAAAAAAATAAAAAAACAACTATTTATACCCTCTTTCCTTATGAACCAAATTTTCTCCATAATAATGCGTGCATGTATGTAAATTGTCTGCACAGTGTAGATTTTTGTTGGATGAAAATAAAATTGGTTCCCTTTTATTTGTTATGAGGGTTTCAGCAATATCTGTTCAATAGCGCCTTTGTATGCTCGTTGCTAGTACATGTAATTGCGAAATTACAATTGTTTTTCATCACCGATTTTGAAAGAGTTGATACATTAAAGCAAGTTATTATTCCGTTCACTGTACATAAATATCTTCGATTGCAAGCGACAAATTAAGATATTAATCTTTATACGTATTCTCAAAGGTGATACAATTGTGACTCGGAATTTGATTCCGAACACAGACAGGAAATTCAAAAAAAAGTGTAGCATTGTCTCCAATGCAAATTACTGAAACGAGAAATAATCTATAACAAAAATAATTTTACTTAATACTAAACATCAATCATTCTCCATGTAAATTTACATTGTTATACGCCATTGAGGACACCATTTATCGTCAAGTGAGCGGTGTACCGTATCAGGGAACCAGTTTTCTTTTATTCCTCAACATTAGGTAATTTCCCACAAGAGCTTTAATACATGTATAAAACTCGATCTCTTGTATCAGAATCATTTTGTTGGTATATGTATTATACCAACTAAAAGCTTGTGGATTTTTACAACTGAAAAGTTCGTCGTCATAACTAAATCGTTCATTCAATAATTCCACTAAAAATGAAAATCAATTCTTTGGAAAACGTTATAAACTTGATAATTACATTATGTGGGTTATTTTACTATTGTAATTTAATATAGGAAGAGCGCTCAAAGACGGGATTTAAACGTGAGTTCGATAAAATACTCTGAAGATTTCATTTGATGTTTGATTGGAGAGTGTGTAAAAATCGGATTACTAAGTTAATATTGTTTAGAATAATAGAGTTTTTCCTTTTTTTATTTTACGGTGATAATCGTGTTAGTATAATCACTTGTTTGGAGTAAACATAACATATCATACGACGATTTTTATAACTTGCTTATAACTCTTTAATTCGTATTAGAGTGTTGATCGATTATGGTAAATTTAAGCACCCACACTTTAAAGTTATAAAGTGTATGGTAATTAACCTCTAATTCAATATATATCCTTATAATAGCTTATTTTTCTCTTAACCAATATTCGCTGTCAATAAATCTACTGGAAGAGCGGAAAGTGTATCATCGCCGAGTAACAATGTTCTTGACAATGTGATATAAAGGCACATCTACCTTATAACTGGCATATCGAGATAAGACAATCTAAGCGTGCCTTCAACACATCGTAAAAGCAACGTAATAGGTATATCTCAGGAGTTCAGGCAGAAAGTAAGATACCTTATATATATACACACACATAAAAATAACGGGGAACACTTGAATGATATCAAACTAGTTTAGAAATATATTTCTTTATCAAAATACCGAGGAGTTTAGCCGTATGATTTCTTGATTGAGAAAACAGAATGACTATATACATGTACACTTAAAACACGGGAGCATTCCCGTCAATTGTTCAAAACGATTTTGAAACTAACACAGGCACTTGAGATATTTTTCGTATTTAATGAATATGATTGATTCATTTTTAACTGATGGGATTATAATATAAAGCATAGATGATTTTTGATTTATTTTTAAAATTATAAAGTGTTTAATATTTGATGTAATTAAATTTCGGTGTTTAAGTTAAAATTTTAAGATGGAATGTGACAACTTATTTTTCGTTACAACCACAAGAAGAACGGTTACTCTACCTGTGTTTAATGTTTTACCACCTGCGATATTTTTAGTGAAGATGTTACTATCTATTATTATGACAGGTAAGTCATTAATTTTATCTTATTGCTTCACGTGTTATTTATAGACTTTTTTAAATTTAGCTTGTACTACATGTACTCCATAATCTTTCTAAATATTTTTTAACGTTCGTTGTCTCGTTTCCTTACCTATTTACAGTTTTTTTTTTGGTTATTTCATTTTTCAAAGTTCATTTCGAAACAATGAAAAACAATATAATGAACAACAGCAACACTCAAATCAATCCTTTAGGCTCAAGATGCATCTTCTATCACTGCAATGTGTAGGTAGGTGCTACAAAAAGAGGTTTACGCCTTGCAATTGACGTGAAGTAATTCCTGTGATCAATTTATCTTCAAAATGAAATAAGTACATGGTTTTGCAACTTTTTACATAAATACTAAAATGCATTACATTTGTAATAATCATTAGCGGTTTAGAATGAGTGCGCCTAATAGTTGTTGTGGTTATTAATCACCACTAAATGAGTATTTAAACATCATCAACACACGTGCACGCATGTAGATATCAGAGAGAGAGAGAGAGAGAGAGAGAGAGAGAGAGAGAGAGAGAGAGAGAGAGAGAGAGAGTAAATGAGAAACTCCAGCGTGGGAAAGATATATCTCAATTGCTTAAATGAAATCTATGCTTTTTGATTTTTTTGGCGAAAAATTAAACGGATTCCTTAGGTGCCTTTAATGCGTATTAAATGTTTTTCTTTTCCTTTTATTCTTCATCCTTAACAGTACTCAGATCGGCAGTAGATATATTTGTTTGGTAAAAATTGCCTCTAATTGATACTTAAAATGTATGTTAAGTCTTGATATACAATGAACAAGTGTTATTGAACGGATTTCCGACTTTACAAAACAGTTATTTACCAGCTGACAAAAATACATGGTATTTAATCTTTACTCGTAAGATACCCCTTACCAATGATGATATAAATATGTAAATATTTACTTATTTTGTTGATTTTGTGGTTTGTTTGGATGTGTTTAACTATAGTGTATTTACATAATAAAGATTAAAAGTTTATACGGGATAATTGAAATAGATGAGTTGAGTAATGGTGTTTAACGTCCCAGTCAAGAATATTTCACATATCGAGACGCCGCAAGCTTTAGGCGAAATTGCAGAAATTTTGCCTGTGTGTTGCGCTGATGGCATTATACAGCATGGTTTTTTTTATCGTGCCACGCCTATCGTGTATTTTAAGTTTCCATCCGAAAGAACCATGACTTTCATTTTGTAATGCCAAGTGCTTGGCGAAAGAACAGTCACTACCCACTTTCAAGTCTTGGGTTAGACCCCGGTCGGGGTTTGAACCAATGACCTTCCACTTACGAAACGAGCTCTCTAAAAACTGAGCAACCGCAGTGGTAATTGAAATAGTGCTTGAAGACAACATACATTTACGGAAAATGATAAACATACTGGTACAATTTAATTATAGATATGTATGATTTTCTCTGTCCTGTTGTACCATTTTATAATATTTATGTTATATTTTTATTCAGTTTTATGTGACTCAACGTGATAATCTGCGGAAATATGACACGAAAATGTATATACTGATTTAATTGCAAATTTAAAATGTCAGACAATCAGAAATAGGAACAATAAATCATGTTTTAAAACCATGTATAACATACCGCTATCGCTATCATTAAAAAAAAAAAAAAAAAAAAAAAAAAAAAAAAAAAAAAAAAAAAAACTGGGGGTGTTGGGTGGAATAAAATATTTCCACTACCCCATGGGATCTACATTAAGGCAACAATTATTCCACCTTAAATTCATTGACAATATGCATCCGATTAGACGCGGTCTAAAACTTATTTTGACTTTTTTAAAAAATACCATGTACATGTTTTAAAAGTTTAAAATGAAGAAATACACTACAGGGAAACGGTTATTTATTTTAGTTACTCGTCCTTTTAGCAGTTACTTTATGTGAAAGAAAATTGTAAATCTACTACCGAATTCTGATAATTATAAACTTGCGTTATCGATTAAATAACAATTATAATTTATAACAAATTGAAAATGTCATAAACCGCAGGTATTCATTTATGATATTAAAAAGTTCTCCGATACATGGCATTAGATTCTACTCAATTATCCGTTTTATATATATTTGTAGGCGAAATAAAAACGGTCCAGTCTACATATTCAGAGGGTAAAAACGTAAGGCACATTTCTTAATTAGTATTACAAAATTTTTAATTGATCTTCCAAACTTTCTAAAAAAAACTTAAGATCTAATATTTTTAAATTAATATTTTTAATGTAAAATGCTTTATTTCATTTTTATTTGACAACAATTCAAATCTTTACTTGAAATATGAATAATAAATTAAAAAGGAAACATGTTTTTCAAACATCATTAAGATGAGCATTATTTGAAAGCAGCCCCGTACTCAGCCATACAAACTTAAAGTTCCCTGTTCCTCTTGTAAAAAGCTCAAAGTAAGGTATGTATATAAACATATTAAGAAACAGTAACAAAATTTATCAAATTTACTTAAAGCTTACAACTTATAATGCATATGTTGTTAATTATATCAATTGTTGTATTATTAGTTTTTTCAATTCAATTACAAAAAAAAAAAAAAAAAAAAAAAAAAAAAAAAAAAAAAAAAAAAAAAAAAAAAAAAAAAACCCTTGACCTCGACTTTCTTCAGATCTAAAAAAAACAACAAAGGAGGTCTAAGATAATTCAGAGTCTGGACTTCATCAATTAAACAAAAGCCCTCAATAAACACTTACTCAAATGGTCTGGATTCTGTACATTGTGACTTGAAACGCAAAACCATCTTGATTAATACAGCCCACCGGAGGCAAACACCATCCAATTTATTACAACTATAGGAGATAGTTTGAGATATTGAACAATATTGTTTCTTAATCTAATTAAGTCAGTTTTGTAATAGTACATGTAGGACTATTATTCCGGATCAATAAATAAAACGGTTGCAGAATAACAAAGTTATTTTTTTATAAATATCACAATTGAAACAGGTAATCTTTGGGGCCATGTGGTGTCAAAAACTCAGAACATAGTCAATTTCGACGAAATAAATGTCGGTTTCGCAAAAATAAATGTTTATTTCAATAACATATAAATTTGACATACCATGCCTTACAATCACACAATGCATAACAAATTTGACGTCTACCATTCTATTATATGACAGAGAAAAGAGTTTATATAAGCCCATGTAACACATTGTATAATGTATATGATCAACTAATCCATTACTTGTAGATATCGATCTAGCTATGTACCATTTTATAAAACAAATGGTTTCCGAATTGTTAAGCTATATAGCGTTATATTATATCATACATACTTAAACATTTATAAATTGTTTCAATTAACTTGAATAAGTCCTTGTATCAAAGATCTGGACCTGACAGGCGCATTGTTGGAGGTGTTATTGCTTAGAACATTACTTAGTTCCAGCCTTTTTCTTCATTTTAGATCGATATAAATATTCGATCTTGTGTCAAACTAAAGGCTTTTTTATCCTTAAACCATTACTACATGTGAAAATTGAAAACAAATGTATTGGAAGTCGTTTTTACATCTTAAATAAATTTTGTAATGGCTTCCTTCTGTTTTCTAATTTGTTTTTTGGTTTAAAGAAAATTTATTTTTATATCGTTTTTATGAAAAGTCGACTTTTTCCCGAATCGCAACTTCTTTTTTCTTCCTTAGTTTTAAACCGTTTAAGCAAGATTATTTTTGGAGGAGTTCTTTCAGAAAGTCATGAGTTTTGTCCCAATTCTCCTGTTTCCTTACTGAAACGAAACTTGGGCTGATTGACTGGATATAAATAAAATACTCTTATCTGACATTGCTAAATTTTAATCAAATGAAGAATATTCTATACATTTAAAGGTTAAGAAACAAATTAACGTAACTCAAATTTACTCACACACACACACACACACACACACACACACACACACACACACACACTCTCCCTCTCTCTCTCTCTCTCTCTCTCTCTCTCTCTCTCTCTCTCTCTCTCTCTCTCTCTCTCTCTCTCTCGCCGCGCGCATAAAATAAGATTAAGCAGACTGTTTTATATACAATGAGCACCTATCATTTATTTATCCCGGAATAAATTGATTTATTTAGCCAGACTTTTTTTTTTGACATAATGAAACAAAACCAAAGTCAGTGTCCTGGTTTTTCTCAAAATTGTAGTTCTGTCATTGATTTGATCTCACATTAAGCAAGATCAAGTTTCTTCAAACGACTTTTTACATATATATTACATTATAAAATATTGTTGCTAATTCAGAGTTCGACCACCGTTTTGTCTTCATCTTGAAAATGAGCGTTTTCTTTGAAGGACTCTAAAAATGTGTTTGGTGCTTTGGAAGCATGTAAATAAAAAAATCCTATTTTTCTTTCAAATTTTTTATTGTTATGTATGTTTTTTTAAAATAATTTTTTATTTATTTAGTTATTTTTCTTTTAAGTCTTGTTTTTAATGTGTGCTTCATATATATTTTTTTAATGCCATGGCAAAACTTTTGATGTGTTTTTTTTCGTGTACAAATCATAACCGGATATTAAAAACTCGTGAGTAACATCTTGATATCAAAACTAAAACGCCTTTTTAAAGTTCACGCCAATGTTTTACAAAAAATCTTTTTTGTTGCTTCTCTAAAATAACTTTAATTGAGCAAATGCCACTATACATTAATTTGTTTCGTTAACCTTTAACAGTATTCAAAACTAAATTTGCAGTAAGCATGTTATTACTGGAAATATTACCAAGAGAATGTTTCCGGCAAATAATCTTTTTTTTTTTTTTGTTTTCGTGATTGATGCATCTGTTCAAGGTTTTATGCGACACGACAATCTCGTCATTTTTACTTTTTTATTTAGTAAATAAGAACATTTTCAAATATATAAATTCCATCAATGATTGTTACTATAGAAACACATAAGGCGTCTTAACGAACTTAACCATCAAATCGAATTCTTGTTTTTTTTTTTTTTTTATTGTATTCTTTGTTTTGTTACTAAACGTAGTTCTTGTGATGATAAAATAGATTTAAAGAAATTACGATGTCTCATTTGGGGACTTGATTGATGCCATAACAGTAACTATAATTGCTTTTATATTGTTTATAATGCTACTTTTCTGAAATTGACGTAAAAATGGAAATATATTGAAACAGTTAATAGACTTTAATTAAATGCTCGTTAAATGAGTTTCCCCACTGAGGGCTATGTAATTTAAATAGTTTTTAAACAGACAACATAGGGGTATAAGAATTATTTTAAATGTGACTTTTATTAGTAATCTGTAAACATTGAAATCACAGAAAGTGTGATTGTTTTAGTAGTCGGTAACTATTTAACTCACAGAAAATGCGAGTGTTATTGTTAACTGGTAACCACTGCATTTTACATTCTTATTATGTAATTAGACGATGGTTATTTAATGGAGAAGTATAAAACATATAATTAAAAAAATAAAATGAACAAAGATTACTTGATGCAGCTTGCACTTGACAACTACACAAACACGTGCGTTGTGTTTGTTAATATAATTTTACAACAAAATATCATCGTTTTCCAATGGGCAAATTGTAAACCGTTGTTCCCTGATTTGTTACTTTATCCATATGAAACAGAATTTATGCACATCCTTGTTAAATCTGGAGAGAGAAGACTGTCGCCAAATCGTTGAACTTCACACACATATATAGATGACATTCTATCATTTTATTATTTAATAATCCCATATTCGGAGAAAAAGTGAATGTCTTTTATCTTAGTGAGCTTAAAATGAAAGATAAATGTGATTCTTCAAGTTCTGCTTTATATTTGGATTTTAACCTCAATTATTACACCCAACCAATTATAATGAAAACAAACACGGTAAATAAAGAAACAAGTATAGACAAGACATCTGTGTTTGAGGCGTTGACTTTTAAATGCATACCGCCTGAATGCTGTTGGTTCAAATATCGTGCCATTGCAAAAGAGAGCGGGTTTATTTTATTGTATGTTGGTAATAGTTTTGTATAACAGTGCATCAGCAATTTTACGAAAACAAGATTTAAATTTTACAGATTCATCTAAGAACAAGTTCGCCTATGTATGCGTGTACTTTGGTCTGTCATGTACCAGTTTACACTTAGGACGGCTTTTTGTAAAACTGCTAGTTCACCGAGTCATTACGCCGCAAAGAAACATACTATTTTCACAGTCACATTATCCTGGCACTAGGTAAATTTATCGATAGTCCGCCTTTTTTGCCGAGCACAAGCCAGTGAAGCAGTATCTGCAAAAGTAATCTGCAATATTATTTGCTATATTGCCCGCACGAACCTTTTGCAATCTCAAATCGTCTTGGTATTTCTGTTGCGAACGAGTAGGAAATTGCAGATTCAGCGTCAAGCAACACTCAACAATCAGCAGACAAGCACAAGGCAATGATGAACACTAACGAACTGTATATGCTTAATTTAATGTGGTGTTTGCAGGTATGAAAATTCGTTGTGGTATTAATGACGATGGTTATGGTCATAAGTACCGTTATTTTAACACATGCCGATAATATAATAGCCAATCAAACATTCATCTGGTCCCATTATAAAAATAGCTTAGTAAAGTTTAATTGAGAAAAATATGATTGATGCATTCGAAAACGGACTGACTTATTGTTTATGATTAATGTTTTATTATTATTATCTCTTATTGGCAATAATTGTCTTTTAGCAAATATTTTACTTTAAAATAAAGACGTGCATTGATGGCGGAATGTAAGGGGTTGTAGATTTTGCTGTCCCCGATGTTAACATAATTTGACTCTGTAAAAAATTAAATTGAAAACTATAATCCGTACTTAATATTGACATATGACATCCTTTGGTCCAATTGTCTTGATATATAACACAAATACCTGTTACATTTTGATGTGCCATATGTGCACATTTCGGAAAATCATTCCTCATCAGTGACACTAGGGACAATAAAAGTTTGAATAAACACATAAGCCAGACAGTTGAAAATTAATGAATCTAAATCCAGCTAAGGAATGTTTTGCGTAAGGGAACAAACTTTAGTTTTTTAATAAATTTAAAAAAAATTAAAAAATTTAAAAAAAAAGGCTGAAATTTTGTTAAATGTTATGTTTTCTGACAGCATAAAGTATGCTCTAGAGTTATGGAGACCCTCTAGCGACCTACAGAGCATAGTTGCTTTCATATTCATCGGAAGAACTTTGTGTAAAAAAAAGGCTTTAATTTTTCTCGTCGTAGATTTTAAGTTATTTTTTTCTTCGGTCCCTTACATCAATTGTTGGTCTTGATATAAATAAAACTATTTTGACTAGGCTCTTAAACAATATTATACAACTTCAGTCCAGTTTCTTTAAATGAACTTGTAAAATTTAATATAGAGATTTTTCAGTTAAATATTTAAAAAAAAAAAATCAACCTTGAACCATACATACAAAACGAATAGAATTAGAACGAAAAGCACAGAAACACTGTGAACAGCTTGTATATTTTTATAACAACATGATTTAAATTTAAACTCAAAGAATGTTTTCTTTATGTTTTTACTCTTTAAATGAACTATGGTTTTGAGAGATTTAAATTATACTCAGCTTCAAATTAATTGGTTCTATTAAATTAACAAAACATGTTGAAATAAATGCATAATGGCGAATTATAATGTCACGCAATAGTTCCTTTATTAAATGAGATAGCATGTATTTAAGTGCAATCATGGTGCGCATCTTTTATACAGAATGATTTCCATTAGATTTTAATTAGATTTCTTTAAAATTAAATATTTTTAAATAGCGCTATTTTAAATCGATTAAATCCTAATGACACTAACAATGTAACAATGTTTTCTTAATCGATAAAGTTATGTCACAATGTGTCTTAAAGCTTTTCTTGTCGCGTGGCATTTGTTTAGTATTCAGTATACATTTTGGCAACGTTTGTTTTAAATATATTAATTTATTTTGAACTTCACAAAATTAAAAGAAAATTTTTAAAGACTTATGTTTAATTCACTTTACTTTTATTATTTCGATACTGTCTCATTACAACAAGTGTCTCAGGAGATCAAAGTCCGTGCTTTCCAGACTGCTTTGTCATTACTAACTTCTTTTAAATTTGAATACAGTGATAATAATGTTACAAAAGTTATATCAGGTTTTGTAAGGGTCGATTACAGAGTGGTCTAGATGTAAAGCAAGCGTTTTAAGAAAACAATACCTCTTAAACTGGATTTGAGTACTTCTCGGCCGTATTCTAGAGTGAGAAAAAAATTGACTCGTTGTGGTATATATTAGCCCTTGAAAAAAGTGGATTCGAGTATCTATCGAACACTTTTTTTTCTAGAGTAACAATATTTGACGTAGTTCTTTTCATGTATATTTACATGTAGTATATGTACATAAACAAGCTCTATTTAAGGAAAACTTATTATTAAACAGTTTTAATTGTAATTGAGTTGAGTTGTACAATAACACTTGGTTTTTCCCTGGAATCTAGACATTTTCCTCTCAAAAACAATTAATCAATTTTACTTAAATAATGTTGTTTTTGGAAATGTTTGCAATTGTATTTACTAAAAATGCAATACCTTTGTCGTTCAGTAGTTATGCATGTAGTTGTCAATCCGTTTCATAAACTTTTTTTCTGTAGATAAAAGTGAGCATCTTAAAAACCGTGCTGACCAAAGTGCGGGGTTAGCAATGATAATGAGATATAGTGTGAGACAGTTAACATACATGAAAGTCTTCATATAATGGGATCAAATATTTAGTTAGAACAAAACAAATAAGGAACCCTAGCATAAACTAACACTGAGCATAAGTAAACCACCAGTGGGCGATTAACAAAAGTGTTGGATCCCGAAATTAGCTGAAAAAATCATTTATTCATGATTTTTCCTATGTTAATTATGAAACTGGTTTGGTACAATTAACATATTACATCTGTTCTATTTATTATTGATGTAAAGATATGAGAGTAATTGATTAAATCTCGGAGGTTCAGAGTTCAAAAATGTCACTGGATTACTGAACTTAGTTGAACAACTGTGTGAAAAAACTAATCACAATAGCTGCAATAACAGTATATTAAAATTAAAAAGATTGACTTAATGGAACAGTGGACTTTATATATAGGTCATCTATATGTATGAGTTAACATTGTTGATATACAGAGCAGAGTCAAATATATTAAAAACATATAAAAGTACTTAATTTGTTTTTCCAAAATTGATTCTTCAGAACTAATATTACTTAACCTTATGAAGTTTTATAATTGTGTTGTAATTGCATTGCAGTGCCTTTGCTGTATTATGAAGCAAATATATTAATTAAACCATAGTTTTATAAAACATAATTGGTAAAATTGGGTATTTTTGTTGGAAAATATATGTTTTTTGCTAAAAAACAGTAAGAGTATAAAACTAACGAAAAAAGAAAAACATTCTCTACATTTCTGATGGTTTTAGTTAATACACTTCTTCGAAATTTTAGTTTTAACTTTTTTCCCTCTCTTTAAATGTTGACAGTTGTATTTTCGTG
>CM056600.1:35267242-35397516 GCA_029721355.1 Tegillarca granosa | reverse complement strand
TAAGTTGGGGGGAAATTAACTCAAAATGTGGTGCAACAGTCAACAATAAACCTGACACAGAATATAAACAACATGAATTAAATTTCAATACACATCACTCTTTTCAATGCAATTGATAATTAAAATAAAGTGCTAACTCAAGTTACACTAAGAAAATAGTAAGCAGACAAAAAAAACTACAATATATAAAATAAAACAATTTAAACTACAATTTCAGAGAATTTACATGGGAAATCCTTGACTTGGGGAGATTATGAATAATAATAAGTCATTCCCAGATCTGATTGGCTGAGACAATAAATGACGTCACATGCTAGGTTTTTGGTGAGAAAAATGAATAAAATGACTTAAACTTCAAAATATGAATAATAAAAGTGCATCATGATTGTGCATCTGACATGTTTGCTTGATTACAAAAATAAAACTTAAAACATTAAGGGACAAGAGGTGGTCAGTGCTGCAGACAACATGTCTGTTACATGCCGAAACTTAAATTGTGAATAAAAACGTTAAAAATAAGTTATCGGGTATTGTTGCATGAGAATTCATTAAAAACAATCTTAAAATATTGATATCTAGTTGCTTACTGAATGCCAACGCTTGTAAGGCTTGAAAAATACAAATCTCGGCATGGTTTTACATGACAGCCACATGCTGACTTCACCGGAAGTACTGATATATAAAAACAATGAAGGGATGCAACTCAGTTACATTAGAGCCTTTTTAAGGTGGCTCAGGTGGTCAATACTTTTAGAATGTCGAAAAATATCCAAAACATAAAATAATAGTTTAATACTTGAAAAAGTGTAATAGACAAAGTATCGGAATAAAAATCTTTAACATTACATTATGAAAATCACACCTCACACACAAAAATACAAAATAGTGCACACATGACTAAAGTGTAATTAATTTACTTAACTAGCAAATTAAATAAAAGTTTATAATTAGATTTAAATTAATAGTAAATCTTGAATAAAAATAAATAAATTGTCCCAACATGAATCTTAAGCATCTAAATAAAATTTTGTTGAAAATAAATAATAATAATACTTAAAAAGTTTGGGATGATGAAATTTAAACTTAAAGTTTGACAATATAAAGTAAATTATTTGACTTACCTAAAAAAATTTAAAGTTGAAGAATTTAGTAAGTTTCACTATCTTTATTCGCCGGTGTCTGTATTTGGAGTGATCAGACTTGCGAGCGATAGCGTATATAATTTCCAACTTTTTCGTTAAGTCACGTGACCTTGGTGAGGCCTTACATGTAAGATAATAATTTGTGATTGGTCAATTATAACAAAAATCCCTTCTTTGGCCTTAACATGCCAGAGTGACCATTTTTGGAGATAGCGTCCCCTTAATTGCAAAATAAGGTTTACCATAATTACAAAATAAAAGGCTTAACTTAGGACAATGTTCCTCTAACACCTATGACATAATTAATCTGACTCGGACACATGGTTGTAAACAACAGATGAAAGGACATGGGAATAAAGCAGATGTTTCTCATATTGTGATAGTTTTTCTCTATACTTAAAAAGTAATAGGATTTCTTAACACAAAGAGACAGGAAAAATCTGAAGTGTTTCTTACTGTGAAACTTTAACACTGGATAAATATTGGGGAAAATGTTAGATAACTTCGAATAATCTGTTACAGAAATTTTCGACTTATTGATAAAAACTTTTAACATTTATAAAATAATTTCTAAGTTATAAACTAAAAATAATCAATTAAAGTTTAACTAATTTATTAAACAAGAATAATAAAATATTTACAATGTATCATTTCATTTAAATGGTTAATTCATATTTTATGAAATAAAACATGAATTACAAAAATCATGAAAAGTGCATGGTTACAATATCCGTCTGCTGAAAAAGATTCTTTGTCCTCAAAGAATGTCGAAAAATTGAAATATCATAAATGAGAATAAAAATGAATTGAAAAATGACAGATACACAAAATTAATGTACAATTATCATGAAATATAAACACAACAAAAATGTACTAGGATACATCTATATACAGAACAATTGACCACACAGATTGTGGAGAAATTAACATATGAACCATTTGGTGGTGTTTATGACAATATGAGATGTGACCACAATGGTGTGGCATCTGAATAATTGGGCACAAATTTGTGCAACCACTACAATCATGGGAGTTGAAAAAGACCATAATATTTGTGGTAATGTGTGGGACCACACAAAAGTGGTGTATCCACAGTGAACAAATGCAAATGTGACCACATGTAAGAAATGTGGTGTTTAAAACTATGTACATTATAAATTGTAACCACAACATATGTGGTGTTGAAAAAAAATGACTATTAATAAGGTATGACTACTATGAATGTGGTGTTTACAAAAAAAAAAACATAATGACAACAAACAAACATGGTGTTTACCAAAATGATAAACTCACATTAAGGTGGTGCTCACAACATAAACAATATTAAAGTGACCACAACAAATGTGGTGTTTAGTTTTCTTTGTGTCATAAAGGGAAAAAAAAATATATATATATATATATATTTGGCTTTGTGTCGAAATATGGAAAAATTATTGCAAGTATAAAAGATTTTGCTTACAATAAGGTGAGGTAATCCTGATGAGACAATAAGATATATGCAGCAAAGGGTTGTTTTAGCATATTTTTAACTTTTCTACCAGTAAAAGGATCAAGGACAATTAATTCTGGAGCTGGAATTTCCTGTTTAGTTCTGTAATTAATGACAGTGAAATCAGGCCAATAAACATGAAGATGATTGAGAAAGCATCCAGTTACTCTAAGGTCACTAATTGTTCCTGGAGCTATGATATCCCAGTTTTTTGGACACAGTGGCAATTCAACTATTGGTATCATAACACATGATGCTCCTGTTGTAATTTCCAGGATAAGCATAGTTGAATGCTTTCTAAACTTGGTCTTCATGATATACAAAGACATATAATTACTACTGCCATTAATACTGAACATATGACATATGACCATGTTAAGTACTGATTATACAGTAATGTTTGAGCTGGATGTATGGAAGATGAGGGTGTAGGTGAATGAATATAATGAAATGAAGGATTGGAGGTGAAAGTGTGAAACCATGCGTAGGCAGGGATTTTTGAAGCAATAACAAAGCTGCAGTAAGAGTTTTTACTTTACACAGTAAATATATTGTCAAAACTATGAAAATGCCTGATGCAGTTAATGATGAAACAGATAAGAAAACCATTTAGATCAGGCCAAGAATCTTGAATAGAAACTTGTCCATCAAGCATGGATTCTGAAAGATCAGTAAGATTGTTTCATCATTTTGTGCAGCTTTTGCCATTCGCTTCAAACTAAGGTGATACTTGTTATCATTTGCTAAGTGAGTGGAAAAGGTATGGTTAAAAATATGGAAATCTGGAATGTTAATATCAATTGGTTGTGCATAAGTAGTATCAGCCCTGATAGCAGAGTAATCATCAGGTGAGAAAAAGTGCTGAAGTAGAGCTAAGTTAATTGGGTGTAATTTGGTAATGGAATCAGTGTTATTTTGACATTTTTGAAGTTTAGGGGGTAAATACAAGTTATCTGTAGAAACAGAACATCTACATGGGACATTAATTACACAGAAATGGCAACCTTGCATCATTTTCTGATGTGTTGGACAGTCTAATGTTAGCATGTTAATTTTGTAAGCCAATACTGAGGATGGTGTTAATTCATGCAAATTAGGTGATAAACTGTTAGGTACAAATCTGAAGTTACAGATAGAGTGAGCAGATTCTTTTTGATTAAAATAAATGGAGGAAATGCAAGTATGTGAGGCATGAGAAGTTAGCGGAACATTAAAATCACATGTTAATGATTGTTGGCCTTTACAGGTGTGAAGCTCATCTGGTCTTAGGGAAGCAAACTGCTGACTATCATGACTCACTACAAAATAATTAGGCACATCTAAAAGTTGAGTAGCATGTTTGGAAGTTTTATTGATAGGTACTGGGAATGTTATAACTTTATACAATTTAAGGGGTTGCTGCATAGTTGTGATAGGAAGTTGAAGACTTATATATAATTTTGAATTATTTCTAGCATAAATAAACTTGGACATTTTATAATAATAATCTAAATTCGTGTGAACTAAATGAAAACCTTTAAAGTGTTCAGTCATAATTGACTGTATTTTATGAATAGTATGTTTTAAAATTGATGGGTTAATTAAGTATGGTGAGATTTGTCCAAACACTAATTCCTGAATTCCAAATAAAAATTCCTCTAAATGTTGAGTTAAAACCATGTTGTATTAACCTGCTTGAAAGTTTCATTTAACATGTAATATATTGTGTTCTCAAAATTGGTTAAAGCAAAATTAAAATCATTAGTTACATTCTGAATGTACTTAAAATTATCTTTGACACTTGACATAATATTATTAAATCTTTTGTCTGAATTAATCATAAAAGAATGGAATTGTTTTTCTTGATGAACCATGGCATTAGCTAATTTATTACTATTTCTAGAAATTACATTCATATGTCTGGCCAAATTGTTTATGTCTTCAGTTGTCGCTGTACCAAATAGTGATTTTGAAATTGTACCTATGAAATCAAATAAACCTCTCTTTCTTCTACTGTTTGTAGATGCAAGCAGATCACCATGGGTGTTAGGAATGAGATCATGGATAATTTTAGCTGAATGGTTGATTTTAGATGCCACTTGTAATTTAAAAAATGTTAATCTGATCAATTAGTCTATTCAAAATGTCACATTTTGAAGTTTTCATGGTATGGCAACGTGCAAAAGGTGGCATTGTTACCTGCTTTGGCAACTCTAACTCAAATGTATGAGTCCAGTATTCTTGTCCCATTTGGATACTGGAAATTTCTTTAAAAATAACCCCATAATTGAGTCTTTGGACTATTCTATCCTGTGCAGAAGCTGTAACTACCATTACTGACAAAAGGATGTAGCATAAAATGACTCCCCAGGATCCTACAGTAGATAGAAAGATAGAATTAGTAATTTGTTAAGGAAAATAAGATAGAAAGAAAAATTGTTAGATTTGTAGACATTTAGTAATTGGTTCACATTTGAACATTTTAGATGTATTGGATGCCAAGATAAGGGTAGCTAATCCCTTTAGCACTATGTTAATATGAGAACCAGCTCATGTAATATTATGGATCCAAAACAAATAAAACATGTAATGCTAATGTTAGTATAAGAAGTTTGTTAGATGGGTTAGAGGGAAAAAAAAATCTATCTAATTAACATTTTAAATAACAAAAATTGTTAAATAGACATCCTGGGATTATTATATAATTCGTACATAATTTCATCTCATGCATTTTTAAACACAGCTGGCTTCTTTCTTTTAGTACCCTTTTGTGTTTTTGTGATAAGAAACTGGCGAACCATGTGTTTTGGAAGATTTTCTTCTGGTTCCCAGGTTCTTTCAGAATAACCTTGCCATTTGACACGAAAAGTGCGTTTGCCACTTTTATATTTCATTCTGAGAAGTTTGTCAACAGGATATAATTTTTCAGTACTTTCATTTGTTTTTGACACTGTTTCTTCTGCTTCTGGCTCAGTATTTTGTGCTAGTTGTTGCTCAGCAACAACAGCATCATTATTGTTTGCGTTATCAGTTTGAGTGTCATTTTGGGTTTCAATGACCTCAGACTGAGTTGGAGGGACTTCAGGTTCTCTCTCATTATGAATTGTATCATCTTTAAGTGGTGGTGGGTTCAAACATGGCCTATTGGCTGGGTCGTGATACAATTTTAGTCTATTTGCATTTATGTAGCTTTTTAATTCTTTGTTATTACTACATCTCCTGAGTTTATAAGTGTGATTTGGACCACAAGCACTGATATAAAATGGTCCATCATACTTACAATGTAGTTTAGGAGTCATTCCTACTGGGACTCTAGTTGAATGGAGAAGAACCACATCACTGACATTAAATGAAACTGGAACTGACTTTTTGTCATATTGCTCTTTTTGTTTAACTTGGGCTCTAGAAATGTTCTCAGTTGCTATTTGTTTTGCCATTTTGAGGTTATCTAACATTTGTTGAATGTGGGACTTTGCCTCCACACTTAAACCGTCACTTGGTATAAGTGAAGTATCACATGGCAAATGCATTTCCTTAGCAAATACAAGGTGGTAAGGAGAGTACTGAGATGAAGCAGATGGACTCATTCTTAATGCCATTAACACACTTGGAAGTATGTTTGGCCAGTTAGTCTGATTCTTATCAATAACTGTTCTGATGCACTGAATGAGTGTTTTATTGCAATTTTCAGCCACTGAGTTGGTCTGTGGGTGATATGATGATGTAAAATGCTGCTTGACTGAGAATATTTGAGCAATAGCTGATATAAGTCTGCTCATAAATGCTTGGCCTCTATCACTCACTAAGTATCTGGGTGCCCCATATCTAGTGAATATATTATTAAAAAGAATAGTGGCTATTTCATCTGAATTTTGGGTTTTCATAGGGAAAGCTTCAGGCCACTTACTGAAAGAATCAACAATGACCAAAATGTACTTGAAACCTTCCTGTGTCACCTTTTTGAATGGACCAATGACATCTATATGCCATTTTGAAAAAGTATCAGTGATTGGCATAGATGTCAGTGGAACCTTTTTATTGTGAGTGGGTTGTTTAGCCCTTTGGCAATTATCACATGTTCTGATATAGTCAGCCACAATTTGGTACATACGGGGAAAGTAGTACTTTAACTGCATAGCTCGATAAGTACGGTCAAAACCTAGGTGGCCTAACTCATGGTAAGCACTAAGCAGATCTTGTCTTAACACTCTGGGACAAGCTAATTGTTTAATGAAACGCTCGTCTTTTCTCTTTCCCTTACTTCGGGGCTGAAATTGGTGATAAAGTATATTATCCAGCATACAATAATGATCAGCTTCACAAAGAACTTTATGAGCTTCAGCTTTATCAGTGGGTAGTGTCCCATTTTTGCAGTATGCATATATGTCTTTAAAATCTGGACACTGACTTTGGAGGAAACCTATGTTTGTATCTATAATATCATCACCAGGATCAACTGTTGTAATCTGATCAATTGACATGATTTTTGGTAATGTTGGGTAATTATCATAGACAATAGTAGTTTCAAAGGGTTTCGAATCTTGCACAGAGATCTCATTGACATCTACTGATGGAATGATATCTTCAGGTTCCTCAGTGGTTTGATTTTCAGGGTAAGTTCTACGTGAAAGGGCATCAGCATTTTGATTATTTACTCCCTTTCTATAATGGATTTCATAATCATAACCTTGTAGGAACATAGACCATCTAGCCAGTCTACCAGTTGATTCTTTAATTTTACTAAGCCAAGTAAGTGCTCTATGGTCAGTGTATATTTTAAAATGATTATTGGCAAGATAAACATGATATGCCTTAATACCACAGAGTACAGCCAAACATTCAAGTTCAGGTATTGGCCATTTTGATTCATCTCTACTTAGTGATCTACCACCATAGTGAATGACACGTTCACGACCTTGATCATCAATTTGACCTAAAATGTAGCCCAGTGAGGTGCCGCTAGCATCTGTAGTGAGAATGAATGGCTTTGATAGATCAGGATAAGCAAGGATTGGAGGGGACATGAGGGCATGTTTTAACTTATTAAAAGCTAGCTCACAATTTTCTGACCATTCAAACTTGACATCATTTCTTAACAACCTGTTAAGAGGTGTCACTATGTGGCTATAACCTTTTATGAATTTCCTATAATATGAACATAAGCCAGTGAAACTACGCACATCTTTCTGAGTTTTTGGTGTTGGAAATGATTGAACAACTTCGGTTTTAGAGGAATCGACCTTGACACCATCTTTGGATATTTTGTGACCTAGATATATGACTTCCTTACAGGCAAATTTACATTTGCTTGGTTTCAAGCGTAAACCTGCTTGGCGTAATCTTTCAAAAACAAGGGCTAGATCTCTGATATGAGAAGTAGTGTTAGACGAAAACACCAGGATGTCATCGACATAGACTAAAGCTCTTTGGTAATTTAGGCCTTTTAACACTGTTGTTAGGAGATGCTGGAATGAACTTGGTGCATTTATTAAACCAAATGGCATTCTTTTCCACTGGTACACACCAGAGGGCGTTACAAATGCAGATTTATGTGCAGTTGACTTATCCATGCCTATTTGCCAATAACCATTCATTAAGTCAAGCGTGGAGAAAACCTGAGCCTTAGACCTACCTAATGCATCAAATACATCATCAAGTCTTGGCAACGGGAAGTATTTTGGCTTGGTTTGTTTGTTAAGGGATCTATAATCAACACAAAACCTCATTTCACCTGATTTCTTTTTCACCATTACAACAGGTGATTGATATTCACTATCAGATTCTTCAATTATGTCATGCTTGAGTAATTGTTCAATCTGTCTATTCATTTCATCCATGACCTGGGGTGACTGACGGTAAAATCTCTTGCGTACAGGTGGCAGATCGTCTGTGTCAATGTGATGCTGATAGAGACTGGTTTTGCCAAGTTCACTTAGATCTGCAGCAAAAACATCTCGATTTTGATTTAAAAATGTAAGTAAAAGCTGCTTATCTTTATCAGGAAGTTCAGACTCTGACAAATCAAATGATATTGGTTCTTGATTTGTAGTGTCCGACACACATTGACTTGAGATCTTGTTGTTATCATCACAGGTGGACAATGAATACACATACTGATTATCAATATTGCATGCAGAAGCTACAGTTGTGTTAGTAGGTAAGACAATAGGAAAGTTATTAGGATTCATTAATCTGAATATTGCTTTACTGTTAGTTGAGACAGAGACTAAGCATTTTGCACCTGCAAGTTGATATTGGGGTAAAATTGGAAATGGTTCAAGCAAGATTATTTGACCGTTTTTATTGTTTGAAATCTTGACTGGAATATCTGCTTGAGAGTTTGCCGGAATTTTACAACACCTTGTAGTTCGAGCTAAGCCATTGTTCATCTCAATAGAATGAATAATGTTTCCATTTTTTATGTCAGGAATTTGAAAAGTTTTTGTTTCATGGTTTAAGATGACCTTATTCTGTTCTAAAAAATCAATACCTAATATCATTATTTGATGAAAATTTGGAAAAACATGAAAAATATGTGTAATAACACGTGAACCAATTTGAATTTTTAATGGGATTGTACCCAATGTTGTGAGAATTTCACCACCTATACCTGAAGCTTTTGTTTGTTCAGATGAATTTATCTGAGCTACATCTATACACAATTTATGTAACAATTGAACAGCTATGCAGGTTATAGCAGATCCAGTATCAACAAGTGCTTTGACATCAAAGTTTTGGACTTGTACCGAAATCAAATTTTTTTCAAGGGGGGTTAACTGATTAATGGAATGGATGTTTAAATTGGAAATGAATTGGTTCTGATTTGGATCTGGGTTTGATTTCTGAAAAGGGGGCCTATCCAAACTTTGATGGATAGGCGCGAATTCCTAAAATCGTTTTTGGTTTAATTGTCTGTTAGAAAAAGGTCTAGCAGACATATTTTGGGTAGCAGCTTGTTGATTAGATCGAGACCCTAACCTGCATACTTTAGCAGAGTGATGAAATTTAAGACAGTTGGTACACTGTCTATTAAAAAATGGACAAAGTCGCCTGCTGCGACAAGACTCACCACATCCGTTACAGGTTTTCATCTGTGCCTGGGGTTGATGATGAAACTGCTGAGCTGGACGACTAATTGGTGGTGGCATGTGATACCCATGGAATGCTGGTGGCAGTGGTGGTTGGGTTACAGGCTGAAAACTTGGCGTCTTTATGTTTTTCACTTCTTCTTTGATTTCTTTTATGGCCTGAACTAATTCAGTCATGGAGTTTAAAGCATTTATTTGAGGGTTGCACTCAGCAACGGCTGAGGCAATTTCCAAGGCGTTCCTCAAAGAAGAAAATGTCTTTGGATCGTGTGACAAGACACACGACTTATATTTTGGTAATAGTCCTTCAACAGCAAGGCCTACAATTGACTCCTCAGTCATATCTTGGGCATTAAATGCCAAGCACTGAACTCTGTCCAAGTACTGAGTTGTTGTTTCCATTTGTGTTTGTTCAAGTTTGTAAAGTTTTTTGTTTGCACTTTTGTTTTGAAATCTTGCATAAAATTCTTCCTTCACTGAATTTATTGTCTGCTTTTTTTCTTGGGGTAACATGTGGAACCATGTGGCAGCTGGTCCACTGAGTTGGAGTGGCAAGCTTTGTAGAGCCTGTTGATCGCTGTACTTCTGTAGTGCCACCCAATTGGTAAAAAGTGGCCACCACACAGCTGGAGATGATGAACCATCACCAGAGAATTTGTCCAGTATTAAGGTATTGGGTGGATTCAACAATGCAGCAATTTGTTGAATGAGTTCTGCATCTTGAGTCATTGTTGTATTTGTTGAAACTGTAGTTGTTGTTGTTGATGCTGTTTGAGTAGTTGTGATGTTAGACTCCTGTGTTGAGATTTGTTGACTACCGGAAGCGGATCTTAGTTGATAATTAATTGGTGTTGCACCTTTCATTTATTAAGCTGTCTACGGGATCTTTTCCTTTCCTCCACCACGTTGTGAATCTTGTCTTTGGGGTGTTTTTGTTTGGTTTTCTAAAAAAATTTAAAGTTGAAGAATTTAGTAAGTTTCACTATCTTTATTCGCCGGTGTCTGTATTTGGAGTCTATGCTCCTAAAATAACAACATGTGGTTATACAATCACTCTCTTACAATACACATACATTCATACAAAAATCGTAATAACAAAGACTGGCTGCACAACATAATTGAATTTGGACATGAATTAAAAATAGGTCTCAGATGTAAAGTTTCAAATTAATGATTTCCAAAATTGGTTGAGGATGAATAATAATAATTATAATGTGTAAATATTCAAAAGAATATTTAACTAAGTTGGGGGGAAATTAACTCAAAATGTGCAACAGTCAACAATAAACCTGACACAGAATATAAACAACATGAATTAAATTTCAATACACATCACTCTTTTTCAATGCAATTGATAATTAAAATAAAGTGCTAACTCAAGTTACACTAAGAAAATAGTAAGCAGACAAAAAAAACTACAATATATAAAATAAAACAATTTAAACTACAATATTTCAGAGAATTTACATGGGAAATCCTTGACTTGGGGAGATTATGAATAATAATAAGTCATTCCCAGATCTGATTGGCTGAGACAATAAATGACGTCACATGCTAGGTTTTTGGTGAGAAAAATGAATAAAATGACTTAAACTTCAAAATATGAATAATAAAATAAGTGCATCATGATTGTGCATCTGACATGTTTGCTTGATTACAAAAATAAAACTTAAAACATTAAGGGACAAGAGGTGGAACATGTCAGTGCTGCAGACAACATGTCTGTTACATGCCGAAACTTAAATTGTGAATAAAAACGTTAAAAATAAGTTATCGGGTATTGTTGCATGAGAATTCATTAAAAACAATCTTAAAATATTGATATCTAGTTGCTTACTGAATGCCAACGCTTGTAAGGCTTGAAAAATACAAATCTCGGCATGGTTTTACATGACAGCCACATGCTGACTTCACCGGAAGTACTGATATATAAAAACAATGAAGGGATGCAACTCAGTTACATTAGAGCCTTTTTAAGGTGGCTCAGGTGGTCAATACTTTTAGAATGTCGAAAAATATCCAAAACATAAAATAATAGTTTAATACTTGAAAAAGTGTAATAGACAAAGTATCGGAATAAAAATCTTTAACATTACATTATGAAAATCACACCTCACACACAAAAATACAAAATAGTGCACACATGACTAAAGTGTAATTAATTTACTTAACTAGCAAATTAAATAAAAGTTTATAATTAGATTTAAATTAATAGTAAATCTTGAATAAAAATAAATAAATTGTCCCAACATGAATCTTAAGCATCTAAATAAAATTTTGTTGAAAATAAATAATAATAATACTTAAAAAGTTTGGGATGATGAAATTTAAACTTAAAGTTTGACAATATAAAGTAAATAATATTTGACTTACCTAAAAAAATTTAAAGTTGAAGAATTTAGTAAGTTTCACTATCTTTATTCGCCGGTGTCTGTATTTGGAGTGATCAGACTTGCGAGCGATAGCGTATATAATTTCCAACTTTTTCGTTAAGTCACGTGACCTTGGTGAGGCCTTACATGTAAGATAATAATTTGTGATTGGTCAATTATAACAAAAATCCCTTCTTTGGCCTTAACATGCCAGAGTGACCATTTTTGGAGATAGCGTCCCCTTAATTGCAAAATAAGGTTTACCATAATTACAAAATAAACAGGCTTAACTTAGGACAATGTTCCTCTAACACCTATGACATAATTAATCTGACTCGGACACATGGTTGTAAACAACAGATGAAAGGACATGGGAATAAACGCAGATGTTTCTCATATTGTGATAGTTTTTCTCTATACTTAAAAAGTAATAGGATTTCTTAACACAAAGAGACAGGAAAAATCTGAAGTGTTTCTTACTGTGAAACTTTAACACTGGATAAATAATGGGGAAAATGTTAGATAACTTCGAATAATCTGTTACAGAAATTTTCGACTTATTGATAAAAACTTTTAACATTTATAAAATAATTTCTAAGTTATAAACTAAAAATAATCAATTAAAGTTTAACTAATTTATTAAACAAGAATAATAGAAATATTTACAATGTATCATTTCATTTAAATGGTTAATTCATATTTTATGAAATAAAACATGAATTACAAAAATCATGAAAAGTGCATGGTTACATAAGATTAACATTTATTTCCATGCCCTAAAATCCGTGTTTTATTTCAAGATTTTTAGTCTACACAAATAATAATAATAATAACATTTACTTTGATATTGAATAATTTTTATATATGCACATATGGCAAATAAAAAATTTGACGTGTATTTTTATTATATATTTATACTTTTAGCATTTATTATATTTAATTGAGTTCTTTATAACATTTATAATTATAATATTTAAATATACATTATAACTTACCTAGTCTTATGAAACTTCTGTGATTCACATCGAATAAAACTGGTACCAAACTTTTCATAGAATAAATGTACCTTTTGTAACAACTTTAGGTAATTGGGATACTTTACAATCTGGAAAATGTTTTAATAAGAAACGAACAAAAAAGGAAATATTAGACAGCATGTAATTGTTTTATGTTTTACGATACTTGATATGATGAATTTGCGTAATTTAATATCTCATTGATAGTCATTTGGATATATAAATATGATATAAAATCATGATTATTTATTTATATTTAAAATCTAGTATGACAATTTTATATGAAGATCATGATAATTCATTTACCTTGATAATCTTATCTTTGCTTCTAATATCGGAAAGCTAAATGAAGCAGACGTTTACCTGTTCTTGATATATTTTTTTCAATTACTTTGCATAAAAATAGTGAGTTTATAATGCACATTTTATAGAATATCCAACATATTTCGTTCGATATGCGTTATGTTGACTTTATTTTTGTTTTAACAATTTAAATCAATTATTTTTTAAACGACTATATAAATTGTGAACCAAATTGTGAACTTAATCGGTAAAAAAAATTACCTGTCTAAGGTAGTTTTTATTTCCACTACTTCAAATAACGACACCTTTCTGAGATGCCAGATCCGGTGATGTAAACAAACTTTTTTTTTCATCGAATTAAGCTAGGGAAATAAGTTGGATACCTACATTTGAGAGAAGACGGCCGAGAGAGAACCGGCTGAAATGGCATCACTTTATTAATTTTCTTCTAGTAACAATTAAATGAAAAAGGAAAAGTTGGTAAGAAATCATTAAAATAATGAATAAAAAATCGCATTTAATAGCAATATCCGAGTGGGGTTTTTTTTATTTATTTTTTTGTATTTTTTATTTTTTATTTTTTTTTTTTTTATTTTTTGATCATAAATTCAGATTTATACAATATATTTTCTATCAAATATGGGAAGAATTTCCGAAAAATAAGCTTATGAAAGCATGGTATCCTCTTTTTATGAACTCAAATTACGTTATAAGTTAACACGACTCAACCAAGAACAAATGTTGCGAAACAATTACGTAAGGTACATACAAACGGAAACATTCGTTTATTATTTTACTTGCAATGAGTGGGTAAATAGAGACTAAACGCTTGTGGTAAATCTTAACTTTGCGTTGTAAAATGCAACCAAATATAAACTCTACAAATGACTTTAAGAGATATCCCATATCCCATTATTTTAAAATTGACAAAGAACACGAACCCATAAGAACATCCAGACACTTTTAGAAATCCTATTTATTTTTAGAAATTATTTAAATTCTGTACGGATCTGAATTGTAGTTTAATTTTAAATGGTAGTAGGAAATAAAAATAATAAGTCAAATTAAAGAAATACATGTATAATATTTCATTTAAATTGAGTATGAATGGTTGGTTCGACTTTCATGATAAAAAAAAATCTTCTGTTAGCTTTGATTTGATATTAGCTTTCCGACTTGAATCATGTCTAGCATAGTCCCATCAGCAGACCTTATCTATCATAAGGTTTTGCATACAAAATCTTGAGTTTTCTAAAACTTGCACTTCGAAACAGACATGTTCCAATCCAAAGGTCGTTATAATTTTGTTTTCAGTTCGATTTATGTCATGTTCGTTTGGTATTAATACAGGTGTTAAAGTTGATTTAGAAGAGTGTTTTTTCTAGTGATGGTCAGTTATGTTGTCGTGTTATGATAACACTTCAACTTTTTACAAAAAGTTGAAAAAAAAATCCGCAAATTCTACATTAGGTGCTATTATGAGTATGGTGGTGAAATAATTGAGATATTTAGTGTAAACCTAATTTGCGATATTTCAGCCTCTGGGATATGAGGTCATATTGAACAACTGAGGGGAGAGTTATTTTTAAAGGAAAAAAATAGTACAAAAAAATCGTGAACCTAGTAGTTGTGTTAAATATATTATATCTGAACTAACAGAAAAAAATCAATTAATACAAAATTAATTTAAGCAGTTATTTTAGAATTGTTATTAAAAAGCAGCAATAATCTAAAATTACAGCATCATGATTAATAGATGCCTAATAATAAAAACATTATTGTTTTAGTTTATTAAAAACATATTAAATTTATTAATCTAGTTAATAATAAATTGATATTATTAATAATTATATAATCATATTTTTATGAAGACAGACAGTAAATTCTTAATTAGTATCTAATTTTACACTGTTACAATATTCTGAGTGTCACTCTATCTGATATCAAATTAATGCACACTCATGAAAGATCAAGTATTATTACTTTATTAAATATCCATATATAATTATATATATATATATATATATATATATATATATATATATATATATATATATATATATATATATATATATATATATACACTGTAATGACGTAAACAATGACTGAGCATCTTATATTTTTATTTTGTAAGTACATTTATACCTAATAACAATCTTCATGAAAATTCAAAGAAAAATTTACCCGTTTGTCCAAAAAATTCTCTTTACAGCCTGAACATATGGTGATTTATATTAGGCTGTTACCACGGACTGGTATGTTTGTTTTATAAAATAATTGACGACCCAATTTGGCTGCACTGTTTAACATTTGATAATATAATTGATTTCTCAGTTTCCAACACATCACATGTACAACAACTACTCTCTGCAAGATGTAAGCTCAAACTTGTGAAGGCGGATTTCACAAAATGGATTTTTCTGTTATCGTTTGCTCCCAATAATTGTGTGGCGAAGGTATTTTCTGAGAAACATTATTTATACCTTTCCGAAAGGTTGAATGGTAAAAATAAGAGCAAAATTTGATGCATGTAGTATCGACAAGGATATTAAGGAATCTAGAAGAAAATTGATTGTTCTTGGTTTAATTCGCTATTGCCAAGTACATGGTACATGTTACAATTCTACTATAATAACATGGTTAAAATATATTTGATTTATTGTCATTTCTCGCAGATTAAAGTAACGTTCACCTGGGGAAATGTCCAAATTGTTTGCAAAGTGCAATAGACAATATACATGTATTAAGTACAGAAACTTTATAAGTTTTCTGAAGTTAGGAACTCCCACAGAACTTAATCAGAAATATCCAGTTACATTTTATTTATAAGTAACTAATATGTATGAAGTTACTGTAGTCCAATGAATAATTTCCAAATCATTTACAAATTTCAGTATACTTATGCACTTATGTCCTTGACCTTTGAACATATGACATAGAACTATATATCAAAATGATCGTCATATCAATGCCTACAATATTCGAATATATATATGCCTCTGCAAAAAGTTAATAGTATTCTAGATATTTAACAATTTTAATATTCTCTTTCAGCTGTGACCTTGACCTTTGAACATATGACCTTAAACCATATATCAAAATGACAGTCATGTCAATACCTATAATATTCTGATATACATGACCATACAAAAATTAATAATTTTCAAGATAATTAGCAATTTAAGACGTCTGATACAGCTGTGACCTGGACTTTTCAAAATATCACTTAAAACATATATCAAACTGATCATTGTTTCAATACCTATAATATTTTAATATACATGCCTATAACAAAAAGTTAATAGTTTCCAAGATATAGTCACAAATATAGAATTTTTAGCAATTTCCGAACTTAATGCCTTGCCATTTCCTCATTTTGAGCCCCATGGCGACCATTTGTGCAAATCTAAAACTAGATAAATCTAAGAATTTTATAAATGAAATAACTAAGGTATGGCTCTTGTACATTCAGATGAGAAGATTTTTAAAGTTTTACACTATTTCCACCTTTATGGGGCCCAAGGGACATAACTCCTTCATTTGTTCAAATCTCAAGGGCTTTCACCCAGGCATGATAGTAACGAAGTTATCAATAAATTTGGCCGAGTAGTTTTGGAGAAGAAGATTAAAATGTAAAAAGTTTTCGAACGACGGACGACACACGACGGACGAAGATCGATAGCAAAAGCTCATCTGAGCTTTCAGCTTAGGTATTGAAATTATATTCATAGTAATATCTTACCAAACAGATTATTGTTTAGTAAAAAAAGGAGAAATCGAATTAATTTTCAAAAGTGTTTTACGGAAATATATTTTACGATCGCCAAGCAACGAAACAAATCAATATGGCTGTTCTCTTTATATGGTTTACAATAAGAGTTATCTCGCTTTTAGCGTTTCCAATCACATTAAAACACCGACTTTCGGAAAATTAACAATACCTTTTTGTGGGTAAAAATAATGTAAACAAGGATTGAATGTCTGTCATGAGAAAACGTTTTAGATAAGCATCGTGTGAACTTACGGAAATCTTTAAAGTGCTAGCACATAAGACTGCAATGCCGGAAATTCACATCAACATCACTCGATACAAGGCCAACCACTTGGCTGATTACGGCAAGGGAAATCTTTTATTCACTTGACCGGTATTGAACCAACGGTAGAGATGTCTTATGTTTAAAGGCTAACGTTAACCACTCGGTCACGCTACACATTAAAAAGCAATTAGGGGTTGTTAGTTGGAAGAATTTAAATTTAAAACGCACAAAGAGATAAATCTAAAGTAATCGAGTATTTATTTTACAGTAAATGCATGTTATTTAATTAACATGATTATCAGGGACAGCCTAGATAACTGGCCATAACACCTGCATACTTACCTGCAATTACTGATAAACGAACACTTAAAAAGAAACCATTGGTTTTTAAATGCATCAAATAAGCTTTTAGTTCGAGGTTCCACTGTCATAAAAACGAATACATTCAGCGGAGAAATCTTTATCTACAATTTATTTTTAATAAAACAAACAAGAAAAAAAAACTAATAATAATAAGAATAAGAAGTATTCTGTTCTTGTTTATCAATATGTTTATTTGATAATCGCTGGCAGGTTGTTAGATTATACAATAAATAATTGAACAGGAACAACAATTAATATCTTCTAACCACTGGCATTTCTGTTGCACTTGAGGGTAAAAGTTGTGTTCCATGAGAGCTTGACATCTTGTTACATTGTGAGTGGGACAGCAGTGGTATTCTGAACCATTAGCTAAAACAAAAGAGAACAGAATTTAGAAATATTGTATTAAACAAAAAGTCTAATTATTTATCTTTGTATATTTTTAATAATATTAAAAATATAAATAATAATATAGGGTTATTGAACTGATATTATGAAATTTTGTCCCTCGTTGATTCGACATTTGATCTCGCAAGCTAGTGAAAAATGTCGAATCAACTGGACAATATTTCACAATTTATCAGTTCAATAACCCTTTTATTACATAGCAAAATATATTTCAATTGCTTCCCACTTGTATTCCATCTAAAATGTCATTTTTGTCTCAAAATACACAAATATTGCACTAGTTCTTATAAATTGATATAAGAACTTGTGTATTATCGTTGTTGGAAAACATTGTCCTATTAAGCGATGTTTCAGCCGACAGTATCACGTGACAAATATAAAAAATTCATCGGATTTTGACGTTTTATATCCATGTGAAAAATATACTTGCGGTAATATATATGTGTGTGTGTGTGTGTGTGTGTGTGTGTGTGTGTTGTGTGTGTGTGTGAAACATTATAAATAATACGATAAATTAAGTAACTAAATAATGTAAAATTATTTAAATGTAAAAAATGTATATCATTTTTTTAAAAAAATCCAATTTAAAAAAAATCCAGTTAATTCCAATTTTCTTTATTGTTTTTACCGCAATTAATTGGGTATTATGCTTCCTTATATTCATGGTGGCGATATTTTAGCATCATTTTATCGATGTTGGACCAAATTTCACGTTAATAATTAAAAGAAAAACGTTTAAATGCCATTTTGTGATAACATAACAGCGATTAAATGAAGATACGAAAAAAAATTAGGTTTGTCTTCCGATTCAGTATTTCGTTAGTGCTCTAGATCGTAGTCATCAGAATTATCTGTTCATATATCAGTGAATGTTCCTTTAAATGTAGGCCACTTGGGTTCAATTAAAAAGTTTCAAAACAAGTTTATCTGTTTAACCCCCACACATAATATTGCGTTTCGCGCAAATTTAATTAAAATCACTCATACCGTATAAGGTTTTGTATCCAAAAGAAACCGTCAACAAGACTACATACGGACGGACAGACACACAGACGGGTCGACAGACAGTCGAACAATGGTATAACCAAATACGTGCAAACAAAAACATGTGATTAATATTTTAGAACAGTTGTCTTTTTTTTCAAAAGTTGTTGTTGGTGAGTGTGTCACTATAAGATTTGAATGTCTATAGAAACAAGAATCGATCAAGAAGGAAAAAGTGAATAGTATCGCGATTTTAATTTTGATTTGCATTTACACTTTTTATTAATTGATTAATTATTATTTATTTATTATTTTTAATAAAGTGTCTATTCAAAGTGGAGAGTTTTAAAAGCAGATATCAAACATAAACCTGTTTTGCTTTTTAGGTTTGTTTTCTTATTGTTTTGATTTTGTTTTAATGGTTGTTACAAACAACGTTTTTGGTTGTTAATTGTATTCATTTGTGTGGACTGATTGATATTAGAACACTGAAGCAATACCTTAAATGATATATTCAATCTATAACTTACCACAGTCAAAAACTAGTACTGTGAACAAAATCCCTATTGCAACCAAACAACATCTTATCATTATCATGTTTGTAACAAATTGCGTACAAATACAGCACAATCTTTTCAAAACTAAATAAAAGATATTATTTATCCGACTTATATCTTTCTTTATCGACTGCGAAAAATGTCACCTGTGTGATCTTTGGCTTCCTTTCTTATCAAACACTGAATGCCATTAAACAGAGATAAATGTTATTTAACGATTAAACTGTTTTGATGATGTTAATTTTCAATCTTTGCAAGCAAACTGAAAAACGCGCGTTAGCGTGAATTCCTCCCTGCCAATCAGAAATTATTATACCCTACGGAACTCTGAAACACTAGCAGCTCTGTTGTTGGTACGAAACGTATGGCCTTTCATCTTTGGCAATTTTATTGAAATAACTTTTTGCAGCACTTTTTCTTAAACACAGCTATTAAACTGATTTTTGTTATGTAATTCTACCGCAATAAGTAATAATAAAACACAAACATATCAGTCCTTGTCCAAATCACAATCCAAAAAACCTCAGAAAAGTGGCAACTTAATATACGTGAACTTCCATCAAGGAAGTGAGGCGGTGTGCTCCGGAAGGGTAAGCACCTCCTGTCTAGCTAGCTACACCCGTCACGTGCAAGTCAACATTGAGAATAAAAGGAACAAGGATCTATGGTAAGTCAAATATATCAAGTATAAGTTTGGATACAGTGACTACATACTTATCAACAATATGTGATGACGCCCATAAAACTTTTTAAGAGTCTTGCAATATTCTTGCGTCAACAATTTAATTGTAAGCAGTTTGCTTCGTTGTAGAAAGTCCCCGTGGTGGGAACAAGCTCCACCATAACGTATTAACTGTAAAACATATGCACAATACGCAGAAGAAACAATAGCAAAAGAAGCCATCACGTTTGTCGTATAGCTTCAGATGTAACCTTTCAGTGGATGTCATAATTGAGGTATAAGTCCAAATATGAAGCAGAACATGGATAGTCCGTCGTGTCTTTTTTTCATACACATATTCTCCAAATTTGAAATTATTTAGAGATAGAACGTCATCTGTAATGTGTAGTTGAATGATTCAGAGACAGTCTTTGACAGGGTTGTATAAAAATTCTGAATTCATATGAATAAAGAAACAAATCAGCAAGCAAAGGTGCACAGTTTGCGCCCATTGGTCTACCGATTGTTTATTGAAAAATTATATTGCCAAACACAACAAATACGTTGTCTATCAAAAACTCTTAATATTTTGTTGATGGTATCTTCAGTTTATTTTTGTTTGCAGTCTGTATGGTGTTTTACAAAATAAGCAGAAGTCCCTGTTGAGCACTAGATATTTATATCTTGGTTTACCCGTTTTTATAAAAGAATGACAAATGAATGATTTGTTTTAGACGTTCCTTTACTTTATAATGAGGGATAGTGGTATAAAGGGTAGAAAAATACAAGTTGTTATACTTTTTACCGAAGATAGAGTATTAGAAACAAGATTGTCAAGTAGTTCGTTAAAATATTTGAGAATCCACATTTGGTTGATGCCAGACGAAGAATAATCTTTTTCTAAATATGTCTGAAGGCCATCTTTGACGACTGTCAAAACTTGTATTAGAATTACGGATTATGATTAAGTAGTACATTTAGAGGAAACTGCTATATAGCTTTCCTTCAATGGACTTTTGTGAAGTTTTGGAATCCAATACAAGTAAAGCAGGTCAAGTTCTTCCTGTTTTCCATTGATACCTAAAGGCTCAAAGACTCCCCTATGATTGGAAAGAACTTCATCTTCGGTAAAATTAGTTTTAGTATAAGTAAGATTCTCCGTTATACTATCTAAACCAAGCTCTTTAATAAGACACTCAACATAAAATTTTTTAATTTCTTACAAACGAAAATAATGTTGTTAGAAGCTTTATCAGCTGGGACAACAACATACCTGTTATGTATGTCGTAATGATCGCAGAATCCAAGGGTCCCTGGTCACTCAAGAAGGTTTAGTACCTATAGACCCTTTAAGTTTGGTAATCCTTGACTTTATAAAATTTCTAATTGTCCTTATCCAGTCGGATAAGGTATCAAGCTCTACGTCTTCTAATTTAGCTTAACCTCTGGCATACTCTTCAACAGAATCCATCCATAATAATTTTGAAATTCTATCCCCAAGTTTGAGATCAAATTAAGTTTTTGTCTGTTCTGTTGATATTTTGTAACGGTAATGACAGCACTTGGACTTTTTTGCTATAAGATTTAATATGTGGAAACTTTGAGTATATAAGCTCGCAAAATAAGGTTCTTCCAGTTTTGAATGATCCCTTATGGGCCTCATAAAGAAATCAGAAAATTTCTTTAAAAACATGAATTGCGTCTATCAAAATTATAAAACCTATGAGATTGAATCACACCAAACCCTAAAGATATTCTCGAATTTAAAAACGTGAGCGAAATTATTTTGACAAGAAAGTCCAATAGTTGTCAAAGAAAATGCAAGTTTCTTGGATATTTGTAATTTTCAATTACATACCAGTGAATGTTTTGTCACCAATATTGGGGAAGAAGGTTGGATAATGGAACTGAGTTGAGTGGAAAAATAGTGTTTTACGCCCTAGTTAACATTTGTGTAAGGTATTTCGGTCAGTTCTGGGGTGGTGTAGGAAGCTGGGTTGCCAGAGAAAACTACCGACTTTTTGCAAGAAAACTGACAAACTTTCCTACACTAGAATGTCTACAAATAGGATTCTATCCTAGTCGGTGAGAACCACTGTGATTCTTGAGCGCGCGTTCTAGACAACTATGTTACGCAGGCTTACATATGGAATGGTGGAGACAACCGGAATGTTCATTTTTTGGTCAAGAGTGTACTAGCGCGCACTAAGGGTGACATTTTGTTAAGGTACAAGTCTGTATTCCACGGACAAGCAAAGTTGATAAACCAATCAATACTCTGTCAATTCATTGCCGAGTGGCAGGCGAGGAAGCAGAATATCTAATGTGATAGTTTGATCTAGCAAGAAATACCTACCTAAATAATTGAGTTCCTGTCTCGTACTTCATGACATTCCCGTTAACCTAAAGTACTTTGTAGCGCAAATGGAGAGAAATCTTGAAAGTTATCTACTTATATAAATTTAAGTAACTGCAATCTATACGCATCTTATAGAGGAAAACATTAATAGAAAACTTTTTTATAATGCATTGGAATAGAATTTAGCAGGAGATGATTTTTTAAAAAAATAATTAATTCAAAAGGGAATCTTTTTTCCCTGTTTAATAAAAAAAAATGAACACTGTATATGTACTAGCTTATCCATTTCCTTTCTTTAATTATTGCTGACAGGTTGTTAGATTATACAGTAAGTAATCGGACAGTAACAACAATTTCTATCTTCTGACCATTCGCATCTGTAAAGCTGCGAGGTAGTGTGACTAATAATAAGCTGACATTTGGTTTTATCTTTGGAAATACAGCAGCGGATGATGTCAGAACTTTGAGCTAAAACAAAGAATGAACAGTAAAGAACATACAATGTATAAAACAAAGAAATACTTTAATACAATGTCTAAGTATTTATCTATTGCAATAAATAAATAAATAATAAATAAATAAATAAATAAATAAATAATACATTTATGAATAATAAATAAATATTTTAAAACATCATGTTTTCTTATTGTAAATCTCTTAAATTTGTTCAATTATCAAACATTTGTGTCCTGTCTTTTTTATTGCCTTTGCTCGCTGTTTTTATTGGTTGTTTCCAAGTTCTTTTTGGTTGTTAATTGCATTTATTCTTTGTGAACAATATTGATCTGCATATAAGAAATACAAGGTAATTACTTAAAGCTGCATTAAGTTTTTCAATTTTCTGAATTTCCTTTTTTTTTTTTTTTTTTTTTTTTTTTTCTTTTTTTCTTTTTTTTATTTCATTTATTTATTTATCTATTTATTATTTATTTATTTATTGATTTTCTAAATATATATATTTCTAAAATAGATAACTTCTAATCACGATCTATGAAATTCAATTTCTTAAATTTCATGCCAGTAGCTGTAAATAAACGGAATCCTCTAAGGGGTTGGTCAATGTTTAACGATGATCATTAATTGCTTGGATTATGCGTACAGATGAACGGGAATTCAAACGAAGGTGAAACAGGACAAATTGCATTCATTAATATCCAAATGTATTTGCAATGGTGTTACGTATCCATTACAAAGTCACGAATGACAAAATTAACGAAATTGTTTGTTTAATTTATCGTATTTCATCGTTTTGTAAGTTGTGTGTCACCGGTTTATATGACGTAACTATGTTCTAAAATTAGATCCCATAGGCTACATCTCGCTGGGAAATTATTGTTATTTCTCTATTTATTTAAACTTTTATCGTTGAACCAAATGTAACATAGTTTATAAGGAACACCATTAATTAGATCAGCGCCGTTTTAATTTTTTTCCTAGGAAACTTAATGCAGCTTTGATGAAAACTCCAACCAATAACTTACCAAAATCGAAAGCTATCAACAAAATTCCAACTGCAATCAAACAACATCTAATCATTTTCATGTTTATAGTTTATTGCGTGTAGTTCATATAAAAATATACAGCACAACTTCTCCAAAACTAAATAAAAGATAATACTAAATCGAATCTTTATAAGTTTCTTCTGTGACACATGTCACCTGTTTTGATCCTTGCCTTCTTTTCTTATCTAACACTAAATATCATTTAACGGAGAAAAGTGGAGTAATAGTGTTTTACGCCGTAGACTAAACACGTTTACTTATAACAAAGAGGTCAGCTCTGGCATGGTGACAAAAATGCATTGACCTTTGGCATGCAAATTACAAAATTTTCACACTAGTTTTTACCCAAGCGAGATTCAAAACTGGACAGTAAGAGTCGCTGTGGTCCGTAAGCACTCGCTTTCAACCACTCGGCTGACAAAGCATTAAATGGCCGTTGGAGCTTTTGTTTTCTTATTCGGATTATTGTCGATGATTGATTGCTCATTCGGTTGTAAACAAACAAAGCTCAAAGATTAGCTCATGAAACCATGTTAATATCTTATTGATGTGAGAAGTAATTTGTGTTTTGCTTGTTTCGTGATAAGATTGGTCTTGAAAAAATACATTGTTTCCTAAAGCTTTTTTGTTTTTTTCGAACTGGTCGCCTCCATATAAACAAAATTTTGACTAGAATATAAATAATGGGTACTGCATTATATAACACATGTTTTGATAAAGTTACAGTTTTGCAGACGTGTTAATAACGTGGATATCTCATATTCAATCTTTACTAGAATTTTGTATTATTGTTCATATTTTTATATAACTTACATTTATAACGGGGTTGATATGCACATTGTGGTAGTCCGACGCTTGTATGTTGTTGTTGTTGTTGTTGTTGTTGTTGTTGTTGTTGTAATGGTGTTAAATTTCCCATCGTCGCTAATCGCGACGAGACCAAGATTATAAATCTCTGTGGGTTAATTTTAGAACAGGTTTATGTATACATGTGATTTGCGACATTATTGACTGCCGTGTACTGGCACACACACAAGGCGACTTTTTTTAAAAGCGCTAGCTTACCAACTCAGTATACCACAGTCCATTATCCTGGCATCGGGTGAACCAGTCGACACTCAGGCCCGTAGACAGGTATTTAAGAAAGGGGGTCGATTTTGAAGAATGTCATTGCAAGCACCAATGGTGTGCTTCACTGGGGGGGGGGTGGCTGGGAGCATGCTGCTGCATAAAACTTTTGAAAATAAAACGCAAAATGGTGCATTTTGGGGTATTTTAATGAACAATTGATTGTCAAATATGTTGTATCTAAATGTTTGTAATTAATCAAAATTAATGTTTTCAAAACGATTTTAAGGGTTTTATAGTGGTAAATGATTTTTACCGAGGCTTTTACAGTGCTTAATGGTTTTCAAAGGGGGTGTTCGCACCCCTCGCACCCTCTCTGAATACGGGCCTGACCACTTTATCCTCCTAATGCCAAGAGCTAACAGTTCAATTCTGCATGGGGCCTATGGATCTACAATGTACCACGATAAGAATAAGTTATGCAGAATTTATTTGCGATGTTATGTTTCATTTATTTTTATTATTATTTTCCAATAAAGATGGACGGACAAGAACAGCACTTGGTGTCCTGCAGCCACTCACACTTGCCATGGAAAAGGAAGTTATTACTCATTATATTGACGCATTTCTCCTCATCATCCGTCGTACACCAAGTTCTTTTTGCTAAAAATAAAAATAATAAAAACAATAAAGAATTATTTATTTATTTATGTTTTATAATAATAATAATAACAACAATATCATCATCATCATCATCATCATCAAATACTTAATAATCATCTAATATTTTTTTGCAACTAAATAAGTTATATGCATTGCAACTTTTTTATGTATTAGATGCAAGCTTGAAAGAGTTTGGACAAGGGATATAACTCTGATTAACTTACTTATTGATCGTTTAACCGGTATACATTTGCAGATGTTCTCTTCTTTGAACCATTTACACACAGTCACTTTCTGACACATTTCTTGGTCGTTTGAAGACACCATTGTAAAAAGATCATCTGTGATAATAAGAATTTAAAAATTAAATTTGACGCATGAAAGACGAAAATGTTTACCCGTAACCAGATCACGACTCACACTCAATTCAACCGAGAATAGAAATGATAAACCATTTCATAATGATTTTATATTTACAACATAATATGTTTTAAATAACTGGGCAGAAAAAGACAATATATCGTAATGATAATGAGTGAGGGGGTTTACTTTTTTCTTTTATTTTAAATTGTCACTTGAGTTTCTGTTCCCTTGGCAACAGACAGCTCAAAATATTGGAAATCGTTATATTTTGTTTATCAGCAAAATTGATAAAATATTCTTTTCAAATTAAAACTGTAATTTCAGCCAAGCAAAGTTGAATGACAAAAAAAAATGTAGGGGATGGACGGATCAGAGAAATGATTTTCCATTTTATGCATACCAAGAAAATTCTTTAAAATGGTTGATTCCGATTTGGGGCCAGCTGGCATTATAATATGTTTTAATTTCTAATTTTTCATGGAATAATACGTGCAAGCTCTTTTTGAAACATTTTGGAATTAACCTTCAAAGCATTTAACTTCAGATACAGATGACCATAAAAATGAAATCAAGAGTGTAGATCTTCGGAATAATTTTAATTGAGTTGTAACATAATGAGCAGAAACTTTTTTTTCAATATCTACTACAATCGTAAACCCCAAAACAATCAATAACGTAAATTGAATAAATTGCGATTGTTTATTGGGAAAAAAGATAAATAAAATTGTATTGTGTTGTTGTAATTTGGGTATTTCAGAACAAACAATAAGATGTTTTAAAACCAACGATGTTTTAAGTGTAACATGTTCGTATCGAGGAGGAGTGAATTGGAGTAATGGTGTTTTACGACCCAGTCAATATTTTTTTCACTTAATTCGAGGCGACAGTTATGGGATGGCGGAGGAAACCGGAATGCCCGGAGAAAATCTACGCCCTTCGGCAAGCGAACTGACAAACTTTCTAACACTAGCATCTGTACAGAGTGGAAATCGAACCAAGGCGATGAGAGGCGCTGTGAGCGCGCACTTCAGACCATCCCGCCACCGAGGCCCCCAATATCGAGGAGGAAAATTAAAGTTTAAAATCCAGATTTTAACATCGCATGGATACCTATGATTTAACCGTCCTAAATTCAAACAAAAATGAGTAGAGTAATCTTATACACGGTATTGCTTACCCATACCGACAGCATAAGCTGTCGTCAAAAACACTGCCACAATCAAACCACTTCTTTGTAACTCCATGTTGGATACTAATTATGTGCATTTACAAAGTAGACTTTAATGTAAGACAACAAAAGATAAAAGATTGGCAAATCTAGTTTATACTAATTAAATGACTACACCGACTTTGTGTCCTTGGTTCTTATCAAGTATATGGTTTAAGTTTCTCATCGCCAATGGAACTTTTAAGGGTAAATCAACTGGAAATAGCTTAAAGATCTATGTGTAAAAAGGAAACGTTGAATAGTTTCTCTAAAATAATTCTGATTTGCATTTCAATAAAACGTTTTATTCTTTTTTCATATTTAGCACACATTGTATATCATATTGACCTCGTTTAAGATATATGCTCATCTCATTGAAATTTTGTTAATGATATAAATCCTAGATTGCGTGGTATTAAAGATCAAATGTTCTTCTGGTTTCCAATTCCTTTGCCTGTAGGGGTTTGATGGTATACACAAAACGCCTATTTTTGTCAAGCAAGCAAAACTACAAAAACATGGCAGCAATTTTAGGGGTTTATTTCCACGTAGGCTAGAAACACAAATGTTAAAGATAGTCGAAGCCAGGAACAATTCGTAATACCATAAATTTTCAAAAATTGGTAAGGAACGAGTTTTTTAAAAAGATTGTACTAATTAAAATATCTTTTTTTTTTTTTAGGTATTACACATTTCCAGATAATAGTCAATATAAAGCTCGAAACGAAAACTGTACAAGAGCTCTCATGATGTGCCCAAAATATATTGGCATAATTCATGCCGAATTACTTATTGTCTAAATGCTTAAGAACTAAAACTCTTTATAAGCAAAAAAGCATTGATATTTTTTTAAAATCCACATCTTAGGACAATATCTATTAACATGAAGTTTTAAGTTTTGACACTGTTATAAAGTGTGTATGCGTTATGTCGCGTAATCAATATTTCAGTTTTAATGAAAAATAGTTTATTATAAATTTAATCATATCAACATGCGTAAAAATATTTCTAATTAATCTGTTACACTTCTTTCTCGGAACTTTAGGGAACTCATGATCAAATCAAAGAAGATCGTTAATCAGCATCGTCGAAGCGCTGCCAAATTAAAATTTACAGGTAAACACAGGACTGGTGTTGTATTGTTAGTTGGTATGGCATATACATATATATAGTCTTAGGGATTATCTACACTTAAGACAAATCATTATTTTAAGAAGTTTGTCAGTTTTCCTGGTTTCTCCTGGCGGCAATCTTCAATATCCCCAATCTGTCAGTCTCAAAATAAAAAAGTATTATTGACTATAGTGTAAAACTTTATTAGTTTACTTGTTTTGCGGAAGCATGTACGTTTGAACAGAAAAGAGAGATGTGTATAGAGATTTTTAATATCAAAAGGCTTAAACACTGAAAGGACATACATGTTGTAATTATTCGAAAATTCTGAACCTACTTTACTCCACTTCCTTACAATTTTGTAAAATGTACTACATTTCATAAAATAAGTTTTGCGTTTTGTGAATTTTAAATAATTATATGGTAAATAACATAACAAGATAGCATTGTGTTAGATAAAAATTATCAGTTTAACCAGATAGAGTGTTTAAGTGCTTGTTTGTTCTCACTTGACCATCCGTAAATACCAGTTGGACGACATTCTAAGGTGCTGAAGAGAATGGAATTTCTAGAAAAAGAAATAACACTAAACAAAATTACTCGCCCTTTCATGATTAATGTGAAATTATGTGATTTTTCACTGCAGGAATGACAGTCACTCCAACAGTAGATCAATCGGCTTACGCAATAATCATTTGTAAACAAACATGGCTTCTAGAGACAGCGGTCTCGTTTTCATTCAAATCTTAGAAAATGTAAATAAAATTTATATGTACATTATTCCAACGTTTTAAAACCAATCTGCTATTTCTGGATAAAACCGCATTATTCAATGGAATTACTGACAACACATTTTTGCCGACTTGCCCGATCGCCACCCGCCACTTTTGTTAACAACTTGTTCAGCAGGGTTCACATATGCACCCAAATATTTATTTATATAAGTTATGTTATGTTTATATGTTATCGTAGATGGCATTTATGGTGGTTAAACTAACCTTGTAATAGTTTTATCTCGAGTAACGATTTTTGTCAGTTTTATTTAAGAACTGAGGCAGCGGTTTAACATTTTTACAGGACAGTCGACCGTCTCAGTTGCATGTATATTCTTTTTTAATATCTGCCATTTTCTTCTGAATAAGACATTCCCCCTCTGAATTTTTTTTTCGTTGCATTTCATGTTTTAAAGTGACGTATTTTCCAGACTCGTAATTGTGAAACTCATTTATGACTGTGGTTTTAACTGGTGGTGAAATTCCATAGCTCTAGAAATAATATTTATAGAGCAGATGGTATCATACACAATGTTTCAGTATTATGGGAGAAATTATGGTACTTTTAAGATAGTTGGAAATTTCCGTTGTGTTTTTAACTCAATGTATATTTTAAAATTAATAAATTATTTTTTTCTCAGATCGTGTTGTTGTTTTGCTATGAAACTTCTTAGAAAAGTAGTCCAGAGAGTGAAATATTCACGCGCATAGTGTAATGATCATGTGATCAATGTCAGTTATTGCCCAATATTTGCCACATGTCCCAAACATGTTTATATAGTAAAGTTGCAAAGCAAATGTTAATATTTAAGAATAATAACAAAAGTGATACTCAAATACAAGTTTCATACGTATCACTCAAATACAAGTTTCATACGTATCACGCATACAACGTAAATTTTATGAGCATAAGATGAGTTAAGTTTAGTAATGTTGTTTTACGCCCCAGTGAAGAATATTCAATTTATATCAAGGAGGTGGGTCAGTTCTTGAAAGTTGGAGGAAACCGGAGTAGCTGGATATGTGCGCTTTAGAAACATAGTGTCTTTTACCGCCAAGGTTAAAAAACCTCATCTATCTATAATAAAGAAGCTTAAATATTCATTTGGTTCATATGAATATTTCAGAGACGATATCGGCATCATAGGAAAATATTGCTTGGTAATAATCTTATTTTTTGTTGGAAAGTATTAATATGATAAAATACATTAATGCTCCGATACAAACTAAAACTAAGATTAGCTGTGATTAATTTTAAATTTTATATAAATTGCAATGTTTTTAAACACCATACAACATCATCAAGAACTTAATATAAGTCTCTACTCAAAATCTGAAAAATATCATGCGGAAAGGCATTTGCCTTCAAATGGTTCAATCTTGGTCAAGCGCAAGTCAAAAAGCATTTTTGCTTGGAATAGTGTCATGTGCTGATGTTGAAATTCTATTAATATAATGAATTCAAAATCAGCACCTGACAACTGTTACCATGTGCTGATTTTAAATGCATAATGTTAATAGAAATTCAAAAATAGCATATGACAGTAGATTACCATATCATAGTTCACGAACTAGAAGCAGATCGGAACCGTTTGCCTAAACACACATTAGTGTAAAAGATAACTGTAGGATTCAAAACAAAGGTGCATGTTTACGTTTTCACACAGAGATTTTTCACAAGGAACCAATCCATAAATCAATTGTCCAGATATATCATACCAAACTTTGTTTTTCAGTATGCCAGTTACATTGTCTACGTAAATACTGCACGACATATATATTTTTGAGGTATGTTAGTTTTATTTTCTTTATCACATTCATACATATTTTTAAAAATTAATGATATGATTTTTAGTTATTTATATATATATAAGCAGTAAACGTTTTGTAGCGCGCATCAATCGCGAGTTTAAACAAATTCTTGTAGATATCCTAATTTTGTTTGTTTGTTTATTTTTATTGTGTTCATCCTACATGTATTTTTAGCAATTCATTATGATGCATGCCTTATTGATTTCTAATGGGCACGTGTGTGTTGAACTGAAATGTATATTAGATAAATAAATGAATTAAATTATGCTTATTGTAATAACAAATATGCAGAACAGGTAAACGTCATGTGACAGAGTAGAGTATATTATGCTTTTATGTAATTAAAGACGCATGACAACCGTAAGGTAAGATAACGGGTAAAATATCTACGATCTGGCCTTAATTCAATTTCCCGCACATACGTTTCACACGTGTACAGAAAAAAGAGGCATACTATAAAATCTGGACTGACTAGAATACCGGTGCACGGCATGCAAAGACGTGCATTTATATATTTTATATTTAATCATAATTTTTCAATATACATGCATTTCCTTACTTTATTGTAGATTTTATGCTCATCAATGCATGTAAAGACATACTATCAGTCCATAATTGTTTGTCATATACATATTTAAAGAACAAAGCTCCATATCTAAATAAAATCACTCAAAAATAACAAAAATTCATGTTAAATTTATTGACCCAATGGGGAAAAATAACCAGTCTTATTCAAAAGGTTTCCTGAATTCTGTGCATATAACAATTTTTAATGTTTTCAACAATTGAACAAATTCACTTTGTCCAAAGTATGCCTCATGTACATTCCTAGTTTCTTGTGATGATTTTTAATATTCATGATGATCACCCTTGAAAAATCCGAACAACAATGAACACTCTGGCAAGTCCCAGGAGATTGGATATTCAAGAGAGTTCGTATTAGGCGAGGCAACTGTGTCGATCAAACTGTACAACAAATTGTACACGTCTCAGATTCTATTTTTAAGCAAGATTTAGAAAATTTGGCATCTGGACAGTAAAAGTGCTTATTAAAGTAGAATAGACATGGCAATAGTGTTCATTTAAATATTTATGTGATATTTTAAATAATTTTTCAAAGTTTTCAAATCGAGCTATAAACATCAATCTCAATCAACGAAGTTCAACGTTATGAAATTATTATTCATAATACTCAATGGAATTTTTTCAGTATTCTTATTCCTATGAGTTCACCCGCGCAAACTGTGACAGGGGGAACTATACAATAAGAACCGTTATGTATTGTTTTTAACAATGGCTGCCAGTTTACTTAAGAAGCAACACGTACGCAGTTTTATAGCCTGCATCAGATACCTTGAGTTGTCATTCAATTTAGGTATTTACTGTATACAGTTTGCTTATTTAAAACAGACTAAAGACGGGACTATTTTTCAAGATATCCATACACGTCGGTAATTTAGAGTGGTTTGCCTTGAATCATTCCTATTTTCATTTCCGGTTTGGAAAGCTACAAAATTTTTGAGAGCTGTTTTTTAACAACATGATTATTTATTCACAAAATTTTTATTAGTAGAAACATTGAGAGATGATGTTGTATAACTTTGACTAGTTATATTCAAGGAAGCTATTTTGAAAAACTATTGGGACATGCTAGGCACTCAGTCATTAACTTATGGCTCTTTGCTACATTTTTCTAATTGAAAAAATTCAAAACTTTTTAAACTATATCTATTGCATTTTGGACAAGAACATTTTTTTAATATTTCTTTGGAATTCAACACCATATAGTAAGAAAGAAATGCGAATTACAAATTAATTCATTTGACCTTTACTAATCTTAAAATAGCCTAATGTAATCTTGGGTGATGTCCAATTGAATCAATGAAGTAATTAAATTTTTGCTTTTTTTCCAGAATTTGCTCTATGTACAGAGGAATTCAGAGAAGATTTTTTCATTTAAAAATAGAATTTTGTAAGGTTAATGTTTTTTACTTTAATCTTACTTTTATTTTTGTGAGGAAAATTTTGAATAAAAGAAATATTTAAAAAAAAAAAGACAAACATTTATGGACCAACTGTAGTTATTACGAGTTTAAAATAGAATTTGGGTATTTGTTATCTTAGAGCAATGAATTAGAACATAGTGTATAAATATCTGATCTCTCTCTCTCTCTCTCTCTCTCTCTCTCTCTCTCTCTCTCTCTCTCTCTCTCTCTCTCATATTCATGTTGTGTACATATATTCTTGACTTAATCAGATACATGGAAAACACACAAAATCCCGCCATAGAGTTAAAATCCACTTCAACAGGAGACGATAAACAACAAAGTAGTGATGATTACCAGGTACCTGTTGTTGACACAAAGTATTCCAATGACCAATGCCCAGATGAAGCCGGTACTCAAGTGGTTTTACAAGATACCAATGCAGGGTTACTCTACAATGTCTCGGACAACCCCCCTTTACACCTAACTGTTTTATTTGCTTTTCAGGTAAGGAATAAAAGTTCGGTAACAGTGTTTTTTTTAATATCAGGGAGAGAGAGAGAGAGAGAGAGAGAGAGAGAGAGAGAGAGAGAGAGAGAGAGAGAGAGAGAGAGAGAGAGAGAGGAGTAATGGTGATAAACGTCCCAGCAAACCGAAATCTCCATATGAAAAACCGAAATCTCCGTAAAACTACTTACTTTCGGTAAACAAACTACTTAGAATCAGTTTGAATCAGATTATAGCTTCAGCAGTGAGAAATGCTGTGATTCGTATACCAGTACCATTTCCCTCTACCGAGAAAAAGTAATCTTTAACATCACTCTAAAGTTTTTGTCCCTGCTAAAGTTAAATCCGGAAATATGATTTACTTTAAACTGCGTTTAAAATAGACTTGTTAAACACCGATGTTGTTTTTTCTTGGCACATTTATCCAAAAGAGTCGCATCGTTACGGCAGTAGTCGTCAAATGCTGTTTTCTAGAATGCTGGCTTTAACAAAAAGTGTTGTTAAGTACAAAAAAAATATTAAAATGTTTCATTACCACAGGAGTGGAGTGGAGTAAAGGGGTTTATCGCTTAACTCTAGATTCTCTTACTTATATCGAGTTGTTCGTTCATGGAATAGTAACTTCGGCAAGCGAACTAATAAACTTGCTTACGCTAGTATTTGTCCCGAGTGGGATTCGAACCTAAGCGGTGAGAGGCGCTGTGATCCGTTAGCACGCGCTTTAGACCACTCGGCCACCCAATTACCAAGGAAGTGGAGTGAAGTAATGGTGTTTAACGCTTTAGTCTAGATTCGTTTTCTTACTTCGATTCGTTCATCTATGGAATAGTAAAGGAAACCGAAGTACCCGGAGAAAATCCACTTACCTTCGGCAAGCGATCTGCAAAACATTCTGACATATATAGGTTCTGCCTGAGCGGGATTAGAATTAAAGCAGTGGAAAGCACTGTAATACTTAAGCGCTCACTTTAGAACACCCGGCCATTTGAGGCCCCAAAATATCAGAGGGGGTAAAGCGGAAACATGCTTATAAAAGGAATTTATCTTACAGGAAGACTAAAACCACATTCACGAAAAATAGTAAATTTGATGGTTTTAAGACTAGCATGATTAAAAAGGATTTTAACAAGTCTGATATTAAGCAAGCGAGACAAATAAATTGCGATTATCGATTTACCGCCCACGGCTATAAAAGTCAAACGATGTCGAAACAGTGATAAGAAACTTTAACAAAACGTGTAATCATTGAGATATTTTATCTTTTGTTGCAAGACAAAATTCTCTACAGAAGTTTCCAAACCTTATATTTTTTTGTATGTTCAGCGTGTAAATTGTTCCCGTTAGGAGTTTAACGCGAACCTTATCTTTGTTATTAAATACATGTTTTATTTATTGAATCACGTTATAAGGAAGAAATGATTTTGTTTACAACATTATATATCTTTATAAAGAGGGTCTCTCTCTCTCTCTCTCTCTCTCTCTCTCTCTCTCTCTCTCTCTCTCTCTCTCTCTCTCTCTCTTGCTAAAGAATGAACATAAGAAAAAAAGGTATTTGTATTTACTTGGTCGGTATTGCAGGATTTGCTGTCAATATCATCCAACTGCAAATTTCTATAATTTTCTATTTAAAGCAAGCATTATTGTCTCTGTCCAGTTCTTTAGCGATATCGTTCTTAGTGGCAGATGTGGTCTGTGCTAAGGATAATGAAGATGTTAAAGCAACGCTTCTCAGTTCAACATTACTCATGAATGGAATTACAACACTTTTAATGGTTACTTTGGGAATAAGGTACGTACACAGATTAAAATATAACAAGAGGCCCATGGGCCTGAACGCTCACCTGAGGATATGGCCAAAATCATTTGCAAAATACAAACAATATTCCAATATACATGCCTATACAAAAAGTTAATAGTTTTCTAGATAATTAACAATTTGAGTCTTCTTATGCATGTATGACCTTGACCTTTAAATGTACGAACTTTAATCTTAAATCAGAATGATCGCCAAATCAATTCCTACAATATTCCAATATACATGCCAATAAAAAAAGTTAATAGTTTCCGAAATAATTAACAATTTCAGTCTTTTTATGCACCTATGACCTTGACCTTTGAACGTATGACATTGAGCCATATATCAAAATGATCGTCATGGCAATATCTACAATATTCTAGTATATATGCCTATGCAAAAAGTTAATAGTTTTCAAGATAATTTACAATTTGAATCTTCTTTTGCATCTATGACCTTGACCTTTGAACCTTGACCTTGAGTTATATATCAAAATGATCGACATGTCAATAGCTACGATATTCTAGCAAAAAGTTAATTGTTTTCAAGCTAAGGCATAATTTTAGTTTTTATAAGCAAAAAATAACATTTCCAAGCTTCTGACCAAGTATCATTTAAATCTGTCCAGCAGTTTTGGAGGAGAAGTCGAAAATAGGTGTTAACGACGAACACACACGAACGAACGCACGCACACAAGCACGCACATACACACGCCGCGCCATGCCATAAGCTCACATGACCTTTCGGTCAGGTGAGCTAAAAACCTCACTTTAACATATAAGCCGATTCCGTAACGTAGAATAATATATCGTAACTTTATAATAATATTACTTAATATTAGTAAGTTTTTATTCCAATAATGTTGATGTGCTATCAAACGTATTTTTTTAAAATTTATTATTATTTATTTTATTTACTTTTTTTCTTTTGGGGGTCATAACACAAAACGCTCAAAACAGTTGTGTTTTGATTAATAGTAATGGTTATGACAGTCATATGGTTATTTGGTTTTATTTATTTTTTTATCTAGATTACCATTATTCCAAGGACCTGCGCCTGATTATATAGTGCCATTACTTGTCATGACGTCCTTAAATCCAGACAGATGCAACTTGCACATACCTGGTAAATTACTGTTTAATTTTATCAAGATTTAGACATTACGCATCAAATGTTCTTAACACAAATATATTTAGTTTAACACAAAGAAGCATTAATTGCAGAAAAGTTATATAACAATAAACTAATACACCGGGCATTTAATAGATATATAATAGTAGCAACCTAGTTGTTGACAGCCATCCCCGGAAGTAGTAGCCCTCGTGCGGATCAGGGGCCGACAACTCGACCGTCGTTTGTAAATCAAGTGTCTCCAAATTATACGAATAATGCTTGATATAAATAGGACTTGTTTTTCATAAAATTAAGATGTCTTCAACCTATGCCAACATTTATAAAATATTCATTCAAAGAATGCCAACATACGAAATTCAATAGATGATTTTATAGCAATTATCCCTGCAATTAAAGGTAAATAACATGTAAATTTAAGCCAATAATTTAATTCAAAAAGTGTTTTAAAAAGAATTTTTATGTATAAGCCCAAATGGCATGTTTTTTTTAGTTAAAATCAAATTAATTTTGTTTTTCGTTTTCGTTTATTTCTTACGGAAGCGTATTGCAGCCAACTAAAAAAATATATTAAGCTTTAAGCCGTACGTACGAGATACTAAGTCGTACGTACGACTTAATATTTTTTTTTAAGTTGGCAGCAGTACGCTTCCGTAATTTATCGTGCATTAATTCCATAATTTTTCTTTTTCGTTTTTGTTTTTATCTAATCCTTTGTCCGTTTTTCGTTCGTTATATGTTTCATGGTCTTGCTTGTTTTGATTAATGGCAAATTAATTATTTCCAGCGAACAATTGCTGTAATCGATTTCAAATGTTCTTATTTAAATACCTGCAGCCCAATTAATTTTTTAATTCACTTTTAGAGCTAAATGGAAATGTAACAATTAACAATGCTACGTCAAACGAAACTTTGTTGGAAGCAGCGAGTATGAATCTTATAGAGAAAAATATCAGAGCTGTAAGTATATTTAACTGAGCTCAGGCATGTTTTTTTCTCAAATTTATTTTTTATTTATTTTTTATTTTATTTTATTTTATTTTATTTATTTATTTATTATTATTATTATTATTATTATTATTATTATTAATATTATTATCATTTTTTTCACTAGCAAGTGAAGAAAATTTCACCTGTTTTAAAAGTAAGATATATATAACACAAATACCAGTAAAATGTTGATGTGTGCACACTTCGGAAATTCATTCCCCATCTGTGGCATAAAAGACCGAAAAGTTTGATACATAAAAAATATAAGCCAAACAGTTAAAAATAATGAATCAAAGTTCCAAAATTATATAAATCCAAATCCAGCTAAGTAATACTTTGCATGAGGGAACAAACCTAAGTTTTTAATTAAATTTCAAATTTTAGACGGGTAGAAATTTTTTGCTAAATGGGACATTTTCTGACAGCACAAAGTACTGCCTACTGAGTTATAGCTACCCTCGGTGAGTTCTACTCCACCAGTAGCGGTACCCGCTATGTGTAGTAAATATATAACACAGATACCAGTTAAATTTTGATGTGTCAGATGTGCACATTTCGGAAATTCATTCCTCATCAGTGACACTAAGACCGAAAAGTTTGATAGATGAAAAACATAAGCCAAACAGTTGAAAATAATGAATCTAAAGTTCCAAAATTATATAAATCCAAATCCAGCTAAGGAATGTTTTGCATGAGGGAACAAGCTTAGTTTTAAATAAATTTCAAAATTTAGACTGCTGAAAATTTTGCTAAATGGTACATTTTTTGACAGCACAAAGTACTGCCTACTGAGTTATGGGTTCTAATTAATTTCATTTTCTGTATGAGAAATACACAAAATGCTTGGTTTGCAATGCAGACCTTTTACAAGTAATCTAATTAATTTCATTTCCTTTGTGAGAAATACAAGAATTGCTTGGTTTGCTGTGCAGACATTTTAAATACAAATACCTTTATGGTTTTTGAAAAAGCGCCTTACTTCTATTTTTGTATTCTGTTCAACCTTGAAATAAAGATTCTACATATGTTTCTTGCGGAACGCTCTCATTATGACACAAGCGGAATAAAACATACATATCGCAATTGCACGATGCCCTGTAAAGATGCTTACTTCTCAATATAATCGAACAATCAAACCAAAATTATACACACACGCGAAAAAAAAATTAAAAAGGGTATTGCTAACGTACATATATACAACATTCCGATCTCCGTTGAATGGACATAAACGAATGTAGTGTCCAGTTGATACCGCAAAAAAACTTCCGATGAACCAACAGTGTGTTAATTCCTTAATGTTAAAAAAATTAAAAATTTGGTATATTTATTCAAATTTCTTTGTTTGTTTGTTTGTTTGTTTTGTTTTTTTTTTTGAGATAAAAAGTCGTTGTCAAGAAATTAAATCAACTTATTGAATCTAACTGAGTAATAAAATCCGTACAGACAATAAAAGATTGGTTATCATATATGTGTACGGTTTAAAATATTCATCAATCTATCATGATGCTCATATATATATATATATATATATATATATATATATATATATATATATATATATATATATATATATATATATATATTGACATCAAATGTCAAAATCTATAAATCGCAAATAAATGAGAAATATTTGTTTTAAAATGTCACAAGCTAAAATAGATAGAAGAATATTCGAATATGGCTCAGACAAAAATTAAAAGCTAATTAGATATATGTTTGTGTTTATTGACCCTAACAAGCAGACAATTGTTAGGCTTCTAGGATGTCTAGTCTTCTGACATTTGCGTTGTATTATCGACTTAATAATGCAACCCGATACATAATATCAAACAAAATAATGGAACATTATAAACAGAATTGAAATACACGTTAAGAACATATATTTTCATTTGCCTTGTGAAATTCCCATAGCTGCAAGCTTGAGAGCCGTTGTAATTATTACTGACAATGAATGCCGAAAAATTTTGTCACTCCGTGTATGAATACATATAAAATGCAATACACAATCCGGAACTACATTATCGTAGGTAAACAAACAGGACTGTCACGTCACATTTGTTTACATTCGAGACGAGACTGAAAAACACATTTACGAGATATTACAAAGTAAAATCAAAGAAATTAATAAAATAATATTTTAATAGCATATATAGGCACCTGGCTGATATTCATCGTAATATTGACATTGTGAGAGACAGAGTGGTGTTTTTGATGGCCTGTTGAAAGAACAGACAACAACAGATCAATCAAAACCATCAAACCACAAACATTTTTTGAACAATCGGATCTTTAAAAAAGTCTTCCTACCTTGACAAAGCTGCTATATACCCTGTTATTTTGAGACAGTGTGTAATGGTACAACTTGTCAATCAATTTTGTGTCTCGCGGGATGTAAATTTCAAGTGATGTAAATTTCAAATGGAATTAGATTCACGCATACATGTATGCCACATCCAGTGAAAATTGTCCGTTTCACATGCTGTGTTTGTTGATCGGAAAAACTGAAAAATCATCTACATGCTTTTAATCAATTTACAAGGAATACAATAGGAACTCCTCAAAAGTACACTACATGGTTTAAGTACTACACAACTCCTTGCTAACCTTAAAACGATAATTTTCTAAACTTTGAGAGATATTTGCACCACACCAGGCGTAAAGAATAAGTATACTTCTCACTGCTTTGCTGTCTACATTTGAATGATACCGAGTATGAAGCTCGGCGCATTATGTAAGAGTGAATCTCAACCTAACAATGTCGACATTCTAGAAAAAATCTCTCGGTAAATCCCTGTCTACTCACATATCACAGATTAGAAACCAACATGCTTGGCCATTAAAAATTATCCTCAGCTACAGTACCCCCCTTCCCGTTTCAGATTCACAAATTTCTACTCCGAGATTTAGCCAGCAATCTTTTACTCCAAACTTCTTTGCAAATTGAAATGGGGCTACACAGGTGCACCTGATTTTCGACTGAAATATAGTCCACGAATAACAACCCATTTATCGTTGATATTCAATTTTTATACATATTATTTATATCCAATATTCTAAAAAAATTCATTATGTTAATGAAAAATCGAGAAAATACCATCAAAATACCTGATAACACTATAATTTTTCAAACCAAAACTCCCCGTTGTTACCCCACATTAAAAATATTGCGGATTAATAATGTGTCGTTCTCGGTCTTAAATTCAGCTGTTGCGTCTACTGGACTCCCCCGATGTGCATGTGTTATAGATGGGAATTTTTTTCTTAAGATAAATAAAGAATTTTTTTAAAAAATATTTAACGAAAATATAACAATTGAACTGTTTTAAAATGGTATTCATTGTCAGTATGAAGGCAACAACTTTGCAAGCAAACTTGTCATAACGCGCTAACGCGCGTTATTCCGTTTGCTTGCAAAGTTGTTTCCTTCATACTGACAATGAATACCATTTTAAAACAGTTCAATTGTTAAGTATTTGCTATAATGAAAAGCATTATATGTTAAGAGATATTTTTCTATATAAGCTTCTTTATGTAATAAGTTTGAACCAACTTTTGATGTGAAACATACCCTGAAAGGTATATCAATTCAAAAATAAAAGCAAGGGAACCAGAGAGAGAGAGAGAGAGAGAGAGAGAGAGAGAGAGAGAGAGAGAGAGAGAGAGAGAGAGAGCATTCCTATCTCCTCCACGGGTACTTTTAAAATGACTCAACTTAATGTGCCCAAGATCGGTGGTTCGAATCCCGATCGGAACAAACAAGCTTTGTTAAATTTGAGATACAGTTTCCATCCCGACAACGGTCCCCATTTAAAGTACATAGGTTTGAGGTTCCCCGCTGACATAATAAAGTAACTTGGGATTCGTGTGCTGGTCTGCGTCGTATTTGTGAGAGAACGAACTTATTCCCAGTAGGTTATCATTCAATAGTCACCCTGAGTGCACCCCATCCAAAGCAGACGATAAACCACAATCACACATTTCACGTATAGATTACAATAACTTTCAAAGATTGCTGTCGATGAGTAATAGAACGCTGATATCACATTTACTTTAATAATCCTTTTTTTAAAAATAATTTTTTACAAGAATGAAAACACCATCAAAATTTAATGGTTCTGTCTACCAGAAGATTCCTTTGTTACTGGTGTTTACATGAAAATTGATTTTTGTTGTTCTTCTCTGGCTTTTTTGACTCGTTTTAGGATGCCATGTCTAGAAACACAATTAACCGCAAAACACCATCGAGAAGGTCTCTTTTCTATCCATAGAACACCATCGACAAGGACTTTTTTTCGAGAGCGATTCGTACTTGGGCAACAAACTTCAGTACACGCTGTCAACAGTATGAAAATACAAAAACCAAGTACCAATTACGGTTGATTATGTTTTCTGCGTATGTTGTTATAACAAATGAGTCATTTGTCCTGATTTGGCATAAAATAAAACAAATTCATTTTCATTTTACGTTATATTTAAAGTTTTACGACTTTAAGTAAAACGGTCTATTTTCATTCGTTTAGATGCAAGGTAGTTTAATTGCAGCCGGTGCCATCCATTGTTTGGTAGGAGTGACAGGATTAGTTGGTCTTCTGTTGCGGTTTATTGGTCCTGTTACAATAGTACCAACTGTTCTACTTACTGGTCTATATATAACTAGAGCAACAACAGACTTTGCAAAAGTACACTGGGGAGTTTCTGCAGCGTGAGTACACTGGGGAGTTTCAGCAGCGTGAATACACTGTGGAGTTTCTGCAGCGTGAGTACACTGGGGAGTTTCAGCAGTGTAAGTAGACTGGGGGATTTCTGCTGCGTGAGTACACTGGAATGTTTCTGCAGTGGGAGTAGACTGAGGAATTTCAGTAGTGTGAGTACACTGGAAAGTTTCTGCAGTTAGGCTGCACTGGGTAGTTTCAACGGCATGAATGTACTGAGGAGTTTCTGTAGTGTGAGTAAACTGGGGGGTTTCTGCAGTATGAGTATACTAGAGAGTTTCTGCAGTGTGATTACCCTGGGAGTTTCTGCAGTGAAGGTACACTGGGGATTTCTGCAGTTTGAGTACATTAGAGAGTTTCTGCAGTGTGAGTACACGCGGGAGTTTCTACACTGTGAATACACAAGGGAGCTTCTGCAGTGTAAGTGCACTGGGGTGTTTCTGCAGTGTGAGTACATTAGAGAGGCCCTGCAGTGTGAGTACATTACAGGATTTCTGCAGTGTGACTTCACTGGGGAGTGTTTGCAGTTTGAATACACTGGGGAGTATCTGCAGTGTGAGTACACTAGGAAGATTCTGCAGTGTGAGTACACTGGGGAGTTTCAGCAATCTGTGTGAGTACACTAGGGTGTTTCTGCAGTGTGAGTACATGCGGGAGTTTCTGCAGTATAAGTATATTAGATAGTTTCTGCAGTGTGAGTACATGCGGGAGTTTCTGCAGTATAAGTACATTAGAGAGTTTCTGCAGTGTGAGTACACGCGGGAGTTTCTGCAGTGTGAGCACACTAGGGAGTATCTCCAGTGTGAGTACACTAGGAAGATTCTGCAGTGTGAGAACACTAGGGAGTTTCTGCAGTGTGAGTACACTGGGGAGTTTCAGCAATCTGTGTGAGTACACTAGGGTGTTTCTGCAGTGTGAGGACATTAGATAGTTTCTGCAGTGTGAGTACACGCGGGAGTTTCTGCAGTGTGAGCACAATAGGGAGTATCTCCAGTGTGAGTACACTAGGGAGTATCTGCAGTATGAGTACACTAGGAAGATTCTGCAGTGTGAGTACACTAGGTAGTTTATGCAGTGTGAGCACAATAGGGAGTATCTGCAGTGTGAGTACACTAGGAAGATTCTGCAGTGTGAGTACATTAGGGAGTTTCTGCAGTGTGAGTACACTAGGGAGTTTCTGCAGTGTGAGTACCGTAGGAAGATTCTGCAGTGTGAGTAGACTGGGGAATCTCTGCAGTGTGAGTACACTAGGTAGTTTATGCAGTGTGAGCACAATAGGGAGTATCTCCAGTGTGAGTACACTAGGGAGTATCTGCAGTATGAGTACACTAGGGAGTTTCTGCAGTGTGAGTACACTAGGGAGTTTCTGCAGTGTGAGCATACTAGGGAGTTTCTGTAGTGTAAGTACACTGGGGAGTCTCTGCAGTGTGAATACACTAGTTAGTTTCTGCATAGTGAGCACAATAGGGAGTATCTGCAGTGTGAGTACACTAGGGAGTATCTGCAGTATGAGTACACTAGAGAGTTTCTGCAGTGTGAGTACACTAGGGAGTATCTGCAGTGTGAGTACACTAGGGAGTATCTGCAGTGTGAGTACACTAGGAAGATTTTGCAGTGTGAGTACACTAGGAAGTATCTGCAGTGTGAGTACACTAGGGAGTTTCTACAGTGTGAGTACACTAGGAAGATTCTGCAGTGTGAGTAAACTGGGGAATCTCTGCAGTGTGGGTACACTAGGGAGTATCTGCAGTGTGAGTACACTAGAGAGTTTCTGCAGTGTGAGTACACTAGGGAGTATCTGCAGTGTGAGTACACTAGGGAGTATCTGCAGTGTGAGTACACTAGGGAGTATCTGCAGTGTGAGTACACTAGGAAGATTTTGCAGTGTGAGTACACTAGGAAATATCTGCAGTGTGAGTACACTAGGGAGTTTCTGCAGTGTGAGTACACTAGGAGGATTTTGCAGTGTGAGTACACTATGAAGATTCTGCAGTGTGAGTACACTAGGGAGTATCTGCAGTGTGAGTACACTAGGGAGTTTCTGCAGTGTGAGTACACTAGGGAGTATCTGCAGTGTGAGTACACTAGAGAGTTTCTGAAGTGTGAGTACACTAGGGAGTATCTGCAGTGTGAGTACACTAGGGAGTCTCTGCAGTGTGAGTACACTAGGGAGTATCTGCAGTGTGAGTACACTGGGGAGTATCTGCAGTGTGAGCACACTAGGGAGTATCTGCAGTGTGAGTACACTAGGAAGTATCTGCAGTATGAGTACACTAGGGAGTATCTGCAGTGTGAGTACACTAGGGAGTATCTGCAGTGTGAGTACACTAGGAAGTATCTGCAGTGTGAGCACACTAGGGAGTATCTGCAGTGTGAGTACACTAGGAAGTATCTGCAGTATGAGTACACTAGGTAGTATCTGCAGTGTGAGTACACTAGGGAGTATCTGCAGTGTGAGTACACTAGGAAGTATCTGCAGTGTGAGCACACTAGGGAGTATCTGCAGTGTGAGTACACTAGGGAGTATCTGCAGTGTGAGTACACTAAGGAGTATCTGCAGTGTGAGCACACTAGGGAGTATCTGCAGTGTGAGTACATTAGGAAGATTTTGCAGTGTGAGTACACTAGGAAGATTTTGCAGTGTGAGTACAGGGAGTTTCAGCAATCTGTCTGCACAAAATTAATACTTACACTTTGTTTTAAAATTGAATTGATTATTTATGCCAATAAAGCATGTTAACGGTTTTTGTTTCTTTTTAAATGATTTTGTCATGCCAGCATTTTATATGGAGTTGTCAGAAAACATTTTCACCTACCACTATTTCTGTATGCAGTATGGAGTCGTTTCCTCGTGTATTTTTATGCACTGGCTTCTGCTTTTTATCAAAAATATGACTTAAGGTTTCATGTTTATTTATATTCTAGATATGTTTAATTTATGCTCTAGAGAAATAATTGTGCCTTTACAGTTACAATTAAGACTTGACATCTTTTTTTCCCCTTATAAGTTAAGCTATGAATTTTCGATGGAAAAAATTAATTTGCATCCATAACTTTTCTGTATCTGCCGTGTTTATTTATTTATTTTATTCTTTAATCCTGCTTATTTATCTTGATATGTGTATGTTTATATTAATTTACTTTTGTCTCCGGCTATCCGAACAGTAATCTTATACTCTCTTTCAGTACAGCAATGTTAGCGTTGATCTTGTCACTCTACTTGGGTAATTATAAAACACCTGTACCAGTGTGGACAAGGTCAAAAGGATTTCATGTTACAAGATACCCACTACATCAAGCGTTTTCGGTAATTATATCTATTATTTCTATTCGTAAATTTCTTACGTTCTTGTCAGTCTTTAAAGTCGGCTCTTTATTTTCGTATGTATTGAAAATGTTAATATTTAAATAATGTGTATAGACTGTATACTGTAAAAACGGTTTATGAGAAATAAAAAAAATTACATGCATTATTATTATTATTATTGACTTTCTTTCTTTTTTTTTTCTCTTCTTCGTCTTCTTCTTCTACATGAGTATTACTACGGTAGTTCAGTTGGTTGAGTGCTCAGTCGCCTCGTATGTGGAAGGCCGGGGTTCGAACCAAGACTTGAAAATAGGTAGTGACTGTTCTTTCTCGGCATTTGAAATGAAAGTCAAGGGATCTTATGTGAATTATCTTAAAACCCGATGCCCCGTGTAACGACAGGCGTGGTACGCTAAAAAAAAAAAAACAACCTCTCTAAACGCACTGCAAAGGTCAAAATTTTAGTCCCTTTACCTACAGCTGTAGACGTTTCGGTATAAGGGAAATATACTTGAATTGACTTGGATGTAAAACCCCGTTCAAACAAAACAAAACAAAAACGCATTTATTATAACCGCAATATAATATCTATCTTTTCTTGAACTGTAAACAAATTAACCACACTCGATGATTTTTATTTGTTTGCTTATATGTTTATTGGTTAACCCGAATGATTGAAAATAAACGTCTTGTACTTTTTTTAAAGATTCTTATAGCTATGTTATTTGGCTGGATTTTGAGTGCAATTTTGACAGCTGCCGGGGCGTTTTCCGAAGATCCAAAAAGTTCTGATCATCTTGCAAGAACAGACGCACGGACAGACATACTTCATCGTGCTCATTGGTTTTATGTCCCATACCCAGGTAATGTAATTGCTAATATCGTTTTATGAAATAAATATGATTTTATATCACAATCAAAATTTTATTTTCAATGATCAGATTTTAATGAAATGTAACTAGATATCTCTGTTTGATGAACATGTACCGAGTTGAATCCAAAATTATCGAAATTACAATCAACATAATACGGAAAGTAGGAAACGTTTGATTGAAACTTCCAATGTCGGTTTCGGATGCCCAAAAAAAACAAATTTTGAGAATATTTGTATATAATGTAAAGCTTCAAGACTAAATAACAAATACAAATACTGGTAACTTTATTGTAGCTTTTTGTAACATTATTACCAAAAAAAAAAAAAAAAAAAAAAAAAAAAAAAAAAAAAAAAAAAAAAAAAAAAAAAACCAGGTTAAAGGAAGTATAAATAATAGTCCTGTCATATAGCATTTGTAAATGTATTTTATGATTAAATTAAAAAATGTTACATGTATATGACAGTCCATTAAATTTTGCAATGTTCTTATGGTTTATTTCAGTTTGTTACATGACTTCTGTTTCAGGGACTTTGCGTTTTTATCGGTGCACATGATTTCATTTGTTTTTAACACTTAGTAACTGCATGTAGCTGCTTTAAGTTTTGATCAGACATATGTAACTTTTAATTTTATAGGCAAGGCTATAACTCAAAAGTAACAGTTGTCATTTTAAATGTTATATTTAATAAAAATAAATAAATAAATAAACATACTGCAGATATATCTTTGATATTTTGGAGGTTTCTTTGTGACAAGCACACAATCAAATAGTGACAGTAACTTTATACATAGATTTTTTCAGATAGGCAATCTGTCAATTGTTATCATATGAATTTATAAACCTATCACAGCCTTAACTATGTATAAGTTTTTACTAACTTAGTGTCACACTTCCTATTTTTTTTTCAGGACAATTTGGAATGATATCTTTCAGTGTGCCTATTTTTGTTGCATTTCTTATCGCTACAATCACTTCCATTTTCGATTCAATTGGCGACTACTACGCATGTGCAAAAATGTGTAAAGTTCCGCCTCCTCCATCACATGGTGTAAATAGAGGGACTTTGATTGAAGGCTTCTGTAGTGCAGTCTCAGGAGCTGTCGGATGTGGTCACGCTACAACAACATATGGCGGCAACATAGGTGCAATAGGTGTGACACGGGTACGTTTGTTTTAAATATTCTAAACGCATATTGTAAAATAGATAATTAGCTACATATACATGTATGTCACTTTTATGACAAGTAGTATACGAAATTATTAATTTTGATAACCTTAAAATGACTTTATAAGTATATAAATATACAATTTATAGAAAAAAACGCATAAACACAGATACCAATAGACACAACGTCTTAAAATTGCCTTTCGATGTGCTGTATATAAAAATAACATGCCCCGATCTTTCAGATCGGATGTGATAAGATGCTTGTAGAAAGCCTTTAAACATTTACCACATTAGTTTTAATTTTTGAATATGCTCAATGAAAGACCCTAAAATTGTCTTTCGATGTGCTGTATATAAAAATATAATGTCACCGATCTTTTAGATCGGCTTGCTTTCAGATCGGGTTGGATGAGATGCTTTTATAAAGAATCTGAAAGATACCTCTAGACAATAGTTTAGAATATGCTCACTAGTATAAATATTGTTTTCAGGTAGCCAGCAGAGACGTGTTTTATGGGGTAGCGATCATATATATATTGTTTGGTATCATAGGAAAATTTTCTGCTATATTTATAACAATTCCATATCCAGTACTAGGTGGCGCTTTGATTGTAATGTATGGGATGTACAATGGCGTAGTTCTGTCAAATTTACAAGTTATTTCCCTTACCTCAACAAGAAATCTCGCTATTATCGGAACTGGTTTGTTAGTAGGTTTAATGGTACCTTACTACATTGAAAATAATAAAGGAGACATCTCTACAGGTAAACTATAAATAAATAAATAAATAAATAAATAAATAAATAAATAAATAAATAAATAAAACTTCTTAAAATAAATCCGTTGTTTTAGAAATACATGTAAATGGTTTCTGGGAAAATTCTTTAGTAACAGCTAAATTAAACCCACTTTTGATGAGGAAAGAATTGCCGAAATGTTCACATATATGGCACATGAAAACTGAACGGGTATTTTTGTTAGATATTGTGACCAGTTTTCGTTTAAAAAAGACTAACTTCCTTCAGATATTTGTAAAAAGCGTATCAATCTTTCTATTAGCTAATTAGACATACATGTACATGTATAATGTATATGTTTCTTGAAGAAACCAAAACTTTTTTTCGGATTTGATAAAACGTGGTTATAGATTGTGGCAATTTTATCTAGATTCAATTCAGAAACTAAGCGTCCTTCTTTTAATGATATCTTTCAAATTTAATGAATACAACGTTTATTCCAAAAAAAAAAAAAAAAAAAAAAAAAAAAAAAAAAAAAAAAAAAAAAAAAAAAAAAAAAAAAAAATTGAAAAAACTTGTGTTCACTATTGGTATTTTAGTGTGTTCCAATAACATCGTTAGAAAAAAGTTTGAAAACAATGACAAAAATGTTATTCGGTTTGTACAAAAGTATTTTTAGGTGTCAAACCATGCAATAAAATGACTGTTATCTGATGGCACAAATAAGCCCTATTTTTTAATTTGTTGATTTAATTTGACCCAATTGGGTTTAACGTGTCAGTCAAGAATATTTCACTTATATCGAAACGTTTCCAGCTATAGGTGAATTGGCAGAAATTTTGACTTTTGCAGTGCGCTTAGGACAATGTGTAGGGAGAGTTCTTTATCATGCCGCGCCAGCCGTGACACGGGACATCAGTTATTAAGGGTTTTTTTTTGCAATTTGTGATCACATAAAACGGTATATAATGTTATCATTATTAACAATTTAAGGGGATCCAGAAAAGGATAACATAATAAAGATGTTGTTAGCAAACCCTAATTTAGCTGGTGGATTGTTTTCCTGCATTCTTGATAATACAATTCCAGGCAAGTCTCTCTCTCTCTCTCTCTCTCTCTCTCTCTCTCTCTCTCTCTCTCTCTCACACACACACACACACACACACACACACACACACACTATTTCATATAAATTTGAATATTGATTTGCCAAAAAATTCATACAAATTTTAAACGATTAAAGTTACATTTTTTTTCAGGAACAAAAGATGAGAGAGGGATCAATGCTTGGCGCAGGATCGGTGATGATCTTATAAAAAGTGGCGAATACGCCGAAGGTAACGAGGTTTATGAGCCACTTCTTCCTCGAAGGGTAAAATCAGCCAGGATAGTACGTTATTTGCCCTTCCTAAAGTATACACCTAAGAACAATGAAAATAAACCAGCGACAAATGATTCACTCTTAAACCCAACAGAATAATACAATGAGGATTTTTTTTTTTTTTTGAAAAAAAAGGAAATTATTTTAACGTAATAAATTGGAATGTTTTTTAATGTATCATAATGTTAGGCACACATAAATATATTCATAATCTACAAAACTTTGAGTCTGATATCACACTCTTTTCTAATAAGTTTATCGAAATCGGTGTTGTATTTACTCCAACATATAATCACGGAGGGGTGAGGTGTTAGAAATCACTACCCATCTTTAGGTTGAAACTTTCAGTTTGTACGAAAAAAGTGTTGTGCCAATTATTCTCGCACAAGAGTTGATCGGCAAACTTTCCTTTTCATTTTAAAAACAATTTTGAAGATTAACGATTAGAACAAATCCTTTTAAAGTATTCCAAACAAGGCATAGCTGGTAAAAACATTAACAGACGACCAAGTTTTTCGTCTGTTTTATACACATTAGATTACAGACATTTTGAGGATTTCTGAATTTAAACCATTGCATTTCTATTTTAAAACAAAGATAATTAAATAATACATGTATTTTTCAATTTGGAGTACTCTTATTACTAGCATCAAAATTTGTTTCATTCAAACTAATACTTTAGTCCACTGATATCTGTAAAAACAAAGATACGAACAAATGGTGATCCTTTTTAAAGCTAGTCTCACACAGAACACACGGCTTATACGGTTGGCCACCCGTGTAAACCGTACATACAACCGAACCAACCGTGGCCTTATCCGAGTAACACTCGGGCCATTCGAGTATATCCGTGAAAGCCGTGTATAATTTTTTTTAACTTTCAAAAAACTGGCACGGGTGCCATGTCCGTGTATGATCGTATTAGCGATCGTACAAGACCGTGAGAGACCGTGTGAGACCGTGTGAGACCGTACGAGACCGTATATACAACCGCACATGAAGTCCACTCCACGAGTGAGCTCAACCGTGTCAAATCGTTTATATCAAAACATACACGAATGTGTGATAATTCGAGCATAACTCTAACAAAAGTCGGTGGGATCGTATGTAAACCCTGTAAATGTCTAGTTAATCGAGTAAAAGATTTATTTGATTGTACTAGGCCCTAACAGACCGTACTAGACCGTACTTGGAACCGTACAACAATAGTATCAAAATCTTTTGCAACTCGTGTTCAAACCGGGAGAAACCTTGCTTGACCGAGTATATCCGTGCTTTGTTCGTACATACTCGTGCTACATTCGAGTATAAATCGCACCAACTCATTCCCAGGCACGGTTGGAGCTCAATACTCGTACCAGTCAACCCGTGTATAACTGAGTATACCGTATTGGAACCGTGTGCCCAACCGTGTTCTGTGTGAGACAGGCTTAAGATGCTAGCAGGCTATTAAAACAGTATATACATGTAGTATATTGAAACTGCTAAATTGAACATCATTTAAAGTAAATTCTTGGAAATAATTCGTCGAGATTCAACGCAGTTTAAGTATATAGATTAATCAAGATTTAAAATCTGGGTTAGAGCTTTGCGCGTACGTGGATAGTGTGCATACATAGACAAATATTTGCTACCGTGATTTCGTGTTTGGAAAATTGACAACAGGTTTGGGAGCAAAGCGTACGAGTTGCCTTTCTTTGCACGTTTGCAATACAATGATAATTCTGAAAAAAAGTTATATTAGAAAAATAAAACGACCTTAAGTAAGGAATAAATAAAAAACTAATAATAAAAAAAAAGAAAAAGAAATTCCGAAAAAATATCGGAAGATATTGTTTTCTATGCGTGCAATATTTCTTTATCACCGATGAATGTTTTACTTTTGATTTAAGGTACAATTTTCTTTCAATAGAATTTTAAAAAATAAATCACAATCAATCAAGCAAACAATTAATTTAAAAGATTAATAATGAAATAAAATAAAATATATACTTTGCAAATTTTACATTGAGCAATATTTGAAGTCAATTAAAGTCTTGTAAAAGTGATGATGAGTTGGTTAAGGCCGGATACTCTAATCGGTGTTCGAACTTCGATCTGAATGTCATTAAATAGAATTTAAAAGAAAGTTGCACTACTCCGTAAATCTACTTAGGAAATATTTGTTGCAGATATGCTAGTGTTTTATTGCATTCAATACAGAGGGGTTTTGTGATCATCAAAAAAAAAAAAAAAAAAAAAAAAAAAAAAAAAAAAAAAAAAAAACCTCTTTGATATCAGATTTATTAACGCTTTACCTTCATCTCAGAAAAGATTGCCTTCAGAGTTAAATGACGAACCAGATAAAAAAAAAAACTCTCTGATATCAGATTTATTATCAATTTACCTTAATCTCAGAAAAGATTGCCTTTAGAGTTAAATGACAAACAAGATAACAAGATATTGAAACAGCAATTTATAATTTCCCCTTAGTTTAGGCTTGTTTTAAAAAAGTAATGTTTGAGTTAAAAAAAAAATTGTGAGGATTTCTGTAAAGACAAAAATTGTACGAATTATCGTTCTTAGTACGCTTTCCATAACTTTTGTCTATCGTTTGCAAGGAAGAATTGAGAAAATGTTGTGATCTACAGATATAAAAAAATCCCACACTTTGGAGCAGTAGAAATAATCTTCTAGAAACTGAAATAAGAATTTAAAACTTTAAGAATTTTCCTTTCTCCGTAATCATGGTATTCATTTAGATTCGTCAATGTAACTTGGAACATGTTTAATACAATAATAAATTCTCGACCTAATTTTGTTTTAGAAGTTTGCATTAATATATATATACCGGGAATTATACGGTCTTATCAAATTTTATTTTATTAAAAAATTGATTTTTGAAAAAACAAAATTTATTCTATAATCAATATTTTACAGATTTGTAACAAAATACAAACATACCGCAATTTCTAAAGCAAAGTAAGGACTTTCAAAAGGGGCTTATTCAGTTAAAAGACGGGAAGATAAGCCGAGTGCTCCGGTAGACTCCGCACCTCATATTTAGCTAGTTTTATGTGCTACGTGCTGGAATAATAATGATGAGAATGAAAGAAACATTACACTACACATGTATAGAACGTCAAAATTATACAGGGTTAGAACTTTCCGCGTACGTAGATAGTGTGCATACATAGACAAATATTTACTACCATGATTTTTTGTGTTTGGAAAATTGACAACAGGTTTGGGAGCAAAGCGTACGAGTTGTCTTTCTTTGTACGTTTGCAATACAATGATAATTCATGTACATAAAACTGAAAAAAGGTTATATCAGAAAAATAAAATGACCTTAAGTAAGGGATAGATAAAAAAACTAATAATAAGAATAAAAAAAAAAAGAAATTCCGAGAAAATATCGGAAGATATTGTTTTCTATGCGTGCAATAATTATTTATCACCGATAAAACATTTCGATGAATGTTTTACTTTTGATTTAAGGTACAATTTTCTTTCAATATAATTTTAAAAACTTAAACACAATCAATCAAGCAAACAATCAATTTAAAAGATTAATAATGAAATAAAATAAAATATATACTTTGCAAATTTTACATTGAGCAATATTTGAAGTCAATTAAAGTCTTGTAAAAGTGATGATGAGATGGTTAAGGTCGGATACTCTAATCGGTGTTCGAACTTCGATCTGAATATTTCATGTCATTAAATAGAATTTTAACAGAAAGTTGCACTACTCCGTAAAACTACTTAGGAAATATTTGTTGCAGATATGCTAGTGTTTTATTGCATTCAATACAAAGAGGAGTTTTGTGATCATCAAAAAAAAAAAAATTATATAGATATAAATAAAATAAAAAAAAAGGAAAAAAAAACTCTTTGTTTTAATAACGCTTTACCTTCATATCAGAAAAGATTGCCTTCAGAGTTAAATGGCAAACAAGATATTGAAACAGCAATTCATAATTTCCTCTTACTTTAGGCGTGTTTTAAAAAAGTAATGTTTGAGTTAAAAAAACATTGTGAGGATTTCTGTAAAGACAAAAATTGTACGAATTATCTTTCTTAGTACGCTTTCCATAACTTTTGTCTATCGTTTGCAAGGAAGAATTGAGAAAATGTTGTGATCTACAGATATACCAAATCCCACACTTTGGAGCAGTAGAAATAATCTTCTAGAAACTGAAGTTAGAAATTAAAAAAAGTAGTTCCTTTCTCCGTAATCATGGTATTCATTCAGAGTCGTCAATGTAACTTCGAACATTTTTAATACAATTATAAATTCTCGACCTAATTTTTTTGTTAGAAGTTTGCATATATATATATATATATATATATATATATATATATATATATATAAATATATATATATATAAATAAATATATAAATAAATATATATATATATATTTATTTATTAAAATATAAAACATAGAATAAATTTTGTTTATCCAGAAATAATTTTTTAATAAAATTAAACTTGATTATACCTTTTAATTCCTGGTATAGGAAATAAGGTATTTTCAAGTTTAATTTTATATATATATATATATATATATATATATATATATATATATATATATATATATATATATATATATATATATATATATACCGGGAATTATACGGTCTAATCAAATTTAATTTTATTAAAAAATTATTTTTGGATAAACAAAATTTATTCTATGTTTTATATTTTAATAAATAAATATAATTATATATATATACAAACATACCGCAATTCCTGAAGCAAAGTAAGGACTTTAAAAAGGGGCTTATTCAGTTAAAAGACGGGAAGTGAAGCCGAGTGCTCCGGTAGACTCCGCACCTAATATTTAGCTAGCTTTATGTTCTACGTGCTGAAATAATAATGATGAGAATGAAAGAAACATTAAACTACACATGTATAGAACGTAAAAATTATATAGGATAAGTTTGAATAAATTGGCTTAATACTTATCAACAATATTGTGATTAATATTACGACTGAAAAACATTTTATGGGTCTTCATAAACCTAGACTTGCGATATCCCTTTGTCAACAATTTATTTACAAGTATTTTACTTCGTTTTAGAAAGTTTTATTGTAGGAACATGCTTTACGATACTGAATTAACTTTGAACAAATGCATTATAGCAGGAGAAGCAGGGATATTGTTGCATAAAAATGGAAAGGGGACAAAAGACCATTTGAAGCCTTAACGTTTATCATGTAGTTTCAATTGTAGCTTTTCTTGGGTGCTGTAATTGAGGTATATGTCCATATATGAAACAGAACTTAATCTGTTTTATTTCATGCTTACTAGAATTGAAGGCATTAGCTTATTCCAAAATTGCGATTATTAAGAGGTAGAACGCTGTCTACATACCTGTATGTGGTGTGGAACAATTAAGTGACAATCTTCTCTGTAAATTTAAAAAGGTTCTGTATAAATTCTGCTTCATGTGAACAAAGAAACAAATCAACATGCAGAGGTGTACAGTTTATATATATATATATATATAAAATAAAAACATTCTTTTCAATGATACTTAATATTGCTCATTCGTAATCGATGGAAGACATTTGGCTACTTTTTGTGCTTTAACTACCAAATTAATGAATTTTAAGAACATTGTTGAAACTTTCCTGCAAAAAAGTAATATTTTAAATTATGTTTAGTAAAAAGACACGCCCGCATCGTCTAAAATTTCTAAACCTGAGAGTTGTCTTTCTTAGTACGCCTTTTTAAACCTTTTTAAAGATTTAGATTTCATCATGATTTTATGAAATGTTGCAAAAGTAAAAATATTGTTTAAACCTTCAAAAGACGATATATAATTATATGGATTATTTGATGAAATACAAAAATGGAATAAGAACTAGTTTAGCAAATAAGTCGCGCAAAAGGACAAAACACATTGATTTAATTGTTTGTGAAAGAAACATCAAAATATAGGACGTCAAAAATATACAGGACAAGTCAGATTTAGTTGGCTCAGTACTTATTAACAATATTGTGATTACGGCCTAAAACATTTTAAAGGTCTTCATAAGCCTAGACTTGCGATATCCCTTTGTCAACAATTTATTTATAAGTATTTTGCTTAATTTATTTTCTTAAATCCTGAGAAAAAGTTAATTTTATAAAATGACCAAAATAGTTTTTTTTTTATTTTTATATTATTTTTCCGAAATGTGCACATCTGGCACATCAAAATTAACTGGTATTTGTATTATATATTTATTATATACTTTTTATGTAAAACATCTTTTGTTTCTTTGTTTGTATATATATAACAAATACCTGCTAAATTTTGATGTGCCAGATGTGCACATTTCGGAAAATCATTCCTCATCAGTGACACTAGGAGCCGAAAAGTTTGATAGATTAAAAAACATATGCCAAACAGTAGCAATTAATGAATCTAAAGTTCCAAAATATATCAATCCAAATCCAGCTAAGGAATGCAAGTAAAGGTATAAAACCACATCACTCAGGAGAAAAAACAATGTAAAATATAATCTTTAATTAAAAATGACGATAAGTCATAAATGAGTCAGTGTATACAAAAGTGAAAGCAAAATGAAATTAAATAGGTACATTTACTAATATTCGAGGATGAAAGGTTCAAGCATCCAACCGGTAAGACATTTTATTTGTTTTTTACGAAGTCCACCAAGAAACATACTAGAAAATATTCTTGGATTCAACTGTCTTCCATCCAGAAGATTGGAGTGTAATCTTTATCAATTTCATTTGAATATTAAATTGCAACATGAAGCTATCGTGTATCAACAAAACACAGATGGTAAAAGGGTTTGCATGACCACTGTGATACTTTTCCCGTAGCTTCTGTGCGGATTCAAAATGATGTCATATGACGTAAATTTATGGCATGCCGCATTCGAGAGAAAAAAATATAAAACATATTTACTTAGTGATTGATACTTCGGTGTACCACAACCTTGTATTCGACTATACAGATTTGCATTTTGTACATGTAATGTTTTTTAAAGAAATTCTTTAATCATTTCAACTGGATGCCTTGTTGTCATCTGTACCATTGTAGACAATTTCTTTCGAAGAGTCTTAATGTATGTTAATCCATGTCTTATTGGGTTGATGTAAATTTCATTTGGTTGCAGTAATACCTTTTACTTGTACATTTGTTTTACTTGTAAACTTTAGATTACAGGTCTACAGTAGTACTTAATGAAATAGTAATGTACATGCACAGCGTTTTGTTAGTCTTTTGTCAAATGCCTTAGAGATTTGCCGTTAGTGTTCTGCATGGTTTTTATTTACATTAGCCTTACCTGTGTTATATTGTTACCTTGGTGATTTTGGCTATTGTAAAATGTATTTGATTGCAACATTATTGGATGGATATAGATGTTGCTTTAAAACATTTCCAATGATTTTTTTAAGAAACTTTTATCGAGTTTCTTATCAACATTAGATAATTTATAGTTAGTTGTCTTATTATATGTATTATTTGTCTTTTTCCTGTTTGTTCCTTTATTGATTATTTTTCTGCCTTTGTATAATAGTATAAATTAGGCTGATGTACATTATTGTTGTATGGTGCCCTAGGTTATATTACTTGTTCTTGTTTATTTTTTGTTTTGTTTTTGTTTTTGTTTTTTTTTTTTTTTTGGTTAGCGAGTTCTTTATTGTTTTCCTATTTATTGTATCTTTGTTGATTATGTTTTTGTAAGAAATGCACTTGATGTATTGTGTTTTTTTTGGTTACTCAGTTCATTATTATTATTATTATTATTATTATTATTATTATTATTATTGTTGTTGTTGTTGTTGTTGTTATAATTATTATCATTATTATTTATTATTTTTTTATCATTATTATTATTATTATTATTATTATTATTATTATTATTATTATTATTATTATATTTTTATAATAAAAATAATAATAATAATAATAATAATAATAATAATAATAATAATAGTTATTATTATTGTTGTTGTTGTAGTAGTAGTAGTAATAATAATAATAATAAGAATTATTATTATTTTTTTTAAATATTTATTTATCTATTGTTATTATGCACTTTGTTACCGAAATTCTAATTTTGAACTTAGTTTTGGGGTTCTTTGTTCTTTTATAAAGATGTCTATAATGTTTTAGATAAGTGTGGCTTTTATTTTTGTGCTTTTATATACAGAGGACTTTATTGTTTTCTTGATAATTTTCTAGTCAACTAATTATTATTATATGATCTTGGTTATTTATCTTTTATTTGTTTATATAGTTACCGTTTTTTTTGTTTTTTTTTTTGTCGGTTATTGTGTTTCATCTTACTTGAGAGTAATTTTTTTTTATTTTTGTGTCTTGGTGATTGTGTTCTCTATTACCGACATTTTATGTGTTTTTTTTATACATTTACTTTTTGTTTGTTTTTGATAACCCTGATCTCTTGAGTTGTTTTTGGTAAATGTGTTAGATTATTGTTTTCTTCATTGCCGTGGTCTTAATGCAAAAGCTTGGTTTTAAAACAGTTATAAAAATTGTGTGTTTTGTACGAAGAACTACAAACATTTCTGTTATTGCCAACAATTTCAGCATCATAACAATCATCATTACTATCATCATCAACGCAAACAGTAATATGTCATTGATTCAAATGTGTACGTCATATGAGACTCAACATGCCATAGGTTAAAGGTCATTGCGTGACGTCCTATTAAGCGGAAATTAATATATATCTCTTGCTGCAACAATAATCACAATATTATGTATGACATTCTTCCTGAAATTTTATAAAAATAGAAGGAAAAATAAAAAATACCAGAAAATTGCAATCAAATATAAGAAGGTTTAAATTTGATTTAATAAAAGATTTGTATATGCTAGAAATGATTCTAAAAATATCATTAAAAATATATGTACTGTCCATCGAAATTGACAACTCCGTTAATGTCATAACTGATCACGAATTATATTTTTTAGTTTTAGTTTAACGAGACATTTGCCACATCAATCTAAAATTTCTAAATGAATTATATAACTTTTATATAGTACTTTACTATAGGTGTAAAAGTTCTACTTTTCAAGCATTTTTGTGCTTTTGTTTTATCATAAAGACATTTGTAGCCCACTCTTTACCAAATTCAAAAGCGTTTTAACTTTAAACATAACATAAAAACTGCAAAAAAAAAAAAAAAAAAAAAAAAAAAAAAAAAAAAAAAATCTAAATCTAAATGCGTTTTATGATGTTCATGTAGGTGAGACTTCGTTTGTATTCCTATCTTTTAAATTATGTACAAAATTATTTGGAGATTTTCTTCTTGGCAAGTTTAATTTTCAGTTTGCCTAAACCTGTATTTTTACAGAAGGGTTATTATCCTTGTCGCATTTCTATATCAAAAAAAAAAAAAAAAAAAAAAAAAAAAAAAAAAAAAAAAAAAAAACCATCAGAAATACTTTGAATAGCCAAGAATTGAAGAAAGGACCGAAACGTCTAATTATTTGTTTTTAATTTTCAATTTCAAACAGCGCGTTTCAAATGATCTTTTCAAACGTATTAAAACAAGTATAATTCTTTCTTTGTTTTCTTTTTTATTACTTTATTAATTAATTGATTTATTGTTTCATTTTAAACTACAAAATTTAAGCATGTTTTTAACGTCTTTGTTTAATGAAAAAGAATATTAATTAAAATTAAAACATGCATTATACACTGATGCTGGGAGCATTCCAAGTCATAGCAATTTTAAACATCAAAGTTATTCACCTCTGTATCATATGTAAAATGATGCTGAATATATATTTATAATATAAAACTGACACAAAATAGAGTCAATAGAACCGGAGCTTGAATTATTGAATTATTTGTTCCATATATTTTATTTTGACAGGGATTGCATTTTATTGTTACTATATTCCCTATATTTAAACCTCAAAATTCAATTTATTGTGTAAAGTTAGGGGTAAAATTCAATAACAGCAGCAACCTCGTTATCATTAGAGATCAGATCGTATCTTTGACTTTGGCCCGGCTACCCCAGATGACAAGACAAGTCACTCATCTTTATCATGGTTTATCTTTAACCATGGTGACCGCTGCCATTGTTGCGTATACAGTTTTCCCGTACCAACATTATATCAAAAAATTAAAAAACTCGTCTTTATTACAACGAGCCGTGTAAGGGCACAAAAATAGCATCCATTTAATCATGCGAGTCAGTTAATTGAATTGGTCCTCCAATTTGTGGTTTTTTGTATGAATATGTGTGTGTTTATCTCTTAGAAATCATGGCCTACCCTAACATCAAAGTATCATGAGTGTATTTATGATTAATTTCCCCTGCCTTCTAAAATATGATAAATTCTATCTCCTGGGATAATTAGCCTTTTTACTTGTCAAACGAGAACAATATTATAAAATTGTGTGGAAATTCTCTTAATGGAATGTTTTGCAGACAGATGAAATAAATCATTTTATATTTTATATTTTTTTTCTCTCAATCGATTTTGACTTTTGTGATAATGTTGTTTTGTTTCCATCCGCTTGTCTTATAATGACATTTTATCTAGGTTCATTTTTTTCTCTATTTTCAATAAATAAAGCCAAAATTTACTTGTTTTATTTCAAGTATATCTAATTTTTAAAACAGTACATTTTTTAAAAGAATATAAATATATATATCATATTTTTTCATAAAAGTAGAATTAGTAATATATTTGCTTGGAAGACAAATTCTAGAACAGGGTAAATGATTGATTCCTTTAACATATACATTTCGTTTACAAAGCGCCATATACCATTTTTTAAAATTTTATCATAAAATACAAAAATGGTGTATAACAATATATTGTAAAATACCATTTTTGAATGTATTTTATGATTAAAAGCATTGATAGCAATATATTTTTTCTATAATTCCTATTGAATTTTAGCAGTAATAATGACACACGACGCTTGGTATAATATTACACGTTCTAAAGAAGGAAAAAATTCGTAACTGAAAATATGTTGTAGGTAAAATTCGGTGCATAAAACAAATAAAGTAAATGGTGGCTCTTCACAAAGCAAATAATAAAAAGGGATATACAACAAAAGCGATTACTATAGATCTTGATTTTCATATAAAAATATAAACGTGTGTGATGACCACCTGCAAGCAAGTTTAAAAATATGGTTACATTTAAAAGAAATTTATATTGAATGCTTTACACGTGTCATTATTAATATTATATAATATATAATAGTCTTAATTTAAAATTCTTAATATACATGTATGTATATGAAATGATTAATGGTGGCTGCTTTAATGATTAGTCAAAATTTAGAAATTTAAGGAGATAAAGTTATACTTAAATCAGACTACTTATCCGACAATATATTAATTTCAAAAGTCACAGGGGGCCTCGGTGGCCGATTGGTCTAAAGAGCGCACTTAACGATCACGGAGCTTCTTACCGCCTCGGTTCGAATCCCAACCGGCAAGCCCTAGTTTAAGGACGTTTGTTAATTCGCTTGCCGACGATTGGTGGTTTTCTCTGGGCACTCCGGTTTCCTCCACCATACCAGAACTGACCGTATCTATATAAGTAAAGAAATCTTCAATTGTGGCGTAGAACGGCATTACTCTCTATTTCATTTGACTAAAAAAATGCCATTTCACTATTCATATATACATCAAAAGTGCCATTTCTCCATTCAAATACACCTCAAAAGTGCTATTTCTCCATTCATATACACCTCAAAAGTGCCATTTCTCCATTCATATACACCTCAAAAGTTCCATTTCTCCATTCATATACACCTCAAAAGTGCCATTTCTCCATTCATATACACCTCAAAAGTGCCATTTCTCCATTCATATACATCTCAAAAGTGCCATTTCTCCATTCATATACATCTCAAAAGTTCTATTTCTCCATTCATATACACTTCAAGTGCCATGTTTCCATTCATATAAACCTCAAAAGTTCTATTTTTCCATTCATATACACCTTTAAAGTGCTATTTCTCCATCCATATACACCTCAAAAGTGCCATTTCTCCTTTCTTATACACCTCAAAAGTGCTATTTCTCCATTCATATACACCTCAAAAGTGCCATTTTGCCACTACACCACTCTTTTTACACTTCTTTCCACTCACAATTTATTATTTAAGCTTAAGCAAACCTCCCCTTAACAGTAAAATTCACATATTAACTTTCATGATACCAATTAGATGTTACAATTTGAAGAACAACGGTACTAGTGCTTCTTTTTTATTACACCAAAATTGATTCCATAAAGTTGTTTAAAGGGCAAAAGCAAGAAACAAATAGGAGTGGATCATTAAAAAATAAATAAATAAAAATAAAAAAAAAATTAGATGAAACAGAACCATACAACATGCAGAGAAATAATTATTCAAAGATATAACTGTTAGACTAAACCTTTTAGAGACAAAGTGCACATGTCCATAAAAAAAACACAAACTAAATGGCAGTGTTTGAAATGTTGGCTAGGAGAGGCTTAATGATTGTAAATTAGTCATTTTTAGTCATTTGCAGTTTTGTTGCTTTTTTTCAGATTATAGATTTGATAAAATTATACACTAACATATTTTTATCTGTTGTAAGTGATAGATAATCAGTAAAAATGACTATTGCTGTTCTAGATACAAAATTAATTGATTGAGTTAATAAAAAGTCATATTATCAACGTATTGAATTTTTTGCATGGCATAACATTTAATACCTTTTGATTAAAAAAAGAAATAAATTAAATTAAATTAAATTAAAAAACATGATAATAAAAAAAATAAAATATTAACATTTAGGCTTTCAGATATCGCTAACAATTCTGAGAACAAAAACCAAATTTAAAAATTGTATAAATGTTTGTCCGATATAAAGTCATATAATATCAGAATGTACTACTTTTAATATTTTCAAACGGTGTCAGTCCTATACAGTTGTACATGTAGTATCGCTCTGGTAGAATCTGTAATACCAATTTTATACACTTATACAGCATTTTACATGTAACATTCCTATAACAAATAATTATCACACGAAGACAAATGACCTTTTTGTCACATAACATGTAACTGTCAATTACATTTTTTTTTCTCGTTTTCTCTTTTTGACATTTTAAAAATTTTATTTTACAACCTAAAAACGTTAAATTCTGATTGAACTGGCCCATTTAGGTTACATTTCCATAACCTATCCAGGAACTACATAAAAGTATATGCAAGCTGGTTAATAATTATACGTATCGCATTGGCTTCCATTGAAAATACAAAGGTTTCGTCATGTTCTACATGTGTTTCGTTTCGTTAGTTTTGTGACTTACCCTTTGTTGTTATGTGACTTATCCTTTGGTGTTATGTGACTTATCCTTTGTTGTTATGTGACTGGCCCTTTGTTGTCATGTGACTTATCCTTTGTTGTTATGTGACTTATCCTGTGTTGTTATGTGACTTATCCTTTGTTGTTATGTGACTTATCCTATGTTGTTATGTGACTTATCCTGTGTTGTTATGTGCCTTATCCTGTGTTGTTATGTGACTTATCCTATGTTGTTATGTGACTTATCCTGTGTTGTTATGTGCCTTATCCTGTGTTGTTATGTGACTTATCCTATGTTGTTATGTGACTTATCCTGTGTTGTTATGTGACTTATCCTGTGTTGTCATGTGACTTATCCTTTGTTGTTATGTGACTTATCCTGTGTTGTTATGTGACTTATCCTTTGTTGTTATGTGACTTATCCTATGTTGTTATGTGACTTATCCTGTGTTGTTATGTGCCTTATCCCGTGTTGTTATGTGACTTATCCTATGTTGTTATGTAACTGACCCTTTGTAGTTATGTGACTTACCCTTTGTTGTTATGTGACTTATCCTTTGTTGTTATGTAACTGACCCTTTGTTGTTATGTGACTTATCCTTTGTTGTTATGTGAATGACCCTTTGTTGTTATGTGACTTACCCTTTGTTGTTATGTGACTTATCCTTTGTTGTTATGTGAATGACCCTTTGTTGTTATGTGACTTACCCTTTGTTGTTATGTGACTTATCCTTTGTTGTTATGTAACTGACCCTTTGTTGTCATGTGACTTATCCTTTGTTGTTATGTGACTTATCCTTTGTTGTTATGTAACTGACCCTTTGTTGTTATGTGACTTATCCTGTGTTGTTTTGTAACTTATCCTTTGCTGTTATGTGACTGACCCTTTGTTGTTATGTGACTTATCCTTTGTTGTTATGTAACTGACCCTTTGTTGTCATGTGACTTATCCTTTGTTGTTATGTGACTTATCCTTTGTTGTTATGTAACTGACCCTTTGTAGTTATGTGACTTATCCTGTGTTGTTTTGTAACTTATCCTTTGCTGTTATGTGACTGACCCTTTGTTGTTATGTGACTTATCCTTTGTTGTTATGTGACTTACCCTTTGTTGTTATGTGACTCATCCTTTGATGTTATGTGACTTACCCTTTGTTGTTATGTGACTCATCCTTTGATGTTATGTAACTGACCCTTTAATGTTATGAGACTCATCCTTTGTTGTTATGTGACTCATCCTTTGTTGTTATGAGACTCATCCTTTGTTGTTATGTGACTCATCCTTTGTTGTTATGTGACTCATCTAAATATGATGTTTAAAGTCTGATACTTTATGTGCTGCTACTGATCCTGTGTTCTATCTCTTTACCTTTGCAGATTTGCGGTTGATTTTTGTTGTTTTGCAGCTTGTCCTTTGTTTGTTATTGGTTGGTCCTGGTTTTTAATCTTTTATTGTTTTGTAACTGGTCCTTTGTTTTGTTGTGGCTGGTACTTAAATGTTTTGTTGCTGGTGTATTTTTGTATTTACGCTGGTTCTCTATCGTGTTGTAGTATGTCCTTTGTTGCATCGTGGCTGGTTTTTGTTGTGTTTTGGTTGGCACGTTATTGTGTTGTGACTAGCCTTTTGTTGTGTTTTGGCTGGTGCGTTATTGTGTTGTGACCAGTCTTTTGTTGTGTTTTGGTTGGTACGTTATTATGATGTGACCAGTGTTTTGTTGTGTTTTGGCTGGTAACACATTGTGACTAGTCTTTTGTTGTGTTTTTGCTGGTACGTTATTGTGTTGTGACCAGTCTTTTGTTGTTTTTTGGCTGGTGCTTTATTGTGTTGTGACCAGTCTTTTGTTGTGTTTTGGCCGGTACATTATTGTGTTGTGACCAGTATTTCGTTGTTTTTGGCTGGCTGGTACTTTATTGTGTTGTGCCCAGTCTTTTATTGTGTTTCGGCTGGTGCTTTATTGTGTTGTGACCTGTCTTTTGTTGTGTTTTTGCCTGTACGTTATTGTGTTGTGACCAGTCTTTTGTTGTGTTTTGGCTGGTGCTTTATTGTGTTGTGACCAGTTTTATTGTCGTGTTTTGCTTGTACTTTATGTTGTTGTGACAAGTCTTTTGTTATGTTTTGGCTGGTGCGTTGTGTTGTGGATTGTTCTTTTTTGCGTCGCGTCCCAAGGTTTGTTACTGATTATTTGTTGTGTTGTCTGGTCTTCTGGTGTGTCCGATTGCTGAAATAAGGGTAATAAATGCTTATGTTCGAATTTAACTCAGTTAAATTTTGTTGATGAGTTTGCTGAAAAATTGTGCTTTTGGCTGGGTACTTAGAGTTTCTTTAAAATCGCAGGACTAACTTCCTCGTGTAAGTGAAATCATTTTTCGACTAATGTTAATTCATATGTAGCTACATCAATATTTTAATAATAATAATAATAATAATAATAATAATAATAATAATAATAATAATAATAATAATAATAATAATAATTATTATTATTATTATGATAATAATAAATAAACAAATAAATAAATAAATAAATTACGATTGTTGAATTTTATCCCGACCATTTTATTAAACAACAACTTTATGATTCACGTTTTTTTAACTGTGAATATTGTGTTTGGGTTGAATGTAGTTTGTGTTTTCCGGAAATAATGAAGATATTGAATAATATTTAACATAAAACTTGATGGATTTATATTCTTACGCTTCAGGGACATCCATCATAAAAAGTCGGAACGATTTTACGGTTTCCTGGAAAATTGTACAACAACTGAAATCAATTAGAAAGTTGTAAGTATTCTCCATGATTGAAGTGGCGCTGACATAATTTTCATTACGAAAGGTTAACACAAGGGTCATATGATATTAAAACTATAAATTGAAGAGTCGTGCTTTTACGATGAATATCAATCCAGCCTTATCATTAAAAATATTTTCCTTCTTTTAATCTAAAAGAGAGCTAAATCACGAATATGGTTAAGAGAATTTTACGAAAAGGTATTTCACTTTATTTACGATCTTTGTTCGTAAACTTTTTCACTTTATTTCACAAATTACCAATAAAAAGTACAATAAAATAGACTATGGTTGTTGAATGAATTTTGTTTATTTTTCATAAAAAATTTTGTTCGGGTATTTCAGTATATATTAACAGCTTTAAAAGCAAAATAATTGCTGCTTAAAACGCGTGTACTTTAAAAAAATAATAAATTAAAAAAAAAATAAATTAAAAAAAAAAAGATTTGCGAAAATTATAAATCGAATAAAAATTAGGCTATAAAAACAATCGCATCATGTGAAAACACTACCCTAAAAACAAGAAAAATTCAAATAATGAGAAGTGTAGCATATATTGTGCTGTTAGGGGCTAAAACCATCTAAATTTTATATTTGATATTTATATTTCATTATATAGAAAAGGAAAAATGTAGGTACTGCTAAAATTTACAATATTTGAAAAATACACATTTTTAAAGTTTTAAAAGCAAAATATTCTGCCTAGTAGGAGATATCCACACACTTAGGTACCGTAGACTTAGTTTAATTATTAAGCTTTGCATTTTAATGTCAGCAAAAACTACTTTTCAATATGGGATACACTGACTAGAATGCAGTTTGTGTGTGGTAATGGTATAGTAAGTCTGGTAGGTAGAGTAATCAGTCGCAGCCGCTGCAACACCTAAACCGGCTCTTTACAACACCTTTCAAAACCTTTTAACTAATACATTTTTAATGTTATTTTTTTAAAAATAATTTTTAATGTTTATTAAATTACAGCTGAAAAGTTTAAAAGTACGTGAATTCATGTGTTTTTGTCGGAAATTTATTTCTCTTTTATTCTTCAATAGAGACAATTGTGTTTTCATCACTCTCGCTACATTTTTTTTTTCTTTTTTAGTTTATTCTTTAACTATTTGTCAGGGTTTACCAATAACATCTGGGTTGCTAAAGAGAGATTCATCAAATGTGTGCATCAAAAATTAGGCATTATTTTATGTATGCATTTTACCCTAAAATACGTTTAAAAATGACGTTTTTAATGAAAACGGGTGATTATATGCAGTTATTTTTGATATTTGGAAAAATATCTTAAGTTGAAGTATGTACATTAAAGCACCATTAGGATTAATAGGGAGACATTTGTGATCTAATCATCTCTCACAAAGAATACGGACTCCTTGGAGATGGTTTTTGAATTAATTATCCGCTATCAATAAGCCGGTATTTAAATGACAATGTAGTCATCAATTTAAATCATTAATCCCTGTCAATCATTCTACCAAAAAACCACAATGGATAAAAAAAGGACCGAATAATATTTGCAATATCAGAAAGGACGATCGGCTAATTGTTGTATAAGATTAATTGCTATTGCATTTGGAAATTAATTTTTTTTAATATAACTTCATTGTATAAATAAGGTTGATGAACTATCTTTGACTTATTTTATGACAAAAGGTATTTGCAGTTTCTTTAGTTAACGATTAAATCCTTTCTTAGACGCCAAAATAAAATCACCATATACATAAAACGATGCATATCCTGCATTATAATGACATGAAAATCTTTTTTCTAAGTCCTCATCAATAAAATATAAATTCTAGTTTTGACTTTTTTGATAACACAAAGTGACAGATAATTTTAACGGATTAACAACAAAAACAACATTTTGATCAAAAACTTTTTCTTCAAGATTATTTATAGGTTTTTGTCACATTTATGCAGATTTGGACAAGATTTTATCAGAAGCATGATTAGAATAACAACTAATATACTTTCACTTTTAAATCCGTATTTGACTACCAGAGTATTTATTTAAGATAATATTAGAAAAATCATACATTTTAGTGTTGTTCAACTGATACCAGGGTACAACATAATTTCACAATTTATTTCAATTTTCTAAGGATGCCCATTACAGACTTATATGGAGTCTCGGCTCCTTTATTTTCGCCGTGGCCAGATTACGCCAATAAAAATAAATATATAAATATACAGCTGTTTTTGTTGTTTTTGTCATACCTTTATTCCTGACGTATTCCAATTATGTTATTGTGCCTTCCCTATATGTGAATATTTTTTGAATGAGGCTTCAAACACCTTACAACATTTTTGTTTAATTTATGTCTAGCACTTATCTTTGGTAATAGGTTTTTGTCTCATTTATGCAGATTTGGCAAAGATTTTATCAGAAGCATGATTAGAATAACAACTAATATACTTTCACTTTTAAATTCGTATTTGACTTTTCTGTATTTAAAACCACAGTCGGTTCTACCAAGCATTTTATACAGTAACAAAATAAATATCAACTGCAAGATACAATTAACAGGGATCAATTTTATGTAAAACTCCAGACTTCATTATAAATTATCTCCATATTTTTTTCTGATCTATTTTGATGTTAAGCTCAATAATAATAATAATAATAATCACAAAACATATAATAATAATAATAATAATAATAATAATAATAATAATAATAATAATAATAATTCTGAACCAACTTCAAGTATATAATTTTATATACATTGTAGTATGCATTACATAATTGTCGACGAGATCGTATTTTTTTCATGGAAAAAAAAATATTATGTAATTTACGACCAATTTTTCCCAAGTAGTTCCTATAGCTTAACCGTCAATTTGAGCATATACTTAAAAATAAAAAAATGATACTCGTACAGATGTAGGTCTGGGTAAATCCTGCAAGCCTGTTATAACAAAGAAGTTCAACGTAGTTTAATCAAAAATTTTAAAGCACTTACATGTCAAAAAAAACGCAAATGCAAACCAAGGAGTACATATATTATATTCAAAACATGAAATGAAAAGGGAAAAATTGTATCATGGTCCTGCCTATTAAATGAGATAGAATAAATTATTTATTTAAAAGCAGCTGGTCTGGCTTGAAACTTCTCAAAATGTGAAATTATTTTAAACTCAATTTCAACTCAAATGAAAAAGAATATTCTTAAGTGCTCATGCTCAAAGTAACCTTTACTCCAGATATTAACATGAATCTCACGAGGGAGAAATCTAGAAGTAATTGTTGGGTTAGATTGTATTGTGGTGAACAAAACATTGACTGAATTTCTTCAGAATAAGAAGAATTTAATATTATAGGTGTCCCGAATACAAGAAACATGGGACAACTTTCTGCACATAAAACGAATGTTTTCACTATTGAAAATGAAAATAAATATTTTTAAATTTCATAACGCTGAATTAATCTTTTAAAAATCAAATATGTTTTGTAAATGTTATGACCATTGTTATTTATTTTGTTGCTGACTTTGCTACTTTTGATTTTAGATATCACAAAACACTGACAGAAAAACATTTTATACCTTAGTTTGTAATTTGAGATATCGGTAATGTAAAGCCTAAAGGGCCGACTTGCGTATTACAGCGCTTCTGTACCGTCTAGATTGAAATACCGGTACTATTCGAGTCGAGCCTAGTGTGCGTAAAACTGCTAGTTTGATTAACGATTGATCGATTAATTGATTTAGTGGAGTTTTACGTCCCAGTCAGGAATATTTCACTTATATCGAGACGTCACCAGCTATGTGAAGTGGCAGAAATTTTGACCTTTGCAGTGTGCTAAGAGCAATGTGCAGGGAGGGTTCTTTAACGAGCCGCGCCTGCCGTTACACGGGGCATCTGTTTTTAAGGTCTCATTCGACAGACCCCGTGCGTTCATTTCTAAATGCCGAGTGTTTGTTGAAAGAACAGGCATTACCTATTTTCAAGCCTTTGTCACACCCGGCCGGGGTTTGAACCCCCGACCTCCCGCATACGAAGCGAGCACTCTACCAACTGAGCTACCGTAGTGGTTTTGCTTAACGAGGATCTGTTGTTTGCTCCACTTACATGACCAACAAATCATTGCATGGAACATCCCCGCGAAAAAAAAACGAAGGCATTGGCCGGTACAAATCATGCGCTATTTCAACAGTACCCTCCGGAGATTGTACAACAGAGGAAAGAACTACTCCGGTCGATAATTAAAAATGTGCGAAAGGACGGGAAAAAAGCCTATATCTAATATAATAAACTTTACATCGAAGGGAGGCTGCTCACAGGAGAAACCGGAAAATTCGGAGCTTCAGAATAGGAAAACATGGATGGCCATGTAAATATCTGTACGTGGAATGTCGCGAGATCATTGTATGAAAAACTTGAATCGAAACAATTTGTTGAATACCTACAAAATACGACATTGTATCTTTGAGTGAGTGTTGGATAACTGAAGGTGAACAAAAATTAGAACGGGAAAACTTCTGTTATCCTGTTTTCTTTTTTAAAAAAAATCATCCAAGTGTTATATATAATGATATCTTACAGACAATTTCTGCCTTCAAATTTATTTGCAAAAATCACTTCCACGAACAATTTTAGACTTTATTGTGAGATACAGATGTTCTGCACACCGTCTCTGTATAGAAACAGTACGCTATTTTAATGTCCCACGAGAGATCAGGCAGTGTTCCAAGTGAGTTGAGTTGAGTAATGGTGTTTAACGTCCCAGTCAAGAATATTTTACTTATATCGAGACGTCGCCAGCTATAGGCGAAAGTGCAGAAATTTTGCCTGTGCCTTGCGCTGATGGCATTATACAGCAGGGTTCTTTATCGTGCCATGCCTGCCATGACACGGGACCTCGTTTATTTTAAGTTCCCATCCGAAAGAACCGTGACTTTCATTTCGTAATGCCGAGTGCTTGGCGAAAGAACAGTCACTACCCACTTTCAAGTCTTGGGTCAGACCCGGCCGGGGCTCGAACCCACGACCTTCCACTTACGGAGCGAGTACTCTACCAACTTAGCTACCGCAGTGGCCTTTTCCAAGTGCAACGCTGGTGAAATTGAGGACGAGTTTCACTTTTTTCCCGTCTATACGCTATTATTGGACAAAAACTTCCACTTTCAAACTTATCCAACTGATGGGTATACAGAATATTCGTCACTTACGAAATTTTGGGATATTAAAAAACCATTCACAGAAGGGACAACTAGATACTGTTAATGGCCCATCCACAAATGTAGACGAATTTCTTAATTCTTCCGTTTATACGCAATTTGTTTAAATGTATTGTTTTGTTTTACTGTATTGAAATGAATTGAGGCATGGAAAAGAAACTGGAAATCTGACATTAAAACCTCAAAGGCACACATTTACCCTTCCTAAGCATTATTAGTAACAAACTGACATGAAAGGACTATCGTTAACGCCAAAATTTTTACCCGAAAATTGTCAAATTGTTATTCAAGTTCAAAAATTTTTTACAAGAAGCAAACGTTTTTTATCGTAAGGATAAACATAATTTTCATATTTCAGCTAATATGTAATCATACATTATTTTACCAACATGCCTGCCATCATTTTTAATTAAATTTTTTCATATATATCATTTCTGTTCTTTTTCTCTCTTCATTGCTGCAACTTAAATGTCTTCTGTTGTAATTTATATACCAAATATGTCATTGTTCAGGCTTCTATTGTAATTTAAAGATATAGGGAGACTGGTTAACATAAGAACTTTGTTATTGCTCTTGTTCCAGAATCCTATGTACAAATATTTATCATATTTGATGTTTTATATAGAATAAAATATATTCTGCGACTGTTTTGAAGTGTAACTTCAGTATATGACTCTTTCTGGCCGGAGTCTTAACTTTCGTCATCTTGATGTACAATTATCAAATCTTTATTTGTTTTTATTATTGGTATTGCTTTTAATTACACTATATTTGATATTATAAGAGTAATCATAGAAATAGAATTTACACTTTACACCTGTAAAAATTGTATTCGTTTATTAACATTGTATGTAATCAGCTTATAGGCTTGTAACTGGAGAATTGTAGCAAAAAAATTATTTTAAAAATATAATAAAATGTATTTATATTACATATTCTCTCTTTAAAGCTGCATTGAGTTTACCAAATTTCTGAATTTTTTTTTTTTTTTTTTTTTTTTTTTTTTTTTTTTTTTTTTTTTTTTTTTTTTTTGATTTTCTAAAGATATATTTTTTAAAAAGTAGATATCTTCTAACCACGATCCGTGACATTCATTTTCAAAAATTTCATTTCTTTTAGCTGTAAATAAACGGAATCCGGTTGGTCAGTGTTCTACGATGGTAATTATGAGCTTGGAGCATGCGTACGGATGAAGGGGAAAGCCTAGAATCGAAAGTGAAACATGACAGATTGCATTAATTGTCCTTCATTAATATCCAGATGTATTTGAAATGGTGTTATTTTTCCCTTACTAAGTCACAAATGACAAATTCAACGAAGTTCTGTGTTTAAATTATCGTATTTCAACATTTTGAAAGTTGTGTTTAAATGACCCGGGTTTTGATGACGTAACCATGTTCTAATATTAGATCCCAAATGCTGCATCTCGCTGGGTAAATACTGTAATTTCTGTATTTATTCGAGCTTTTATCGTTGAACCAAATGTAACATTGTTCATTAGGAACATCATTTATTAGATTAGCACCGTTTTATTTTTTTTCTTTGGAAAACTTAATGCAGCTTTAAACAAATAATCTTGATGTTGTATTATTCATCAATTTTATATATTTGTTCAGTTTTCAAACATATTGATTTATAAAAAAAAAAAAAAAAACACAAACATACCAGTCCATGTCCAAATCACAATTCCTAAAAAACCTCAAAAATTTATTTATATGAGAAAGCACATATTTTTATTATTCATTTATTATTATATTTATTTATATTTTATTTCTTCATTCATTCATTCATTCATTCATTCATTTATTTGTTCATTTATTTATTATTTATTTATTTGTTGTCAATACTTGTAAAATTTCTCGAATGTTTATGCTACATTACAATTCAAATATCATGACGAATTTGTGTTGCAGTATTTACATTGCCATGTTACTGCAAAGAATGATTTTTTAAATAATATAATATTTATTATTAAAATTGTCTGTCTCCAGATGGAACGCTACCAATAATTACATTTGATGGCCTTTATCGAATTTATTTTATTCAAACAATGCATTCGTATTTTAGGTGAATTATATATTCTTTATCGTGATCAATCCAACTCTGCTGTATTCATTGTGGGATAGGCTTTTTTGCGTGACTACTGTCCTTAAGGCAATAATTTCTCACCCGCAAATCAAAGACGCTTATATTTCACTTCGCTTTATCGCTTTCCGCAATTCCCCGATGAGCCGATCGATACCGATAAACAGCGTTGATTTTTGTTTAACATTTGTCGAGGATATGCTTATTTTCGTTTTAATGCCTTGCTCCAGATTAGCGCACTGGGGATAACCTTTTATAGTGAGAAGCACGAGTCACCGTTTTAATTTAATTTGAGGACGAAGATGAAAGAAATATGACAATTTCCAAATGACAGTTATAATAAAGGTTGTACATTTGTACACCTGCAGAGTAATGGGTACACTGGAGGTTAGGATATATCAATGATATCCGTATGATATTATGGTTAGACAAATTATTAATGTCTAACAAAGCATAAAGTTCAATTCAAAAGTCATCAAGAATTAAAACATACATGACATCAGCTATGGTAGAGAACAAAGGCCACACATGCCAGTTAGTATATTGAGCGCAATCACGGGGGAGAACGTGAAACCCAATAATGATCTTATTAATATTGTATCATTATTAATTTGGGGAATTGGAGACTAAGTCTTGATTTTTATCGACGCAATTTACATTTGGCTTGTCACAACCTGAACATTGAATACTCTTGTTGGGATTTCCAAGTTAAAGTATTCGGTTTGAATTACTTCTTGTTAAATAAACATAAAATGATTTAGATCACGGAATGAAATACACATCCTATTATTTTTTGGATTATTAATAAAATTTGAGTTCAGTGTTAAATAAAAAATGATAGCAGAATCCCCTTGGCCATTTCACTTTGAATAAATACGTGTATTTAAAAATGAACCAAATACACGTTATATATGTTATGATTTCATAAGCTTTTAAGAAAATTTTTAACTAATTTACCTATAAAGATAATGATATAATTTACCCATAATGATCCTTACTTTTTTATTGTGTCGCCTCACTAGGCGACATATAGGGATTACTTTCGTCGGCGGCATCGGCGTCGTCGTCGGCGTCGGCGTCTGCGTCTGCGGCGTCCGGATTTCCTTGTCCGGAGCATAACATTGGTGTTGTACATTCAAATGACTCCAAACTTGGTGTGCATGTTTCTGGCAATGACTCGAAGTGCAGTGCACAAAAACCACAACTCTATCTTGTTCCGTTTTTGAATTATTTCCCTTTGATTGATTTTTATGCAGTGTCAGGCGACACATCTGTTTCAAAGAAACATATCTAGTTCCGTGAAACAATTGGGTTGGTTGGGTATCCTCTTGAATCACCGCAACGTATTGGTTGTTGTAAATTATTCCAAAGTACAATTGTAACTGTATGGGTAAAGTTTCTGTCTGTTATTATGTTTTTCCCACATCATGCATTCAAATGTTACACCTTACAAGTTTATGTTCAAAGCAAACAGGTTGTCGCACTAAACATAATATGTTAAATATAGTGGATTACGAATTTAGTTTAATACATATATCGAGGAAATCGGTTCTGAAGTAGTGAAATAATCAGAAGTACCCAGAAACATAATGGTTCTTTGGCTATCGAGCTGATAATCTATTTCACACTATTCCGAAGTGGGCATTCAATTTAGGTTGAAAAACACTGTGATTCTTTAGATTACTTTTAAATTATTTTTAATTTAAACATATTTTATTTTGTAAAAAAGAGTTATATAATTACAATATCTTGAAATAAATAACAAATGCAAATGACAAAAAAAAAAAAAAGGATTCAGTAACAAGTGTGTTACCACTTATGTAAACTGTTTCCTAAAGATAGAGATAAGTTACAATAACAACGCGCCATTTATAAAATATATAAGTTAAGGGAATTCCACAGATAAACAATAATACATGTAGTACCAAATACTAGTTAACTGTATGTTTTAAGTCAAGCAGTAGTATCAAAACGTTGACTTTGATGGATGAATTTTTGTGCTGTTTTAAATATAGTTTTATTTTGTGTTGTTGAAAGAGAAATATCACCATAAAGTAACAGTTCAGCAGTTAGGGTATGGGGTAGGATGGAGAGAGTTGTATTTCGAATGTGAGAGTAACGATTGCATTGTAAAAAAGTATTGTGTTAAACTATATTATTTTTGTCACTTTGCCTTTTGCAATAGTAGGACTATGTAATCTTGTATGCAATGGAATAGCCTTAAAGATGACAAAACTTGTTTCTTGTTGATTTTATTTTACAATTTTTGTGTTGCGTAATTTTGAAAATTTAGTTCCTGGACTTAAAGTACAATGACATTTGTAAAAAAAAACAAAAACAAAAAAAAAAAAAAAAAAAAAAAAAAAAAATTAAAAAAAAAACATGTGCCTTGGAACATCATATTTAAACAGCGCTTGTAATATATAACACAAATACCAGTTAAATTGTTATGTGCCAGATGTGCACATTTCGGAAATTCATTCCTCATCAGTGACACTAAGACCGAAAAGTTTGATGGATTAAAAAAAAAACATAAGCCAAACAGTTGAAAATAATGAATCCAAAGTTCCAAAATTATATAAATCCAAATCCAGCTAAGGAATGCTTTGCATGAGGGAGCAAACCTTAGTTTTAAATAAATTTCAAATTTTAGACGGCTGAAAATTTTGCTAAATGGTACATTTTCTGCCAGCACAAAGAACTGCCTACTGAGTTATGGATATGAAAACAATACTAACATGTTGAAACAACCAAACAATATGAGACCAAACAATCAGAAATTGACATACATGTAAATTATTGTAAAAATTCCCATGATGGACGGGAGACTGGAATTTACATGTATGTCCATTGGTGTGGGTATATTATCGAAAGGCCCTCATAAATTTTCAGTTATTTTTTTTACAACTATTCGATAAATACGAGCACTTATAACACTCAATAAAACTTCGTTCAGAGAGAAATGAACCGACAACCTCTACCTTATATTTGAGCAATAAAACTTAGGAAAATATTTTACATTTGAATTTTAATAATTGTTTTTATTTTAGTTTTAAATAACAGTCCATGTCCAAATCACAATCTTCCCTCCCCCCCCCCCCCCCAAAAAAAAAGTAAAAACTGTGAAAACTTGTCAGTTTAGTTGTACATGTGAACTTCCATCAAGGAAGTGAGGACGGGTGCTTCGGAAGGGTATGCACCTCCTGTCTAGCTAGCTACACCCGTCACGTGCAAAGTCAAGTTTGAAAATGAAAGGAACAAAGAGTAAGTCAAATATATCCAGTATAAGTTTGGATACAGTGACTACATACTTATCAACAAAAATTGTGCTGACGGCCATTAACTTTTTAAGGGCCTTGATAAGCCTAGGCTTGCAATATTCTTGAGTCAACAATTTAATTGTAAGCAGCTTGCTTTGTTGTAGTGGGAAAAAGCTCGATCATACCTATTAACAGTGAGATATAAACACCATACACCATACCAGAAGCAGGAGTATTATTGCAAAGAAACGGAAAGTTAACAATTGAAAAATTGAAGTCATCACATCACGTTTGTCGTAATAATTAATCATATTATTATATTAGTTTTATAACGTATATAATGTACTAGGCTCCCAGAGAGCAAGTAACAAAACAAAATTGTAAAATATGAAAAAGTTTGGGAGAGACAGCCCTGATCACAATCCAACCAAATCCGTAAGAAAGGAAAACGTTTTCGATGATGGAAGTTTTTATAATTTTTCTTCAACCGTCAAAAAAGAATTTTATATTGTTTAAGGTTAGTTTTAGAAAAGGAGCTTTCATAAACCGATTTCTTTAAGCACGCGCTTGCTGATCACAGCGACTTTTAACGTGAGTTTTTTTAAGCGGGTTCCGCCTCGATAAAAGTAAAAGAACTTTGACTATGGCGTTAAACACCATTACTCAACTTCATTGCTCTCCAAGAATAAATTCATGTTTTAGAAAAATGTACGTTGTGTTTAGATTGAACTTTCTCAAACAAAAAAAAAAAGAACTTTTGCGATCTTTAAACTGTCAGTTTACCGATGTTGTATCAGTCTTCGTGTAGGTCAATCATAACAATACAGTGATGTCGCTACTCAATCATTTATTACACAAAAATTGAGCAGTTAAATCCTCTACAGAGGAAAATGCTTTGAAATATTTTCTTGCACATGGTCATCTATTTCTGAATCTTGATAGTTGAAATAGTAATAACAGAATCAAAGGGCATAGTTTCAGTTTTAAAGTATGTTTAAATAAACTTCAGAAAACGTGTTAAAAACCCATTTGACATTACTCTTGCACACAATACACAAACATCAAAGACATACCCACCCAGGGGGTGCACCTGGTATTAGTGCGGATCGAACTACCTACCGCGCTCCTCTGTCTGGTGTTTATCTTTGCCCTTCAATTATTCATTATTTCGGATTAGCAAGTTTGAAGCAAAAATCGACAAAATGATTTGAAACACGCTATATTTTTCTTTTATTTGTTCCTGCATTACACAGATTGATGCCTTTTAATGTAATGGGTAACAAAAGTTCCGGTTGAGGGGATATTACGGAATGTGACTTATATTACGAAAAAAGTACAGTACTGCAGTGAAAAAAAAACAAGGTATGCTGTATACTTGTCATGCAATAAATTAATGGGCAATTAATCTTGGCATTGGCAACTGTACGGTTCACCGAGGTCACCTCTGCGCCACATTTCATAGTTAATTAAAAAACAATGCAACCGTGTATACCAATGCGCGCACTTTAACTTGCAATTCTTTTTGTATATAAAATAATTTATGTGTTCTTTCACTCATCAATGTTTTATGATAAGAAATACTGTCGTTTTTCATACGCAAGTTACAATTTAATTACGTGTTGTCAGCAAATTTCCAATGCCAAGGATGTCTGAAACTATTGCCTTGTTTTTGCATATTTTTTTTTAGATGCCGTTTCTAAAAATGTAACTACATTGTAGTTCATTTATATTTTTTTAATTTTTAGAATGTTTGTTCAATTAAAGGTTAACGTAATTGTTTATCATATCAATCACATCGTAAGTACAGCGCCTTTATCAAAAGACACTTGGTAATATTACGAATTAGAGTGTCGTTGTTGTATATAAAAACCTTATGTGTTATATATATATATATAATATAATATATATATACATATATGTATGTATGCATGTATGTATGTATGGTTACATAAACACATAAAGTTCTTTTTTCCCAATAGACTATCAAAATATTCCAAATCCAGCAAAATCTGCTCTTACACATGTTGTTTCTCATATTGCTCTTTTGATTACTTAAAGTTTTCATTCTGGGATCCGAATGATACAGTTTATTCGAACATTGGATGTATAAGGCGTTCTGGTCAGTATGGTGACACTTTATTAGACTGTTGAGGACACCGAAAGGTTTAAAAATTAAAAAAAAAAAATTATAATAATAATAATAATAATAATAATAATATATATATATATATATATATATATATATATATATATATATATATATATATATATATATATATATATAATAATATACATATTGTGCATGCAATGATGGAAAAATGTTAATAAATATTAGTAATTAAATAAAAAATAAATTATTTATCTCAAAATAAACATAAATACGCATAAAGCTCTACAAACTAATATTCATTGTATTTGCTACTGATATTTTTTCTGTAAAACAAGAAAGATATAATTCTTAAATACAATTTTTAGGAAATAAATTTTTACCGAATTCGAAGTTTGATATTATTCTTAATGAATTAATTAATTGTATGGATATAATTTATCAGAAAATTTTTAATATAATTTCCACAGTATTAGAAGCCATAATGCCAGCGTCAGTAATTTGTCGAAAGACACAGTTTTGAAAAAATAAAATTATGAGAAATTTAATTAAAATATTGCAACTGTTCGATACATCATTTGTAAATTTTAATTTGATAATTTTTTTCCATATAAGTTGAAATGGATTTACGTTCTGAAAAATAATTACTTTAAAAGATTAAATTCTTTTTATGATACATCAAGGAAGAAGAAACTCAAAATTCTGAAATATATGCACTTTTATGCAAACTGATTATCACAAAAAAGGAAAATAAATTGATGAAGATGACAAAATGTTAGCGATCTGCCACCGCAAAGAAGCCGCAAAAGTCAACAATAACGATATGAATCTTATGATTAAAACAGACACGAGTTTGATGGACGAATCAGTTGATAAATATCTGTGATACAAGATGAGTAATTAGAAAAACACCACAAATCACTCCGTGTAATTTTTTTCTGTCAATCATTAATATAAAAATACGAGATATTTTAATCCAGTTATTTCGCTCTTCATCCACTCCTTGACAAGGTCTTGGTAGGATAATTTTACGTAAAACAATTGAAAACCCTCCATCAAATATCGCAAACATTTAATTACCATTTTATGGCATCAGGTATTTACATTTTCTTTGTCATTAATTACATTCAATCTTTCAAATTTAATTGCAAATGTACAATTTATTTAATTGTAATTTACACCATGATACACAGAAATTTAACAATAAATTCAATTTTTTTTCTTTTTTACTTCTTTTGTTTTTTCACATTTGCATTAAAACTCGTATTATAGCTTGGTTACAATATTCGCCAAATATTTTACTTTTTACAATTTTCCTCAATAGGAGGATCCATTTAATACACATTTTCAATTCTATGTTTAATAAAGTTTTATTATGATATTGATGTCATATAATAATAATAATAATAATAATAATAATAATAATAATAATAATAATAATAATAATAATAATAATAATAATAATTATTATTATTATTATTATTATTATTATTATAAAGTAATAATAATAATAATAATCAAAAGAAGATGATGCTAAAAAAGAAGAGACATTAGACAGTTTAAGCTGTCCCTGTAAAAATAGAGTGGGTCTTTACTTGCATTAAATATATTTAACAATTGTTACAGAATCCAATTTTCACGCAGGTTCCAGTAAAATCAATGTCAGGACCCATTTCAAAAAATAAATCTTTAAATATTTAAACGTGAATAAAATATTTTAAAAGCCTTCGGATATTTTTTTTTTTACTTCTTTTGTTTTTTCACATTTGCATTAAAACTCTATTATAGCTTGGTTACAATATTCGCCAAATGTTTTACTTTTTACAATTTTCCTCAATAGGAGGATCCATTTAATACACATTTTTAATTCTATGTTTAATAAGGTTTTGTTATGATAATGATGTCATATAATAATAATAATAATAATAATAATAATAATAATAATAATAATAATAATAATAATAATAATTATTATTATTATTATCATTATTATTATTATTATAAAGTAATAATAATAATAATCAAAAGAAGATGATGCTAAAAAAGAAGAGACATTAGACAGTTTAAGCTGTCCCTGTAAAAATAGAGTGGGTCTTTACTTGCATTAAATATATTTAACAATTGTTACAGAATCCAATTTTCACGCATGTTCCAGTAAAATCAATGTCAGGACCCATTTCAAAAAATAAATCTTTAAATATTTAAACGTGAATAAAATATTTTAAAAGCCTTCGGATATTTTTTTTTTCTTTATTGAATATTGAAATGTGGACAAAACCAGAAACAACAAAAGAAAATGAACGGTAGGTCAGATAATGCAAAATGTACACATAAAAATATAGAATTGTTATAAATTTAGATTTAAAGACAAACTGGTTTGAAAATAACAAAATTTGAAGTTAGAAAATAAAACTAGTTTTGATAAGTTGCAATGAAAGTTAGAAAGGCGTATATAGTAATGTTAGTTTCTTAATTATTTTAAATTAGTGTCTCATAAGTCACTTTGGCTGGGTGTTAAAATATTAACCTGCTTAAAATCTAATGAATTTTATAGTTTTTAAGATTATTAACATGTGACACTTAAATAAAATATATTTATAATTATGTATTCGTTTACATATAATGAAGATTTTACTTTGCTAATTTTTAATATCATTTTGTTATCGATGTTAAGAACAATACACTTTCAACTTTGTGTGTATTTAATTACTACAAAGTGACACATTTAGGTTGTCATAGCGTTACATAAGTCACAGGTATATAACCTAACACTTTAAAAAAACAATCAAGTCACTGAAATAATAGTTATTTGTAAGTGAAGTGGTCACGCTATAGACGTATTACTCTTAAACTATTTTGAAACTATGTTTTTTGTGACAGATCTTTTTTTTTTTTTAAATCAGACTGCACCAAATGACGGATTTTATATAAAAGTAGGTCAGTGTCATTTTTCTACAAAAATAAAGTGTTTTGTTTGTGCAATTAATTATAAGGTAATGAAAGCTCACATATAGTATGTTAGATATATTGTCCTATTTCCGAATACACAGCGCATATTGTTGTAATATAATTCTACAGTTATAAAATATCTCTATAAAATTCTTAAAACATTGAGAAAAATGTCATATGCTGTTTTAATCATGGACTTTAAGAGACAAGAAAATGTTACCTAAAAATAATATTGCAAAAAAAAAAAAATAAAAAAATAAAAAGATAGAAAAAATATAATAATGATGATGATGATGATGATGATGATGATGATGATAATAATAATAATAATAATAATAATGAATATATGAATAAATAAATAAATAAATAAATAAAATTGTTTTCCCAGGCCGAGATTTATTCGTTAATATCATTGAAGTTAATTTTTTTTTTTAAAACGGAAATGAATTTTTTTTTTTTTTCAAATTGAAATGTGATAATCAAACATATTTTAGTATTATTATTATTTTACATTTTCACACATTATAGACACGCTTTTTAATAAATTTTAGTGAGGTTTATAGAGATATTTATTGAAACTGATTATGTTACCGTTAGCATAATTTCCTGCAATATCTCTTTAATTAAACCCAACAAACTATAAAAGGCCCATTTTTAAAAATCAGTCGTAAAAAAACACATTGATATTACGTGAAGTGTGGCTTAACTGTTTTATGAATAATTAAGTACGGTTTACCCACAAACTCGTGTTTCTTTTGGCAGCGCCATTGTAAAGGAAACCATGTGTATCAAAAATCAAATATCAACCACGTTGCATAATCTATTTAAACTCATTCAGATGGGCTGTTTAACTGCTACAGAAACGGAAACGGTTGATTGATAATGAATTCAATTACTCAATATTAATTAATGCTAGTGTGAAGACGTCTGGTAGAAAATGGTCATAATTGGTCATTTAAATAGATTATTTAATATCAGAAGACTATTGAAACCAAACAGCAATTAAATTATACATCAAATAATTATATTACCTTTTTATAAATATTCAGTATTTTGGCCATAAATGCACAAAAAACGCTTGAACGATTAAGAAAAGAATTTTTGAAAATAAAACTGGATTTATCTATTTATGTTGTTAATTAAAATAAATGAGGCGTATTGTTGCCCAATATTACATCATGTTCGCTCCTGAACTTTTGAGCTTTTCACTTTCCTCTAAGTACATTTATTTCATTAAATCTTTACAAGCTGAAAATTAATAAACATTATATGACTTTTGCTACAGAAAATAATTCAATTATTTCACCATTTCTTTCTTATCAAAACAATTCTAAACACTTGTTTAAAAAATTCAGCATCAAACCTTTCCAGAAGAACAGAAATTCATATTTGTTCACGCGAATGAGTATTAATTTCTAAACTCTGAAATGCGAGGCTAATTGTCAAACTAGAAAAAAACGGGTAATATTATCAGTTGATAATGTAGCACATCATTCAAAGCTTAGGTAAATTACAGTATTTTTAACGAGTTTTGAAAAATAAAATATACAATATTTTATTGCAATGAAAAGAACTAAACATAGATAGAAAATAAATAAAACAAAGAATTCGAGTTTATGTATCCTTATAGATAACCTATTATTCTATTCTGTTCTTTATTAAACCGAATACTTTACGGTATATAGGTTCATATTACAAAAAAAAAAAAAAAAAAAAAAAAAAAAAAAAACATTAAGGTGGACAAATACATGACAATATTACAATAAATACATACGTTTGTAAAAGTTTGAGAGAAGCAGAGATACCAAATATAAAATTGCTCACACGATATTGAACGGAGAAAGTTACCAGATTCAAAACCGTGTAGAGATACTTTTATAGATGTAAATAGAGATACAGTAAAAATATATTAGAAACTATGAAACAAACATGGTTAAGGTTTCATTTACCGCTGTTGGCATGTAACAATGTAACATATTTATTTTGTGTTTTAAAATAAATAAATAAATAAATAAATAAATACTAGTAAATATATAAATAAACTTAACAAAAAAATTGTTAATAAAAAAATTGAATAAATAAATAAACACTGATGATAAGTTAAAAAATTAATATCATTTTATTTGGTTACTTTTTAATTATCTAATATAAAATTATGTCGCAATTCATCAATATGATTTGATGTCCATGTTGCTGAAAGATGTTGTACGTTTTGAAAAATCTTTGACTTCGTAAATGGTAACTTTGTCAAATGAAAAAATGAAGGCGTTATCATTTAATATAGTTTTAATGGCAAAAATTTTATTATAATAATAATTATAATGATAATGATGATGATGATGATGATAATAATAATAATAATGATGATGATGATGATGATGATGATGATAATAATAATAATAATAATAATAATAATAATAATAATAGTTAAGCTATACGACTGTTATTTTAAGGAGCTACAAACAGTTTCAGTTTTTTTTACATCAATTATCATTAACACTTGAATTGGTATAAACTTCATACATAACATGACATATAAAAGTTTTCATCATAATATATTTTTTTACCATTTCACTGCATTCATCATGAACATTAACATTTTATTTTGTTTCCACACCATTGTAGGTTAAAGGTAAAACGAATACTAATGAACATTTGCTACATAAAGCACATTCTTTGCTTATTATGTTGAGACAGTCTTATTCGCTAAATAATTTTGTAACATTGTCATAACTTCAAGCTTCAAATAAGAATGATGTCATATTGTATTTTTAAATTTTCATTCAGAAAATTTTTCAATAATTACAATATTAAAATTTTAATTGCAAATAAGAAACCGAAAAGTTCCCAAAATTTGGATGTTTTGAATAAATTGGTACAGACAAGGGTACGCGCCATTGTTTTGTATGCAAGGCATATTTTTTTCAGTTTTTAATAATTTAAACTTCTGATGAACAGCTTATTAAAAGAATAATGAAACAATTTGTGCAAGTGAAATAAATATGAAAAAGAACAAACAGATGGTCAGAAAAAGTCTTGCTATGTCTGCATTAATAAATTCATAAGTTGTAAATGAACAGAACTTTTTTTAAAAACATATAAAACCTTCCAACGTATGCATATATCTTAAATGCCATAAACGAGCGGAATCGACTTCGTTGCTGCATATAATTTTACTGGACAATATACTTTTTAAAACAGTGGGTGTATCCGTGTGTTTTAAAAAGTTGCTGGTCAGCGAACTCGACATTCTTTTTAAAACAGTGTGTGTGTGTGTGTGTGTGTGTGTGTGTGTGTGTGTGTGTGTGTGTGACATAGTTGGTAGTCAGAAAGCAATCAACGCGTTGGACTTTTAAGCGAAACCGCAGGAAAAAGAGCGAGAAAAAATATCATCTGACCGACAAAGAAATGATCATTTGAGCGATAGTTTTAACCCATCTGAGCAAATATTTAAATTGATGATAGACATTTGAGCGATAAATTTCTCAACTCCTTCGTTAGCCAGACTGAAGCCTAACAAAAGACATAAACTGAATATTATTCAATGCTAAAAAGAAATCCAAAATACCTTTTAAAAATGCAAAAGAAAAAAATGACAATTAAATGATTTCTATTTAAGCGCAAAACATTTGCATATCTTAGTTAAAATTCATATGTTAAAAGTGTTTTCTATTTTTTTTAATTTTTTTATTTTTCTATTTTTTTTTTTTAAATTTTTTACTTTTAGAAAACAGTCCAGGAGGATTTTATGGGAAACACACATTGAAAAATCTCAAATTTATTGGAATATTATCAGACATGATAAAAAATAATAATTCATAATTATTATACTTTCTGTTGATTGCTGCCAGAATCTAACCTTATTTGATTTCTATATAGTAGATTAAAATGTAGATTTTTCTTGGTTTGTTTTAAATCTATGCCAGTATTTTCTAATCACTTATCTAAGTATTTTTCATAAAACCACAGTCTCAAATTTTATGAAAATTCGTTGTTTAAAGTTGAAAAGAAACTTAATTAATTTGGAAAGACAATCAGTTCACGGTTAAAATTTATTTACAATTCAAAGAGAATTGGAAAATATTTTAAGAATAAACAATGTCGATACATTTTATTTTCTTACATTGTTACCGTTTCTCTGTGGTTTATGTTTCTAAAGAGAAATATTTGGTTCCAAAATGTTAATTAAACAAATTTAACGCTAGTTTTTACGTTTGCAAAGAAACCTCTCTTTTATAAGATATTGAAATTTGTCTTTTCCTCCTGTAATATGTTAACTTTCTTTGCAACACAAGATAAACTGATATGTTTAAAAAATGGTTTAAAGCTTTCAATATGAAAATTTGTGCAGTTATGTTTGCTGGTCATACTTTTTTCCAATTCAGAAATGATGAAAATCTATTTTTATGGTATATATATTTGATTGTAGGAATATAATATTTTAGTAATGCTTCTAAATGACTTCATTTTCATTTTGTGATTATATGTTACGATTTTTTAAAATCAGTTTTGATTTTAAAATACATAAAAGTACTATCTAAAAGAATCTTTAAATTAAGAATTATGATTTGCGAAGTAAGAATTAGCCCAAACGTTGTTATTTGTTTTAAATGTCAATGATTTTGTTCATTTGATTAAAACGCTGTCATTTTTATTATTGATAGACCAATTTCTCGCTAAATTTACCAAAATGACAGAAAAAGTTTGAAATATTTAGTGAACGTTTGCAATGATTAAAGTGCTTGTCAATTTTTGTACAATTTTTCCCCCAATGGACAAAAGCTTTAACACTCAAGACAAGATATAGAGTCTTATTTTTGAAAATTACTGTCTCAAAAATGACTGATTGGCACATCAGATATTCAACGATCGATAAAAATATAAATTAATTAGCTAGTGTAGAGCAAAATGCTATGTAATCAACGTAAATTGAGATCAGAAGTCAGTTCTCATTTGACCAAATCAGCATGCGAGATTATAATTTTGAATCGCGCTTCGACATCATAAAACCGTTTTGTGCTGATCATGTGATCTTGTCCGCCGCACCTCTCTGACAAGTCTTGATTCATGTAGTGACCGTTATGACCCTTATGTCCAGATCGGTTGTAGATTTTGTATTAAATTAGTTCTAAAAGTACATGATTCATAATCTATAAATGGGAGAAAAAATAAAAACATTTTTTTTCTAAGAAATTATATTCACACAAGAAAGTTTTCCGAGCCATTAAACATGAGAAGAAAACTGAACAAATCCATTCTCAATTTTAAAGTCATTTTATCAGAATATAGTTGCGATTTTACTATCTTCTTCAGCTTATAAAATTAAACCATGAATAGAAAAAATATATAATTTTTATGATAAATTGATATCGATTGCTTTTTATTTAAATGCATTATTTTGCTCAATTGTATCTTGGATTAAGAAATCACTTTTCAGTGCTATAAGCAATAAAACGGTATAAGTTTTTAAAGATTAAAAAAGGTTTCCTTATTGTAAAACCTTAGATTTTCTTTTTCTAAATTTGATTCAAAATTAAAAAAAAAAAAAAATAGAGTAGACGTACAAACCGTTAAAAAGGAGGCATAAAAACATGTTTGATTGGCCAAACTTATATGTGAAAATGTAAACCAAATAGCTTAAAATCTGTAGTTTGATTCAAGATGTTCTACTGTTAAATTTAAACGGTTCTACATATCTAAAATGTTGATAGGGCAAACGCTTTTAAAAAATTTCCAAAACTTGCAAAAGAGAGTTTTTGAAAACACAAAGGAATATTACACTTTCATTTATAGGAAACAATATTTAAATTTGAAATGGGTCCAAATATCTAAAATGTTGATTGCACAAACGTTTTTAAAACCATTTCCGCGCCAAAACTTGCCAGGGAAGTTATTAAAAACACGAGGAATTAAATTTCACTTTGTTTGAAAAGTAAAAATATTGTCATTTTGATTTAAAAATTGTTGTATATTTATACAATTGAAAATTTAATTGTTTTAGAAGCCACTAGTTTTTAACAAGTCATAGCTTATACAAAACGTTAAAATATGAATGTTTTAGAAGGCACTTGGTATTAAAGAATCATAGTTAATACGAAATGTAATAGTAAAATTATACAATTTACCTTGAAAGTCATTTTCCCTATACATCGTCAAACATAAGATACTTTGATAAAGTCCTTTCTGACAATTGAAAATCTCCAACTGTAAATTTACAAATTTGTAAAATAGATCTGTTACTCAAAACATTTCCAAGTTATTTGTCGAATTTATAAAAATGTAGTAATTTATTGATATTTAAAAAGTGCTTTTTGAGGAACTGTTGGAGAATTTATAAACAAAAAGCGGTCTTTAATTACTTAAAATTAAAATAAAGTACTATTAGATTTAATTACAACATCTGATAATTGCAATAAATAATTTAAAATCAATGTAATACGACAGCCTTTTTCTGAAATAAATATTTCATTACAAAAGAAACGAACACAATATTGTGTTACGTAACACTTCAACATACAGATGAGTTATGAAATGCTAATTTCCTTTGATGTTCATCCTGAGGGAATCGAAAAAGCATAAAGTTTAATTTTGATATCTGTGGAAATCAAATTAGACGTTTTTCGTTCTCCTCCTTTCTTTTTTCCGTGACAGAATGAACTGATACTAAAATGTTCCCAATATTTGTATCTTCATCATATGACCATTTAAAGTCAAAAATTTATTTAAAGAATTTTTTATCATATATATTTTTCCTGTATATTATTAAAATAATTTGAATAAATATGACATACTGTATTGGTTTTTCGTTGTTTGTAATATTGAAAATATTGAATGTTAAAAAAAATCGCTAATTAATTCGAAGTATCGTATGTACAATTACATTAATGTACTTAACCTACATAGAAGTAAGCAAGTAATTAAGTAATTATATAAGTAGGTAAGTAAGTAAGTAAGTAAGTAAGTAAGCAAGTAAGTAAGTAAGCAAGTAAGTAAGTAAGTAAGCAAGTAAGTAAGTAAGTAAGCAAGTAAGTAAGTAAGAAAGTAAGTAAGTAAGTAAGTAAATAGTTTATTTTCGTGTCAAATGTAACTTAAAACAATTAACAAACATCATAAAAACGTATCATATAATTTAAAAATTACATCCAACCTTTAAAGACTTATGAGACACGTTTTAAATCAGTAAAATAGAAATGTAGAATAAATAATGTCCAGTAGCTTACCAAAAAGTCACCTCTGATTTAATGTAAACAATGTAGTTTTCAATGTGTGTTCTGATTCAATATATGTTATGTTAAAAGTAAAATTTGCGAAAAAGGAAAAATTTTTGTATTTCTGATTAAAGACGGGCATTTGTACAAAAGTCTAGATGTGTTATCGCAGTGCTTCCCCAGATTTAAGACGGGTATTTGTACGTACAAACGTCTACATGTGTCATCGCAGTGCTTCCCCAGATTTAAGACGGGTATTTGTACAAAAGTCTAGATGTGTTATCGCAGTGCATCCCCAGATTTAAGACGGGCATCTGTACAAAAGTCTAGATGTGTTATGGCAGTGCTTTCCTAGATTTAAGACGGGCATCTGTACAAAAGTCTACATGTGTTATCGCAGTGCTTCCCCAGATTTAAGACGGGCATCTGTACAAAAGTCTACATGTGTTATAGAAGTGCTTCCCGAGATTTAAGACGAATATTTGTACAAAAGTCTAGATGTGTTATCGCAGTGCATCCCCAGATTTAAGACGGGCATCTGTACAAAAGTCTAGATGTGTTATTGCAGTGCTTCCCCAGATTTAAGACGGGCATCTGTACAAAAGTTTAGATGTGTTATGGCAGTGCTTCCCCAGATTTAAGACGGGCATCTGTACAAAAGTCTAGATGTGTTATGGCAGTGCTTCCCCAGATTTAAGACGAGCATCTGTACAAAAGTCTAGATGTGTTATCGCAGTGCATCCCCAGATTTAAGACGGGCATCTGTACAAAAGTTTAGATGTGTTATGGCAGTGCTTCCCCAGATTTAAGACGGGCATCTGTACAAAAGTCTAGATGTGTTATCGCAGTGCTTCCCCAGATTTAAGACGGGCATCTGTACAATAGTCTAGATGTGTTATCGTAGTGCTTTCCAAGGGTCTCCAATAACCACATTTTAGTTAGTGTGAAGTATTTGCTTTTTTTAAATTCTTTATACAATAATACAAGCAGATATATAAAATAATCTACTTAGTTAATACATTTTTTTAATTAATACAAATCAACTAAAAGGTAAAATTTGTTATATAAATTTAAAAAGAAAGTTCCGAAAAATAGGGTTAGCATAACGTGGTGAAAATTATCGACCAACACTCTAGTCATCCACGGGTTTATTGGAGAGGTTCGTCTATTTGTTGAAATCTTCACAACGACCTAAAATGTCCGTCAGAATAAATCATTTGACGTTCACAAAAATGCAATTTAAACAATATTACAAAAAAAAATTAATTTGTTTATTTATTTTTTAAAATAAATAAATAAATAAATAAATAGATAAATAAATAAATAAATAAATGCCACCGTATGAGAAACTGCCTAGAAGTTTGTTGGTTTGATTCTTATTTCATTTATTATTGATTGTTGTTGGTTTTTTCATGATATTTTACGTCACACCACCATTTTTTTCAGCTATTCGCGTATGTATGAGATATGTGGGTGCGCATTATGGTCATTTCACTAGCGTTCACTTATGACGAAACTATGTTAAGGTGCTAGCTCACAAAGTCAGTATGTCGCAGAAAAACACACTATTCTCCAGTAACATTATACAGACATCGGGCAAACCAGTAGATACTAAAACTTTGAAATGCCAAGTGCCTGGCAAGGAAGCAGTATCTTAAATTAAAAAGTCTAATGTAATATAGCAAGCCGGTATTGCAACCCACAACCTTTACTTTCGAGGCGGACAAAAGGTGTTTATTGCCGACAAAAAGACAACCTTTTCACAGGCTGTATAGTAAGATGTAAATAAGACGCCATATAACTTGACTTTTTAAAAGTTTTTATATTCTTAAAATGAGCATGGATTTTTAAAAAATTATTCTTTGTTTTGACAAACAAAAACATATCGGTAAAATTTTGTTTTCAATCACACCTGAATTTGAGGAAAAAAACTCTTTTTAAAAGATTATATAATTTTGATAAGATTTGTTTTCTCCCTCGGATGGTGTATTTGTTCTAATTATAATAATTTAATTCGGTGACGCGTATACAACATGGACAGATGCTGCGGTAATTCTTGTGGTTATAAAGCTGAATACAATGTTATTCACTTAGCGTAATTAGTAATTTTGAACCATTTGTGGTTTTCTTGGAAAAGAAAACAATGTTTATTTTATAGAAATAACTCTTGATTTATTCAAACAATTTATTAGCATTTTACTTGATTAAGAAACGTCTCAGAATGTCGAAAATTTAATCCATAATGAATTTTATTATTTAAGAAAAAAAAATTGCCGCTTTTCTTTTGCGAAGATGATAAATATGCATCCATGTCATTTACGTAATTTTAAGTCTGTTTATCAAACGTCTTTTCTTAATCAGTCACACCATGGCATTGTTGATAAAGAAATGTGATTGAATGCTATAATTATTATTTGATTTACTTGGGATTTCGAGACGTGTATTCTATAATTTTTATTTCAAACTCATTAAGACCATCCCAATGAAAAATTTCAAAAAGGGGAAAAAGAATAGAATATAAAAAAAATAAATAAATATCCGTTTTCAAAAAAGGAAGAAAGCAATAAACTTTCAGAATTATATTTTAAAAATATATTTTTTAGAGAAAACTTTTCTTCTTTTTTGTATAAATTTGTATAATAATTCAAAAGCAACATCATACACCAGATGGTACCAAATTAAAGATAAAACTGCTTTCGACTAAAAAGACGCCCATGCAAAAATGTTTAGATTTGCAAAATTTATATTTTCTTCTAGGAAATAGACATAAATTAACTATTTCTTGCTAAAGCTTGCTTGTTTATGTGTTTGAAACTTCAAAATGACCGTTTAGTAGAATTATCGAATTAAAACAAAGAGGAAAGCTACATTTGTATTTGTGTTACTTTACTAGCTTTTCTTCAGATACCGGATTAGTTTATAAAATCCCTTAAATGAATTTTTGAATAACACTTATTATTTCTTTTTTAAATCTTCTGCTTCAATTTCTTTTTTATATAGTAATGTTTATATTAGATAAAAAGTGACGTTGGAGGGTCAAGAAGCTTTTTGCATGCATAACACTGACCTTAAACATAGTGTGTGTGTGTGTGTGTGTGTGTGTGTGTGTGTGTGTGTGTGTGTGTGATATTATTTCCATCCATCCAACGGATATTATCTTAAAAATTATTTTCTGATTTAAAATGTCGTTCTTCTAATGAACTGAACCTCTTTTTCAACCTAAAACTCAAAGAGAGAAATTTTCCTTAGCAGGATTATTTAGAGCAGGAAACTATGAACATCATTTTAGGAAGGATACTCTGGCCTCCAACAAAATTGACTGTAAATATATTAAGAAACCAAATTTTTTTTAAGGCTTATGTGGCTTACTGATAAATTTAAACATTTGAAAATTGGCATTGTTTTAGTGAAATATATAAAGAAGGAAGATTAATTTGCATTCAAGTTTATATTATATCAATTGTTTGAGGAGAAATTAAAGGTAAAAATCCATACAACAAATAGCTCAGGACACCTGCATGGGAATAGTAGATGTATTTATGGTTATGTATAACTAATTAACAGAGGTCACTAAAAATTCATCAAACAACCAAATCCTGCTTATATAAATTATGCTTAAGTGTAATTTAATAGAGTGTAATTTAATAGATATGTCATGTGGTCATAATTTGAAATTTCGAGATCTCCCTTTTTTAAACAGTTGATAAGAAAAGTTTCGACAGAATATAAAAGCATTTATAGTGCATTATATATATATGTGTGTGTGTGTGTGTGTGTGTGTGTGTGTGTGTGTGTGTGTGTGTTTAACAGATGGCTGTACCAAAAAAGAAAAATAAATAAAACAAGGTTTTTTATCACATCCCAATCTAAAAAAATGATAGAAAAAAAAACAAACACACAAAGGCAAGACAGGGTCAAAACCACCAAACATAACAGGACAAGAAGGGTCAAAACAGCCAAACATAACTGAACAATAAAGGGTCAAAACAGCCAAACATAACAGGGCAAGAAGGGTCAAAACAGCCAAACATAACAGGACAAGAAGGGTCAAAACAGCCAAACATAACAGGGCAAGAAGGGTCAAAACAGCCAAACATAACAGGACAAGAAGGGTCTAAACAGCCAAACATAACATGGCAAGAAGGGTCAAAACAGCCAAACATAACAGGGCAAGAAGGGTCAAAACAGCCAAACATAACAGGACAAGAAGGGTCAAAACAGCCAAACATAACAGGGTAAGAAGGGTCAAAACAGCCAAACATAACAGGGCAAGAAGGGTCAAAACAGCCAAACATAACAGGGCAAGAAGGGTCAAAACAGCCAAACATAACAGGACAAGAAGGGTCAAAACAGCCAAACATAACAGGGCAAGAAGGGTCAAAACAGCCAAACATAACAGGACAAGAAGGGTCAAAACAGCCAAACATAACAGGACAAGAAGGGTCAAAACAGCCAAACATAACAGGGCAAGAAGGGTCTAAACAGCCAAACATAACAGGGCAAGAAGGGTCAAAACAGCCAAACATAACAGGACAAGAAGGGTCAAAACAGCCAAACATAACAGGGCAAGAAGGGTCAAAACAGCCAAACATAACAGGACAAGAAGGGTCAAAACAGCCAAACATAACAGGGCAAGAAGGGTCAAAACAGCCAAACATAACAGGACAAGAAGGGTCAAAACAGCCAAACATAACAGGGCAAGAAGGGTCAAAACAGCCAAACATAACAGGACAAGAAGGGTCAAAACAGCCAAACATAACAGGACAAGAAGGGTCAAAACAGCCAAACATAACAGGGCAAGAAGGGTCTAAACAGCCAAACATAACAGGACAAGAAGGGTCAAAACAGCCAAACATAACAGGGCAAGAAGGGTCTAAACAGCCAAACATAACAGGACAAGAAGGGTCAAAAGAGCCAAACATAACAGGGCAAGAAGGGTTAAAACAGCCAAACATAACAGGACAAGAAGGGTCAAAACAGCCAAACATAACAGGGCAAGAAGGGTTAAAACAGCCAAACATAACAGGGCAAGAAGGGTCAAAACAGCCAAACATAACAGGACAAGAAGGGTCAAAAGAGCCAAACATAACAGGGCAAGAAGGGTTAAAACAGCCAAACATAACAGGAAAAGAAGGGTCAAAACAGCCAAACATAACAGGAAAAGAAGGGTCAAAACAGCCAAACATAACAGGACAAGAAGGGTCAAAACAGCCAAACATAACAGGAAAAGAAGGGTCAAAACAGCCAAACATAACAGGAAAAGAAGGGTCAAAACAGCCAAACATAACAGGACAAGAAGGGTCAAACAGCCAAACATAACAGGACAAGAAGGGTCAAAACAGCCAAACATAACAGGAAAAGAAGGGTCAAAACAGCCAAACATAACAGGACAAGAAGGGTCAAAACAGCCAAACATAACAGGAAAAGAAGGGTCAAAACAGCCAAACATAACAGGACAAGAAGGGTCAAACAGCCAAACATAACAGGAAAAGAAGGGTCAAAACAGCCAAACATAACAGGACAAGAAGGGTCAAAACAGCTAAATATAACAGGACAAGAAGGGTCAAAACAGCCAAACATAACAGGACAAGAAGGGTCAAAACAGCTAAATATAACAGGACAAGAAGGGTCAAAACAGCCAAACATAACAGGAAAAGAAGGGTCAAAACAGCCAAACATAACAGGACAAGAAGGGTCAAAACAGCCAAACATAACAGGACAAGAAGGGTCAAACAGCCAAACATAACAGGAAAAGAAGGGTCAAAACAGCCAAACATAACAGGACAAGAAGGGTCAAAACAGCCAAACATAACAGGACAAGAAGGGTCAAACAGCCAAACATAACAGGACAAGAAGGGTCAAACAGCCAAACATAACAGGACAAGAAGGGTCAAAACAGCCAAACATAACAGGGCAGGAAGGGTCAAACAGCCAAACATAACAGGGCAGGAAGGGTCAAAACAGCCAAACATAACAGGACAAGAAGGGTCAAACAGCCAAACATAACAGGACAAGAAGGGTCAAAACAGCCAAACATAACAGGGCAGGAAGGGTCAAACAGCCAAACATAACAGGGCAGGAAGGGTCAAAACAGCCAAACATAACAGGACAAGAAGGGTCAAACAGCCAAACATAACAGGACAAGAAGGGTCAAAACAGCCAAACATAACAGGACAAGAAGGGTCAAACAGCCAAACATAACAGGACAAGAAGGGTCAAACAGCCAAACATAACAGGACAAGAAGGGTCAAAACAGCCAAACATAACAGGACAAGAAGGGTCAAACAGCCAAACATAACAGGACAAGAAGGGTCAAAACAGCCAAACATAACAGGACAAGAAGGGTCAAACAGCCAAACATAACAGGACAAGAAGGGTCAAACAGCCAAACATAACAGGACAAGAAGGGTCAAAACAGCCAAACATAACAGGGCAGGAAGGGTCAAGACAGCCAAACATAACAGGGCAGGAAGGGTCAAAACAGCCAAACATAACAGGGCAAGAAGGGTCAAAACAGCCAAACATAACAGGGCAGGAAGGGTCAAGACAGCCAAACATAACAGGACAAGAAGGGTCAAAACAGCCAAACATAACAGGGCAGGAAGGGTCAAAACAGCCAAACATAACAGGACAAGAAGGGTCAAAACAGCCAAACATAACAGGGCAAGAAGGGTCAAAACAGCCAAACATAACAGGGCAGGAAGGGTCAAGACAGCCAAACATAACAGGGCAGGAAGGGTCAAGACAGCCAAACATAACAGGACAAGAAGGGTCAAGACAGCCAAACATAACAGGACAAGAAGGGTCAAAACAACCAAACATAACATGGCAAGAAGGGTCAAAACAGCCAAACATAACAGGACAAGAAGGGTCAAGACAGCCAAACATAACAGGACAAGAAGGGTCAAAACAACCAAACATAACAGGACAAGAAGGGTCAAAACAGCCAAACATAACAGGGCAGGAAGGGTCAAGACAGCCAAACATAACAGGACAAGAAGGGTCAAGACAGCCAAACATAACAGGACAAGAAGGGTCAAAACAACCAAACATAACATGGCAAGAAGGGTCAAAACAGCCAAACATAACAGGACAAGAAGGGTCAAGACAGCCAAACATAACAGGACAAGAAGGGTCAAAACAACCAAACATAACATGGCAAGAAGGGTCAAAACAGCCAAACATAACAGGGCAAGAAGGGTCAAGACAGCCAAACATAACAGGACAAGAAGGGTCAAAACAACCAAACATAACAGGGCAAGAAGGGTCAAAACAGCCAAACATAACAGGACAAGAAGGGTCAAAACAGCCAAACATAACAGGACAAGAAGGGTCAAAACAGAACCGGTTTAAAAAATTCGACGTTTAACTTAATTAAATGACAAATTAAATTTTTGAATACAAATGAAAACTATTTTTATTTATTTATTTATCTATTTTTTATTTATTTAGTTATTTATTTATTTTTCTATTATTTTTTTTTTAATGTTTATTGTAAAATTCAGCGACTTGTAACTTGTCAAGAAAAAATAAATATTTCTTTGATGAAAACTCCATATTTGCAAGTATACCGTCTTCATATCATTATTTTTTCATATGATCACATGATAATCGGAACCGTTTATTTTGGTTCTTTCGTTGGCTGCTTACAATATCTTCTGTTTATGCAAATCAATGCTGTTTTGTAGTCGTTTGCATCAGGATATCCATAACTACAAAAACTTTAAGAAAAAGAGACATAGGGACAGAGTTTTGGAAAATTGGGATATAAATATCCAGAATTATTAGTTCGTAATAAAGTCGTTTGAATTAGCTTCAGCAACTTTTTTTAGATATTTCTGACGAAAGCAAGGTTATTGATAACTAAGAATATATCTAAAAACAAGTTTGTATTTACCCGAGGTGTGCGAGTTTGTATTTTAGTCTGCTTTGTACCAGAGTGCATTCATGAAAACAGGTTTGTTAGCTGCTAGCTCACTGGCAAGTTAGTAGGCTGCAGACAGGCATACCGTACCCGTCAAATTTTTCTGACAGAGGGGGAACCAGTCGATATTGTCATTCTAATGTCAAGCCTAGTCAAATATCTGTCTCGACAGGGATTCGAAACCCCCGACCTTCCACGTACCAAATGATCGGAATCCTATTGTCCAACCAGAGAAATAAGGAATCGCTTGCAAACATTGCATATGTACAAACCACAAACAAAAAATATGACTTTGACGACCGAAAAATAACTATCTATACAGTCTTGAAGATAACTGAATTAAAGGGATCGCACTTTTAAACTCCATCGAAGTAAAAATAAACACGTAAAATTAAGTGCAAAACGCCTTTGTTACATTTTTACCATTTTAACACATTTAAGTCCCGTATATATTTATTTCTTACAAAGAAATGGATTTTCTATAAATCTTTACCACTATTCTTATTTTAAACCCCTAGTTAGATGTACAATTTATCCCGTGTTCTCTCTCAAAAAAACTTTTAAACAGTAGACGTTATTCGTCTGTATATTGTTAATTGTATACTATAACGTTTTTTTCCGAAGGGCTGTCGTATTGGATCGAGCTTAAGGGTCTATCAGACTTGTCCTTTTACAAGCGTGAGTTTGCATTTACCAGGCTCTAGTTTCACATTGAATTTACACTCAACTCAAATGTTTCCATTTTCCTTTCATTATTCATTTAAAAATTGTAGGTTTTAGGAGACAATGTATATTTTAAAACAAATCTACACTTAACAATATAAATATAACATTTGATAATCAATTTTAACTGTGTAATGTCTTAAGAATTGACACTGAATTATTTCTTAATTCGAGTTGAGCGTACATTTATTTGAATGATTGTGAAACTGGGGCGAGGTACAAAAACTATTGCTAGAATAGACATGACGTCAAGTTACTTTTATTATCTGACGTCAAATTGCGGAAAAAATTTCATAACCCAAGTGCAAAAATCAACGAGTTTAGGCTAAACCAACAAACCCTCTTTTATTAAAAAAAGCCAACTTTATTTCATCCACCTTTATATCTTTGATATGGTTAAAATACGAGCTTGAAAGACTCCAATGTTTGAAAAGGTGATTGTATTTAGGCAAATCCTTTAAAAAATTTACCGGATACTTAAATAATGCAAGTTCTTTTTATTTCGAATATATGGACGTTCATCGCGTTTGTAGTGTTTGTTACGTTATCAATTTTAATGACAATTCTATTTGAATATTGATGTTTTTTAGTTGAAGATTTCAATTTCCTCATTCGGCAAGATGAAAGGTATTGACTATTAATAATTAATTCTGATAATGTTCGTTTAAAGTTTGTAAAAATTATTTGCATAAAAATAATATTTGCTGAAGCAAGAAATCGCAAAATTAATATAAATATTAGGCGGTTTCGATTTCCGATAAAATGAACATTAAATACCGTTTTTTGTTTACACTCCATATCAATTGATCAACGCATAAAAGCATTATAATAATGTGGCTTAACAATTAATAAAGTAAATAACACTCGAACAGTAACTTCGAAATCCGCTACATCATAATTCTGTAAATTACATAATATTGTTTAAAGATAAAATGGTAGGATTCCTTGCGTGAACAATGTTTCTGATAATGTTCAAAGATCCAACGGAAATATCATTTACTTGAAAAATCAATGCCGCATTAAGTGCTTCATAGAAGCAATTACTAGAATAGGCTCAACGCTGCTTACACAACCGCGTGATACAGGAAATTAATTAAGCAAATTATTTTTTATTGGTAATAGCGGTTTGAGGTTTACTCAAATCACTGATAACATCAGAGAGCGGCTTGAAAAGAACATTTTCTTCAACACATGGCACATTTTCAATTGAACTTGTTAACAGGCTGAATGTGCTCGGTTTAATTTTATTAAATTTTGTTTAATAATGTGTTATGAAAAAGGCTTAATTTATTTCGGGATCGATTTTTTAGTAAGAAAAGTCCATTGTTTATGATTTTTCTTTAATGAGAAAATTGAAATAACTTTTTGTAATATTTTTTGAGTGGAGTTGAGTTGAGAATTGGTGTTTTACGCCCCAGTCAAGATTCTTTAATTCATTTCGAGGCGGTCAGTTCTGGATGGTAGAGAAAACCGGAGTGCCCAGAGATAGCCACCGACCTTCGACAAGCGAACTGACAAACTTTCTCACACTAGGATCTGTCCCGAATGGGATTCGAACCCAGACGGTGAGAAGCGCTGTGACCCGTGAGCGCGCGCTTTAGACCACTCGACCACAGAGGCCCGTAATATTATTTGAGTATTTAACGCTATCCTTGATTTAAATTTTTATTTTTGTGGTTTTACGTCCCAGTCAAGAATATTTCACCTATATATATCAAGATGTCACATGCTATAGGCGAAGTAACAGAATTTTTTACCTTTTAAGAGCGTTTGGGGCAATGTGCAGGGGCCGGATGTCTTTTGCGTGCCACGCCTGCCGTGACATGGGACATCGGTTTTTAAGGTCGCCTTCGAAGGACCACATAACTTCCAGTTCTTAATGCCGAGTGCTTTGCGAAGAGTCACTGCCGATTTTCTACCAAGTCCTAGTCAACTGGGTTCGAACCATGATCTCCCACATACGAAGCGTGCACTCTACCCACTGAGCTACCGTAGTGGTCGCTATCCTTGAGATTACCCACATTTATTTGCACCTTCATGTAGATGTCACATTTAAAGGTTGTATGGCAATTTATTTTTTTCAGATTTGGATTAGAAAGGTAGATATAGCGAAAAACGATTTTCATGGCAAGGGCAACGCATAATGATTCTTAAAAATCCGAAATTAAAATATGTTGGGTTTTTTTTCTGTCAAATATTTGACCGTCTCGGTGGCTTAAAATGGGATGTAGTCGGATAGTACCGGTATTCCTCGGTCGGGTCATTCATAAGACTTTAAAATTTGAGAAAGTGCTTCCTTGTCTGTCGTTCGCGTTATTATTATTGTTCTTCCTATAATATAGATTGAAGGTTGTAAATGTTGAAAGTTAAAATTGAAGCAAAACAAAACAAGTGTGACTGACTTACCTAAAACCGGCTCTTTAGCAAATTAAGCTGCTTCTATTTGACACAATACACATGCATTAGAGACGAATTGACTTCCATTAAATGTAATGAAATTTTAAACATCAATCGAGATATTATATAACGTGCAATTGTAATGTACAATTTTATGCTGTACATTAAATATCTAAAAAAAAGTATCAAATGGAAACAAAGCGATTTACAACTGAAGAATTGTCCTCAGTAACAACAAATGAAAACAAATCATGAAACAATTAACGTTAAATATCAATGTCAAGCCAAAAATTGGATAAAACTTCTATTACGGATTCAAACCAAGACCGGGTCTGGCCCAAGACTTGAAAGTGGGTAGTGACTGTTCTTTCGCCAAGCACTCAGCATTACGAAATGAAAATCATGGTTCGTTCGTATGGGAACTTAGAATAAACGAGATCCTGTGTTACGGTAGGCGTGGCACGATAAAGAATCCTGTTGTATAATGTCATCAGCTCAATGAACAGGCAAAATTTCCACACTTTCGCCGACAGCTGGTGACGTCTCGATATAAGTGAAATATTCTTGACTATGACATTAAATAACTCTTATCTTACTACTAGGGTTAATATAGCTTTTATATTTGGATTTCAAAGTAAAATAAAATCGAGCAGGGTTGTTTTAGTAGCAGTAGAAGGCCCTTGCCCATGTTGCTTTTTAATTGGTTATTGTCCCATAAATAATTTGATTTTCTGTTAGTTAACTAAAAAGACATACTTTGTAACAGCTGACACAATTGAAAATACGACACACACACACACACACACACACACACACACACACACACACACACACTTAATCAAAGTAAATAACACTTTGAACGAAACAACATTTAAAAAAAACAATTTAGGTTAATGACAACAAAAACGTTTATAACGCTTTTTATACTAAATCCAACTATATTGTAATTACCCCGAATATCCCAGTGAACTATATTCAGTTAAACTACATCGTTAATCACCGTATACATTTGTATTAATTATGTAAAGCAAATTAAGGGTACAGACGATCGTTTAAATTAAGTGTCAAACTCTTTCAGACGAAAAAGATGATTAACAATATATAGACTTATTGTTTTGCCCTCAGTTTATTATTCATTTATATACTTAGTGTTTATTTATTTATTTATTTTGCCTGTGAAATTTTCTGCCCGTTTTTTTTTTTTCAGAGACGAGTGGTTCAAGCGTAACGTGACTTTACAGAATATTACCCACCTTGAGTAAAAGTACATTAGGGTATTTCCTAATATCTGTAATGACTACTGTTGCCATGGAAACGGACAAAGCATGAAACATTCAACTTTTTTTTTTACTGGTTTTTCATGAAACTTAATAGGATTTTTTTTGCACCAAGCATTACTGATTTCTACCAAAAAAGATTGCGGTTATTCAAATATGGCTGTTGTTGCAAACACAAAAATACTTTTTCGCTTAATACATAACAGGAATACCCACCATTTAGAGAAAAACTTTTTTCAAAAATGACTACCGTTGCCATGGAAAAAAAATTAAAACTCATTTTTCTCTTTACTGGCTCAGCAGATCTTCATAGGGTTATTTTTTTGCATCAAGTGTTATTGATTTATGCTAAAATTGGTTGCAGTTTTACAAATTTGGTTGCTGGTTGCCATGGAATAAATAAATATAAAAGATAAATAAATAAATAAATAAATAAAATTAGGTTTTTTACTCAAGGCTTTTTGGATTATTACCCATTACTATTGCCATGGAAACAAAAAAATTATATGTTTGTTAAACACGTTTTTTAAAGTGTAATTTCTACTGTTTTAATAATAACACAAGACTCAAATTCAATTAATTATCCGATGTATTTGTTAGAGTTTTGTGTCAGTTCACGTTACAGGAACTTTTGTAAATTTATTTTTATCAACCATTAAGTTATCTGAGATTTCAAATAAAGAGCATTTCTAAGACTCATCAGTACTTTAAAATTTACGAAGAAAAAGCACGAGGAAGCAGGGTACAAAGTTCTGGTTGGATGGTTAGCTTTTAAAAGCATGACAGGTATGGAAACCACTTTTTGTTAATTTGTTCTGTTGATCACCCAACGAGGCATGTTTTGTGTGTTTAACAAGCTACGTTATTTATGATATATTTCTTGTACATATTTCAGTAACAAGCAGTTGGAAACGATCCGTTAAAAAGTGTGTGTGTGTGTGTGTGTGTGTGTGTGTGTGTGTGTGATTAATTATTTGTTTAAAATTTGGAAATATCGTTTAGATCTTGAAATTAAATTTTCATTTCAATGTATTGAAGATCAGACAGTTTTGAAATCACACCGAACTAAATAATTTGCTTGGGATGGAAAAGGTTTCGTCCCTTTATATCTACAGCCACACCCTTTTTCCAAATAAATTAGCCATGGCTTATTTTAAAAACGAATTTAAGCTTCTTGCACATAAAATGCAAAAACACCACAATTTCTAATAGTTTGTTAAATTAACAAAACTATGTAAGGTGTCGACAGTTATGAATGCTAACAGGTGTTTAAATATTTGTTTTTATGTTCTAATCGAGATTTAACACAGCGTGCATGGTTTGTGAAGGATTTTGCAGGAATGTCCGTAATTGTAGAGTCTTGCAACTTCTTATGTAATACAAATGTTCATTTAATGTTATCGTTTTTATCAAACACCGTTTTCCTGTCCTGTACGTGAGGAATCAAATTGTTGGCAGGGGGCACAGTTTATTTTATATTTTGATTGATAAAGAAATGTAAAATAAATGAACTACCAACATCAAAAGACACGATAACACAAATATGCAATGTCGTTATTTGATCTTGATGGTGTAACCTTTGACCTTTTTACAACATTGAAAGGTGTTCTTATCATCTTGAATTAGATTGAAGTTACAAAACAATGAACAAAGCATGCAATTATTCTGTAATTGTGAGATGTTGAGTAACAAACATGGATTTTGTGCATTGCTACGACACCGGAACATACAATTTCTGACAAGCTTTGTAACGTTGTCTGCATCAATTTTTATGTTGTAAGCGTTTATCTCCCTTTCTGTTTTTTCACCTTCAGTGTATTTTACCTATTTTATTTTTAAATGTGGTTTAGTAGTTTCTAAATGTTTTAACTTTTCTATCTATTAATTGTTTGGCCCCTGGAGTCGCTGGTCGGTGGGATGAGTTTCCGAGGTGTGCACGTATGGCACATCAAAATCAAACAGGTACTGTTGTTAAATATTCACTGTTACAATCTAACAATTAACTTATATCATGTTCAAGTTTTTTCCTACAAAAATGTGTTTTAAAAGTTGACCTTGGATCATTAGTGACTATACACACATTTGCAAAATCAATGATAAAACAGTTAAACATTTGATTTTGTCAAATTCACTGAATTTTTGTTTATTGTTAATCAAAAAAAAAAAAAAAAAAAAAAAAAAAAGAAAGAATACGCAAATAAAAAGACTGTTTAAAAGCTTCCCAACTTCTGACCCTCACTTGGTTTAATATCCAGTATTGTTTGCAGTTGGCTGGAAAGTTGTTTAACGTCGAATCAGCATCAGCATCTTTTATTGACGAAAGTTAGTGTTCTATATTAAATGACTAATATTCTTGTCAATGTGAGGTGTGCGAGTTTGTATATAGTTTTTCATATACCGGCTGACTCTCATGGTGAGTTCAACATGATTGCTCACAGAATCGGTACACATTGCACACTTCATTCTTGAAACGGGCTAAATCAGTCGATCTTCTGTAATCTCTGTAAACATTTTCTAAAATTTAGGATTGTTTTTACTTTTGGTCCGACTAGGGTTACCAACAACGGGTCTTTTTTTTTTGACCTAAATCATTTATTTACTTATGAACTTGTCCATAAATATGCAAATCAAATTAAGTTTTATTTTTTCTTTAAAAAACAAAAGACAAACAATCCTTACATATATATATATATATATATATATATATATATATATATATATATATATATCAGGGATTTTTCTGGCCATTTTGGGAAAGGGACCTTGGGATGAAATTGGGAAAATCATTGACAAAATCGACATTTTGGGAAAATTTTTCATTAAACTTTAAAAATTTTCACATTGTCAGCACATCAAATATTTTGCCTGGAATATTTACTATTTTGATACTTGCTGGTAGCCACTCATTTGTACCAAATCACTCAGACATTAACATAATATCTTCATAGACTGGCTTCAATACAAACATCTGAGAAAGTTGTTTCATGAGTTGCTCCCATTCTGCCAGATCCTCATTGAGTATAAATCAAAATGTGCATAAATACAGGTTATTATAAAGATATACAAGCTACACCAAAAATATAGAGTTTTTTCACTTTTTCTTAAGTTTCTCAAAGCAGGATCATTTGGGAATTTTTACCTTTAAAATTGGGAAAAATGTATGCTTTTTGGCATTGGGAATGGGTCCCTTTACCTGACCCTGTGAGTGGCCAGAAAAATCCCTGTATATTATATATATATATATATATATATATATATATATATATATATATATATATATATATAATTGTTGTTAAGGAAACAAATAATATTTTTATTTTATCATTTTATTAAAGAGTAAAACTTTTGAATTTTCAACACAACAGTTACAAATTTTGGTAGCAATCACCAATATACAAAATATACGTAAAATGTGCTCTCATGCCACTTCGAAGCAAATTGCAGAAAAAAGATGCAGAGGATCTATTACATTTTCGCATTATTTGTAAAAATATTTACTCTTTGCAATATACACCACTACCGTCGCTTCGTATATATTGGGTGGGGGTTCGAACACCGACCGGCTCCGACGACTTTAAAATTGGCAGTAACTTTTTTTCCTTCAATTTTTTGCAAAGCACTAGGCATTTAGAAATGCTCTGTGTCCAAGCAGGCATGACACGCTAAAGAACTCTCTCTGAACATTGTCCTTAGCGCACTGCAAAGGTTAATATTTCTTCTACTTCATCTATAGCGGATGACGTCTCGAGAGAGATATATACTTGATTTGGAAGTAATCCCATTAAATTAGTCAAACAGTATTTGAATATGATTATGGTATTAAACAAGATGGCATTTAGACTTTTTCTTGGGTCACCCATACGTCTGTTTAAATAATAGTGCCATAATATTATAAGAACAAGAAAAAAACATGAAATATATCTTACGTATCTTGCAAAACTAATGTCAGATTGCAGGTAGCTGTTAACAATTTCTTTTTTTTCCAGTTGTGTTATGGCATTGTCTTTATCGTTCAGTGTACAAGTTTTTTTTTAGTTTAAATGGCCATACTTATAGTATAAATATAAACGAGAAAAAATTTAATTAATTTAAAAAAGTAACATTCTTGTATTTGGATATTTCAAAAAAGAAAATGCTGTTTTAGAGTGTTTTGACATTGCAAAATATAATGAATTGCATAACAAAAAGGCTAATAAAAAAATTAAAAACTGGACCGCAATATTCGACCTTCACATTGTTTATCTATCAGAGGCTTGGTGAGCAAGAGTGGTCTTAACGGATAACAGTTTCTCTTAACGCCTAGGTTCCAATCCCACTTGGGCAGATCCTTACTGAGTACTCCGGTTTCGTTCACCATCTCCGAACTGATCGCCTTGATATACGTGAAAAAATCCCAACAGGGGCACCAAATACCGTTACTCCTTTCCACTACACTCGTCTCTTTTCTATCTTGGTTGTTTAACTTTATAAGGTAGATCTACATCATTTTGATCTTGTTATAATGTTTATTCATTGACAACTTTGCACTTGCTTATAACTTCAATGATTTAAAATTCCAAAATCCATTTTTACCAACCTTTTTTATTTTAAAATATAACAGAACAAATCGTATGGATTGATCAGGGCTTTACTATATTTTTGTTTTTTTATTATTATTATTTTTCTGCGAAGTGTACATAATATTTGACTGTTATTTTCAGACTGATTTATTCTGATGTCTTCATGTCAGCCCTAGTAGCTACTCTGTACGCACTCTTTAAAATTCTAGCATTCCTCTCGTTTTAAATCTTGAAAGTGTGGAAACTATCATTCTTAAGCTCGAACTATTTCCCTGAGCTTATCAAAACCAATGTCTTTCAAGCAAAAATGAATGCCTGTCTTCTTTCCAGTTTATCATGAAAAGTCGCTTCGAATTTGGGGGTAAATGAATAAGTAACTGAAGACAATGTCTACAATTTTAACACCACTCAACATTCTAACAGATGGTAAATTGTATGCATTTTACTGAACGGAGAGACACTAAAAATTAAAATTAATTTAGAAAAAAATGCTATGACATAACTTTTTTTAAAATGTGCAGTAATTTTTGACAAGTTTTTTTTTTTTTTTTTTTTTTTAAATGAAGTATGTGTCCACCTATATAGCATATTTAAAGTTGACATTTAGTCATAAAAATTCTAATTTTGGTACCTGTAAGATAACATTACACCTGTCAGACCTTTACCTGTAAGTCATAATGAAGTCAAGTGTTTATTGTTGAAAGGTAAAACTAAGGCAAAAATAGGTATAAATAAACGTCTTATTAATTACAAAATATAAACTAAAAAAATTAAATGTAATTTATAGTTTTTAATTCTGAGATTACTATTGTAAAGGTGATGGAGTAAAAATGAAATTCGATTCATTTAAATACAATTACTAAAAATCAGAATAGTTTTTAAAAAGTAAAATTGACCCGACTTGCCTCGTCAAAATAACCTACAATAATAGAATTAATGCATTATAATTAACATAAACCTTGTGTAATATATGCCACTATGACATCGCTGATAACAATACTTTGCATGAAAAAATCGACAAAAAGTATAAAAGGTCGGGTAGATCGTTATGACCTTTTTACACGCAACAGACACATTAATTCAACGGTTCACAAAACGTTAAGACAGTAACCGACCTTATGACTGCTTTTAGATATAAAACATTACCTCACATGCATATAAGTAATTGTGAAAGCAAAAAAAAAAAAAGTTAATCTAAAAATGGATGGATTTTAAAAAAAGATATTATTTAAAGTTTTTTCTGATGTTTTAGCATGATTAATTTCAAAATAATCAGAAAAAACAATCTATAACTTTTATATATGTTGAAACTGAATACCAAGCAGGTGTTTGGAATTTCATTTTTATCACTCAATAACCGAAAGTATATCTATTTTAACCCTTTAATGGTGGAAAAATGTGTTCTTTTGTCAAACTGTATTATTAGATTGTCGATGTTATTGGCAGATTGTGTTAAATATTATTATTTAATATTGCACTATAATTTGTCATATAGAATTGTTACCTATAAAACGTTATTATTATATTTAGGTAACCACTTTGTCCAAGTACAAAATATATACAACGGATATCATAGGAAAAAGCATAATGAAACTATATATATATATATATATATATATATATATATATATATATATATACATATATATATATATATATATATATATATATATATATATATATAGTAAAGTTATTGAATCTTATTGATATTGTTTCAGTTTTTTTCAGATAATTAGACGATTCAGTGGCCGAATGGTCTAAAGTGCGTGTACTTTTATCACAAATCACAGTGCCTCTTCCTTCCTAGGTTTGAAGACCGTTTGCTTAGATCCTAGTATGAGGGATTGTCAATCCCTTTGCTGAAAGACAGCTGTTTTGTCCAGGTCCTACCGGGTTTGAAGACCGTTTGCATAGATCCTAGAATGAGAGTTTGTCAATTATTTTGCTGAAGGGCGGCTGTTTTGTCCAAGCCCTACCGTTTCCTCTCCTTTCTAAAAATGACCGCTTCGATATAAGTGAGAGGAATAAGAAAGAAATGAAGCAACTTATAGGATTCATTTTGCATTTTTATAAACAAAGGTTAAAAGTTCAAAGAAACATAAAATAATTGTTCAGAAATCTGTCAGTCGTGTAAAGTTGTCCTTTATTAAAGTGGTAATTTAAAAAAAAAAATATCGTCCTCATTCCAGGACACGTTTTTAACATTTTTAACAAACTACTCATCCTGTAAAGATTAGGTCTAGTGGTTTTCCTATAAAGGTGTAATTTGCTGACAGTTCGTTTAGTTTTAAATGCAGCACACACACACACACACACACACACACACACACATATATATATATATATATATATATATATATATATATATAGGGCAAGTGAGAGCCGGTTATCCGAAAGGGCATGCACCTCCTGTCTAGCTAGCTACAACCACTAGGAGTAAAAACCAAAACCGAGAAAAAACTGAAGAAAGAAGAACTATGAGACGTTAAATATATCCATGATAATTTTGTTTACGGCGACATCATACTTACTAGACCAATACTGTCATGTGTTGATTTTGAATGCATCAATTTTACAGAAATTCAAAATTAACAAATGACAATACTGTTTTTACTTACATTTTAGATGTTCAAATATATTAAGTGGGTCGTGTAACACCACTGTTGTGTAACAGGTCATTTAGGGAATTTAAAACCAAATTTAGATCCAAAATCATGTCTATGAGTAGCAGGCAGCAAGTGCATTCGTTGGTAGAATTTAGTGTACATGTAAGAAAACATCAGTAGACACATAAAAATAGCCAAAACAACCGAGAACTCGACAAAAAGTAACACAAAATACACAAGATGAAAAACAAACACGCCTTCAAATAATGAAGATAGGTAAGTTCTTTCTCTAAATACCTCTTCATTTCACGAAACACAATGGAAAAAAGACACAAAATACAAATATATCAACTATTGCGAAAATAATACAAGGTTCTAAAGCAAGTAAAAAACTGCTTTAAATCTATCTATGTTTTATGAAGCATTTTTAAAGAAGGCAAAAATAAGACAAACTCATATCGCAACAACTGAGAAAATTAAAAAATTATGTGCCTAGAAAATGAAGGTCTTGATTGTAACTACTTTTATTTTGTAGAGAACGTTTAACAAACATTCCTTTGTTAATTTTATGGTACCATATGTGCACATTCGATAATACTTTCCCCAGTGGACATTAAAGGCCGAAAAAATATATAAATTCAAGGAAACAGTCAACATATGTCATCCATACCTACGTGTTTGACCAATCATCATTAAAAACTGTAATTTGGATTGAAACTATAATCATTGTGAAAAAAAGGTTCATTTCTTTGTAATAGTAGTATCGGAGTTTAAAGCCTCGATTAGAACATTTCACTCAAATTGAGACAATCAGTTTTATCTTGGTTAGGTAAATCGAAGTGTCTGTAGAAAATCAATTAACAGGCAACTGGCAAAATTGCATGGCACTTTTTAGGGGTTCGGCTCTCAACCCCCACCCCCACCCCACGTATTTAACAGTCGGTGGTTTATATGTCCGCACATGTAAGCATAAAAAGCTTTTTAACCAATAAAAACAAAAACATGGCATGTAAATATGCAACATTTACAGTTTTGTGTTGAATTATCAATTTGGATTTCTATAATTTAGGAACTTATGATTTATTATTTCAACTGTTTGGCTTATGTTTTTTATCTATCAAACTTTTCGGTCTTAGTGTCACTGATGAGGAATGGATTTTCGAAATATGCACATCTGGCACATCAATTTTTATCTGGTATTTGTGTTGTATATTTACGTGAAAAAAGTAAATTGTTCTTTTTGAATACATAAAATTATAAAACAATATTAATGTTCCTGCACGAAATTACTGAATGCATTAATTTTACAGAAATTCAAAATTAGCTAATGACAATACTGTTTTTACTTACATTTTAGATGTTCAAATATATTAAATGGGTTGTGTAACACTATTGTTGTGTAACAGGTCATTTAGGGAATTTGAAACCCAATTTAGAACCAAAATCATGTCTGTAAATAGCAGGTGGCAAGTCTATTCGTAGGTAGACTTTAGTGTACATGTAAGAAAACATCAGTAGACACATGAGAATAGCCAAAAAAAAAAAAACCAAAAAAAACCCGAGAACTCGACAAAAAGTAACAAAATATACAAGATGAACAACAAACACGCCTTCAAATAATGAAGATAGGTAGGTTCTTTCTCTAAATACCTCTTCATTTCACGAAACACAATGGAAAAAAGACACAAAATAAAAATATATGAACTATTGCGAAAATAATACAAGGTGCTTAAGCAAGTAAAGATCTGCTTTAAATCTATTTATGTTTTATGAAACGACAAACTCGAATAGAAACAACTGAGAAAAATAGAAAATTATGTGCCTAGAAAATGAAGGTCTTGATTGTAACTACTTTAATTCTGTAGAGAATGTTTAACAAACATTCCTTTGTTAATTTTATGGTACCATATGTGCACATTCGAAAATACTTTCCCCAGTGGAAACTAGAGGCCGAAAAAATATATAAATTTAAGGAAACAGTCAACATATGTCATCAATACCTACGTGTTTGACCAATCATCATTTAAAACTGTAATTTGGATTGAAACTATAATCATTGTGAAAAAAAGGTTCATTTCTTTGAAATAGTAGTATCGGAGTTTAAAGCCTCGATAAGAAAATTTCACTCAAATTGAGACAATCAGTTTTATCTTGGTTAGGTAAATCGAAGTGTCTGTAGAAAATCAATCAAAAGGCAACTGGCAAAATTGCATGGCACTTTTTAGCTATAGGGGTTGGGCTCTCAACCTCCCCGCGTATTTAACAGTCAGTGGTTTATATGTCCGCACATGTAAGCATAAAAAGCTTTGTAACCAATAAAAACAAAAACCCGGCATGTAAATATGCAACATTTACAGTTTTGTGTTGAATTATCAATTTATATTTATATAATTTAGGAGCTTAAGATTCATTATTTTCAACTATTTGGCTTATGTTTTTTATCTTTCAAATTTTTCGGTCTTAGTGTCAATGATGAGGAATGGATTTCCGAAATGTGCACATCTCGCACATTAAATTTTAACTGGTATTTGTGTTATATATTTACGTGAAAAAAGGAAATTGTACTTTTTGAATACATAATGTTATAAAACAATATTAATGTTCCTGCACGAAATTACTGACAGACAAGGCAAGTTGAGTAACTGCCTTAAACGTCCAAGTCAAGACTGTTTTACTTTCTTAAGACGTTCAGTTTTTTATTGTGAAGAAAACCGTAGTACCAAGATAATACAAACTACTGAACCTCAGAAGGAGAACTGACAAACTTTGTAACTAGGTTCCGCCCAAGTTGAATTTTAACCTGGTCGTTGAAGGTTTGCTTTAGACAAGTGGCCCCAGTTTCACAATCATTCACTCAATTGATTCTACACTCAACTCAAATTAGGGAATATTTCAATGTCATTTTTAAGACATTACACAGTTAAAATTGAGTATCTAATGTTATGTCTAAATTGTTTAGTGTACTTTTGTTGAATAAAACAAAAAATTCCTCATAAAACTTTAAACTTTTAAAATATTAATGGGAGAAAAATGAGAAAATTGAGTGAATGATTGTGAAATTAGGGCCCGGTCAACCGAACTACTATTAATGACAGAAGGACCTTTAATCGAAGTAATGCAACATTCCTAGTAGCTGGTATGTTTTTGGGTAATGCATATTGTCACTAAAACAGAAATCAATAGAATGCAATAAATATGAACTACATGTATATCCATGCAACACATGATTATAAAACTCTCTTCAATAGACACCACTGTAAATTATTGTAGAATTAGTGTCAAATATATTTGAGTTTTGAAAAAGCGGGCTATGACAAAAATATTTTATTCAGTAAACGTATTCTATTTTAGGCATATGGCGTATCATCTAATGCATTGTAATTGCATTAAAAGACTAAAAGGCTTATTATTTCTCAAAAAATCAATTACAGTTGTTTTCTTTTTCTTGGTTCCGTTAGTGAAAAAGGTTATCTTTTAAATGTAATAGAATAGTTGAACAACTAGTGAGAGGTTATTTGTTTTTACGACAATAATCCAAAATTACCTAGTGAGGTTTCAGACACGTATTTGTCTTCATTGAAACCAACATAAATAAAACGTGTGTATTCTACCCTTTAGCTTTACTGGACAGTGTGACTGCATGGTAGTTCCGGTTTACTTTGATCCAACGCTGTTCCGATTACAATTAGTATTGACGTCTAGACGTAAAGATTGTGCATTAAGCCTGCTCCTAGCATGGAGTTTCCGGTTTTAATATAGATAAGACACAGCTCTGTGTAATATATTTTAAAAAGTAATTCAATATCCTAAAATTTTAAAACTTCATTTTCACAAAACGGAGGTAAGAAAAATATTGAAAAATTAGAAATAGTCTTATAAGGGGAAATCATGTTATCGTTTCATCTTTATTCCAGAGGAAACATCTTTAAACCTCTATACAATGAAAGCGAAATATTATCATCATGTTCATGAAGAAGACATTGAAGCTGATAATAAAAGGTATATTAACAAAAGGACATAATGACAAAAACTATATAGTAAAATAAAAGCATTTTTATTATAAACGTTATGTGAAATTCATATTTTTTTAAAGTTGTATTACAATTATAAATAAATAAATAATAAATAAATAAATAAATGAATAAATAAATAAATAAATAAATAAATAAATAAAACTTTCTTCGTTATTGCAAGGATCTAGATAATTGAGTTATCTGAAGTACTGACGGCACACAACTTACTACACATAAGCTGGTTTCCAGCCTAAATGGGATAATTATACCCGAGGGTATGTTTGATCTTTTGTTTTGTCTCAGCAATCTGGTTTCCCCTACGACGATCTCCGAAACCACAGACTTCGATATTAGTGAAATGACATGGCCACTTCACTCTATACTACTCTTGTGTAGTTTGGATTAATTTTGTTGCAAAAAGTGCTACAATTTTATTTTAATTTACAGTATATTGAAGTATTGGAATACATGTGTATTAGTATATTAATTATTTGTACATTTCGATAACAGTATGTCACTTCAGTGTAATACAGAAACTTTTTTCAACTATTGTTAAAACCTATCTCCATCTATTTCTTTAATGCTTTCTTTTTCAAAATCAGTAACTACTGAATGAACAAACTTCATAATACACACATGTGGCAAGTTAGCCATGATATTACGTGCTGATCTGCGTCCAGGTAACAGATATATTGTGGTATTCTACAATAGATAAAATATATTAAAATCAGTATGTTAATTAATACACTTCAGATTACGCATGTAAAATGCATATAAAACTTACCTAACCCTAATACAGGTGCGCCATAATGACTACCTACAAAATTTGCTACTCAATCGCACAATTACAAACTGATATTCAATCACCATTTTAGTCATTTCTCTATAAGGCGAGGATTTTCTAACCAACAATATCTGGGCTACACGATGTTGTATTATTTAATCCATGTATTTGTTCCTGGTTTGACAAACATTTGTTAGCCTCTGTACAACAATGTTTAATTTCAAACTATTGATATTTTATAATTAGGTGCCAATTACATCATCCCATAAAGCATTTAAGTCTATGTATAAGTTTTAAAAGTCAATATTAAGAAATCGTGCAAATATGGATTCTGAAAAATAAAAATATTTGGAGTTCAAGATTTTAATGAAGGTCTAGGGCTCTAATTTTAAGCTTATACATCATTAATTAATTGTTAATTTTCACAGAAGATGTTATTTTTCATCTCCATTTTGGAAGTGTCATAAGTAAAAAGATGCAAGTTAAAGATAAGTTTTGATGTGAACGGCTGTTAAACTGACTTTTGGTTTATTGATGTGAGAAAGTGTGTTCTTTTTCAAATATTGTTGGTTTCCTTTTTTAAGAATGCATATCAGTATATTGGAACAGGTAGCAATTTTACATTTAGTCTCTCTCATTTTGTGTAATTTTTATATGTAATTCCTTTTTGAATACGTCGTGTCACTGTTAGTGTTGCCCATAAAACTCAATACTGTAATTTCACATTTTGCATCTCTCTCTCTCTCTCTCTCTCTCTCTCTCTCTCTCTCTCTCTCTCTCTCTCATTTGATAAAATTAAAATCTATTTGATAAAATAAAAATTCGTTGTAATGCAAGATTTTTAGAGTTTTCGTTTAAAAAACTTGAAACTTTCAGCATTTGAACTATAAATTTTCTGATTTTTTTCATTTGTCTGACGTTTAAAAGATTGCCATAATTTTAGTTAGTAAAAGGAAATCTTATTATCATGTATAAATTCTGCACAGAAATACTGTAAATGGAATACATTTTGAAGAACAAGTAACAATTACTGTCGGATTCAATCACAAGAAAGAAACTATGGATCTAAAAAGTGCGATCCTTGCAATATCCAACCCAAACAAGATTGCAGACGTATAATATACCTAAAAGCTGATCACGAATCAGCAAGGCAAACTTAAGAAGAAAGAACGAAACACTGAAAGACCACTAAATATAAACTTACGACCTTAATAAAAAAAATGGGGTAAATGATCAATGATGGTGGTCATTTCTATCTAAAGAACCAAACTTCTTATTTTTACAAATAGTGGTAAATTAAAACGATTTAAAATAATTTGAAATTAAAAGAAACTTTTGAATAATAAATGAAATTATAAAATGGCATATATTCTAATAACCTTTTGATGTTTCCCAGATTTACTAACGATAATTTTTACTAGATAATTTTGCAGACGGAAAACAATAAAACGGCATATTCTAAATATATTATACATTTTCATTCCTTTATATTTATACTTTCTAAGGTTTGAAATGAAATCCAACAACATTTTATATTATTAATTTTTAAGATATTATTTTGTAAACAATAATTCCATTATATATTTTTGCATGAGCAGGACATATAAAAGAAAATAATAAAGACCATTGATATTTTAAAATCTGAAGCACATAATGTTGATTAGATTTGGTTTAGTAACTTAAGGTTAAACAGTTTTTAAAAAATGATATCCTATTCGGACAAGGGAAATAAAATGCAATAAAATGTCACTATAAAATTCTTAATTTAAAAAACTTCAAAACGAGAACCGTCAAATAAAGTTATTTGATTGTCATATCTTGATGAAATAATCTATATATTTGGTTTCAAAGCCATTAAAGACAAGTCAAAAACAATGCAGAATTCATGTGTGTGTGTGTGTGTGTGTGTGCAAAACTTCTAAAATATTCTTGTACATAATTAATTATAAAACAAAGAAAATAAATCATAGGATGCAGTTACCACAAACGTTTTTATTCCTATCTGAACAAATAAAATCCGTATTTCAATATTTCAAATACACGTGTCTGAAGTAATAAAAAGGTTAGCTTGAACTTTATCCTAGGACTATAGGGTATATATATATATATATATATATATATATATATATATATATATATATATATATATATATATATATATATATATATATATGACATAAGGGAGTTTTAGTGAAAATACAAACCTTAACCTATATAATATGAATATTCTGATCACATCTTTGTAAATTCAAAATTACTTAAATTTTGTTTACTACTATGGTTTACCAGTTAAAAGTATTTTAACACATCATGTGAGAATGTTAGAAAGAAAAGATATGAGGTGAACAGATGAATATTGTAGATAATGAGATTTTAATAGAGGTTTATCAAAAAACATTGACGATGGCTTTAGAATGATTTGAAGGTGATAACGGCTAAGACTGTCTATACGGGTGCTTGTCAATTTTTAATTTTCCTAATTAATCAAAAAGTTATTGTTTGAAAAAATATCCAGATTTCTGATACAAAAAAGCTTGTAAAAATAGACAAAAGAAAACATGTATGTTTGAAAACAAACTACAGATATATAACAACAAAAGACAAGAAAAGAAAACAAATCTTACATTTTTGTGAAATCAATTTAAAAAGAACGTTTACTAGTATTTGAATTGCTGAAATAAATCTCTCTAGGTATAATAATACAAATTGTCAGAAAGTTTTATATTTTATGATTAAACAGAATTATTTTTGATCTGACATTGATTTAACCTAGTTTGAAATAATTGGAAAAATAACCTAATGCTATAAAACTTCTCATAAAACTTCTCGGCTAAGGAAAAGAGTATTGGTGCAGGGCTGGATTTAGTTCAAATTCATATCTTTGGACAAGGACTGGTATGTTTGTTTTATCTATAAACGAGTAAGTATATGCTTTTCAAACATTCACCGGCAAAATAGTCTCTGTGATCAAAACGAAGTATTTTCAAAACACCAGATTATTATTTAGACCAGGAGTTAAAGTTTATATCTTTTGCTTTCGGCTATAGGACAAAAAAAAACGTTTAGGTATGCTTTTAAATAAAGAAGTCAAAAGTGTAGTTTTGTTGGCTTAAGTTCCATGTTTTTAACTTAATACAAGTTGTATCTTTTTACAAGAAATACTACATTTTCAATTCGATCAATAAACCTTACAATTTTGATTCACTTTGATTCACGTAGAATGCGTTAAGGACAAATAAAAGAAAGTTTCAAAACGTAATTTTAAAATCACAATATTGAGATTTACGCACTAAATCATTTAGAAACTAAAAAGGCAAAATGTAGAATTGAGCATAAGTTAGCATTTTAGCAGATAGGAAAATATTGGTAAAAAAAATTAAACACTGTTACAATACTATGACAAAAATATATAGTCTATGCCTCTTGTGGTCGAGATGTTTGGAGGCTTATTCCATGAAAGCTGTCTTCATTAATACTTTTTAAAAGTTGAAGAACAGAAAAACTGTACAATGCAAGGTGTAAGATGATCTCCTGTTTAGTATACTTATAAAAAAAGTTACAGTGAATTTTCAAAGTTTCATTTCTAATCTCTAATTTCAAATCTAATTTTTCCAGATGATTATATAAGTTTGTAATAGCAACATCTTTGGTACATTTTAATATGTTTATTTCACTGTTGACTTACAATTAAAGTAGAAAAGTCTAACCAATTAAGGAAAGTCATTTTACCGAATTTGTTACATTCTGATTGTAATAGTTATTTATTAAAAGTAAGAAGATTTTGTCAAGAAATTTTGAAGCTCTCAAATTTTCTACGTTGAAAAAATTTAACTTATTACATTTTATTAAATGTTCGGTCGACAATTAAATCATATGAGAATTCATAAAAGAAAGAAAATGATCTACAAGTGGAAAAAAAATTGTCAAAAAATTACAAAAGAAAAGGAAAGATATTCAATACATTTACATGCTGTGTAACAGTATCATAATATTTATGATATAGATTTGTTACTTTATTACCATAATTATGGAAAGGATATAAAAATAATTGTCTTTTTAAATTTTAATGGATACCATACATGTGCCAGGTTCTTATAGCACCTTTTTCTAAGCTCAAAAACTTAATTATTTTTTTCCTTATTGCATTTTCGTTTATTTGAACCACTGGTTTTTAAATTAGGAGGATGTTATGACCCTCTTAAAATGCTAGTGAACTCTTACATGCTTGCAATGGGTTGTGGTTTAGGTTCGTCGACAGTTGCAAGTATATGGCTTTCTGTTGCTTATTTTCAACTAATTTAGATTTTAATCGCTTAAAAACCATTTCAGTCTTTTCGCTGAATAAAATTCCTGTAATTTCCAGTAACGTCTTGAATACAAAACATCATGATAATTTTAGAATTAAAATAGTTTTTGTAATATTTTTTTTTGTATTTCGTAGAGCACATCATATTAAACGCAAACAGGAAAAAAATAACAAAATGTCGGATTTTGGATGTAAACTATGTTTATAAAATAATATACATGTAGTTGTTAATATTTTTATTTTTATTTTATCGATTGTAATGATTTTGACAATGCAATAAGCCCTATTTATATATTGCATGAATCTGAATATCCTTGAAACATGCATGATATTAACCGACTAAAGAGAATGAATAAAAAGTTCATAATTCTATTCATATCATAATGTTCGTGGTTTTTGTTCTTTCTGCAAACAATTATCTAACAAAAAAAAAAACAAACACCAGCTAAATTTTGATGTGCCAGATGTGCACATTTCGGAAAATCATTCCTCACTTGACACTAAGGGCGGAAAAGTTTAATAGATTAAAAAACATACGCAAAACTGTTGAAAACTAATGAATCTAAAGTTCCAAAAATATGTGAATTCATATCTAGCTAAGGAATGTTTTGCATGAGGGAACAGACCTCAGTTTTTAAATAAATTTCAAAAATTAAGACGACTGAAAATTTTGCTATATGGTATATTTTCTGACAGCATAAAGTACTGCCTACTGAGTTATGGATACCCTCGGGGAGATTTACTCCACCAGCAGCGGTACCCGCTCAGAGGTAGTAAATATATAACAAATACCTGCTAAATTTTGATGTGCCAGATGTGCACATTTCGGAAAATCATTCCTCATCAGTGACACTAGGAGCCGTAAAGTTTGATATATTAAAAACATACGCCAAACAGTTGAATTAAATTAAATTAAAACAAGTAATAATTCAAAGAAACGAAACTTTCATTTTTTTAAGTTTATAGTCAATCTTTATTACAAAGTCTATTTTAATGTCTAAAGAACAATTTAATTGAAAAGGAATTGTTATGATTTAATTTTTTTTCTATTTTATTATAACTTTGAATTAAAAGGGATATTGTACTAATGCTCCTGAGACTCCAAATCTATTTTACCTTGTCATCTCTTAACTGGATTTTTTAAAATAGTTTTTAACTTCATCAAATGCGTCGTCAAATTATATATATTTTTAAAAGACATATTGGTCCAAAATTAGCCCTTAGAATTGGACCAATAATATAACAGTTGGTAGACTATTTAATCACGTTTTTAAATAACACCATAAACAAGAAATAGTTTTAGTCTTTGGTGATTTTTTAAAATAGTTTCTTGCAATATTACTATAAAATAGAAATATATTCTTTGTTTTTGTACACCCCTAAAAAGACTAATTATATTATAAAGAAATGGAATTTGTTGAAAAATATTATAGACGATGCAAATTAATTATTGAAATGGTTATGTGTCATGTAATTATTGTTGTCTATGCACATTGTTATTATATATGGAAGGTTGAATAAAAATATGAATACCAAAAAAAAAAAAAAATTTAAAATAGTGACTATATTTTTATTTTTGAAAATTCGAAAACAGGAATATGAACCTGAAGAATTGTAATATAACGTCTGATAAAATCTCAATATTTAATTTAATTACCAATCATGACAAAGCTATATTTTAAACACAACAGCTTCCTAATTCAAAAGTATTTTTATATCCCTTACGCTGTGTTTCAAAAAGGTAATAGTGAGGCGTTTCTTGATTTTTACCATTTTTTTTTTCTTTTGCCAAAACCTATCTCCTGAATTACAAATTTTAAGAAATGTCACTGAAAGACAATTGAATATATTTTGTGTTCATCGAGAAATAGTAATATCAAAGTTGGTGATAAAACCGATGTCCTAAATTACAAATTTTAAGAAATGTCACTAAAACACAAATGATTCTGTTTTGTGTTCATCGAGAAAAACCTTTTGAATGAATATAATAAAGTTTAACTGATTTTTCAAAATGATTAAAATTATATTTTGTGCAATTTTCATAAATCCTCTACAGATAATTCAAACAATAAAAACCCAAAATTGCTAATGTACTAAGAGTGATATCACAGACTTTGTTTTTAAAGATGTTCTAATACTAAATAAACTATAAAACATAGTGCTTGAACAAACAAACGAACATACAAAAAATAAGTAAGACAAAAAACATCCGAACAATAAAATAAATTAAAATAAATAAAATAAAATAAAATAAAATAAAATAAAATAAAATAAAATAAAATAAATGAAATAAAATAAAATAAGATAAAATAAAATAAAATAAAATAAAATAAAATAAAATATAAAAAACAGTTTCAAGCAAGACATTTTAAAAAAGTAAGACCTCATGATCATTTAATATAATGAGACCGATGAATATTTATTACAATATTTATTACGGATTTTTAGCGTTTTGCAGGCAAGTTAATACAATTCTTAACACTAGAGACAATAGATGTCAGTGGCTTACTCTGGAGTATAGAGTATTTTAGCAAAGCAACAAAACAATATTTTGAACCCAAAAATGATATTTGTACAGGTATTCATATTTCATTTAAACATATACTCTTTTGCGTTTAAGAAGACTGGGGAGAATGAAATTTCATTTTGCAGCTTTCTTTCGTTTGTTTGTTTGTTTTTTTTTTCTCTTTATGAAAATAGAACCGTACATAATTCAAAAAAGTCATTCATTAACTTACTGTTTTCAGTTAAATTGAAGTTATAACCTTCAAACTATCTGTAAAATTGTATTATTAAAAAGAGGAACTTAAAAATAAAAAAACAAAACATTTCAAAGGACATCATTAAAAGTTCATTCAAAATTATATTTATCAACACCGAAATATTTTTTGTTAAAAGTATCAATAAAATACAGCATTCCCTATAAGCCTAATTTCAGATTATATTTTACTCGGTTACTACATTCATGATAAAAATAGGATGATTTTGCTGCTTAAAAATGTATTTGGAATAATTTCTTCTATAATACTATGGTAAAAACAAGCTAGTCGCTCAACAAAATAAAAAGGTAAGGCTACAGGTAAGCATATTTTGAAACTAATAGCGTTCAAAAACCTTTCAGACTATTATGGACACCAGACATGAGGAATTAGAGACGAGTGAGATTGTTTCCAATATTTTGTTTAAACCTAAGCGCCGTTAATGTAGTCGTTCAATAGGATGTGTTTTTTTATATTACCTGTTTTGAAAATACAATTATGAAAAATTTACATTTTTCAAAATCTCAAATGAAAAATTGTGACAATAATGATTATCTTTGTCCTGTTTATATAAAAAATGTCGGTGACATATTTTTAATTTATCACAATTAAATGCTGTTATTTTTTCAGGTGTGTTTTATGCATTTATTTTACTCTTTATTATTATTATTTATCAAGTTAACTTAGCACATACATATGATGAAGACGAAGTCCAAATAAACATATGATTTTGTGAAATATACTAACTTTAATTTTCATGAATCAAACTCTCATATTCTAGTATTTATTTTTAACACATAATATCGCACAAAACAATATTAAATTTGATTAACACAAGCTTTATTTTAAATCAAAATTTAAATGCAAAGTTTTTCTAAAGTTTATATATTACTCTGTAATTTCTTGTTTGAGTTTAAATAGGAAATTCAAAAGAGAATGTTGCGTGAAACATACAGTTGTTTGTCTGAAAATTAAAACTTCGCTATAAAACTTACCATGCATGTCAGAAGTTTTAGTTTCTATGTTTACCCGTGTTTTAATTTCGGGGAAACAAAATCATTTTTCTCCCGATTGTGTATTTTTCTTGTAATAGATATTAACACCTTTCTATGCATGCCATGATTTTTAGTTCTTGATTTTTCAAATTTCGCCATTTCGGGAAAACAAAATCATGTTTCTCCCTATTGTGTATTTTTCTTGTAATAGTTATTATCATCCTATGCATGTCATAATTATAGATCCTGCCTTTCCTGTGTTGCAATTTCGAGAAAACAAAAAAATGTTTCTCTCAAAAGTGTATTTTTTCTTGTAATTGTTATTATCATTCTTGTTTATATATACAAGAAACGATCAACGTTTTAATCATTATACAAAATTGTGGAGACAATTTCTATAGGAGTTGCTTCCCTTTGACAAGGAAATTATTTCTTTTATCAAGGAGGAAATTATGGAATATGGACTTCATAGTTTGCCTCGTGAAAACAATCCCGATGTTTTAAAATATTCTCAACTTTAAATTATGTTGAAGTTAGATCAATTCAGAATAGAGAAACTATAGAAAGTATAGAAATAAGAAAACATTGTTCGTTGTATTTACACAAATATGTCTGGATTTCGTGATCAAATAGTATTTAAATACTTCTGACTTTATGCTAGATTAAGTTAACTTTAGTCAAATTACATTGTTTTGACTGGAAGTGTTTTAAAATATAGTTACATTTTTGCATGCTTTTGTTCGGCTTATACAATGACTTTACGAAATGATAGCGAAGGTCAAGAAAGGTTTATTGAAGTTATTACTTTGATTATAATGGCTACACCTCCATGATTACCTAACAAATATAACTCTCTTTTTAATGATTTTGGGTTTTACATTTCCTAAATGCCAGAGTATGGATAGGTTTGAAGGGAAAAAAAAGATTTACACGCTTTTTTCAGAAAAAAAGTTTGTTTTAATCTGTGATTAAATGTGTACTGCCTGTTCGAGAAGGTAGAAACTTGATACGTCTGGTGACCTACGATCCATTAATAATCTGCTTTTTAAAAATTATGTCAGCTACGCGGTCTGTTGTGTAATCGTCATGATAACGTACAGTGTATAATAGGTCACAAAAGGTCATTTTGCTATTGAAGAAAGGCGGGTAATATTGAACTAATACTTAGATTCATTTTTAAAGATGATAAGTGTTTGGATTAAGAATTGCGTAATAAGGCATATTTGTAAAGATAACTGGTTAATTTATATACAAGCTGGATAATATATTTGATCGTATGATCCGGGTTGCAAGTATATGCACATATGTGTGTACGGTGTCGTAACCTGGGGTGCAGAATGGGTTCTTAAATAAATCTAAAAGTTTTTTTGTAAATGTCGGTTTCTTGTGGTTGAAAATTTTAAATAAAAGTAACATTAATAATAACTATGGGGAATAATTTGGTTCGAACTGATTTTGAGGGAATAAATATGTATATGTAGCCGATCCTCTAGGCATATGTAAATGGTAATTCCCAGTTGTTAATTAAATATCGTATTTTCAGTACTTTTAATTAAAAAATAAAGGAATTATTTTTGATATATGAAGAAATTCAATAAAGTTGTAGCGATTTATTGATTTTGTGCTTGATGATTATGTTTAATTCCTTCAATAGGAACTACTTTCTTTCTCGAATAGATAAGACAAGCAATGTGTGCAGCGGTTTAAAAAGCAAATGTCAGTTAATGCCCCACCTCTGTTACCTTTGAAACCGCATGTCAGTGATGAGGCCAAAAGTCAAGGCTCACATCTTCCGCTTCAAAACTTATTAAAAAAAGAATAAGTTTTTTTCGTGTATTAATTCTCATAATAATATAATAAACTAAATATTACAGTTGAAATCAAGAAGGTCTTAAAATTTCTAATCGAGCAATGGAGTTTATGAAATTGATATGCACATAATGTAAATCTGGTTAGTCAAATGTCTGCCGTGTCCATTTTATGTGTGCAGTAACCTTTACGAATAACTTAGTCATGTTAACTCTGTAAGGTGAAAGAAAGGAAGATATAATTACATATTTTATATAAGTAGGTAGTTGAAAATTAAATTAGATAAAAAATATTTATATTTTTTGAAAAATATTAAAAGAAAAGAAACTTATTATTCACTTTCAAATTGAAATATCTCTAAATATAAGTGGTTTGTTCTTGACAGAAGTTTAAATTTTTTCGCGCTTGAAATTGTTTTAATTTTAATTATTACAAAAAACAAAATTATATTGTAAATTTCATTTCCCTGTGCACGGGTTTTTTTAATCTTCGATCAATTACATTTCAGAATTTTTTCTCCTTCAGAACACTAATGACATATTTATAAATAAAAAATAAATAAATAAATAAATAAATAAATAAATAAATAAATAAATAAATAAATAATGAAATAAATAATCAAAAAATAAATCTTTTTTTTTAGGGGGGGGGGTTAAAGTATAAATAAAATGTTGGGGTGGGTTTATTAGAAGAAATCGAAGCCTGATGGTACTTTCTATGCTGGTAAATATTTTCATTACTTTAATGAAGTACCCTTAAAGTGAACAGACAACCTTTAAAAATTAACCAAAAATAATTTTTCAACAGTTCTATTTAACAGTTAATTATATATATTACATTATTATTATACTTAAATCAATTAAACATAACACAACTTCAGACAGACATGGAACCTTTCCCATCGATTGTCATTCACTAAACAATCCTGTACGTCAAAATAACTCCAATCGAGCATTACAGGACCCTGGGGAAGATTCTAATATATATATCTGTTTGAAGTTATTAAAGTTAATTGTATTTATCTAACATATATATTAACGGGGGACATGCACATAATTAGGTTCAATGAACCTGTACTATGTATTGTTATAAATAGTCCTAGAGATAAATCAGTTCTTTACACAGGTTTATTACATCATAACCGTTATTGTTCGAGATCAATATGTTTTATTTTAGTTTCGCGCTTTTTTGTGCATTCGTCATAATAAGTGTATTGTATTGTTATATATGTGGATATTACATGCGTGTCATGTCTGCGACTTTTGCAGATTGTTATCGAGACAACACGCATGACCAAATTATTATCCTCTGTTTACGAATAGTATAATCAATTTTGTTTAACCCCTGTCGAGAAACAGAAATTTTACGCTTATAAAAATACTTCAAATTTGGAGTCATTTTTATTTATCTGCACCATTTAAGTTATAATATTAAAATCTATGTGCATAAAAAATTATGTCTAACACACACACACACACACACACACACACACACACACACACATTTATTAATTTTTACAACTCCCAAAATATTTTTAAAAAAATATTTCGCAACTTTGAATATTAATATATGAATTTTGTAATTTTTAAATTGATAAGTTATTAAAATAACTAAAATATGAGAATGTGTTTTTATACCCAGTTATGGTATGATATATTTCTTAAAAACCAAACGATATTCAACCCGGTGTTATTTTGTTTGTTGTTTGTTTTTTTCTTTTCTTCTACTTTTTTCCACTTTTTTTCAAATTCGGATGATACATGATTACTTAACAAGAAGAAAAGTCGTTAAAATTTTTTAACACGGTTTTAATTAAACTTCAATCAATTATATTTCAAAATTTTCTTCATTTGAACACTGATGGCATATTTATAAATAAATAAATAAATGAATAAATAAATAAATAAATAAATTAACAAAATAAAAATAAATAAATGAAGCCTGTCATTTGAATTTCTTGAATGTATGTGAATTTAAGTCAATTTCAGTTTATTTAAATTTGACTTTTGTGTGTTTTTAAATTAATTAATTAAAAAACAATTAATTTTTTAAAATATTTTAAATTTTAAATTTTGATATATAATTAGATGAATATTTGGATAAACGAATTTATCTCGAATTGTTTCATATGTTTCTGACGATGGTGTCAGATTTTCGAACTTTTGTCACATATCTGAAATTTGTTTCCTCTCGGGGTTATACTTCGCTGTTGTAAATTCGAATTGGACATGGACCGGTATATTTGTGTTTGATTAATGCGGTTCTCTCTTTTTTATAACTTTTATAACTTCTTTTTTATAATTTTTATTACAGATATAATATATATAATATATATATATATATAATGCTATATTTCCTGTGCTTTATTATACAATTTTTAGCTGATTTCGATCGATCACCAAGGTAAATTAATTTTTCAATTCGTTGTTTTTATTTATTTAGTTTCTCATTCTTTTCTTCTTGTTAAATTATATAAGTTAAGTAATATGTTTATTTCTTAAATTTATTTTAATTTAACTTACTGCTAGAAAAAATTAAATTGAATTTTGTATTACATTAAAAATCCATTTTAGTCCATTCCACACTGTTTTAATTAAATACTTTCTTATTACTCTTTTGATGACAATTAATATTATTTACAATAACAAAAATTATAAGTGTAAATAATTTGATTGCAGAAAAAGAGAATCATTTAAACGAGCTTCCTTATCTAGAAAAGAAACCCTACAAAGCAATTGAAACCACGGAAAAATGCTGTCATGTGCAACTTTTGAATCTTTTATTTAAAAGTAGCAAATCCAAATGCTAATAGGTGTTTATTCTAAATTGAAACGGATAAATATTGACTTTACGCATTTAAATACAATGACATCTCATAATTTGAATAAAAAGAGATTTAATACGAAATATGATTTTATGTCTGGTTGATATTTATGTTTCTGACATCTTAAAATAGGAATTTAATGGACTATGATAAAGAGTTTTTAAAATAAGAAATTTGAAAATTTCAACAGTTTCAATTGAAATTGTGAATAACTTTAACACATAATATACCACTGTAGGAATTATATATATATATATATATATATATATATATATATATATATATATATATATATATATATATATATATATATAATTATAATTTATATTTTCCAGCGAAAATTCAATATATACCACTACTTCTACTAAAATATTTTAGTATTGTGTCACATGCCAATGTACATTTTAAACAAAACATTTAACATTCATTCTTAAAATACATAAAATATTGAACACCCAGCGACACTTGGCTTACGAGACACCTAAAAATTATAAATGATGATAAATGAATGCATGTGACACTTAAAATACATTATAAATTGAATGGAAAATTTTATAGTATTGTCATGTGCTGATTTTGAATTTCTATTAAAATAATGCATTCATAATCAGCACATGGCAGTATTGAAAGATCTTCTCCTATACAACATTGTTTATAAAGCAATACCTAAAACTTTTTAGGGACACCTAAAATAATAAAAGAATTCATATAAACGTCTAAGATAGATTAAAAAATATATATATATATATATATATATATATATATATATATATATATATATATATATATATATATATATATATATATATATATATATATATATATAAAATATATGCCTATTGTATTTTTTAATTACTTGTATAAGATGCATATAATTGACCACGATACAAATCCCAATATCGTTTTAAAAAAACATATATGTGCCGATTGATCAAATGCGAATATCAATTGCAAAGGAATGAGGCATCAATTTTTTCAAAATAATATATAAAAATAAAATTTCACAACTGGATACTAAATCAGCATTGTGGAAGAGCACTGGTATCTATAAGAAAATTATGTCAAGAGCTAATGTTAAAATATTGTTTTGGGGGCTTATACTATCCAATTAACTTTCACAGCTTGTGATCCTCCACTTAAAAATGTAAGCATTGTTTCCTAATCAATAATCCCCTCCAAAATACCAGATACGAATAATTCAAGAAATATACAAATATAAAAATATTATTTATTTATTTATTTATTTATTTATTTATTTATTTATTTATTTATTTATTTATTTATATATTTTATTTATTTTGTAAATTTTGTTTTATTTGTTTTTTTTTTTTTTTTACTTTTTTACGAAATGAATTCTCGATTTAAACCGATTTTTTTTATATCTGATATCAATGAGACAATCAAATGATCATATTTTTAGTGGATTATATATATATATATATATATATATATATATATATATATATATATATATATATATATATATATATATATATATATATATATATATATATATATATATATATATATATATATATATAATACCAGTCTGTACCCGGTGTAAAATTATCTTTTTGAAATAATAAAAATGTAAAACATTTCATAAATTAAGAACAATAAAAACAGATTAAATAAACATTTTTTTATAAATCAAACCTTATCAATATGTATCTCATTTTTTAAATTTTCAATGTCATCTGAAACGTGATGAAGGTAATACACAAAAGAGACATGCATGTAAATTGATCGAGCGTATTTTTTGTGATTTGAACATTTACCGATATGTTTGTGTTTGATTTTTAAGAATTAAATGAGCAACTCCATTCCTAATCATTTTAAAATCTGGTCATGCAAAAACACATGGAACATTTATCATTAGAACTAAAAGAAACCCATTAAAGATGAGGAACTATTAAGTGACTATATTCCATACATAGCGAATCGGCATTGGTCAGTAGCTTTTGTCTGTGAGCAAAAATGGACAATTCAAAGATATGAGAAATAAATCAAAGCATTATCCAAAAGAAAAAAAAAACAAAAATTCTTATGATACAACAAGATATACTTATGTTTTTCACAAAAAAAAAAAAAAAAAAAAAAAAAAAAAAAAAAAAAAAGACCAAAACGAAAAAGGACTAACAGATATTGCAACCACGAATGCCATCACTCTTGACTATGTATGAACTGACACTGGGGGTAAAGACAAAGTAAATATCAGTGAAGTTGAAACAGTATGGTTTTAGGACCGTAACAATTCAAATGCCTTCGCAGAATTTACGCATATTCTGGCTTAATACCATCTCTAATGAAGAGCTGTACAAATAGACTAATACCACTCCTCTATCCCAAGTTGTAAAGAAAAAAAATTGGTTGTGGATAGGACATATATGTAGAATGCACCCAACCTCCATCCCAAGGGTTGCATTGAGATGGACACCATCTGGCAAGAGAAAGAGAGGAAGACAAAAAGAAACATGGAGAAGATCTGTAGAGAAAGAGATAAAAGAAAACAACTGGACATGGGGACAGATCCAAAGATGGACACAAGATAGGCCAGCATGGAAGCCTCTGGTGACGGCCTTATGTGTTAACCGCACGAAGAGGAGTAAGTAAGTAAGTAAGTAATTTAAATTTCCCTTTTAACCACAATACATATATCAACACATAAAGATTCCCATTAACAATTCAGCATACATGCTTATAATTAAAAAACAAACCCTAAATCTTTCCATCTTTGTTACTCGCAAACAAATAAAACAAATCTTTTGACACTGGCGGTATACATATATAAGTTATATTAGACATCATACCATTGTCATTGTTTTCCTGACGTCACAGCAGTATCAATGTGATATCCAGTTTTTTTTATAGTCCTATATTTATTTTAAAAAAGATGGACGAGTGATATTCATTTCGTATCAGTAGTCATTTCAGTGGTTCTACCTTCCGAACAAGCAAAGAAAAACTGTTAAAGGAATTTTTCGTAATATCTACAACAATATATGTCTTCACTAGTTTCAGTGCTTAAAATGTAGTACACGCATTTCGTTTATTGTCTTACGTATATTTTTTAATGATGGAAAATAAAACAAAAGTTTGACCTTTTTTAGTGGATAAAATATGTGTTGTTTGTTGATTATGGCTGTAAAGCTTATATTTAATGTATGCATAGATCTCTGTTGTGTGAAGTTAGTCTTTCTTATAGTACAATTACTTCATTACTAAGCTAAAATCCGAATCGAGTGTCTGTCTAAATTTGGAATTTTATAATCAATTACCATAATAAAATCCTGTTTAAAATTATAAAAGATATTTAACCTAGAAAGGTTTACATTTTAGCCTTGATCACTTTTTTTGCTTTTTCTTCTCGTTCATCTATGCTTGTAGCATCAACATTTTTCAGGAAATTAAAATGCAATAAAGAGATTTAGTTCAAGCTGAAAACCATTTATTTTGCTAAAATTTAACAAAAAAAAAAGAAAGAAAGAAAAAAGAAAAAAAAAAAGAAAAAGAAAGAAAAAAAGAAACATTAAACAAAAATAAAACAAAAAAGATAATTTTATAAAATGTAAATGTGAAATTTGATATAGGACATGAAATTGTCAACAGCTAATGCAACAAAGAACAAATTAATTCATATGAAACATTTTAGTTTAAATTTATAACTCAAATTTATGTTATTAGGATGTCCCATTCATGACATTTTAAAATAACAAAACAAATAATTAATTTTTTTTTCTAGACAGATAAGGAAATAAAACAGGATCTAAAAAAAACAGGATCTGGAAGTAGGAACTTTCAAATATTAGAGGGCATAAGAATTGGCCACATTGTCTCTTATAACCTGGATTTGGTCTAACAATAGTAGATCCAAGTGTTCAAGTAATAACAAATTTCACATTTTACTACAATATATATTATTTCAGCATAGTAGCTATATTCTTGTTTCCATTTGTTTTCAAAGGTGTGTGTGTGTGTGTGTGTGTGTGTGTGGTTTTAACTTTAGTTTTATTGAGAGAATGTTTTAGACAATAAAAACGTATGAAAACTTAAAGGCGGAGAGTTTGGGGTCCGCCTACCTAAATCCGTAAAACGCCTATAGTTTACATCTATATCATTTCCAAGTAATGTTGGTTTTTACGAAGGGTAACAATGTTTAGTAATCTAGATTTTAATACAATCATATCATTTTATTGCATTACAAATACGTGGGAACAAATATAAAATCAGAGAAACCCAATTAGACGCCTACATCAGGTTACCTTTTTGCTAAAGGTTGATATGTACTTTATCAGCAGAACATCAGTTCAGTAAAAGTATGTAAAACACAAAGACCTTTCTTTCTACGGAGGGACTAGGTCTTAACAACTGCCCGCTCTGTAAATAAAAAGTTTCTTTTAAAAATATTTTTTCTGGTTGCAGGTAAGTGAAGCGCTTCTGAAATTTCAGAAACAGTGTTTCTTTGATGGATCTGTAATGATACAAAACTATTATATCAAAACGTCTGATTGGATAAAAATTTCCGATTGAAAGTTTCCTTGTCTCAATGTAGATTTGTTTGCTTTGGT
>CM056600.1:35194098-35267142 GCA_029721355.1 Tegillarca granosa | reverse complement strand
GTCAGACGTGCACACTTCGGAAATTCGTTCCCCATCTGTGGCACCAAGACCGAAAAGTTTGATACATAAAAAACATAAGCCAAACAGTTGAAAAATAATGAATCTAAAGTTCAAAAATTATATAAATCCAAATCCAGCTAAGTAATGCTATGCATGAGGGAACAAACCTAAGTTTTTAATTAAATTTCAAATTTTAGACGAGTAGAAATTTTTGCTAAATGGGACATTTTCTGACAGCACAAATTACTGCCTACTAAAGCTACCCTCGGTGAGTTCTACTCCACCAGTAGCAGTACCCGCTATGCGTAGTTAATATATAACACAAATACCAGTTAAATTTTGATGTGCCAGATGTGCACACTTCGGAAATTCATTCCCCATCTGTGACACCAAGACCGAAAAGTTTGATAGATAAAAAACATAAGCCAAACAGTTGGAAAAAATAATGAATCTAAAGTTCAAAAATTATATAAATCCAAATCCAGCTAAGTAATGCTTTGCATGAGGGAACAAACCTAAGTTTTTAATTAAATTTCAAATTTTAGACGAGTAGATTTTTTAGCTAAATGGGACATTTTCTGACAGCACAAATTACTGCCTACTGAGTTATAGCTACACTCGGTGAGTTCTACTCCACCAGTAGCGGTACCCGCTATGCGTAGTTTATATATAACACAAATACCAGTTAAATTTTGATGTGCCAGATGTGCACACTTCGGAAATTCATTCCCCATCTGTGACACAAAGACCGAAAAGTTTGATAGATAAAAAACATAAGCCAAACAGTTGAAAATAATGAATCCAAGTTCTAAAATTATATAAATCCAAATCCAGCTAAGGAATGTTTTGCATGAGGGAACAACCTTAGTTTTAAATAAATTTCAAAATTTAGACTGCTGAAAATTTTGCTAAATGGTACATTTTTTGACAGCACAAAGTACTGCCTACTGAGTTATGGGTTCTAATTAATTTCATTTTCTGTATGAGAAATACACAAAATGCTTGGTTTGCAATGCAGACCTTTTACAAGTAATCTAATTGATTTCATTTCCTTTGTGAGAAATACAAGAATTGCTTGGTTTGCTGTGCGGACATTTTAAATACAAATATCTTTCATGGTTTTTGAAAAAGCGCCTTACTTCTATTTTTGTATTCTGTTCAACCTTGAAATAAAGATTCTACATATGTTTCTTGCGGAACGCTCTCATTATGACACAAGCGGAATAAAACCAACATATCGCAATTGCACGATGCCCTGTAAAGATGCTTACTTCTCAATATAATCGAACAATCAAACCAAAATTACACACACACGCGAAAAAAAAAAATTAAAAAGGGTATTGCTAACGTACATATATACAACATTCCGATCTCCGTTGAATGGACATAAACGAATGTAGTGTCCAGTTGATACCGCAAAAATACTTCCGATGAACCAACAGTGTGTTAATTCCTTAATGTTAAAAAAATTAAAAACTTGGTATATTTATTCAAATTTCTTTGTTTGTTTGTTTGTTTTTTGTTTTTTTTTTGAGATAAAAAGTCGTTGTAAAGAAATTAAATCAACTTATTGAATCTAACTGAGTTATAAAATCCGTACAGACAATAAAAGATTGGTTATCATATATGTGTACGGTTTAAAACATTCATCAATCTATCATGATGCTCATATATATATATATATATATATATATATATATATATATATATATATATATATATATATATAAATATATATAAATATATATATATATTGACATCAAATGTCAAAATCTATAAATCGCAAATAAATGAGAAATATTTGTTTTAAAATGTCACAAGCTAAAATAGATAGAAGAATATTCGTATATGGCTCAGACAAAAATTAAAAGCTAATTAGATATATGTTTGTGTTTATTGACCCTAACAAGCAGACAATTGTTAGGCTTCTAGGATGTCTAGTCTTCTGACATTTGCGTTGTATTATCGACTTACTAATGCAACCCGATACATAATATCAAATAAAATAATAGAACATTAAAAACAGAATTGAAATACACGTTAAGAACATGCATTTGCTGAAATGAAAAACATTATATGTTAAGAGATATTTTTCTATATAAACTTCTTTATGTAATAAGTTTGAACCAATTTTTGATGTGAAACATACCCTGAAAGGTATATCAATTCAAAAACAAAAGCAAGGGAACCACAAAGAGAGAGAGAGAGAGAGAGAGAGAGAGAGAGAGAGAGAGAGAGAGAGAGAGAGAGAGAGAGAGAGAGTGTACTCCTATCTCCTCCACGGGTACTTTTAAAATGACTCAACTTAAAGTGCCCAAGATCAGTGGTTCGAATCCCGATCGGAACAAACAAGCTTTGTTAAATTTGAGATACAGTTTCCATCCCGACAACGCTCCCCATTTAGAGTACATAGGTTTGAGGTTCCCCGCTAACATAATAAAGTAACTTGGGATCCGTGTGCTGGTCTGCGCCGTATTTGTGAGAGAACGAACCTATTCCCAGTAGGTTACCATTCAAAAGTCACCCTGTGTGCACCCTATCCAAAGCAGACGATAAACCACAATCACACATCTCACGTATAGATTACAATAACCTTCAAAGAATAAACTCAAAGATTGCTGCTGCAGAGTAATAGAACGCTGATATCACTTTTACTTTAATAATCCTTTTTTTTTTTTGAATAATTTATTACAAGAATGAAAACACCAACACAATTTAATGGTTCTGTCTACCAGAAGATTCATTTGTTACTGGTGTTTACATGAAAATTGATTTTTGTTGTTCTTTTCTGGCTTTTTGACTCATTTTAGGATGCCATGTCTAGAAACCCAATTTACTGCAAAACACCATCGAGAAGGTCTCTTTTCGAACCATAAAACACCATCGTCACAAGGTCTTTTTTCGAGAGCGATTCGTACTTGGGCAACAAACTTCAGTATGCGCTGTCAACAGTATGAAAATACAAAGACCAAGTACCAATTACGGTTAATTATGTTTTCTGCGTATGTTGTTGTAACAAATGAGTCATTTGTCCTGATTTGGCATAAAATAAAACAAATTCATTTTCATTTTACGTTATATTTAAAGTTTTACGACCTTAAGTAAAACGGTCTATTTTCATTCGTTTAGATGCAAGGTAGTTTAATTGCAGCTGGTGCCATCCATTGTTTGGTAGGAGTGACAGGATTAGTTGGTCTTCTGTTGCGGTTTATTGGTCCTGTTACCATAGTACCAACTGTTCTACTTACTGGTCTATATATAACAAGAGCAACAACAGACTTTGCAAAAGTACACTGGGGAGTTTCTGCAGCGTGAGTATACTGGGGAGTTTCAGCAGCGTGAATACACTGTGGAGTTTCTGCAGCGTGCGTACAGTGTGGAGTTTCAGCAGTGTAAGTAGACTGGGGGATTTCTGCTGCGTGAGTACACTGGAAAGTTTCTGCAGTGGGAGTAGACTGAGGAATTTCAGTAGCGTGAGTACACTGGAAAGTTTCTGCAGTGAGGGTGCACTGGGTAGTTTCAACGGCATGAATGTACTGAGGAGTTTCTGTAGTGTGAGTACACTGGGGAGTTTCTGCAGTATGAGTACACTAGAGAGTTTCTGCAGTGTGAGTACACTGGGGAGTTTCTGCAGTGAAAGCACACTGGGGTGTTTCTGCAGTTTGAGTACATTAGTGAGTTTCTGCAGTGTGAGTACACGCGGGAGTTTCTACACTGTGAGTACACTAGGGAGCTTCTGCAGTGTAAGTGCACTGGGGTGTTTCTGCAGTGTGAGTACACTAGGGAGTTTCTGCAGTGTGAGTACACTAGGGTGTTTCTGCAGTGTGAGTACATTAGAGAGTTCCTGCAGTGTGACTACACTGGGGAGTGTTTGCAGTTTGAATACACTGGGGAGTAACTGTAGTGTGAGTACACTAGGAAGATTCTGCAGTGTGAGTACACTAGGGAGTTTCTGCAGTGTGAGCACACTAGGGAGTTTCTGCAGTGTGAGTACACTAGGAAGTTTCTGCAGTGTGATCACACTAGGGAGTATCTCCAGTGTGAGTACACTAGGAAGATTCTGCAGTGTGAGAACACTAGGGAGTTTCTGCAGTGTGAGTACACTAGGGAGTTTCTGCAGTGTGAGCACACTAGGGAGTTTCTGCAGTGTGAGTACACTAGAAAGTTTCTGCAGTGTTATCGCACTAGGGAGTATCTTCAGTGTGAGTACACTAGGAAGATTCTGCAGTTTGAGAACACTAGGGAGTTTCTGCAGTGTGAGAACACTAAGGTGTTTCTGCAGTGTGAGTACATTAGATAATTTCTGCAGTGTGAGTACATGCGGGAGTTTCTGCAGTGTAAGTACATTAGAGAGTTTCTGCAGTGTGAGTACACGCGGGAGTTTCTGCAGTGTGAGTACATTAGAGAGTTTCTGCAGTGTGACCACATTAGGGAGTTTCTGCAGTGTGAGTACACTGGGGAGTTTCTGCAGTGTGAGTACACTGGGGGGTTTCTGCAGTGTGACTACACTGGGGAGTGTTTGCGGTTTGAATACACTGGGGAGTATCTGTAGTGTGAGTACACTAGGAAGATTCTGCAGTGTGAGTACACTGGGGAGTTTCTGCAGTTTGAGTACACTAGGGTGTTTCTGCAGTTTGAGTACACTAGGAAGATTCTGTAGTGTGAGTACACTGGGGAGTTTCTGCAGTATGAGTACACTAGAGAGTTTCTGCAGTTTGAGTACACTGGGAAGTTTGTGCAGTGAAAGCACACTGGGGAGTTTCTGCAGTTTGAGTACATTAGTGAGTTTCTGCAGTGTGAGTACACGCGAGAGTTTCTACACTGTGAGTACACTAGGGAGCTTCTGCAGTGTAAGTGCACAGGGGTGTTTCTACACTGTGAGTGCACTAGGGAGCTTCTGCAGTGTAAGTGCACAGGGGTGTTTCTGCAGTGTGAGTACATTAGAGAGTTTCTGCAGTGTGACTACACTGGGGAGTGTTTGCAGTTTGAATACACTGGGGAGTATCTGTAGTGTGAGTACACTAGGAAGATTCTGCAGTGTGAGTACACTGGGGAGTTTCTGCAATTTGAATACACTAGGGTGTTTCTGCAGTGTGAGTACATTAGATAGTTTCTGCAGTGTGAGTACATGCGGGAGTTTCTGCAGTGTAATTACATTAGAGAGTTTCTGCAGTGTGAGTACACGCGGGAGTTTCTGCAGTGTGAGTACATTAGAGAGCTTCTGCAGTGTGACTACATTAGGGAGTTTCTGCAGTGTGAGTACACTGGGGAGTTTCTGCAGTGTAAGTACACTGGGGGGTTTCTGCAGTGTGAGTACACTAGGAAGATTCTGCAGTGTGAGTACACTGGAGAGTTTCTGCAGTGAAAGCACACTGGGAAGTTTCTGCAGTTTGAGTACATTAGAGAGTTTCTGCAGTGTGAGTACACGCGGGAGTTTCTACACTGTGAGTACACTAGGGAGCTTCTGCAGTGTAAGTGCACTGGGGTGTTTCTGCAGTGTGAGTACATTACATAGTTTCTGCAGTGTGAGTACATGCGGGAGTTTCTGCAGTGTAAGTACATTAGAGAGTTTCTGCAGTGTGAGTACACTAGGGAGTTTCTGCAGTGTGAGTACATTAGAGAGTTTCTGCAGTGTGACTACATTAGGGAGTTTCTGCAGTGTGAGTACACTGGGGAGTTTCTGCAGTGTGAGTACACTGGGGAGTTTCTGCAGTGTGAGTACACTAGGAAGATTCTGCAGTGTGAGTACACTGGAGAGTTTCTGCAGTGTGAGTACACGCGGGAGTTTCTGCAGTGTGAGTTCATTAGAGAGTTTCTGCAGTGTGACTACATTAGAGAGTTTCTGCAGTGAGAGTACAATGAGGAGTTTCTGCAGTGTGAGTACACTGGGGAGTTTCTGCAGTGTGAGTACACTAGGAAGATTCAGCAGTGTGAGAACACTGGGGAGTCTCTGCAGTGTAAGTACACTGAGGGTTTCTGCAGTGTGAGCACACTAGGGAGTTTCTGCAGTGTGAGAACACTAGGGAGTTTCTGCAGTGTGAGCACACTAGGGAGTTTCTGCAGTGTGATCACACTAGGGAGTATCTCCAGTGTGAGTACACTAGGAAGATTCTGCAGTGTGAGAACACTAGGGAGTTTCTGCAGTGTGAGTACACTAGGGAGTTTCTGCAGTGTGAGCACACTAGGGAGTTTCTGCAGTGTGAGTACACTAGGAAGTTTCTGCAGTGTGATCGCACTAGGGAGTATCTCCAGTGTGAGTACACTAGGAAGATTCTGCAGTTTGAGAACACTAGGGAGTTTCTGCAGTGTGAGAACACTAAGGTGTTTCTGCAGTGTGAGTACATTAGATAATTTCTGCAGTGTGAGTACATGCGGGAGTTTCTGCAGTGTAAGTACATTAGAGAGTTTCTGCAGTGTGAGTACACGCGGGAGTTTCTGCAGTGTGAGTAAATTAGAGAGTTTCTGCAGTGTGACTACATTAGGGAGTTTCTGCAGTGTGAGTACACTGGGGAGTTTCTGCAGTGTGAGTACACTGGGGGGTTTCTGCAGTGTGAGTACACTAGGAAGATTCTGCAGTGTGAGTACACTGGAGAGTTTCTGCAGTGAAAGCACACTGGGGAGTGTCTGCAGTTTGAGTACATTAGAGAGTTTCTGCAGTGTGAGTACATGCGGGAGTTTCTGCAGTGTAAGTACATTAGAGAGTTTCTGCAGTGTGAGTACACGCGGGAGTTTCTGCAGTGTGAGTACATTAGAGAGTTTCTGCAGTGTGACTACATTAGGGAGTTTCTGCAGTGTGAGTACACTGGGGAGTTTCTGCAGTGTGAGTACACTGGGGAGTTTCTGCAGTGTGAGTACACTAGGAAGATTCTGCAGTGTGAGTACACTGGAGAGTTTCTGCAGTGAAAGCACACTGGGGAGTTTCTGCAGTGTGAGTACATAAGAGAGGCCCTGCAGTGTGAGTACATTAGAGAGTTTCTGCAGTGTGACTACACTGGGGAGTGTTTGCAGTTTGATACACTGGGGAGTATCTGCAGTGTGAGTACACAAGGAAGATTCTGCAGTGTGAGTACACTGGGGAGCTTCTGCAGTGTGAGTACACTAGGGTGTTTCTGCAGTGTGAGTACACTAGGGTGTTTCTGCAGTGTGAGTACACTAGGAAGTTTCTGCAGTGTGATCACACTAGGGAGTATCTCCAGTGTGAGTACACTAGGAAGATTCTGCAGTGTGAGAACACTAGGGAGTTTCTGCAGTGTGAGTACACTAGGAAGATTTTGCAGTGTGAGTAGACTGGGGAATCTCTGCAGTGTGAGTACACTAGGGAGTATCTGGAGTATGAGTAAACTAGGGTGTTTCTGCAGTGTGAGTACAATAGGGAGTTTCTGCAGTGTGAGCACACTAGGGATTTTTTTGTAGTGTGAGTACACTTGGGAGTTTCTGCAGTGTGAGTACACTAAGAAGATTCTGCAGTGTGAGTACACTGGGGAATCTCTGCAGTGTGAGAACACTAGGGAGTTTCTGCAGTGTGAGTAAACTAGGGAGTTTCTGCAGTGTGAGCACACTAGGGAGTTTCTGCAGTGTGAGTACACTATGAAGTTTCTGCAGTGTGATCGCACTAGGGAGTATCTCCAGTGTGAGTACACTAGGAAGATTCTGCAGTTTGAGAACACCAAGGTGTTTCTGCAGTGTGAGTAAATTAGAGAGTTTCTGCAGTGTGACTACATTAGGGAGTTTCTGCAGTGTGAGTACACTGGGGCGTTTCTGCAGTGTGAGTACACTGGGGGGTTTCTGCAGTGTGAGTACACTAGGAAGATTCTGCAGTGTGAGTACACTGGAGAGTTTCTGCAGTGAAAGCACACTGGGGAGTTTCTGCAGTTTGAGTACATTAGAGAGTTTCTGCAGTGTGAGTACATGCGGGAGTTTCTGCAGTGTAAGTACATTAGAGAGTTTCTGCAGTGTGAGTACACGCGGGAGTTTCTGCAGTGTGAGTACATTAGAGAGTTTCTGCAGTGTGACTACATTAGGGAGTTTCTGCAGTGTGAGTACACTGGGGAGTTTCTGCAGTGTGAGTACACTGGGGAGTTTCTGCAGTGTGAGTACACTAGGAAGATTCTGCAGTGTGAGTACACTGGAGAGTTTCTGCAGTGAAAGCACACTGGGGAGTTTCTGCAGTGTGAGTACATAAGAGAGGCCCTGCAGTGTGAGTACATTAGAGAGTTTCTGCAGTGTGACTACACTGGGGAGTGTTTGCAGTTTGATACACTGGGGAGTATCTGCAGTGTGAGTACACAAGGAAGATTCTGCAGTGTGAATACACTGGGGAGCTTCTGCAGTGTGAGTACACTAGGATGTTTCTGCAGTGTGAGTACACTAGGGTGTTTCTGCAGTGTGAGTACACTAGGAAGTTTCTGCAGTGTGATCACACTAGGGAGTATCTCCAGTGTGAGTACACTAGGAAGATTCTGCAGTGTGAGAACACTAGGGAGTTTCTGCAGTGTGAGTACACTAGGAAGATTTTGCAGTGTGAGTAGACTGAGAATCTCTGCAGTGTGAGTACACTAGGGAGTATCTGGAGTATGAGTAAACTAGGGTGTTTCTGCAGTGTGAGTACAATAGGGAGTTTCTGCAGTGTGAGCACACTAGGGAGTTTCTGTAGTGTGAGTACACTTGGGAGTTTCTGCAGTGTGAGTACACTAAGAAGATTCTGCAGTGTGAGTACACTGGGGAATCTCTGCAGTGTTAGTACACTAGGGAGTATCTGCAGTATGAGTAAACTAGGGAGTTTCTGCAGTGTGAGTACACTAGGGAGTTTTTGCAGTGTGAGCACACTAGGGAGTTTCTGTAGTGTGAGTACACTTGGGAGTTTCTGCAGTGTAAGTACACTAGGGAGTTTATGCAGTGTGAGTACGCTAGGGAGTTTCTGCATTGTGAGCACAAAAAGGAGTATCTGCAGTGTGAGTACACTAGGGAGTATCTGCAGTATGAGTACACTATGGAGTTTCTGCAGTGTGAGTACACTAGGAAGGTTCTGCAGTGTGAGTACATTTGGGAATCTCTGCAGTGTGAATACACTAGGTAGTTTCTGCAGTGTAAGCACAATAGGGAGTATCTGCAGTGTGAGTACATTAGATAGTTTCTGCAGTATGAGTACACTATGGAGTTTTTTGCAGTGTGAGTACACTAGGGAGTTTCTGCAGTGTGAGTACACTAGGGAGTTTCTGCAGTGTGAGTACACTTGGGAGTTTCTGCAGTTTGAGTACACTAGGAAGATTATGCAGTGTGAGTACACTGGGGAATCTCTGCAGTGTGAGTACACTAGGGAGTATCTGCAGTGTGAGTACACTAGGGAGTTTCTGCAGTGTGAGTACACTAGGGAGTTTCTGCAGTGTGAGCACACTAAGAAGGTTCTGCAGTGTGAAACCACTGGTGAGTTTCTGCAGTGTGAGTACACTATGGAGTTTCTGCAGTGTGAGCACACTAGGAAGGTTCTGCAGTGTGAAACCACTTGGGAGTCTGCAGTGTGAGTACACTAGGGAGTATCTGCAGTGTGAGTACATTAAGGAGTCTCTGCAGTGTGAGCACACTAGGGAGTATCTGCAGTGTGAGTACATTGGGGAGTCTCTGCAGTGTGAGCACACTAGGAAGGTTCTGCAGTGTGAAACCACTGGGGAGTCTGTAGTGTGAGTACACTAGGGAGTATCTGCAGTGTGAGTACATTGGGGAGTCTCTGCAGTGTGAGAACATTAGGGAGTATCTGCAGTGTGAGTACACTAGGGAGTATCTGCAGTGTGAGTACACTGGGGAGTCTCTGCAGTGTGAGTACACTAGGGAGTATCTGCAGTGTGAGTACACTAGGGAGTATCTGCAGTGTGAGTACATTGGGGAGTATCTGCAGTGTGAGAAAACTAATGAGTATCTGCAGTGTGAGTACATTGGGGAGTCTGTGCAGTGTGATTACACTAGGGAGTTTCTGCAGTGTGAGTACACTAAGAAGATTCTGCAGTGTTAGTACACTGGGGAATCTCTACAGTGTGAGTACACTAGGGAGTATCTGCAGTATGAGTAAACTAGGGAGTTTCTGCAGTGTGAGTACACTAGGGAGTTTCTGCAGTGTGAGCACACTAGGGAGTTTCTGTAGTGTGAGTACACTTGGGAGTTTCTGCAGTGTGAGTACACTAGGGAGTTTATGCAGTGTGAGTACGCTAGGGAGTTTCTGCATTGTGAGCACAATACGGAGTATCTACAGTGTGAGTACACTAGGGAGTATTTGCAGTATGAGTACACTATGGAGTTTCTGCAGTGTGAGTACACTAGGAAGGTTCTGCAGTGTGAGTACATTTGGGAATCTCTGCAGTGTGAATACACTCGGTAGTTTCTGCAGTGTAAGCAGAATAGAGTGTATCTGCAGTGTGAGTACATTAGATAGTTTCTGCAGTATGAGTACACTATGGAGTTTCTGCAGTGTGAGTACACTAGGGAGTTTCTGCAGTGTGAGTACACTAGGGAGTTTCTGCAATGTGAGTACACTTGGAAGTTTCTGCAGTTTGAGTACACTACGAAGATTATGCAGTGTGAGTACACTGGGGAATCTCTGCAGTGTGAGTACACTAGGGAGTATCTGCAGTGTGAGTACACTAGGGAGTTTCTGCAGTGTGAGTACACTAGGGAGTTTTTGCAGTGTGAGCACACTAGGAAGGTTCTGCAGTGTGAAACCACTGGTGAGTTTCTGCAGTGTGAGTACACTATGGAGTTTCTGCAGTGTGAGCACACTAGGAAGGTTCTGCAGTGTGAAACCACTGGGGAGTCTGCAGTGTGAGTACACTAGGGAGTATCTGCAGTGTGAGTACATTAAGGAGTCTCTGCAGTGTGAGCACACTAGGGAGTATCTGCAGTGTGAGTACATTGGGGAGTCTCTGCAGTGTGAGCACACTAGGAAGGTTCTGCAGTGTGAAACCACTGGGGAGTCTGTAGTGTGAGTACACTAATGAGTATCTGCAGTGTGAGTACATTGGGGAGTCTCTGCAGTGTGAGAACACTAGGGAGTATCTGCAGTGTGAGTACACTAGGGAGTATCTGCAGTGTGAGTACACTGGGGAGTCTCTGCAGTGTGAGTACACTAGGGAGTATCTGCAGTGTGAGTACACTAGGGAGTATCTGCAGTGTGAGTACATTGGGGAGTATCTGCAGTGTGAGTACACTAATGAGTATCTGCAGTGTGAGTACATTGGGGAGCCTGTGCAAGGTGAGTACACTAGGGAGTTTCTGCAGTGTGAGTACACTAAGAAGATGCTGCAGTGTGAGTACACTGGGGAATCTCTGCAGTGTGAGTACACTAGGGAGTATCTGCAGTATGAGTAAACTAGGGAGTTTCTGCAGTGTGAGTACACTAGGGAGTTTCTGCAGTGTGAGCACACTAGGGAGTTTCTGCAGTGTGAGCACACTAGGGAGTTTCTGCAGTGTGAGTACACTAGGAAGTTTCTGCAGTGTGATCACACTAGGGAGTATCTCCAGTGTGAGTACACTAGGAAGATTCTGCAGTGTGAGAACACTAGGGAGTTTCTGCAGTGTAAGTACACTAGGGAGTTTCTGCAGTGTGAGCACACTAGGGAGTTTCTGCAGTGTGAGTACACTAGAAAGTTTCTGCAGTGTTATCGCACTAGGGAGTATCTTCAGTGTGAGTACACTAGGACGATTCTGCAGTTTGAGAACACTAGGGAGTTTCTGCAGTGTGAGAACACTAAGGTGTTTCTGCAGTGTGAGTACATTAGATAATTTCTGCAGTGTGAGTACATGCGGGAGTTTCTGCAGTGTAAGTACATTAGAGAGTTTCTGCAGTGTGAGTACACGCGGGAGTTTCTGCAGTGTGAGTACATTAGAGAGTTTCTGCAGTGTGACCACATTAGGGAGTTTCTGCAGTGTGAGTACACTGGGGAGTTTCTGCAGTGTGAGTACACTGGGGGGTTTCTGCAGTGTGACTACACTGGGGAGTGTTTGCGGTTTGAATACACTGGGGAGTATCTGTAGTGTGAGTACACTAGGGAGTTTCTGCAGTGTGAGTACACTAGGGAGTTTCTGCAGTGTGAGTACACTTGGAAGTTTCTGCAGTTTGAGTACACTACGAAGATTATGCAGTGTGAGTACACTGGGGAATCTCTGCAGTGTGAGTACACTAGGGAGTATCTGCAGTGTGAGTACACTAGGGAGTTTCTGCAGTGTGAGTACACTAGGGAGTTTCTGCAGTGTGAGTACACTAGGGAGTTTCTGCAGTGTGAGCACACTAGGAAGGTTCTGCAGTGTGAAACCACTGGTGAGTTTCTGCAGTGTGAGTACACTATGGAGTTTCTGCAGTGTGAGCACACTAGGAAGGTTCTGCAGTGTGAAACCACTGGGGAGTCTGCAGTGTGAGTACACTAGGGAGTATCTGCAGTGTGAGTACATTAAGGAGTCTCTGCAGTGTGAGCACACTAGGGAGTATCTGCAGTGTGAGTACATTGGGGAGTCTCTGCAGTGTGAGCACACTAGGAAGGTTCTGCAGTGTGAAACCACTGGGGAGTCTGTAGTGTGAGTACACTAGGGAGTATCTGCAGTGTGAGTACATTGGGGAGTCTCTGCAGTGTGAGAACACTAGGGAGTATCTGCAGTGTGAGTACACTAGGGAGTATCTGCAGTGTGAGTACACTGGGGAGTCTCTGCAGTGTGAGTACACTAGGGAGTATCTGCAGTGTGAGTACACTAGGGAGTATCTGCAGTGTGAGTACACTAGGGAGTATCTGCAGTGTGAGTACATTGGGGAGTATCTGCAGTGTGAGTACACTAATGAGTATCTGCAGTGTGAGTACATTGGGGAGCCTGTGCAAGGTGAGTACACTAGGGAGTTTCTGCAGTGTGAGTACACTAAGAAGATGCTGCAGTGTGAGTACACTGGGGAATCTCTGCAGTGTGAGTACACTAGGGAGTATCTGCAGTATGAGTAAACTAGGGAGTTTCTGCAGTGTGAGTACACTAGGGAGTTTCTGCAGTGTGAGCACACTAGGGAGTTTCTGCAGTGTGAGCACACTAGGGAGTTTCTGCAGTGTGAGTACACTAGGAAGTATCTCCAGTGTGAGTACACTAGGAAGATTCTGCAGTGTGAGAACACTAGGGAGTTTCTGCAGTGTGAGTACACTAGGGAGTTTCTGCAGTGTGAGCACACTAGGGAGTTTCTGCAGTGTGAGTACACTAGAAAGTTTCTGCAGTGTTATCGCACTAGGGAGTATCTTCAGTGTGAGTACACTAGGACGATTCTGCAGTTTGAGAACACTAGGGAGTTTCTGCAGTGTGAGAACACTAAGGTGTTTCTGCAGTGTGAGTACATTAGATAATTTCTGCAGTGTGAGTACATGCGGGAGTTTCTGCAGTGTAAGTACATTAGAGAGTTTCTGCAGTGTGAGTACACGCGGGAGTTTCTGCAGTGTGAGTACATTAGAGATTTTCTGCAGTGTGACCACATTAGGGAGTTTCTGCAGTGTGAGTACACTGGGGAGTTTCTGCAGTGTGAGTACACTGGGGGGTTTCTGCAGTGTGACTACACTGGGGAGTGTTTGCGGTTTGAATACACTGGGGAGTATCTGTAGTGTGAGTACACTAGGAAGATTCTGCAGTGTGAGTACACTGGGGAGTTTCTGCAGTTTCAGTACACTAGGGTGTTTCTGCAGTGTGAGTACACTAGGAAGATTCTGTAGTGTGAGTACACTGGGGAGTTTCTGCAGTATGAGTACACTAGAGAGTTTCTGCAGTTTGAGTACACTGGGGAGTTTCTGCAGTGAAAGCACACTGGGGAGTTTCTGCAGTTTGAGTACATTAGTGAGTTTCTGCAGTGTGAGTACACGCGAGAGTTTCTACACTGTGAGTACACTAGGGAGCTTCTGCAGTGTAAGTGCACAGGGGTGTTTCTACACTGTGAGTGCACTAGGGAGCTTCTGCAGTGTAAGTGCACAGGGGTGTTTCTGCAGTGTGAGTACATTAGAGAGTTTCTGCAGTGTGACTACACTGGGGAGTGTTTGCAGTTTGAATACACTGGGGAGTATCTGTAGTGTGAGTACACTAGGAAGATTCTGCAGTGTGAGTACACTGGGGAGTTTCTGCAGTTTGAGTACACTAGGGTGTTTCTGCAGTGTGAGTACATTAGATAGTTTCTGCAGTGTGAGTACATGCGGGAGTTTCTGCAGTGTAAGTACATTAGAGAGTTTCTGCAGTGTGAGTACACGCGGGAGTTTCTGCAGTGTGAGTACATTAGAGAGCTTCTGCAGTGTGACTACATTAGGGAGTTTCTGCAGTGTGAGTACACTGGGGAGTTTCTGCAGTGTGAGTACACTGGGGGGTTTCTGCAGTGTGAGTACACTAGGAAGATTCTGCAGTGTGAGTACACTGGAGAGTTTCTGCAGTGAAAGCACACTGGGAAGTTTCTGCAGTTTGAGTACATTAGAGAGTTTCTGCAGTGTGAGTACACGCGGGAGTTTCTACACTGTGAGTACACTAGGGAGCTTCTGCAGTGTAAGTGCACTGGGGTGTTTCTGCAGTGTGAGAACATTACATAGTTTCTGCAGTGTGAGTACATGCGGGAGTTTCTGCAGTGTAAGTACATTAGAGAGTTTCTGCAGTGTGAGTACACTAGGGAGTTTCTGCAGTGTGAGTACATTAGAGAGTTTCTGCAGTGTGACTACATTAGGGAGTTTCTGCAGTGTGAGTACACTGGGGAGTTTCTGCAGTGTGAGTACACTGGGGAGTTTCTGCAGTGTGAGTACACTAGGAAGATTCTGCAGTGTGAGTACACTGGAGAGTTTCTGCAGTGTGAGTACACGCGGGAGTTTCTGCAGTGTGAGTTCATTAGAGAGTTTCTGCAGTGTGACTACATTAGAGAGTTTCTGCAGTGAGAGTACAATGAGGAGTTTCTGCAGTGTGAGTACACTGGGGAGTTTCTGCAGTGTGAGTACACTAGGGAGATTCAGCAGTGTGAGAACACTGGGGAGTCTCTGCAGTGTAAGTACACTGAGGGTTTCTGCAGTGTGAGCACACTAGGGAGTTTCTGCAGTGTGAGAACACTAGGGAGTTTCTGCAGTGTGAGCACACTAGGGAGTTTCTGCATTGTGAGTACACTAGGAAATTTCTGCAGTGTGATCACACTAGGGAGTATCTCCAGTGTGAGTACACTAGGAAGATTCTGCAGTGTGAGAACACTAGGGAGTTTCTGCAGTGTGAGTACACTAGGGAGTTTCTGCAGTGTGAGCACACTAGGGAGTTTCTGCAGTGTGAGTACACTAGGAAGTTTCTGCAGTGTGATCGCACTAGGGAGTATCTCCAGTGTGAGTACACTAGGAAGATTCTGCAGTTTGAGAACACTAGGGAGTTTCTGCAGTGTGAGAACACTAAGGTGTTTCTGCAGTGTGAGTACATTAGATAATTTCTGCAGTGTGAGTACATGCGGGAGTTTCTGCAGTGTAAGTACATTAGAGAGTTTCTGCAGTGTGAGTACACGCGGGAGTTTCTGCAGTGTGAGTAAATTAGAGAGTTTCTGCAGTGTGACTACATTAGGGAGTTTCTGCAGTGTGAGTACACTGGGGAGTTTCTGCAGTGTGAGTACACTGGGGGGTTTCTGCAGTGTGAGTACACTAGGAAGATTCTGCAGTGTGAGTACACTGGAGAGTTTCTGCAGTGAAAGCACACTGGGGAGTTTCTGCAGTTTGAGTACATTAGAGAGTTTCTGCAGTGTGAGTACATGCGGGAGTTTCTGCAGTGTAAGTACATTAGAGAGTTTCTGCAGTGTGAGTACACGCGGGAGTTTCTGCAGTGTGAGTACATTAGAGAGTTTCTGCAGTGTGACTACATTAGGGAGTTTCTGCAGTGTGAGTACACTGGGGAGTTTCTGCAGTGTGAGTACACTGGGGAGTTTCTGCAGTGTGAGTACACTGGGGAGTTTCTGCAGTGTGAGTACACTAGGAAGATTCTGCAGTGTGAGTACACTGGAGAGTTTCTGCAGTGAAAGCACACTGGGGAGTTTCTGCAGTGTGAGTACATAAGAGAGGCCCTGCAGTGTGAGTACATTAGAGAGTTTCTGCAGTGTGACTACACTGGGGAGTGTTTGCAGTTTGATACACTGGGGAGTATCTGCAGTGTGAGTACACAAGGAAGATTCTGCAGTGTGAGTACACTGGGGAGCTTCTGCAGTGTGAGTACACTAGGGTGTTTCTGCAGTGTGAGTACACTAGGGTGTTTCTGCAGTGTGAGTACACTAGGAAGTTTCTGTAGTGTGATCACACTAGGGAGTATCTCCAGTGTGAGTACACTAGGAAGATTCTGCAGTGTGAGAACACTAGGGAGTTTCTGCAGTGTGAGTACACTAGGAAGATTTTGCAGTGTGAGTAGACTGGGGAATCTCTGCAGTGTGAGTACACTAGGGAGTATCTGGAGTATGAGTAAACTAGGGTGTTTCTGCAGTGTGAGTACAATAGGGAGTTTCTGCAGTGTGAGCACACTAGGGAGTTTCTGTAGTGTGAGTACACTTGGGAGTTTCTGCAGTGTGAGTACACTAAGAAGATTCTGCAGTGTGAGTACACTGGGGAATCTCTGCAGTGTTAGTACACTAGGGAGTATCTGCAGTATGAGTAAACTAGGGAGTTTCTGCAGTGTGAGTACACTAGGGAGTTTCTGCAGTGTGAGCACACTAGGGAGTTTCTGTAGTGTGAGTACACTTGGGAGTTTCTGCAGTGTAAGTACACTAGGGAGTTTATGCAGTGTGAGTACGCTAGGGAGTTTCTGCATTGTGAGCACAATACGGAGTATCTGCAGTGTGAGTACACTAGGGAGTATTTGCAGTATGAGTACACTATGGAGTTTCTGCAGTGTGAGTACACTAGGAAGGTTCTGCAGTGTGAGTACATTTGGGAATCTCTGCAGTGTGAATACACTAGGTAGTTTCTGCAGTGTAAGCACAATAGGGAGTATCTGCAGTGTGAGTACACTAGGGAGTTTATGCAGTGTGAGTACGCTAGGGAGTTTCTGCATTGTGAGCACAATAAGGAGTATCTGCAGTGTGAGTACACAAGGGAGTATCTGCAGTATGAGTACACTATGGAGTTTCTGCAGTGTGAGTACACTAGGAAGGTTCTGCAGTGTGAGTACACTTGGGAGTTTCTGCAGTGTAAGTACACTAGGGAGTTTATGCAGTGTGAGTACGCTAGGGAGTTTCTGCATTGTGAGCATAATAAGGAGTATCTGCAGTGTGAGTACACTAGGGAGTATCTGCAGTATGAGTACACTATGGAGTTTCTGCAGTGTGAGTACACTAGGAAGGTTCTGCAGTGTGAGTACATTTGGGAATCTCTGCAGTGTGAATACACTAGGTAGTTTCTGCAGTGTAAGCACAATAGGGAGTATCTGCAGTGTGAGTACATTAGATAGTTTCTGCAGTATGAGTACACTATTGAGTTTTTTGCAGTGTGAGTACACTAGGGAGTTTCTGCAGTGTGAGTACACTAGGGAGTTTCTGCAGTGTGAGTACACTTGGGAGTTTCTGCAGTTTGAGTACACTAGGAAGATTATGCATTGTGAGTACACTGGGGAATCTCTGCAGTGTGAGTACACTAGGGAGTATCTGCAGTGTGAGTACACTAGGGAGTTTCTGCAGTGTGAGTACACTAGGGAGTTTCTGCAGTGTGAGCACACTAGGAAGGTTCTGCAGTGTGAAACCACTTGGGAGTCTGCAGTGTGAGTACACTAGGGAGTATTTGCAGTGTGAGTACATTAAGGAGTCTCTGCAGTGTGAGCACACTAGGGAGTATCTGCAGTGTGAGTACATTGGGGAGTCTCTGCAGTGTGAGCACACTAGGAAGGTTCTGCAGTGTGAAACCACTGGGGAGTCTGTAGTGTGAGTACACTAGGGAGTATCTGCAGTGTGAGTACATTGGGGAGTCTCTGCAGTGTGAGAACACTAGGGAGTATATGCAGTGTGAGTACACTGGGGAGTCTCTGCAGTGTCAGTAAACTAGGGAGTATCTGCAGTGTGAGTACACTAGGGAGTATCTGCAGTGTGAGTACATTGGGGAGTATCTGCAGTGTGAGTACACTAATGAGTATCTGCAGTGTGAGTACATTGGGGAGTCTGTGCAGTGTGATTACACTAGGGAGTTACTGCAGTGTGAGTACACAAAGAAGATTCTGCAGTGTTAGTACACTGGGGAATCTCTGCAGTGTGAGTACACTAGGGAGTATCTGCAGTATGAGTAAACTAGGGAGTTTCTGCAGTGTGAGTACACTAGGGAGTTTCTGCAGTATGAGCACACTAGGGAGTTTCTGTAGTGTGAGTACACTTGGGAGTTTCTGCAGTGTGAGTACACTAGGGAGTTTATGCAGTGTGAGTACGCTAGGGAGTTTCTGCATTGTGAGCACAATACGGAGTATCTGCAGTGTGAGTACACTAGGGAGTATTTGCAGTATGAGTACACTATGGAGTTTCTGCAGTGTGAGTACACTAGGAAGGTTCTGCAGTGTGAGTACATTTGGGAATCTCTGCAGTGTGAATACACTAGGTAGTTTCTGCAGTGTAAGCAGAATAGGGAGTATCTGCAGTGTGAGTACATTAGATAGTTTCTGCAGTATGAGTACACTATGGAGTTTCTGCAGTGTGAGTACACTAGGGAGTTTCTGCAGTGTGAGAACACTAGGGAGTTTCTGCAGTGTGAGTACACTTGGAAGTTTCTGCAGTTTGAGTACACTACGAAGATTATGCAGTGTGAGTACACTGGGGAATCTCTGCAGTGTGAGTACACTAGGGAGTATCTGCAGTGTGAGTACACTAGGGAGTTTCTGCAGTGTGAGTACACTAGGGAGTTTCTGCAGTGTGAGCACACTAGGAAGGTTCTGCAGTGTGAAACCACTGGTGAGTTTCTGCAGTGTGAGTACACTATGGAGTTTCTGCAGTGTGAGCACACTAGGAAGGTTCTGCAGTGCGAAACCACTGGGGAGTCTGCAGTGTGAGTACACTAGGGAGTATCTGCAGTGTGAGTACATTAAGGAGTCTCTGCAGTGTGAGCACACTAGGGAGTATCTGCAGTGTGAGTACATTGGGGAGTCTCTGCAGTGTGAGCACACTAGGAAGGTTCTGCAGTGTGAAACCACTGGGGAGTCTGTAGTGTGAGTACACTAGGGAGTATCTGCAGTGTGAGTACATTGGGGAGTCTCTGCAGTGTGAGAACACTAGGGAGACTCTGCAGTGTGAGTACACTAGGGAGTATCTGCAGTGTGAGTACACTGGGGAGTCTCTGCAGTGTGAGTACACTAGGGAGTATCTGCAGTGTGAGTACACTAGGGAGTATCTGCAGTGTGAGTACATTGGGGAGTATCTGCAGTGTGAGTACACTAATGAGTATCTGCAGTGTGAGTACATTGGGGAGCCTGTGCAAGGTGAGTACACTAGGGAGTTTCTGCAGTGTGAGTACACTAAGAAGATGCTGCAGTGTGAGTACACTGGGGAATCTCTGCAGTGTGAGTACACTAGGGAGTATCTGCAGTATGAGTAAACTAGGGAGTTTCTGCAGTGTGAGTACACTAGGGAGTTTCTGCAGTGTGAGCACACTAGGGAGTTTCTGTAGTGTGAGTACACTTGGGAGTTTCTGCAGTGTGAGTACACTAGGGAGTTTATGCAGTGTGAGTACGCTAGGGAGTTTCTGCATTGTGAGCACAATACGGAGTATCTGCAGTGTGAGTACACTAGGGAGTATCTGCAGTATGAGTACACTATGGAGTTTCTGCAGTGTGAGTACACAAGGAAGGTTCTGCAGTGTGAGTACATTTGGGAATCTTTGCAGTGTGAATACACTAGGTAGTTTCTGCAGTGTAAGCACAATAGGGAGTATCAGCAGTGTGAGTACATTAGATAGTTTCTGCAGTATGAGTACACTATGGAGTTTCTGCAGTGTGAGTACACTAGGGAGTTTCTGCAGTGTGAGTACACTAGGGAGTTTCTGCAGTGTGAGTACACTAAGGTGTTTCTGCAGTGTGAGTACACTAGAAAGATTATGCAGTGTGAGTACACTGGGGAATCTCTGCAGTGTGAGTACACTAGGGAGTATCTGCAGTGTGAGTACACTGGTGAGTTTCTGCAGTGTGAGTACACTATGGAGTTTCTGCAGTGTGAGCACACTAGGAAGGTTCTGCAGTGTGAAACCACTGGGGAGTCTGCAGTGTGAGTACACTAGGAGTATCTGCAGTGTGAGTACATTGGGGAGTCTCTGCAGTGTGAGTACATTGGGGAGTCTCTGCAGTGTGAGTACATTGGGGAGTCTGCAGTGTGAGTACATTGGGGAGTCTCTGCAGTGTGAGTACATTGGGGAGTCTCTGCAGTGTGAGTACATTGGGGAGTCTCTGCAGTGTGAGTACACTAGGAAGGTTCTGCAGTGTGAGCACACTAGGAAGGTTCTGCAGTGTGAAACCACTGGGGAGTCTGTAGTGTGAGTACACTAGGGAGTATCTGCAGTGTGAGTACATTGGGGAGTTTCTGCAGTGTGAGAACACTAGGGAGTATCTGCAGTGTGAGTACACTAGGGAGTTTCTGCAGTGTGAGTACACTAGGGAGTTTCTGCAGTGTGAGCACACTAGGAAGGTTCTGCAGTGTGAAACCGCTGGTGAGTTTCTGCAGTGTGAGTACACTATGGAGTTTCTGCAGTGTGAGCACATTAGGAAGGTTCTGCAGTGTGAAACCACTTGGGAGTCTGCAGTGTGAGTACACTAGGGAGTATCTGCAGTGTGAGTACATTAAGGAGTCTCTGCAGTGTGAGCACACTAGGAAGATTATGCAGTGTGAGTACACTAGGGAGTATTTGCAGTATGAGTACACTATGGAGTTTCTGCAGTGTGAGTACACTAGGAAGGTTCTGCAGTGTGAGTACATTTGGGAATCTCTGCAGTGTGAATACACTAGGTAGTTTCTGCAGTGTAAGCACAATAGGGAGTATCTGCAGTGTGAGTACATTAGATAGTTTCTGCAGTATGAGTACACTATGGAGTTTCTGCAGTGTGAGTACACTAGGGAGTTTCTGCAGTGTGAGTACACTAGGGAGTTTCTGCAGTGTGAGTACACTTGGAAGTTTCTGCAGTTTGAGTACACTACGAAGAATATGCAGTGTGAGTAAACTGGGGAATCTCTGCAGTGTGAGTACACTAGGAAGGTTCTGCAGTGTGAGTACACTAGGGAGTTTCTGCAGTGTGAGTACACTAGGGAGTTTCTGCAGTGTGAGCACACTAGGAAGGTTCTGCAGTGTGAAACCACTGGTGAGTTTCTGCAGTGTGAGTACACTATGGAGTTTCTGCAGTGTGAGCACACTAGGAAGGTCCTGCAGTGTGAAACCACTGGGGAGTCTGCAGTGTGAGTACACTAGGGAGTATCTGCAGTGTGAGTACATTAAGGAGTCTCTGCAGTGTGAGCACACTAGGGAGTATCTGCAGTGTGAGTACATTGGGGAGTCTCTGCAGTGTGAGCACACTAGGAAGGTTCTGCAGTGTGAAACCACTGGGGAGTCTGTAGTGTGAGTACACTAGGGAGTATCTGCAGTGTGAGTACATTGGGGAGTCTCTGCAGTGTGAGAACACTAGGGAGTATCTGCAGTGTGAGTACACTAGGGAGTATCTGCAGTGTGAGTACACTGGGGAGTCTCTGCAGTGTGAGTACACTAGGGAGTATCTGCAGTGTGAGTACACTAGGGAGTATCTGCAGTGTGAGTACATTGGGGAGTATCTGCAGTGTGAGTACACTAATGAGTATCTGCAGTGTGAGTACATTGGGGAGCCTGTGCAAGGTGAGTACACTAGGGAGTTTCTGCAGTGTGAGTACACTAAGAAGTTGCTGCAGTGTGATTACACTGGGGAATCTCTGCAGTGTGAGTACACTAGGGAGTTTCTGCAGTGTGAGCACACTAGGGAGTTTCTGTAGTGTGAGTACACTTGGGAGTTTCTGCAGTGTGAGTACACTAGGGAGTTTATGCAGTGTGAGTACGCTAGGGAGTTTCTGCATTGTGAGCACAATACGGAGTATCTTCAGTCTGAGTACACTAGGGAGTATCTGCAGTATGAGTACACTATGGAGTTTCTGCAGTGTGAGTACACAAGGAAGGTTCTGCAGTGTGAGTACATTTGGGAATCTTTGCAGTGTGAATACACTAGGTAGTTTCTGCAGTGTAAGCACAATAGGGAGTATCTGCAGTGTGAGTACATTAGATAGTTTCTGCAGTATGAGTACACTATGGAGTTTCTGCAGTGTGAGTACACTAGGGAGTTTCTGCAGTGTGAGTACACTAGGGAGTTTCTGCAGTGTGAGTACACTTGGGAGTTTCTGCAGTGTGAGTACACTAGGAAGATTATGCAGTGTGAGTACACTGGGGAATCTCTGCAGTGTGAGTACACTAGGGAGTATCTGCAGTGTGAGTACACTGGTGAGTTTCTGCAGTGTGAGTACACTATGGAGTTTCTGCAGTGTGAGCACACTAGGAAGGTTCTGTAGTGTGAAACCACTGGGGAGTCTGCAGTGTGAGTACACTAGGGAGTATCTGCAGTGTGAGTACATTGGGGAGTCTCTGCAGTGTGAGTACATTGGGGAGTCTCTGCAGTGTGAGTACATTGGGGAGTCTCTGCAGTGTGAGTACATTGGGGAGTCTCTGCAGTGTGAGTACACTAGGAAGGTTCTGCAGTGTGAGCACACTAGGAAGGTTCTGCAGTGTGAAACCACTGGGGAGTCTGTAGTGTGAGTACACTAGGGAGTATCTGCAGTGTGAGTACATTGGGGAGTTTCTGCAGTGTGAGAACACTATGGAGTCTCTGCAGTGTGAGTACACTATGGAGTCTCTGCAGTGTGAGTACACTAGGAAGGTTCTGCAGTGTGAAACCACTGGGGAGTCTGTAGTGTGAGTACACTAGGGAGTATCTGCAGTGTGAGTACATTGGGGAGTCTCTGCAGTGTGAGTACATTGGGGAGTCTCTGCAGTGTGAGTACACTAGGGAGTATCTGCAGTGTGAGCACACTAGGAAGGTTCTGCAGTGTGAAACCACTGGGGAGTCTGTAGTGTGAGTACACTATGGAGTCTCTGCAGTGTGAGCACACTAGGAAGGTTCTGCAGTGTGAAACCACTGGGGAGTCTGTAGTGTGAGTACACTATGGAGTCTCTGCAGTGTGAGCACACTAGGAAGGTTCTGCAGTGTGAAACCACTGGGGAGTCTGTAGTGTGAGTACACTAGGGAGTATCTGCAGTGTGAGTACATTGGGGAGTCTCTGCAGTGTGAGCACACTAGGGAGTATCTGCAGTGTGAGTACACTAGGGAGTGTCTGCAGTGTGAGTACATTGGGGAGTTTCAGCAATCTGTGTGCACAAAATTAATACTTACACTTTGTTTTAAAATTGAATTGATTATTTATGCCAATAAAGCATGTTAATGGTTATTGTTTCTTTTTAAATGATTTTGTCATGCCAGCATTTTATATGGAGTTGTCAGAAAACATTTTCACCTACCACTATTTCTGTATGCAGTATGGAGACGTTTCCTCGTGTATTTTTATGCACTGGCTTCTGCTTTTTATCAAAAATATGACTTAAGGTTTCATGTTTATTTATATTCTAGATATGTTTAATTTATGCTCTAGAGAAATAATTGTGCGTTTACAGTTACAATTAAGACTTGACATCTTTTTTTCCCCTTATAAGTTAAGCTATGAATTTTCGATGGAAAAAATTAATTTGCATCCATAACTTTTCTGTATCTGCCGTGTTTATTTATTTATTTTATTCTTTAATCCTGCTTATTTATCTTGATATGTGTATGTTTATATTAATTTACTTTTGTCTCCGGCTATCCGAACAGTAATCTTATACTTTCTTTCAGTACAGCAATGTTAGCGTTGATCCTGTCACTCTACTTGGGTAATTATAAAACACCTGTTCCAGTGTGGACAAGGTCAAAAGGATTTCATGTTACAAGATACCCACTACATCAAGCGTTTTCGGTAATTATATCTATTATTTCTATTCGTAAATATCTTTCGTTCTTGTCAGTCTTCAAAGTCGGCTCTTTATTCTCGTATGTATTGAAAATGTTAATATTTAAATAATGTGTATAGACTGTATACTGTAAAAACGGTTTATGGGAAATAAAAAAAAATACATGCATTATTATTATTATTATTATTATTATTGACTTTTTTTTTCTCTTCTTCGTCTTCTTCTTCTACATGAGTATTACTACGGTAGTTCAGTTGGTTGAGTGCTCAGTCGCCTCGTATGTGGAAGGCCGGGGTTCGAACCAAGACTTGAAAATAGGTAGTGACTGTTCTTTCTCGGCATTTGAAATGAAAGTCAAGGGATCTTATGTGAATTATCTTAAAACCCGATGCTCCGTGTAACGACAGGCGTAGTACGCTAAAAAAAAACAACCTCTCTAAGCTCACTGCAAAGGTCAAAATTTCAGTCACTTTACCTACAGCTGTAGACGTTTCGGTATAAGGGAAATATACTGACATGACTTTGATGTAAAACCCCATTCAAACAAAACAAAACAAAACAAAAACGCATTTATCATAACCGCAATATAATATCTATCTTTTCTTGAACTGTAAACAAATTAACCACACTCGATGATTTTTATTTGTTTGCTTATATGTTTATTGGTTAACCCGAATGATTAAAAATAAACGTCTGGTACTTTTTTTTAAAGATTCTTATAGCTATGTTATTTGGCTGGATTTTGAGTGCAATTTTGACAGCTGCCGGGGCGTTTTCCGAAGATCCAAAAAGTTCTGATCATCTTGCAAGAACAGACGCACGGACAGACATACTTCATCGTGCTCATTGGTTTTATGTCCCATACCCAGGTAATGTAATTGCTAATAACTAAATAAATAAATAAATAAACATACTGCAGATATATCTTTGATATTTTGGAGGTTTCTTTGTGACAAGCACAATCAAATAGTGACAGTAACTTTATACATAGATTTTTTCAGATAGGCAATCTGTCAATTGTTATCATATGAATTTATAAACCTATCACAGCCTTAACTATGTATAATTTTTTACTAACTTGGTGTCACACTTCCTATTTTGTTTCAGGACAATTCGGAATGATATCTTTCAGTGTGCCTATTTTTGTTGCATTTCTTATCGCCACAATCACTTCCATTTTCGATTCAATTGGCGACTACTACGCATGTGCAAAAATGTGTAAAGTTCCGCCTCCTCCATCACATGGTGTAAATAGAGGGACTTTGATTGAAGGCTTCTGTAGTGCAGTCTCAGGAGCTGTCGGATGTGGTCATGCTACAACAACATATGGCGGCAACATAGGTGCAATAGGTGTGACACGGGTACGTTTGTTTTAAATATTCTAAACGCATATTGTAAAATAGATAATTAGCTACATATACATGTATGTCACTTTTATGACAAGTAGTATACGAAATTATTAATTTTGATAAACTTGAAATGACCTTTATAAGTATATAAATATACAATTTATAGAAAAAAAAAAACGCATAAACACAGATACCAATATACACAACGTCTTAAAATTGCCTTTCGATGTGCTGTATATAAAAAATAACATGCCCCGATCTTTCAGATCGGATGTGATAAGATGCTTGTAGAAAGCCTTTAAACATTTACCACATTAGTTTTAATTTTTGAATATGCTCAATGAAAGACCCTAAAATTGTCTTTCGATGTGCTGTATATAAAAATATAATGTCACCGATCTTTTAGATCGGCTTGCTTTCAGATCGGGTTGGATGAGATGCTTTTATAAAGAATCTGAAAGATACCGCTAGACAATAGTTTAGAATATGCTCACTAGTATAAATATTGTTTTCAGGTAGCCAGCAGAGACGTGTTTTATGGGGAAGCGATCATATATATATTGTTTGGTATCATAGGAAAATTTTCTGCTATATTTATAACAATTCCATATCCAGTACTAGGTGGCGCTTTGATTGTAATGTATGGGATGTACAATGGCGTAGTTCTGTCAAATTTGCAAGTTATTTCCCTTACCTCAACAAGAAATCTCGCTATTATCGGAACTGGTTTGTTAATAGGTTTAATGGTACCTTACTACATTGAAAATAACAAAGGAGACATCTCTACAGGTAAACTATAAATAAATAAATAAATAAATAAATAAATAAATAAATAAATAAATAAATAAATAAATAAATAAATAAAACTTCTTAAAATAAATCCGTTGTTTTAGAAATACATGTAAATGGTTTCTGGGAAAATTCTTTAGTGACAGCTAAATTAAACCCACTTTTGATGAGGAAAGAATTACCGAAATGTTCACATATATGGCACATGAAAACTGAACGGGTATTTTTGTTAGATATTGTGACCAGTTTTCGTTTAAAAAAGACTAGCTTCCTTCTGATATTTGGAAAAAGCGTATCAATCTTTCTATTAGCTAATTAGACATACATGTACATGTATAATGTATATGTTTCTTGAAGAAACCAAAACTTTTTTTCGGATTTGATAAAACGTGGTTATAGATTGTGGCAATTTTATCTAGATTCAATTCAGAAATTAAGCGTCCTTCTTTTAATGATATTTTTTCAAATGTAATGAATACGTTTATTCAAAAAAAAAAAAAAAAAAAAAAAAAAAAAAAAAAAAAAAAACAAACAAACAAACAAATGAAAAAACTTGTATTCACTATTGGGATTTTAGTGTGTTCCAATAACATAATAAAATCGTTAGAAAAAAGTTTGAAAACAATGACAAAAATGTTATTCGGTTTGTATAAAAGTATTTTTAGGTGTCAAACCATGCAATAAAATGACTGTTATCTGATGGCATATAAATGAGCCCTATTTTTTAATTTGTTGATTTAATTTGACCCAATTGGGTTTAACGTCCCAGTCAAGAATATTTCACTTATATCGAAACGTCTCCAGCTATAGGTGAATTGGCAGAAATTTTGACTTTTGCAGTGCGCTTAGGACAATGTGTAGGGAGAGTTCTTTATCATGCCGCGCCTGCCGTGACACGGGACATCAGTTTTTAAGGGTTTTTTTTTGCAATTTGTGATCACATAAAACGGTATATAATGTTATCTTTATTAACAATTTAAGGGGATCCAGAAAAGGATAACATAATAAAGATGTTGTTAGCAAACCCTAATTTAGCTGGTGGATTGTTTTCCTGCATTCTTGATAATACAATTCCAGGCAAGTCTCTCTCTCTCTCTCTCTCTCTCTCTCTCTCTCTCTCTCTCTCTCTCTCTCTCTCACACACACACACACACACACACACACACACACACACACACTATTTCATATAAATTTGAATATTGATTTGCCAAAAAATTCATACAAATTTTAAACGATCATAATAAAAATTTTAGTTACATTTTTTTTTCAGGAACAAAAGATGAGAGAGGGATCAATGCTTGGCGCAGGATCGGTGATGATCTTATAAAAAGTGGCGAATACGCCGAAGGTAACGAGGTTTATGAGCCACTTCTTCCTCGAAGGGTAAAATCAGCCAGGATATTACGTTATTTGCCCTTCCTAAAGTATACACCTAAGAACAATGAAAATAAACCAGCGACAAATGATTCACTCTTAAACCCAACAGAATAATACAATGAGGATTTTTTTTTTTCTTTTTTTTTTTTTTAAAAAAGGGAAATTATTTTAACGTAATAAATTGGAATGTTTTTAAATGTATCATAATGTTAGGAACACATGAATATATTCATAATCTACAAAACTTTGAGTCTGATATCACACTCTTTTCTAATAAGTTAATTAGAATCGGTGTTGTATTTACTTCAACATATAATCACGGAGGGGTGAGGTGTTAGAAATCACTACCCATCTTTAGGTTGGAACTTTCAGTTTGTACGAAAAAAGTGTTGTGCCAATTATTCTCGCACAACAGTTGATCGGCAAACTTTCCTTTCATTTTAAAAACAATTTTGAAGATTAACGATTAGAACAAATCCTTTTAAAGTATTCCAAACAAGGCATAGCTGGTAAAAACATTAACAGACGACCAAGTTTTTCGTCTGTTTTATACACATTAGATTACAGACATTTTGAGGACTTTCTGAATTTAAACCATTGCATTTCTATTTTAAAACAAAGATAATTAAATAATACATGTATTTTCAATTTGGAGTACTCTTATTACTAGCATCAAAATTTGTTTCATTTAAACTAATACTTTAGTCCACTGATATCTGTAAAAACAAAGATACGAACAAATGGTGATCCTTTTTTAAAGCTAGTCTCACACAGAACACACGGCTTATACGGTTGGCCACCCGTGTAAACCGTACATACAACCGAACCAACCATGGCCTTATCATAGAGAAATATTTGCTACCATGATTTCGTGTTTGGAAAATGGGAGCAAAGCGTACGAGTTGTCTTTCTTTGCATGATAATTCTGAAAAAAGTTATATTAGAAAAATAAAACGACCTTAAGTAAGGAATAAATAAAAAACTAATAATAAAAAAAAAAAGAAAAAGAAATTCCGAAAAAATATCGGAAGATATTGTTTTCTATGCGTGCAAAATTTCTTTATCACCGATGAAACATTTCGATAAATGTTTTACTTTTGATTCAAGGTACAATTTTCTTTCAATAGAATTTAAAAAAATAAATCACAATCAATCAAGCAAACAATCAATTTAAAAGATTAATAATGAAATTAAATAAAATATATACTTTGCAAATTTTACATTGAGCAATATTTGAAGTCAATTAAAGTCTTGTAAAAGTGATGCTGAGTTGGTTAAGGCCGGATACCCAAATCGGTGTTCGAACTTCGATCTGAATGTCATTTAATAGAATTTAAAAGAAAGTTGCACTACTCCGTAAAACTACTTAGGAAATATTTGTTGCAGTAAAAAAAAAAAAAAAAAAAAAACTCTTTAATATCAGATTTATTAATGCTTTACTTTCATCTCAGAAAAGATTGCCTTCAGAGTTAAATGACAAACCAGATAAAAAAAACTCTTTGATATCAGATTTATTAACACTTTACCTTCATCTCAGAAAAGATTGCCTTCAGAGTTAAATGACAAACAAGATAACAAGATATTGAAACAGCAATTCATAATTTCCCCTTAGTTTAGGCGTGTTTTAAAAAAGTAATGTTTGAGTTAAAAAAACATTGTGAGGATTTCTGTAAAGACAAAAATTGTACGAATTATCTTTCTTAGTACGCTTTCCATAACTTTTGTCTATCGTTTGCAAGAAAGAATTGAGAAAATGTTGTGAACTACAGATATAAAAAAAATCCCACACTTTGGAGCAGTAGAAATAATCTTCTAGAAACTGAAATAAGAATTATAAAAAAGTAGTTCCTTTCTCCGTAATCATGGTATTCATTTAGATTCGTCAATGTAACTTCGGACATGTTTAATACAATAATAAATTCTCGACCTAATTTTGTTTTAGAAGTTTGCATTTATATATATATATATATATATATATATATATATATATATATATATATATATATATATATATATATATATTAAAATATAAAACATAGAATAAATTTTGTTTATCCAAAAATAATTTTTTAATAAAATTAAATTTGATCATACCGTATAATTCCCGGTATATATATAACTAAACTTGAAAAACCTTATAATTCCCGGTATAGGGAATTATAAGGTTTTTCAAGTTTAGTTATATATATACCGGGAATTATACTGTATAATCAAATTTAATTTTATTAAAAAATTGATTTTTGAATAAACAAAATTTATTCTATAATCAATATTTTACAAATTTGTAACAAAATACAAACATACCGCAATTCCTAAAGCAAAGTAAGGACTTTTAAAAGGGGCTTATTCAGTTAAAAGACGGGACGTGAAGACGAGTGCTCTGGTAGACTCCGCACCTCCTATTTAGCTAGCTTTATGTGCTACGTGCTGAAATAATAATGATGAGAATGAAAGAAACATTAAACTACACATGTATAGAACGTCAAAATTATATAGGATAGGTTTGAATAAATTGGCTTAATACTTATCAACAATATTGTGATTCATATTACGACCGAAAAACATTTTAAGGGTCTTCATAAACCTAGACTTGCGATATCCCTTGGTCAACAATTTATTTACAAGTATTTTGCTTCGTTTTAGAAAGTTTTATTGTATGAACATGCTTTACGATAGCGAATTAACTTTGAAAAAATGCATCATATCAGGAGAAGCAGGAATATTGTTGCATGAAAATGGAAAGGGGACAAAAGACCATTTGAAGCCTTAACGTTTATCATGTAGTTTCAATTGTAGCTTTTCTTGGGTGCTGTAATTGAGGTACATGTCCAGATATGAAACAGAACTTAATCTGTTTTATTTCATGCTTACTAGAATTGAAGGCATTAGCTTATTCCAAAATTGTGATTATTAAGAGGTAGAACGCTGTCTACATACCTGTATGTAATGTGGAACAATTAAGTGACAATCTTCTCTGTAAATTTAAAAAGGTTCTGTATAAATTTTGCTTCATGTGAACAAAGAAACAAATCAACATGCAGAGCTGTACAGTTTATATAATATATATATATATATATATATATATATATATATATATATATATATATATATATATATATATATTAAAATAAAAACATTCTTTTAAATGATACTTAATATTGCTCATTCGTAATCGATGGAAGACATTTGGCTACTATTTGTGCTTTAACTACCAAATTAATGAATTTTAAGAACATTGTTTAAACTTTCCTGCAAAAAAGTAATATTTTAAATTATGTATAGTAAAAAGACATGCCCACATCGTCTAAAATTTCTAAACCTGAGAGTTGTCTTTCTTAGTACGCCTTTTTAAACCTTTTTAAAGATTTAGATTTCATCATGATTTAATGAAATGTTGCAAAAGTAAAAATATTGTTTAAACCTTCAAAAGACGATATATAATTATATGGATTATTTGATGAAATACAAAAATGGAATAAGAACAAGTTTAGCAAATAAGTCGCGCAAAAGGACAAAACACATTGATTTAATTGTTTGTGAAAGAAACATTAAAATATAGGACGTCAAAAATATACAGGACAAGTCAGAATAAGTTGGCTCAGTACTTATTAACAATATTGTGATTACGGTCTAAAACATTTTAAAGGTCTTCATAAGCCTAGACTTGCGATATCCCTTGGTCAACAATTTATTTATAAGTATTTTGCTTAACTTTTTTCTTAATTCCTGAGAAAAAGTTAATTTTATAAAATGACCAAAATAGTTTTTTTTATTTCATATTATTTTTCCGAAATGTGCACATCTGGCACATCAAAATTAACTGGTATTTGTATTATATATTTATTATATACTTTTTATGTAAAACATCTTTTGTTTCTTTGTTTGTACATGTGTATATATATATATAACAAATACCTGCTAAATTTTGATGGGCCAGATGTGCACATATCGGAAAATCATTCCTAATCAGTGACACTAGGAGCCGAAAAGTTTGATAGAATAAAAAACATATGCCAAACAGTTGAAAATTAATGAATCTAAAGTTCCAAAATATATCAATCCAAATCCAGCTAAGGAATGTAAGTAAAGGTATAAAACCACATCACTCAGGAGAAAAAACAATGCAAAATATAATCTTTAATTAAAAATGATGATAAGTCATAAATGAGTCAGTGTATACAAAAGTGAAAGCAAAATCAAATTAGATAGGTACAACTAGTAATATTCGAGGATTAAAGGTTTAAGCATCCAATCGGTAAGACATTTTATTTGTTATTTATGAAGTCCACCAAGATACATACCAGAACATATTCTTGGATTTAACTGTCTTCCATCCAGAAGATTGGAGTGTAATCTTTATCAATTTCATTTGAATATTAAATTGCAACATGAAGCTATCGTGTATCAACAAAACACAGATGGTAAAAGGGTTTGCATGACCACTGTGATACATTTCCTGTAGCTTCTGTGCGGATTCAAAATGATGTCATATGACGTAAATTTATGGCATGCCGCATTCGAGAGAAAAAATATCTTAACATATTTTTTAGTAATTGATACTTCGGTGTACCACAACCTTGTATTTGACTATACAGATTTGCATTTTGTACATGTTATGTTTTTTAAGGAAATACTTTAATCATTTCAACTGGATGCCTTGTTGTCATTTGTACCATTGTAGACAATTTATTTCGAAGAGTCTTAATGTATGTTAATCCATGTCTTATTGGGTTGATGTAAAGTTCATTTGGTTGCAGTAATACCTTTTACTTGTACATTTGTTTTACTTGTAAACTTTAGATTACAGGTCTACAGTACTACTTAATGAAATAGTAATGTACATGCACAGCGTTTTGTTAGTCTTTTGTCAAATGCCTTAGACTTTTGCCGTTAGTGTTCTGCATGGTCTTTAATTCACATTAGCCTTACCTGTGTTATATAGTAACCTTGGTGATTTTGGCTATTGTAAAATGTATTTTGATTTTAACATTATTGGATGGATATAGATGTTGCTTTAAAACTTTTCCAACGGGTTTTTTTAGAAACATGTTATCGAGTTTCTTATCAACATTAGATAATTTATAGTTAGTTGTCTTATTATATGTATTATTTGTCTTTTTCCTGTTTGTTCCTTTATTGATTATTTTTCTGCCTTTGTATAATAGTATAAATTAGGCTGATGTACATTATTGATGTATGGTGCCCTAGGTTATATTACTTGTTCTTGTTTATTGTTTTTTTTGTTTTTGTTTTTTTTTTTTTTTTGGTTAGCGAGTTCTTTGTTGTTTTCCTATTTATTGTATCTTTGTTGATTATGTTTTTGTAAGAAATGCACTTGATGTATTGTGTTTTTTTGGTTACTCAGTTCATTATTATTATTATTATTATTATTATTATTATTATTATTATTATTATTATTATTATTGTTGTTGTTGTTGTTGTTGTTGTTATAATTATTATCATTATTATTTATTATTTTTTTATCATCATCATTATTATTATTATTATTACTATTATTGTTATTATTATTGTTGTTGTATTAATAATAATAATAATAATAATAATTATTATTATTATTATTATTATTTTTAAATATTTATTTATCTATTGTTATTATGCACTTTGTTACCGAAATTCTAATTTTGAACTTAGTTTTGGGGTTCTTTGTTCTTTTATAAAGATGTCTATAATGTTTTAGATAAGTGTGGCTTTTATTTTTGTGCTTTTATATACAGAGGACTTTATTGTTTTCTTGATAATTTTCTAGTCAACTAATTATTATTATATGATCTTGGTTATTTATCTTTTATTTGTTTATATAGTTACCGTTTTTTTGTTTTTTTGTCGGTTATTGTGTTTCATCTTACTTGAGAGTAATTTTTTTTTATTTTTGTGTCTTGGTGATTGTGTTCTCATTTACCGACATTTTATGTGTTTTTTTTTTTTATACATTTACTTTTTGTTTGTTTTTGATAACCCTGATCTCTTGAGTTGTTTTTTGTAAATGTGTTAGATTATTGTTTTCTTCATTGCCGTGGTCTTAATGCAAAAGCTTGGTTTTAAAACAGTTATAAAAATTTTGTGTTTTGTACGAAGAACTACAAACATTTCTGTTATTGCCAACAATTTCAGCATCATAACAATCATCATTACTATCATCATCAACGGCAAATAGTAATATGTCATAGATTCAAATGTGTACGTCATATGAGATTCAACATGCCATAGGTTAAAGGTCATTGCGTGACGTCCTATTAAGCGGAAATTAATATATATCTCTTGCTGCAACAATAATCACAATATTATGTATGACATTCTTCCTGAAATTTTATAAAAATAGAAGGAAAAATAAAAAATACCAGAAAATTGCAATCAAATATAAGAAGGTTTAAATTGATTTGTATATGCTAGAAATGATTCTAAAAATATCATTAAAAATGTATGTACTGTCCATCGAAATTGAAAACTCCGTTAATGTCATAACTGATCACGAATTATATTTTTTAGTTTTAGTTTAACGAGACATTTGCCACATCAATCTAAAATTTCTAAATAAATTATATAACTTTTATATAGTACTTTACTACAGGTGTAAAAGTTCTACTTTTCAAGCATTTTTGTCCTTTTGTTTTATCATAAAGACATTTGTAGCCCACTCTTTACCAAATTCAAAAGCGTTTTAACTTTAAACATAACATTAAAACTGCAAAAAAAAAAAAAAAAAAAAAAAAAAAAAAAAAAAAAAAAAAAAAAAAAAAACTAAATCTAAATGCGTTTTATGATTTTCATGTAGGTGAGACTTCGTTTGTATTCCTATCTTTTAAATTATGTACAAAATTATTTGGAGATTTTCTTCTTGGCAAGTTTAATTTTCAGTTTGCCTAAACCTGTATTTTTACAGAAGGGTTATTATCCTTGTCGCATTTCTATATCCAAAAAAAAAAAAAAAAAAAAAAAAAAAAAAAAAACCCATCAGAAATACTTTGAATAGCCAAGAATTGAAGAAAGGACTGAAACGTCTAATTATTTGTTTTTAATTTTCAATTTCAAACAGCGCGTTTCAAATGATCTTTTCAAACGTATTAAAACAAGTATAATTCTTTCTTTCTTTTCTTTTTTATTAATTTATTTATCAATTGATTTATTGTTTCATTTTAAACTACAAAATTTAAGCATGTTTTTAACGTCTTTGTTTAATGAAAAAGAATATTAATTAAAATTAAAACATGCATTATACACTGATGCTGGGAGCATTCCAAGTCATAGCAATTTTAAACATCAAAGTTATTCACCTCTGTATCATATGAAAAATGATGTTGAATATATATTTATAATATAAAACTGACACAAAATAGAGTCAATAGAACCGGAGCTTGAATTATTGAATTATTTGTTCCATATATTTTATTTTGACAGGGATCGCATTTTATTGTTACTATATTCCCTATATTTAAACCTCAAAATTCAATTTATTGTGTAAAGTTAGGGGTAAAATTCAATAACAGCAGCAACCTCGTTATCATTAGAGATCAGATCGTATCTTTGACTTTGGCCCGGCTACCCCAGATGACAAGACAAGTCACTCATCTTTATCATAGTTTATCTCTAACCATGGTGACCGCTGCCATTGTTGCGTATACAGTTTTCCCGTACCAACATTATATCAAAAAATTAAAAAACTCGTCTTTATTACAACGAGCCGTGTAAGGGCACAAAAATAGCATCCATTTAATCATGCGAGTCAGTTAATTGAATTGGTCCTCCAATTTGTGGTTTTTTGTATGAATATGTGTGTGTTTATCTCTTAGAAATCATGGCCTACCCTAACATCAAAGTATCATGAGTGTATTTATGATTAATTTCCCCTGCCTTCTAAAATATGATAAATTCTATCTCCTGGGATAATTAGCCTTTTTACTTGTCAAACGAGAACAATATTATAAAATTGTGTGGAAATTCTCTTAATGGAATGTTTTGCAGACAGATAAAATAAATCATTTTATATTTTATATTTTTTTCTCTCAATCGATTTTGACTTTTGTGATAATGTTGTTTTGTTTCCATCCGCTTGTCTTATAATGACATTTTATCTAGGTTCATTTTTTTCTCTATTTTCGATAAATAAAGCCAAAATTTACTTGTATTATTTCAAGTATATCTAATTTGTAAAACAGTACATTTTTTAAAAGAATATATAAATATATATATCATATTTTTTCCATAAAAGTAGAATTAGTAATATATTTGCTTGGAAGACAAATTCTAGAACAGGGTAAATGATTGATTCCTTTAACATATACATTTCGTTTACAAAGTGCCATATACCATTTTTTAAAATTTAATCATAAAATACAAAAATGGTGTATAACAATATATTGTAAAATACCATTTTTGAATGTATTTTATGATTAAAAGCATTGATAGCAATTTATTTTTTCTATAATTCCTATTGAATTTTAGCAGTAATAATGACACACGACGCTTGGAATAATATTACACGTTCTAAAGAAGGAAAAAATTCGTAACTGAAAATATGTTGTAGGTAAAATTCGGTGCATAAAACAAATAAAGTAAATGGTGGCTCTTCACAAAGCTAATAATAAAAAGGGATATACAACAAAAGCGATTACTATAGATCTTGATTTTCATATAAAAATATAAACGTGTGTGATGACCACCTGCAAGCAAGTTTAACATTATGGTTACATTTAAAAGAAATTTATATTGAATGCTTTACACGTGTCATTATTAATATTATATAATATATAATAGTCTTAATTTAAAATTCTTAATTTACATGTATGTATATGTACTGATTAATGGTGGCTGCTTTAATGATTAGTCAAAATTTAGAAATTTAAGAAGATAAAGTTATACTTAAATCAAACTACTTATCTGACAATATATTAATTTCAAAAGTCACAGGGGGCCTCGGTGGCCGATTGGTCTAAAAAAAAAAAATGCCATTCTCTATTCATATACACCTCAAAAGTGCTATTTCTTCATTCGTATACACCTCAAAAGTGCTATTTCTTCATTCGTATACACCTCAAAAGTGTCATTTCTCCATTCATATAACCTCAAAAGTGCCATTTCTACATTCATATACACTTCAAAAGTGCCATTTATCCATTCATATAAACCTCAAAAGTGCTATTTCTCCATTCATATACACCTCAAAAGTGCAATTTCTCCATTCATATACACCTCAAAAGTGTCATTTCTCCATTCATATACACCTCAAAAGTGCCATTTCTCCATTCATATACATCTCAAAAGTTCTATTTTTCCATTCATATACACCTCAAAAGTTCCATTTCTTCATTCATTTACACCTCAAAAGTGCCATGTCTCCATTCATATAAACCTCAAAAGTGTCATGTCTCCATTCATATACACCTTAAAAGTGCCATTTCTCCACTACAACACTCTCATTACACCTTTTTCCACTTACAATTTATCTAAGCTTAAGCAAACCCCCCCCCCCCCTTAACAGTAAAGTTTCACATATTAACTTTCATGATACCAATTAGATGTTAAAATTTGAAGAACAACGGTACTAGTGCTTCTTATTTATTACACCAAAGTTGATTTCATGAAGTTGTATAAAGGACAAAAGCAAGAGACAAATAGGAGTGGATCATTAAAAAAATAAATAAATAAAAATTAAAAAAAAATTAGATGAAACAGAACCATACAACATGCAGAGAAATAATTATTCAAAGATATAACTGTTAGACTAAACCTTTTAGAGACAAAGTGCACATGTCCATAAAAAAAAAAAAAAAAAAAAAAAACACAAACTAAATGGCAGTGTTTGAAATGTTGGCTAGGAGAGGCTTAATGATTGTAAATTAGTCATTTTTAGTCATTTGCAGTTTTGTTGCTTTTTTCAGATTATAGATTTGATAAAATTATACACTAACATATTTTTATCTGTTGTAAGTGATAGATAATCAGTAAAAATGACTATTGCTGTTCTAGATACAAAATTAATTGGTTGAGTTAATAAAAAGTCATATTATCAACGTATTGAATTTTTTGCATGGCATAACATTTAATACCTTTTAATTAAAAAAAGAAATAAATTAAATTAAATTAAATTAAAAAACATGATAATAAAAAAAATAAAATATTAACATTTAGGCTTTCAGATATCGCTAACAATTCTGAGAACAAAAACCAAATTTAAAAATCGTATAAATGTTTGTCCGATATAAAGTCATATAATACCAGAATGTAGTACTTTTTATATTTTCAAACGGTGTCAGTCCTATACAGTTGTACATGTAGTATCGCTCTGGTAGACTCTGTAATACCAATATTATACACTTATACAGCATTTTACATGTAACATTCCTATAACAAATAATTTGCACACGAAGAAAAATGACCTTCTTGTCACATAACATGTAACTGTCAATTACATTTTTTTCTCGTTTTCTCTTTTTGAAATTTTAAAAATTTTATTTTACAACCTATAAACGTTAAATTCTGATTGAAACTGGCCAATTTAGGTTACATTTCCATAACCTATCCAGGAATTACATACAAGTATATGCAAGCTGGTTAATAAATATACGTATCGCATTGGCTTCCATTGAAAATACAAAGGTTTCGTCATGTTCTACATGTGTTTCGTTTCGTTAGTTTTGTGTCTTACCCTTTGTTGTTATGTGACTTATCCTTTGGTGTTATGTGACTTATCCTTTTTTTATGTAACTGACCCTTTGTTGTCATCTGACTTATCCTTTGTTGTTATGTGACTTATCCTGTGTTGTTATGTGACTTATCCTTTGTTGTTATGTGACTTATCCTATGTTGTTATGTGACTTATCCTGTGTTGTTATGTGCCTTATCCTGTGTTGTTATGTGACTTATCCTATGTTGTTATGTAACTGACCCTTTGTTGTTATGTGACTTATCCTTTGTTGTTATGTGACTTATCCTATGTTGTTATGTAACTGACCCTTTGTTGTTATGTGACTTATCCTTTGTTGTTATGTGACTTATCCTTTGTTGTTATGTGACTTATCCTTTGTTGTTATGTGACTTACCCTTTGTTGTTATGTAACTGACCCTTTGTTGTTATGTGACTTATCCTTTGTTGTTATGTAACTGACCCTTTGTTGTTATGTGACTTATCCTTTGTTGTTATGTGACTGGCCCTTTGTTGTTATGTGACTTATCCTTTGTTGTTATGTGACTTATCCTATGTTGTTATGTAACTGACCCTTTGTTGTTATGTGACTTATCCTTTGTTGTTATGTGACTTATCCTTTGTTGTTATGTGACTTATCCTTTGTTGTTATGTGACTTACCCTTTGTTGTTATGTAACTGACCCTTTGTTGTTATGTGACTTATCCTTTGTTGTTATGTAACTGACCCTTTGTTGTTATGTGACTTATCCTTTGTTGTTATGTGACTGGCCCTTTGTTGTTATGTGACTTATCCTTTGTTGTTATGTGACTTATCCTATGTTGTTATGTAACTGACCCTTTGTTGTTATGTGACTTATCCTTTGTTGTTATGTGACTTATCCTTTGTTGTTATGTGACTTATCCTTTGTTGTTATGTGACTTACCCTTTGTTGTTATGTAACTGACCCTTTGTTGTTATGTGACTTATCCTTTGTTGTTATGTAACTGACCCTTTGTTGTTATGTGACTTATCCTTTGTTGTTATGTGACTGGCCCTTTGTTGTTATGTGACTTACCCTTTGTTGTTATGTGACTTATCCTTTGTTGTTATGTGACTGACTTTTTGTTGTTATGTGACATATCCTTTGTTGTTATGTGCCTTCCTTTTTGTTCTTATGTGACTTATCCTTTGTTGTTATGTAACTGATGTGACTTATCCTGTGTTGTTTTGTAACTTATCCTTTGCTGTTATGTGACTGACCCTTTGTTGTTATGTGACTTATCCTTTGTTGTTATGTGACTTACCCTTTGTTGTTATGTGACTCATCCTTTGATGTTATGTAACTGACCCTTTGTTGTTATGAGACTCATCCTTTGTTGTTATGTGACTCATCCTTTGTTGTTATGTGACTCATCTAAATATGATGTTTAAAGTCTGATACTTTATGTGCCGCTACTGATCCTGTGTTCTATCTCTTTACCTTTGCAGATTTGCGGTTGATTTTTGTTGTTTTGCAGCTTGTCCTTTGTTTGTTATTGGTTGGTCCTGGTTTTTAATCTTTTATTGTTTTGTAACTGGTCCTTTGTTTTGTTGTGGCTGGTACATAAATGTTTTGTTGCTGGTGTATTTTTGTATTTACGCTGGTTCTCTATCGTGTTGTAGTATGTCCTTTGTTGCATTGTGGCTGGTTTTTGTTGTGTTTTGGTTGGCACGTTATTGTGTTGTGACTAGCCTTTTGTTGTGTTTTGGCTGGTGCGTTATTGTGTTGTGACCAGTCTTTTGTTGTGTTTTGGTTGGTACGTTATTATGATGTGACCAGTGTTTTGTTGTGTTTTGGCTGGTAACACATTGTGACTAGTCTTTTGTTGTGTTTTGGCTGGTACGTTATTGTGTTGTGACCAGTCTTTTGTTGTTTTTTTGGCTGGTGCTTTATTGTGTTGTGACCAGGCTTTTGTTGTGTTTTGGCCGGTACATTATTGTGTTGTGACCAGTATTTCGTTGTTTTTGGCTGGCTGGTACTTTATTGTGTTGTGACCAGTCTTTTATTGTGTTTCGGCTGGTGCTTTATTGTGTTGTGACCAGTCTTTTGTTGTGTTTTGGCTGGTACTTGATTGTGTTGTGACGAGTCTTTTGTTGTGTTTTGGCTGGTGCTTTATTGTGTTGTGACCTGTCTTTTGTTGTGTTTTTGCTGGTAAGTTATTGTGTTGTGACCAGTCTTTTGTTTTGTTTTGGCTGGTGCTTTATTGTGTTGTGACCTGTCTTTTGTTGTGTTTTTGCTGGTTCGTTATTGTGTTGTGACTAGTCTTTTGTTTTTTTGGCTTGTGTTTTATTTTGTTGTGACCAGTCTTTTGTTGTGTTTTGGTTGATGCGTTATAGTGTTGCGACCAGTCTTTTGTTGTGTTTTGGCTTGTGCTTTATTTTGTTGTGACCATACTTTTGTTGTGTTTTTGCCGGTACGTTATTGTGTTGTGACCAGTCTTTTGTTGTGTTTTGGCTTGTGCTTTATTTTGTTGTGACCATTCTTTTGTTGTGTTTTTGCCGGTACGTTATTGTGTTGTGACCAGTCTTTTGTTGTGTTTTGGCTTGTGCTTTATTTTGTTGTGACTAGTCTTTTGTTGTGTTTTTACCGGTACGTTATTGTGTTGTGACCAGTCTTTTGTTGTGTTTTGGCTTGTGTTTTATTTTGTTGTGACCTGTCTTTTGTTGTGTTTTTGCCGGTACGTTATTGTGTTGTGACCAGTCTTTTGTTGTGTTTTGGCTTGTGCTTTATTTTGTTATGACCATTCTTTTGTTGTGTTTTTGCCGGTACGTTATTGTGTTGTGACCAGTCTTTTGTTGTGTTTTGGCTTGTGTTTTATTGTGTTGTGACCAGTCTTTTGTTGTGTTTTTGCCGGTACGTTATTGTGTTGTGACCAGTCTTTTGTTGTGTTTTGGCTTGTGTTTTATTGTGTTGTGACCAGTTTTATTGTCGTGTTTTGCTTGTACTTTATGTTGTTGTGTCAAGTCTTTTGTTATGTTTTGGCTGGTGCGTTGTGTTGTGGATTGTTCTTTTTTGCGTCGCGTCCCAAGGTTTGTTACTGATAATAATAATAATAATAATAATAATAATAATAATAATTATAATGATAATAATAAATAAACAAATAAATAAATAAATAAATTACGATTGTTGAATTTTATCCCAACCATTTTTATTAAACAACAACTTTATGATTTTTTTAACTGTGAATATTGTGTTTGGGTTGAATGTAGTTTGTGTTTTCCGGAAATAATGAAGATATTGAATAATATTTAACATAAAACTTGATGGATTTATATTCTTACGCTTCAGGGACATCCATCATAAAAAGTCGGAACGATTTTACGGTTTCCTGGAAAATTGTACAACAACTGAAATCAATTAGAAAGTTGTAAGTATTCTCCATGATTGAAGTGGCGCTGACATAATTTTCATTACGAAAGGTTAACACAAGGGTCATATGATATTAAAACTATAAATTTAAGAGTCGTGCTTTTACGATGAATATCAATCCAGCCTTATCATTAAAAATATTTTCCTTTTAATCTAAAAGAGAGCTAAATCACGAATATGGTTAAGAGAATTTTACGAAAAGGTATTTCACTCCATTTACGATCTTTGTTCGTAAACTTTTTCACTTTATTTCACAAATTACCAATAAAAAGTACAATAAAATAGACTATGGTTGTTGAATGAATTTTGCTTATTTTTCATAAAAAATTTTGTTCGGGTATTTCAGTATATATTAACAGCTTTAAAAGCAAAATAATTGCTGCTTAAAACGCGTGTACTTTAAAAAAAATAATAAATTAAAAAAAAAGATTTGCGAAAATTATAAATCGAATAAAAATTAGGCTATAAAAACAATCGCATCATGTGAAAACACTACCCTAAAAACAAGAAAAATTCAAATAATGAGAAGTGTAGCATATATTGTGCTGTTAGGGGCTAAAACCATCTAAATTTTATATTTGATATTTATATTTCATTATATAGAAAAGGAAAAATGTTGGTACTGCTAAAATTTACAATATTTGAAAAATACACATTTTTAAAGTTTTAAAAGCAAAATATTCTGCCTAGTAGGAGATATCCACACACTTAGGTACCGTAGACATAGTTTAATTATTAAACATTGCATTTTAATGTCAGCAAAATTACTTTTCAATATGGGATACACTGACTAGAATGCAGTCTGTGTGTGGTGATGGTATAGTAAGTCTGGTAGGTAGAGTAATCTGATCCAAAAGTAAAATCAAGCCTATACAGTCGGAGCCGCTGCAACACCTAAACCGGCTCTTTACAACACCTTTCAAAACCTTTTAACGAATACATTTTTAATGTTAATTTTTTTTTTAATAATTTTTAAAGTTTATTAAATTACAGCTGAAAAGTTTAAAAGTACGTGAATTCATGTGTTTTTGTGGGAAATTTGTCTCTTTTATTCTTCAATAGAAACAATTGTTTTCATCACTCTCGCTACATTTTTTTTTAGTTTATTCTTTAACTTCTTGTCAGGGTTTACCAATAACATCTGGGTTGCTAAAGAGAGATTCATCAAATGTGTGCATCAAAAATTAGGCATTATTTTATGTATGCATTTTACCCTAAAATACGTTTAAAAATGACGTTTTTAATGAAAACGGGTGATTATATGCAGTTATTTTTGATATTTGGAAAAATATCTTAAGTTGGAGTATGTACATTAAAGCACCATTAGGATTAATAGGGAGACATTTGTGATCTAATCATCTCTCACAAAGAATACGGACTCCTTGGAGATGGTTTTTGAATTAATTATCCGCTATCATTAAGCCGGTATTTAAATGACAATGTAGTCATCAATTTAAATCATTAATCCCTGTCAATCATTCTACCAAAAAACCACAATGGATAAAAAAAGGACCGAATAATATTTGCAATATCAGAAAGGACGATCGGCTAATTGTTGTATAAGATTAATTGCTATTGCATTTGGAAATTAATTTTTTTAATAAAACTTCATTGTATAAATAAGGTTGATGAACTATCTTTGACTTATTTTATGACAAAAGGTATTTGCAGTTTCTTAAGTTAACGATTAAATCATTTCTTAGACGCCAAAATAAAATCGCGATATACATAAAACGATGCATATCCTGCATTATAATGACATGAAAATCTTTTTTCTAAGTCCTCATCAATAAAATATAAATTCTAGTTTTGACTTTTTTGATAACACAAAGTGACAGATAATTTTAACGGATTAACAACAAAAACAACATTTTGATCAAAAACTTTTTCTTCAAGATTATTTATAGGTTTTTGTCACATTTATGCAGATTTGGACAAGATTTTATCAGAAGCATGATTAGAATAACAACTTATATACTTTCACTTTTAAATCCGTATTTGACTACCAGAGTATTTATTTAAAATAATATTAGAAAAATCATACATTTTAGTGTTGTTCAACTGATACCAGGGTACAACATAATTTCACAATTTATTTCAATTTTCTAAGGATGCCCATTACAGATTTATATGGAGTCTCGGCTCCTTTATTTTCGCCGTGGCCAGATTACGCCAATAAAATAAATATATAAATATACAGCTGTTTTTGTTGTTTTTGTCATACCTTTATTCCTGACGTATTCCAATTATGTTATTGTGCCTTCCCTATATGTGAATATTTTTTGAATGAGGCTTCAAACACCTTACAACATTTTTGTTTAATTTATGTCTAGCACTTATCTTTGGTAATAGGTTTTTGTCTCATTTATGCAGATTTGGCAAAGATTTTATCAGAAGCATGATTAGAATAACAACTAATATACTTTCACTTTTAAATCCGTATTTGACTTTTCTGTATTTAAAACCACAGTCGGTTCTACCAAGCATTTTATACAGTAACAAAATAAATATCAACTGCAAGATACAATTAACAGGGATCAATTTTATGTAAAACTCCAGACTTCATTATAAATTATCTCCATATTTTTTTCTGATCTATTTTGATGTTAAGCTCAATAATAATAATAATAATAATAATAATAATAATAATAACAACAACAAAACATATAATAATAATAATAATAATAATAATAATAATAATAATAATAATTCTGAACCAACTTCAAGTATATAATTTTATATACATTGTAGTATGCATTACATAATTGTCGACGAGATCGTATTTTTTTCATGGAATAAAAAATATTATGTTATTTACGACCAATTTTTCCCAAGTAGTTCCTATAGCTTAACCGTCAATTTGAGCATATACTTAAAAATAAAAAAATGATACTCGTACAGATGTAGGTCTGGGTAAATCCTGCAAGCCTGTTATAACAAAGAAGTTCAACGTAGTTTAATCAAAAATTTTGAAGCACTTACATGTCAATAAACGCATATGCAAACCAAGGAGTACATATATTATATTCAAAACATGAAATGAAAAGGGAAAAATTGTATCATGGTCCTGCCTATTAAATGAGATAGAATAAATTATTTATTTAAAAGCAGCTGGTCTGGCTTGAATTTTCTCAAATTGTGAAATTATTTTAAACTCAATTTCATCTCAAATGAATAAGAATATTCTTAAGTGCTCATGCTCAAAGTAACCTTTACTCCAGATATTAACATGAATCTCACGAGGGAGAAATCTAGAAGTAATTGTTGGGTTAGATTGTATTGTGGTGAACAAAACATTGACTGAATTTCTTCAGAATAAGAAGAATTTAATATTATAGGTGTCCCAAATACAAGAAACATGGGACAACTTTCTGCACATAAAACGAATGTTTTCACTATTGAAAATGAAAATAAATATTTTTAAATTTCATAACGCTGAATTAATCTTTTAAAAATTAAATATGTTTTGTAAATGTTATGGCCATTGTTATTTATTTTGTTGCTGACTTTGCTACTTTTGATTTTAGATATCACAAAACACTGACAGAAAAACATTTTATACCTAAGTTTGTAATTTGAGATATCGGTAACGTAAAGCCTAAAGGGCCGACTTGCGTATTACAGCGCTTCTTTACCGTCTAGATTGAAATACTACTCGAGTCGATCCTAGTGTGCGTAAAAATGCTAGTTTGTTTACCGATTGATCGATTGATTGATTTAGTGTAGTTTTACGTCCCAGTCAGGAATATTTCACTTATATCGAGACGTCACCAGCTATGTGAAGTGGCAGAAATTTTGACCTTTGCAGTGTGCTAAGAGCAATGTGCAGGGAGGGTTCTTTAACGAGCCGCGCCTGCCGTTACACGGGGCATCTGTTTTTAAGGTCTCATTCGACAGACCCCGTGCGTTCATTTCTAAATGCCGAGTGTTTGTTGAAAGAACAGGCATTACCTATTTTCAAGCCTTCGTCACACCCGGCCGGGGTTTGAACCCCCGACCTCCCGCATACGAAGCGAGCACTCTACCAACTGAGCTACCGTAGTGGTTTTGCTTAACGAGGATCTGTTGTTTGCTCCACTTACATGACCAACAAATCATTGCATGGAACATCCCCGCGAAAAAAAAAACGAAGGCATTGGCCGGTACAAATCATGCGCTATTTCAACAGTACCCTCCGGAGATTGTACAACAGAGGAAAGAACTACTCCGGTCGATAATTAAAAATGTGCGAAAGGACGGGAAAAAAGCCTATATCTAATATAATAAACTTTACACCGAAGGGAGGCTGTACACAGGAGAAACCGGAAAATTCGGAGCTTCAGAATAGGAAAACATGGATGGCCATGTAAATATCTGTACGTGGAATGTCGCGAGATCATTGTATGAAAAACTTGAATCAAAACAATTTGTTGAATACCTACAAAATACGACATTGTATCTTTGAGTGAGTGTTGGATAACTGAAGGTGAACAAAAGTAAGAACGGGAAAACTTCTGTAATCCTGTTTTCTTTTTTCAAAAAAATCATCCAAGTGTTATATATATTAATATCTTACAGACAATTTCTGCCTTCAATTTTGTTTGCAAAAATCACTTCCACCAACAATTTTAGACTTTATTGTGAGATACAGATGTTCTGCACACCGTCTCTGTATAGAAACAGTACGCTATTATAATGTCCCACGAGAGATCAGGCAGTGTTCCAAGTGAGTTGAGTTGAGTAAGGGTGTTTAACGTCCCAGTCAAGAATATTTTACTTATATCGAGACGTCGCCAGCTATAGGCGAAAGTGCAGAAATTTTGCCTGTGCCTTGCGCTGATGGCATTATACAGCAGGGTTCTTTATCGTGCCATGTCTGCCATGACACGGGACCTCGTTTATTTCAAGTTCCCATCCGAAAGAACCGTGACTTTCATTTCGTAATGCCGAGTGCTTGGCGAAAGAACAGTCACTACCCACTTTCAAGTCTTGGGTCAGACCTGGCCGGGGCTTGAACCTACGACCTTCCACTTACGGAGCGAGTACTCTACCAACTGAGCTACCGCAGTGACCTGTTCCAAGTGCAACGCTGGTGAAATTGAGGACGAGTTTCACTTTTTTCCCGTCTATACGCTATTATTGGACAAAAACTTCCACTTTCATACTTATCTAACTGAGGGTATACAGAATATTCGTCAGCTACGAAATTTTGGGATATTATTTTAAAAAGACCACTCACAGAAGGGACAACTACATACTGTTAATGGCCCATCCACAAATGTAGACGATTTTCTTAATTCTTCCGTTTATACGCAATTTGTTTAAATTTATTGTTTTGTTTTACTGTATTGAAATGAATTGAGGCATGGAAAAGAAACTGGAAATCTGACATTTAAACCTCAAAGGCACACATTTACCCTTCCTAAGCATTATTAGTAACAAACTGACATGAAGGACTATCGTTAACGCCAAAATTTTTACCCGAAAATTGTCAAATTGTTATTCAAGTTCAAAAATTTTTTACAAGAAGCAAACGTTTTTTATCGTAAGGATAAACATAATTTTCATATTTTTCATTGTTCAGCTAATATGTAATCATACATTATTTTACCAACATGCCATCATTTTTAATTTAATTTTTTCATATATATCATTTCTGTTCGTTTTCTCTCTTCATTGCTGCAACTTAAATGTTTTCTGTTGTAATTTATATACCAAATGTGTCATTGTGCAGGCTTCTATTGTAATTTAAAGATATAGGGAGACTGGTTAACATAAGAGCTTTGTTATTGCTCTTGTTCCAGAATCCTATGTACAAATATTTATTATATTTGATGTTTAATATAGAATAAAATATATTCTGCGACTGTTTTGAAGTGTAACTTCAGTATATGACTCTTTCTGGCCGGAGTCTTAACTTTCGTCATCTTGATGTACAATTATCAAATCTTTATTTGTTTTTATTATTGGTATTGCATTTAACTACATCATATTTGATATTATAAGAGTAATCATAGAAATAGAATTTTCATTTTACACCTGTAAAAATTGTATTCGTTTATTTACATTGTATTTAATCAGCTTATAGGCTTGTAACTGGAGAATTGTAGTAAAAAAATTTATTTCAAAAATATAATAAAATGTATTTATATTATATATTTTCTCTTTAAAAAAATAATCTTGATGTTTTATTTTTCATCAATTTTGTATATTTGTTCAGTTTTCAAACATATTGATTTATAAAAAAAAAAAACACAAACATACCAGTCCATGTCCAAATCACAATTCCTAAAAAACCCCAAAAATTTATTTATATGAGAAAGCACATATTTTATTTATTTATTTATTTATTTATTTATTTATTTATTTATTTATTTATTTATTTATTTATATATATCTTTATTTCTTCATTCATTCATTTATTTGTTCATTTATTTATTTATTTATTTATTTATTTATTTATTTATTTATTTATTTTTTTATTTTTTTATTTGTTGTCAATACTTGTAAAATTTCTCGAATGTTTATGCTACATTACAATTCAAATATCATGACGAATTTGTGTTGCAGTATTTACATTGCCATGTTACTGCAAAGAATAATTTTTAAATAATATAATATTTATTATTAAAATTGTCTGTCTCCAGATGGAACGCTACCAATAATTACATTTGATGGCCTTTATCGAATTTATTTTATTCAAACAATGCATTCGTATTTTAGGTGAATTGTATATTCTTTATCGTGATCAATCCAACTCTGCTGTATTCATTGTGGGATAGGCTTTTTTGCGTGACTACTGTCCTTAAGGCAATAATTTCTCACCCGCAAATCAAAGACGCTTATATTTCACTTCGCTTTATCGCTTTCCGCAATTCCCCGATGAGCCGATCGATACCGATAAACAGCGTTGATTTTTGTTTAACATTTGTCGAGGATATGCTTATTTCGTTTTAATGCCTTGCTCCAGATTAGCGCACTGGGGATAACCTTTTATAGTGAGAAGCACGAGTCACCGTTTTAATTTAATTTGAGGACGAAGATGAAAGAAATATGACAATTTCCAAATGACAGTTATAATAAAGGTTGTACATTTGTACACCTGCAGAGTAATGGGTACACTGGAGGTTATGATATATCAATGATATCCGTATGATATTATGGTTAGACAAATTATTAATGTCTAACAAAGCATAAAGTTCAATTCAAAAGTCATCAAGAATTAAAACATACATGACATCAGCTATGGTAGAGAACAAAGGCCACACATGCCAGTTAGTATATTGAGCGCAATCACGGGGGAGAACGTGAAACCCCATAATGATCTTATTAATATTGTATCATTATTAATTTGGGGAATTGGAGACTAAGTCTTGATTTTTATCGACGCAATTTACATTTGGCTTGTCACAACCTGAACATTGAATACTCTTGTTGGGATTTCCAAGTTAAAGTATTCGGTTTGAATTACTTCTTGTTAAATAAACATAAAATGATTTAGATCACGGAATGAAATACACATCCTACTATTTTTTGGATTATTAATAAAATTTGAGTTCAGTGTTAAATAAAAATGATAGCAGAATCCCCTTGGCCATTTCACTTTGAATAAATACGTATATTTAAAAATGAACCAAATACACGTTATATATGTTATGATTTCATAAGCTTTTAAGAAAATTTTTAACTAATTTACCTATAAAGATAATGATATAATTTACCCATAATGATCCTTGCTTTTTTATTGTGTCGCCTCACTAGGCGACATATAGGGATTACTTTCGTCGGCGGCATCGGCGTCGTCGTCGGCGTCGGCGTCTGCGTCTGCGGCGTCCGGATTTCCTTGTCCGGAGCATAACATTGGTGTTGTACGTTCATATGACTCCAAACTTGGTGTGCATGTTTCTGGCAATGACTCGAAGTGCAGTGCACAAAAACCACAACTCTATCTTTTTCCGTTTTTGAATTATTTCTCTTTGATTGATTTTTATGCAGTGTCAGGCGACACATCTGTTTCAAAGAAACATATCTAGTTCCGTGAAACAATTGGGTTGGTTGGGTATCCTCTTGAATCACCGCAACGTATTGGTTGTTGTAAATTATTCCAAAGTACAATTGTAACTGTATGGGTAAAGTTTCTGTCTGTTATTATGTTTTTCCCACATCATGCATTCAAATGTTACACCTTACAAGTTTATGTTCAAAGCAAACAGGTTGTCGCACTAAACATAATATGTTAAATATAGTGGATTACGAATTTAGTTTAATACATATATCGAGGAAATCGGTTCTGAAGTAGTGAAATAATCAAGAGTACCCAGAAACATAATGGTTCTTTGGCTATCGAGCTGACAATCTATTTCACACTATTCCGAAGTGGGCATTCAATTTAGGTTGAAAAACACTGTGATTCTTTAGATTACTTTTAAATTATTTTTAATTTAAACATATTTTATTTTGTAAAAAGAGTTATATAATTACAATATCTTGAAATAAATAACAAATGCAAATGACAAAAAAAGGGTTCAGTAACAGTGTGTTACCACTTATGTAAACTGTTTCCTAAAGATAGAGATAAGTTACAATAACAACGCGCCATTTATAAAATATATAAGTTAAGGGAATTCCACAGATAAACAATAATACATGTAGTACCAAAAACTAGTTAACTGTATGTTTTAAGTCAAGCAGTAGTATCAAAACGTTGACTTTGATGTATGAATTTTTGTGCTGTTTTAAATATAGTTTTATTTTGTGTTGTTGAAAGAGAAATATCACCATAAAGTAATAGTTCAGCAGTTAGGGTATGGGGTAGGATGGAGAGAGTTGTATTTCGAATGTGAGAGTAACGATTGCATTGTAAAAAAATAGTGTGTTAAACTATATTATTTTTGTCACTTTGCCTTTTGCAATAGTAGGACTATGTAATCTTGTATGCAATGGAATAGCCTTAAAGATGACAAATGACAAAACTTGTGCCTTGGAACATCATATTTAAACAGCGCTTGTAATATATAACACAAATACCAGTTAAATTGTTATGTGCCAGGTGTGCACATTTCGGAAATTCATTCCTCATCAGTGACACTAAGACCGAAAAGTTTGATGGATTAAAAAAAAAACATAAGCCAAACAGTTGAAAATAATGAATCCAAAGTTCCAAAATTATATAAATCCAAATCCAGCTAAGGAATGCTTTGCATGAGGGAACAAACCTTAGTTTTAAATAAATTTCAAATTTTAGACGGCTGAAAATTTTGCTAAATGGTACATTTTCTGACAGCACAAAGAACGCCTACTGAGTTATGGATATGAAAACAATACTAACATGTTGAAACAACCAAACAAGATGAGACCAAACAATCAGAAATTGACATACATGTAAATTATTGTAAAAATTCCCATGATGGACGGAGACTGGAATTTACATGTATGTCCATTGGTGTGGGTATCTTATCGAAAGGCCCTCATAAATTTTCAGTTATTTTTTTTACAACTTTTCGATAAATACGAGCACTTATAACACTCAATAAAACTTTGTTCAGAGAGAAATAAACCGACAACCTCTACCTTATATTTGAGCAATAAAACTTAGGAAAATATTTTACATTTGAATTTTAATAATTGTTTGTATTTTAGTTTTAAATAACAGTCCATGTCCAAATCACAATCTTCCCTCCCACCCACCCCCCCCCCCCCAAAAAAAAAGTAAAAACTGTGAAAACTTGTCAGTTTAGTTGTACATGTTAACTTCCATCAAGGAAGTGAAGACGGGTGCTTCGGAAGGGTATGCACCTCCTGTCTAGCTAGCTACACCCGTCACGTGCAAAGTCAAGATTGAAAATGAAAGGAACAAAGAGTAAGTCAAATATATCCAGTATAAGTTTGGATACAGTGACTACATACTAATCAACAAAAATTGTGCTGACGGCCATTAACTTTTTAAGGGCCTTGATAAGCCTAGGCTTGCAATATTCTTGAGTCAACAATTTAATTGTAAGCAGCTTGCTCTGTTGTAGTGGGAAAAAGCTCGATCATACCTATTAACAGTGAGATTTAAACACCATACACCATACCAGAAGCAGGAGTATTATTGCAAAGAAACGGAAAGTTAACAATTGAAAAATTGAAGTCATCACGTTTGTCGTTATATAATTAATCATATTATTATATTAATTTTATAACGTATATAATGTACTAGGCTCCCAGAGAGCAAGTAACAAAACAAAATTGTAAAATATAAAAAAGTTTGTGAGAGACAGCCCTGATCACAATCCAACCAAATCAGTAGGAAGGGAAAAAGTTTTCGATGATGGAAGTTTTTATAATTTTTCTTCAACCGTCAAAAATGAATTTTATATTGTTAAATGTTTGTTTTAGAAAAGGAGCTTTCATAAACCGGTTTCTTTAAGCACGAGCTTGCTGATCACAGCGACTTTTAACGCGAGTTCCATTTAAGCGGGTTCCGCCTCGATAAAAGTGGGGAAAAAAACCTTGACTATGGTGTTAAACACCATTACTCAACTTCATTGCTCTCTTAGAATAAATTCATGTTTTAGAAAAATGTACGTTATGTTTAGATTGAACTTTCTCAAACAAAAAAAAAAAATTATGAACTTTTGCGATCTTTAAACTGTCAGTTTACCGATGTTGTATCAGTCTTCGTGTAGGTCAATCATAACAATACAGTGATGTCGCTACTCAATCATTTATTACGCAAAATTTGAGCAGTTAAATCCTCTATAGAGGAAAATGCTTTGAAATATTTTCTTGCACATGGTCATCTATTTCTGAATCTTGATAGTTGAAATAGTAATAACAGAATCAAAGGGCATAGTTTCAGTTTTAAAGTATGTTTAAATAAACTTCAGAAAACGTGTTAAAAACCCATTTGACATTACTCTTGCACACAATACACAAACATCAAAGAAATACCCACCCAGGGGGTGCACCTGGTATTAGTGCGGATCGAACTACCTACCGCGCTCCTCTGTCTGGTGTTTATCTTTGCCCTTCAATTATTCATTATTTCGGATTAGCAAGTTTGAAGCAAAAATCGACAAAATGATTTGAAACACGCTATATTTTTCTTTTATTTGTTCCTGCATTACACAGATTGATGCCTTTTAATGTAATGGGTAACAAAAGTTCCGGTTGATGGGATATTACGGAATGTGACTTATATTACGAAATAAGTACAGTACTGCAGTGAAAAAAAACAAGGTATGCTGTATACTTGTCATGCAATAAATTAATGGGCAATTAATCTTGGCATTGGCAACTGTACGGTTCACTGAGGTCACCTCTGCGCCACATTTCATAGTTACTTAAAAAAGAATGCAACCGTGTATACCAATGCGCGCACTTTGACTTGCAATTCTTTTTGTATATAAAATAATTTATGTGTTCTTTCACTCATCAATGTTTTATAATAAGAAATACTGTCGTTTTTCATACGCAAGTTACAATTTAATTACGTGTTGTCAGCAAATTTCCAATGCCAAGGATGTCTGAAACTATTGCCTTGTTTTTGCATATTTTTTTTAGATGCCGTTTCTAAAAATGTAACTACATTGTAGTTCATTTATATTTTTTTAATTTTTAGAATGTTTGTTCAATTAAAGGTTAACGTAATTGTTTATCATATAAATCACATCGTAAGTACAGCGCCTTTATCAAAAGACACTTGGTAATATTACGAATTAGCTATATATAGTGTCGTTGTTGTATATAAAAACCTTATGTTATATATATATATATATATATATATATATATATATATATATATATATATATATATATATATATATGTATATATGTATGTATGCATGTATGTATGTATGGTTACATAAACACATAAAGTTTTTTTTTTCCAATAGACTATCAAAATATTCCAAATCCAGCAAAATCTGCTCTTACACATGTTGTTTCTCATATTGCTCTTTTGCTTACTTTAATTTTTTCATTCTGGGATCCGAATGATACAGTTTATTCGAACATTGGATGTATAAGGCGTTCTGGTCAGTATGGTGACACTTTATTAGACTGTTGAGGACACCGAAACGTTTAAAAATTAAAAAAAGAAATAAAGCAAAAAAAAAAAATAATAATAATAATAATAATAATAAATATATATATATATATATATATAAATATATATATATATATATATATATATATATATATATATATATATATATATATATATATATATATATATATATATATATATATATATATATTGTGCATGCAATGATGGAAAAATGTTAATAAATATTATTAATTAAGTAATTGATTGAAATAATAATAAAATTTAAAAAATAAATTATTTATCTCAAAATAAACATAAATACGCATAAAGCTCTACAAACTAATATTCATTGTATTTGCTACTGATATTTTTTCTGTAAAACAAGAAAGATATAATTCTTAAATACAATTTTTAGGAAATAAATTTTTACCGAATTCGAAGTTTGATATTATTCTTAATGAATTAATTGTATGGATATAATTTATCAGAAAATTTTTAATATAATTTCCACAGTATTAGAAGCCATAATGCCAGCGTCAGTAATTTGTCGAAAGACACAGTTTTGAAAAAATAAAATTATGAGAAATTTAATTAAAATATTGCAACTGTTCGATACATCATTTGTAAATTTTAATTTGATAATTTTTTTCCATATAAGTTGAAATGGATTTACGTTCTGAAAAATAATTACTTTAAAAGATTAAATTCTTTTTATGAAACATCAAGAATGAAGAAACTCAAAATTCTGAAATATATGCACTTTTATGCAAAGTGATTATCACAAAAAAGGAAAATAAATTGATGAAGATGACAAAATGTTAGCGATCTGCCACCGCAAAGAAGCCGCAAAAGTCAACAATAACGATATGAATCTTATGATTAAAACAGACACGAGTTTGATGGACGAATCAGTTGATAAATATCTGTGATACAAGATGAGTAATTAGAAAAACACCACAAATCACTCCGTGTAATTTTTTTCTGTCAATCATTAACATAAAAATACAAGATATTTTAATCCAGTTATTTCGCTCTTCATCCACTCCTTGACAAGGTCTTGGTAGGATAATTTTACGTGAAACAATTGAAAACCCTCCATCAAATATCGCAAACATTTAATTACCATTTTATGGCATCAGGTATTTACATTTTCTTTGTCACTAATTACATTCAATCTTCCAAATTTAATGGCAAATGTACAATTTATTTAATAGTAATTTACACCATGATACACAGAAATTTAACAATAAATTCAATTTTTTTTCTTTTTTACTTCTTTTGTTTTTTCACATTTGCATTAAAACTCGTGTTATAGCTTGGTTACAATATTCGCCAAATATTTTACTTTTTTCAATTTTCCTCAATAGGAGGATCCATTTAATACACATTTTCAAGTCTATGTTTAATAAGGCTTTGTTATGATATTGATGTCATATAATAATAATAATAATAATAATAATAATAATAATAATAATAATAATAATTATTATTATTATTATTATAAAGTAATAATAATAATAATCAAAAGAAGATGATGCTAAAAAAGAAGAGACATTAGACAGTTTAAGCTGTCCCTGTAAAAATAGAGTGGGTCTTTACTTGCATTAAATATATTTAACAATTGTTACAGAATCCAATTTTCACGCATGTTCCAGTAAAATCAATGTCAGGACCCATTTCAAAAAATAAATCTTTAAATATTTAAACGTGAATAAAATATTTTAAAAGCCTTCGGATATTTTTTTTTTTCTTTATTGAATATTGAAATGTGGACAAAACCAGAAACAACAAAAGAAAATGAACGGTAGGTCAGATAATGCAAAATGTACACATAAAAATATAGAATTGTTATAAATTTAGATTTAAAGACAAACTGGTTTGAAAATAACAAAATTTGAAGTTAGAAAATAAAACTAGTTTTGATAAGTTGCAATGAAAGTTAGAAAGGCGTATATAGTAATGTTAGTTTCTTAATTATTTTAAATTAGTGTCTCATAAGTCACTTTGGCTGGGTGTTAAAATATTAACCTGCTTAAAATCTAATGAATTTTATAGTTTTTAAGATTATTAACATGTGACACTTAAATAAAATATGTATTCGTTTACTTATAATGAAGATTTTACTTTGCTAATTTTTAATATCATTTTGTTATTGATGTTTAGAACAATACACTTTCAACTTTGTGTGTATTTAATTACTACAAAGTGACACATTTAGGTTGTCATAGCGTTACATAAGTCACAGGTATATAACCTAACACTTTACAAACAATCAAGTCACTGAAATAATAGTTATTTGTAAGTGAAGTGGTCACGCTATAGACGTATTACTCTTAAACTATTTTGAAACTATGTTTTTTGTGACAGATCTTTTTTTTTTTAAATCAGACTGCACCAAATGACGGATTTTATATAAAAGTAGGTCAGTGTCATTTTTCTACAAAAATAAAGTGTTTTGTTTGTGCAATTAATTATAAGGTAATGAAAGCTCACATATAGTATGTTAGATATATTGTCCTATTTCCGAATACACAGCGCATATTGTTGTAATATAATTCTACAGTTATAAAATATCTCTATAAAATTCTTAAAACATTGAGAAAAATGTCATATGCTGTTTTAATCATGGACTTTAAGAGACAAGAAAATGTTACCTAAAAATAATATTGCAAAAAAAAAAAATAAAAAAATAAAAAGATAGAAAAAAGATGATGATGATGATGATGATGATGATGATGATGATAATAATAATAATAATAATAATGAATATATGAATAAATAAATAAATAAATAAATAAATAAATAAATAAATAAATAAAATTGTTTTCCCAGGCCGAGATTTATTCGTTAATATCATTGAAGTTAATTTTTTTTTAAAACGGAAATGAATTTTTTTTTTTTTTTCAAATTGAAATTTGATAATCAAACATATTTTAGTATTATTATTATTTTACATTTTCACACATTATAGACACGCTTTTTAATAAATTTTAGTGAGGTTTATAGAGATATTTATTGAAACTGATTATGTTACCGTTAGCATAATTTCCTGCAATATCTCTTTAATTAAACCCAACAAACTATAAAAGGCCCATTTTTAAAAATCAGCCGTAAAAAACACATTGATATTACGTGAAGTGTGGCTTAACTGTTTTATGAATAATTCAGTACGGTTTACCCACAAACTCGTGTTTCTTTTGGCAGCGCCATTGTAAAGGAAACCATGTGTATCAAAAATCAAATATCAACCACGTTGCATAATCTATTTAAACTCATTCAGATGGGCTGTTTAACTGCTACAGAAACGGAAACGGTTGATTGATAATGAATTCAATTACTCAATATTAATTAATGCTAGTGTGAAGACGTCTGGTAGAAAATGGTCATAATTGGTCATTTAAATAGATTATTTAATATCAGAAGACTATTGAAACCAAACAGCAATTAAATTATACATCAAATAATTATATTACCTTTTTATAAATATTCAGTATTTTGGCCATAAATGCACAAAAAACGCTTGAACGATTAAGAAAAGAATTTTTGAAAATAAAACTGGATTTATCTATTTATGTTGTTAATTAAAATAAATGAGGCGTATTGTTGCCCAATATTACATCATGTTCGCTCCTGAACTTTTGAGCTTTTCACTTTCCTCTAAGTACATTTATTTCATTAAATCTTTACAAGCTGAAAATTAATAAACATTATATGACTTTTGCTACAGAAAATAATTCAATTATTTCACCATTTCTTTCTTATCAAAACAATTCTAAACACTTGTTTAAAAAATTCAGCATCAAACCTTTCCAGAAGAACAGAAATTCATATTTGTTCACGCGAATGAGTATTAATTTCTAAACTCTGAAATGCGAGGCTAATTGTCAAACTAGAAAAAAACGGGTAATATTATCAGTTGATAATGTAGCACATCATTCAAAGCTTAGGTAAATTACAGTATTTTTAACGAGTTTTGAAAAATAAAATATACAATATTTTATTGCAATGAAAAGAACTAAACATAGATAGAAAATAAATAAAACAAAGAATTCGAGTTTATGTATCCTTATAGATAACCTATTATTCTATTCTGTTCTTTATTAAACCGAATACTTTACGGTATATAGGTTCATATTACATAAAAAAAAAAAAATAAAATAAAATAAAATAAATAAATAAAAAAACATTAAGGTGGACAAATACATGACAATATTACAATAAATACATACGTTTGTAAAAGTTTGAGAAAAGCAGAGATACCAAATATAAAATTGCTCACACGATATTGAACGGAGAAAGTTACCAGATTCAAAACCGTGTAGAGATACTTTTATAGATGTAAATAGAGATACAGTAAAAATATATTAGAAACTATGAGACAAACATGGTTAAGGTTTCATTTACCGCTGTTGGCATGTAACAATGTAACATATTTATTTTGTGTTTTAAAATAAATAAATAAATAAATAAAATAATAAATAAATAAATAAATAAATAAATAAATAAATAAATAAATAAATAAATACTAGTAAATATATAAATAAACTTAACAAAAAAATTGTTAATAAAAAAATTGAATAAATAAATAAACACTGATGATAAGTTAAAAAAATAATATCATTTTATTTGGTTACTTTTTAATTATCTAATATGAAATTATGTCGCAATTCATCAATATGATTTGATGTCCATGTTGCTGAAAGATGTTGTACGTTTTGAAAACTCTTTGACTTCGTAAATGGTAACTTTGTCAAATGAAAAAATGAAGGCGTTATCATTTAATATAGTTTTAATGGCAAAAATTTTATTATAATAATAATAATAATGATGATGATGATGATGATAATAATAATAATAATAATAATAATAATAATAATAATAATAATAATAATAATAATAATAATAGTTAAGCTATACGACTGTCATTTTAAGGAGCTACAAACAGTTTCAGTTTTTTTTACATCAATTATCATTAACACTTGAATTGGTATAAACTTCATACATAACATGACATATAAAAGTTTTCATCATAATATATTTTTTTACCATTTCACTGCATTCATCATGAACATTAACATTTTATTTTGTTTCCACACCATTGTAGGTTAAAGGTAAAACGAATACTAATGAACATTTGCTACATAAAGCACATTCTTTGCTTATTATGTTGAGACAGTCTTATTCGCTAAATAATTTTGTAACATTGTCATAACTTCAAGCTTCAAATAAGAATGATGTCATATTGTATTTTTAAATTTTCATTCAGAAAATTTTTCAATAATTACAATATTAAAATTTTAATTGCAAATAAGAAACCGAAAAGTTCCCAAAATTTGGATGTTTTGAATAAATTGGTACAGACAAGGGTACGCGCCATTGTTTTGTATGCAAGGCATATTTTTTTCAGTTTTTAATAATTTAAACTTCTGATGAACAGCTTATTAAAAGAATAATGAAACAATTTGTGCAAGTGAAATAAATATGAAAAAGAACAAACAGATGGTCAGAAAAAGTCTTGCTATGTCTGCATTAATAAATTCATAAGTTGTAAATGAACAGAACTTTTTTTAAAAACATATAAAACCTTCCAACGTATGCATATATCTTAAATGCCATAAACGAGCGGAATCGACTTCGTTGCTGCATATAATTTTACTGGACAATATACTTTTTAAAACAGTGGGTGTATCCGTGTGTTTTAAAAAGTTGCTGGTCAGCGAACTCGACATTCTTTTTAAAACAGTGTGTGTGTGTGTGTGTGTGTGTGTGTGTGTGTGTGTGTGTGTGTGTGTGTGTGACATAGTTGGTAGTCAGAAAGCAATCAACGCGTTGGACTTTTAAGCGAAACCGCAGGAAAAAGAGCGAGAAAAAATATCATCTGACCGACAAAGAAATGATCATTTGAGCGATAGTTTTAACCCATCTGAGCAAATATTTAAATTGATGATAGACATTTGAGCGATAAATTTCTCAACTCCTTCGTTAGCCAGACTGAAGCCTAACAAAAGACATAAACTGAATATTATTCAATGCTAAAAAGAAATCCAAAATACCTTTTAAAAATGCAAAAGAAAAAAATGACAATTAAATGATTTCTATTTAAGCGCAAAACATTTGCATATCTTAGTTAAAATTCATATGTTAAAAGTGTTTTCTATTTTTTTTAATTTTTTTATTTTTCTATTTTTTTTTAAAAAATTTTTACTTTTAGAAAACAGTCCAGGAGGATTTTATGGGAAAACATACATTGAAAAATCTCAAATTTATTGGAATATTATCAGACATGATAAAAAATAATAATTCATAATTATTATACTTTCTGTTGATTGCTGCCAGAATCTAACCTTATTTGATTTCTATATAGTAGATTAAAATGTAGATTTTTCTTGGTTTGTTTTAAATCTATGCCAGTATTTTCTAATCACTTATCTAAGTATTTTTCATAAAACCACAGTCTCAAATTTTATGAAAATTCGTTGTTTAAAGTTGAAAAGAAACTTAATTAATTTGGAAAGACAATCAGTTCACGGTTAAAATTTATTTACAATTCAAAGAGAATTGGAAAATATTTTAAGAATAAACAATGTCGATACATTTTATTTTCTTACATTGTTACCGTTTCTCTGTGGTTTATGTTTCTAAAGAGAAATATTTGGTTCCAAAATGTTAATTAAACAAATTTAACGCTAGTTTTTACGTTTGCAAAGAAACCTCTCTTTTATAAGATATTGAAATTTGTCTTTTCCTCCTGTAATATGTTAACTTTCTTTGCAACACAAGATAAACTGATATGTTTAAAAAATGGTTTAAAGCTTTCAATATGAAAATTTGTGCAGTTATGTTTGCTGGTCATACTTTTTTCCAATTCAGAAATGATGAAAATCTATTTTTATGGTATATATATTTGATTGTAGGAATATAATATTTTAGTAATGCTTCTAAATGACTTCATTTTCATTTTGTGATTATATGTTACGATTTTTTAAAATCAGTTTTGATTTTAAAATGCATAAAAGTACTATCTAAAAGAATCTTTAAATTAAGAATTATGATTTGCGAAGTAAGAATTAGCCCAAACGTTGTTATTTGTTTTAAATGTCAATGATTTTGTTCATTTGATTAAAACGCTGTCATTTTTATTATTGATAGACCAATTTCTCGCTAAATTTACCAAAATGACAGAAAAAGTTTGAAATATTTAGTGAACGTTTGCAATGATTAAAGTGCTTGTCAATTTTTTGTACAATTTTTCCCCCAATGGACAAAAGCTTTAACACTCAAGACAAGATATAGAGTCTTATTTTTGAAAATTACTGTCTCAAAAATGACTGATTGGCACATCAGATATTCAACGATCGATAAAAATATAAATTAATTAGCTAGTGTAGAGCAAAATGCTATGTAATCAACGTAAATTGAGATCAGAAGTCAGTTCTCATTTGACCAAATCAGCATGCGAGATTATAATTTTGAATCGCGCTTCGACATCATAAAACCGTTTTGTGCTGATCATGTGATCTTGTCCGCCGCACCTCTCTGACAAGTCTTGATTCATGTAGTGACCGTTATGACCCTCATGTCCAGATCGGTTGTAGATTTTGTATTAAATTAGTTCTAAAAGTACATGATTCATAATCTATAAATGGGAGAAAAAATAAAAACTTTTTTTCTAAGAAATTATATTCACACAAGAAAGTTTTCCGAGCTTTTTTCTGTAAAAATTAAACATGAGAAGAAAACTGAACAAAACCATTCTTAATTTTAAAGTCATTTTATCAGAATATAGTTGCGATTTTACTACCTTCTTCAGCTTATAAAATTAAGCCATGAATAGGAAACATATATAATATTATGATAAATTGATATTGATATTGCTTATTATTTAAATGCATTATTTTGCTCAATTGTATCTTGGATTAAGAAATCACTTTTCAGTGCTATAAGCAATAAAACGGTATAAGTTTTTAAATATAAAAAAGGTTTCCTTATTGTAAAACCTTAGATTTTCTTTTTCTAAATTTGATTCAAAATTTAAAAAAAAAAAAAAATAGAGTAGACGTACAAACCGTTAAAAAGGAGGCATAAAAACATGTTTGATTGGCCAAACTTATATGTGAAAATGTAAACCAAATAGCTTAAAATCTGTAGTTTGATTCAAGATGTTCTACTGTTAAATTTAAACGGTTCTGCATATCTAAAATGTTGATAGGGCAAACGCTTTTAAAAAATTCCCAAAACTTGCAAAAGAGAGTTTTTAAAAACACAAAGGAATATTATATCACTTTCATTAATAAGAAACAATATTTAAATTTGAAATGGGTCCAAATATCTAAAATGTTGATTGCACAAACGTTTTTAAAACCATTTCCGCGCCAAAACTTGCCAGGGAAGTTATTAAAAACACGAGGAATTAAATTTCACTTTGTTTGAAAAGTAAAAATATTGTCATTTTGATTTAAAAATTGTTGTATATTTATGCAATTGAAAATTTAATTGTTTTAGAAGCCACTAGTTTTTAACAAGTCATAGCTTATACAAAACGTTAAAATATGAATGTTTAGATGGCACTTGGTATTAAAGAATCATAGTTAATACGAAATGTAATAGTAAAATTATACAATTTACCTTGAAAGTCATTTTCCCTATACATCGTCAAACATAAGATACTTTGATGAAGTCCTTTCTGACAATTGAAAATCTCCAACTGTAAATTTACAAATTTGTAAAATAGATCTGTTACTCAAAACATTTCCAAGTTATTTGTCGAATTTATAAAAATGTAGTAATTTATTGATATTTAAAAAGTGCTTTTTGAGGAACTGTTGGAGAATTTATAAACAAAAAGCGGTCTTTAATTACTTAAAATTAAAATAAAGTACTATTAGATTTAATTACAACATCTGATAATTGCAATAAATAATTTAAAATCAATGTAATACGACAGCCTTTTTCTGAAATAAATATTTCATTACAAAAGAAACGAACACAATATTGTGTTACGTAACACTTCAACATACAGATGAGTTATGAAATGCTAATTTCCTTTGATGTTCATCCTGAGGGAATCGAAAAAGCATAAAGTTTAATTTTGATATCTGTGGAAATCAAATTAGACGTTTTTCGTTCTCCTTCTTTCTTTTTTTCCGTGACAAAATGAACTGATACTAAAATGTTCCCAATATTTGTATCTTCATCATATGACCATTTAAAGTCAAGAATTTATTTAAAGAATTTTTTATCATATATATTTTTCCTGTATATTATTAAAATAATTTGAATAAATATGACATACTGTATTGGTTTTTCGTTGTTTGTAATATTGATAATATTGAATGTTAAAAAAAAAAAAAAAAAAAAAAAAAATCGCTATTTTATTCGAAGTATCGTTTGTACAATTACATTAATGTACTTAACCTACCTAGAAGTAAGCAAGTAATTAAGTAATTATATAAGTAGGTAAGTAAGTAAGTAAGCAAGCAAGTAAGTAAGTAAGTAAGCAAGTAAGTAAGTAAGAAAGTAAGTAAGTAAGTAAGTACGTAAGTAAGTAAATAGTTTATTTTCGTGTCAAATGTAACTTAAAACAATTAACAAACATCATAAAAACGTATCATTTAATTTAAAAATTACATCCAGCCTTTAAAGACTTATGAGACACGTTTTAAATCAGTAAAATAGAAATGTAGAATAAATAATGTCCAGTAGCTTACCAAAAATCACCTCTGATTTAATGTAAACAATGTAGTTTTCAATGTGTGTTCTGATTCAATATATGTTATGTTAAAAGTAAAATTTGCGAAAAAAGGAAAATTTTTGTATTTCTGATTAAAGACGGCGCTTGTACAAAAGTCTAGATGTGTTATCGCAGTGCTTCCCCAGATTTAAGACGGGTATTTGTACGTACAAACGTCTACATGTGTTATCGCAGTGCTTCCCCAGATTTAAGACGGGTATTTGTACAAAAGTCTAGATGTGTTATCGCAGTGCATCCCCAGATTTAAGACGGGCATCTGTACAAAAGTCTAGATGTGTTATCGCAGTGCTTTCCTAGATTTAAGACGGGTATTTGTACGTACAAACGTCTACATGTGTTATCGCAGTGCTTCCCCAGATTTAAGACGGGCATCTGTACAAAAGTCTAGATGTGTTATCGCAGTGCATCCCCAGATTTAAGACGGGCATCTGTACAAAAGTCTACATGTGTTATTGCAGTGCTTTCCTAGATTTAAGACGGGCATCTGTACAAAAGTCTACATGTGTTATCGCAGTGCTTTCCCGGATTTAAGACGGGCATCTGTACAAAAGTCTACATGTGTTATCGAAGTGCTTCCCCCAGATTTAAGACGAACATTTGTACAAAACTCTAGATGTGTTATCGCAGTGCATCCCCAGATTTAAGACGGGCATCTGTACAAAAGTCTAGATGTGTTATTGCAGTGCTTCCCCAGATTTAAGACGGGCATCTGTACAAAAGTCTAGATGTGTTATGGCAGTGCTTCCCCAGATTTAAGACGGGCATCTGTACAAAAGTCTAGATGTGTTATCGCAGTGCTTCCCCAAATTTAAGACGGGCATCTGTACAATAGTCTAGATGTGTTATCGTAGTGCTTTCCAAGGGTCTCCAATAACCACATTTTAGTTAGTGTGAAGTATTTGCTTTTTTAAATTCTTTATACAATAATACAAGCAGATATATAAAATAATCTACTTTTGTTAATACATTTTTTTAATTAATACAAATCAACTAAAAGGTAAAATTTGTTATATAAATTTAAAAAGAAAGTTCCGAAAAATAGGGTTAGCATAACGTGGTGAAAATTATCGACCAACACTCTAGCCAACCACGGTTTTATTGGAGAGGTTCGTCTATTTGTTGAAATCTTCACAACGACCTAAAATGTCCGTCAGAATAAATCATTTGACGTTCACAAAAATGCAATTTAAACAATATTACAAAAAATTAATTAATTAATTAATTTATAAAAATAAAAATATAAATAAATAAATAAATAAATAAATAAATAAATAAATAAATAAATGCCACCGTATGAGAAACTGCCTAGAAGTTTGTTGGTTTGATTCTTATTTCATTTATTATTGATTGTTGTTTTTTTCATGATATTTTACGTCACACCACCATTTTTTTCAGCTATTCGCGTATGCATGAGATATGTGGGTGCGCATTATGGTCATTTCACTAGCGTTCACTTATGACGAAACCATGTTAAGGTGCTAGCTCACAAAGTCAGTATGTCGCAGAAAAACACACTATTCTCCAGTAACATTATACAGACATCGGGCAAACCAGTATATACTAAAACTTTGAAATGCCAAGTGCCTGGCAAGGAAGCATTACCTTAAATTAAGAAGTCTAATGTAATATAGCCAGCCGGTATTGCAACCCACAACCTTCACTTTCGAGGCGGACAAAAGGTGTTAACTGCCGACAAAAAGACAACCTTTTTACAGGCTTTACAGTAAGATGTAAATAGGACGCCATATAACTTGACTTTTTAAAAATTTCTATATTCTTAAAATGAGCATGGATTTTTAAAAAATTATTCTTTGTTTTGACAAACAAAAACATACCGGTAAAATTTTGTTTTCAATCACACCTGAATTTGAGGAAAAAAACTCTTTTTAAAAGATTATATAATTTTTGATGAGATTTGTCTTCTCCCTCGGATGGTGTATTTGTTCTAATGATAATAATTTAATTCGGTGACGCGTATACAACATGGACAGATGCTGCGGTAATTCTTGTGGTTATAAAGCTGAATACAATGTTATTCACTTAGCGTAATTAGTAATTTTGAACCATTTGTGGTTTTCTTGGAAAAGAAAACAATGTTTATTTTATAGAAATAACTCTTGATTTATTCAAACAATTTATTAGCATTTTACTTGATTAAGAAACGTCTCAGAATGTCAAAAATTTAATCCATAATGAATTTTATTATTTAAGAAAAAAAATTGCCGCTTTTCTTTTGCGAAGATGATAAATATGCATCCATGTCATTTACGTAATTTTAAGTCTGTTTATCAAACGTCTTTTCTTAATCAGTCACACCATGGCATTGTTGATAAAGAAATGTGATTGAATGCTATAATTATTATTTGATTTACTTGGGATTTCGAGACATGTATTCTATAATTTTTATTTCAAACTCATTAAGACCATCCCAATGAAAAATTTCAAAAAGGGGAAAAAGAATAGAATATAAAAAAAAAAATAAATATCCGTTTTCAAAAAAGGAAGAAAGCAATAAACTTTCAGAATTATTTTTTAAAAATATATTTTTTAGAGAAAACTTTTCTTCTTTTTTGTATAAATTTGTGTAATAATTCAAAAGAAACATCATACACCAGATGGTACCAAATTAAAGATAAAACTTCTTTCGACTAAAAAGACGCCCATGCAAAAATTTTTAGATTTGCAAAATTTATATTTTCTTCAAGGAAATAGACATAAATTAACTATTTCTTGCTAAAGCTTGCTTGTTTATGTGTTTGAAACTTCAGAATGACCGTTTAGTAGAATTATCGAATTAAAACAAAGAGGAAAGCTACATTTGTATTTGTGTTACTTTACTAGCTTTTCTTCAGATACCGGATTAGTTTATAAAATCCCTTAAATGAATTTTTGAATAACACTTATTATTTCTTTTTTAAATCTTCTGCTTCAATTTCTTTTTTATATAGTAATGTTTATATTAGATAAAAAGTGACGTTGGAGGGTCAAGAAGCTTTTTGCATGCATAACACTGACCTTAAAAATAGTGTGTGTGTGTGTGTGTGTGTGTGTGTGTGTGTGTGTGTGTGTGATATTATTTCCATCCATCCAACGGATATTATCTTAAAAATTATTTTCTGATTTAAAATGTCGTTCTTCTAATGAACTGAACCTCTTTTTCAACCTAAAACTCAAAGAGAGAAATTTTCCTTAGCAGGATTATTTAGAGCAGGAAACTATGAACATCATTTTAGGAAGGATACTCTGGCCTCCAACAAAATTGACTGTAAATATATTAAGAAACCAAATTTTTCTTTAGGCTTATGTGGCTTACTGATAAATTTAAACATTTGAAAATTGGCATTGTTTTAGTGAAATATATAAAGAAGGAAGATTAATTTGCATTCATCAAACAACCAAATCCTGCTTATATAAATTATGCTTAAGTGTAATTTAATAGAGTGTAATTTAATAGATATGTCATGTGGTCATAATTTGAAATTTCGAGATCTCCCTTTTTTAAACAGTTGATAAGAAAAGTTTCGACAGAATATAAAAGCATTTATAGTGCATTATATATATATGTGTGTGTGTGTGTGTGTGTGTGTGTGTGTGTGTGTGTGTGTTTAACAGATGGCTGTACCAAAAAAGAAAATAAATAAAACAAGGTTTTTTATCACATCCCAATCTAAAAAGAATGATAGAAAAAAAAAACAAACACACAAAGGCAAGACAGGGTCAAAACCACCAAACATAACAGGACAAGAAGGGTCAAAACAGCCAAACATAACAGGATAATAAAGGGTCAAAACAGCCAAACATAACAGGACAAGAAGGGTCAAAACAGCCAAACATAACAGGACAATAAAGGGTCAAAACAGCCAAACATAACAGGACAAGAAGGGTCAAAACAGCCAAACATAACAGGATAATAAAGGGTCAAAACAGCCAAACATAACAGGGCAAGAAGGGTCAAAACAGCCAAACATAACAGGGCAAGAAGGGTCAAAACAGCCAAACATAACAGGGCAAGAAGGGTCAAAACAGCCAAACATAACAGGACAAGAAGGGTCAAAACAGCCAAACATAACAGGGCAAGAAGGGTCAAAACAGCCAAACATAACAGGACAAGAAGGGTCAAAACAGCCAAACATAACAGGACAAGAAGGGTCAAAACAACCAAACATAACAGGACAAGAAGGGTCAAAACAACCAAACATAACAGGACAAGAAGGGTCAAAACAGCCAAACATAACAGGGCAAGAAGGGTCAAAACAGCCAAACATAACAGGGCAAGAAGGGTCAAACAGCCAAACATAACAGGACAAGAAGGGTCAAAACAGCCAAACATAACAGGACAAGAAGGGTCAAAACAGCCAAACATAACAGGGCAAGAAGGGTCAAAACAGCCAAACATAACAGGGCAAGAAGGGTCAAAACAGCCAAACATAACAGGACAAGAAGGGTCAAAACAACCAAACATAACAGGACAAGAAGGGTCAAAACAGCCAAACATAACAGGGCAAGAAGGGTCAAAACAGCCAAACATAACAGGGCAAGAAGGGTCAAACAGCCAAACATAACAGGGCAAGAAGGGTCAAAACAGCCAAACATAACAGGGCAAGAAGGGTCAAAACAACCAAACATAACAGGGCAAGAAGGGTCAAAACAGCCAAACATAACAGGGCAAGAAGGGTCAAAACAGCCAAACATAACAGGACAAGAAGGGTCAAACAACCAAACATAACAGGGCAAGAAGGGTCAAAACAGCCAAACATAACAGGGCAAGAAGGGTCAAAACAGCCAAACATAACAGGACAAGAAGGGTCAAAACAACCAAACATAACAGGACAAGAAGGGTCAAAACAGCCAAACATAACAGGACAAGAAGGGTCAAACAGCCAAACATAACAGGGCAAGAAGGGTCAAAACAGCCAAACATAACAGGGCAAGAAGGGTCAAAACAGCCAAACATAACAGGACAAGAAGGGTCAAAACAGCCAAACATAACAGGGCAAGAAGGGTCAAAACAGCCAAACATAACAGGACAAGAAGGGTCAAAACAGCCAAACATAACAGGGCAAGAAGGGTCAAACAGCCAAACATAACAGGGCAAGAAGGGTCAAAACAGCCAAACATAACAGGGCAAGAAGGGTCAAACAGCCAAACATAACAGGGCAAGAAGGGTCAAAACAGCCAAACATAACAGGACAAGAAGGGTCAAAACAGCCAAACATAACAGGGCAAGAAGGGTCAAAACAGCCAAACATAACAGGACAAGAAGGGTCAAAACAGCCAAATAACAGGGCAAGAAGGTCAAAACAGCCAAACATAACAGGACAAGAAGGGTCAAAACAGCCAAACATAACAGGACAAGAAGGGTCAAAACAGCCAAACATAACAGGCAAGAAGGGTCAAACAGCCAAACATAACAGGGCAAGAAGGGTCAAACAGCCAACATAACAGGACAAGAAGGGTCAACAACCAAACATAACAGGACAAGAAGGTCAAACAACCAAACATAACAGGCAAGAAGGGTCAAACAGCCAAACATAACAGGACAAGAAGGGTCAAAACAGCCAAACATAACAGGACAAGAAGGGTCAAAACAACCAAACATAACAGGACAAGAAGGGTCAAAACAACAGCCAAAACATAACAGGCAAGAAGGGTCAAAACAGCCAAACATAACAGGACAAGAAGGGTCAAAACAGCCAAACATAACAGGCAAGAAGGGTCAAAACAGCCAAACATAACAGGACAAGAAGGGTCAAAACAACCAAACATAACAGGACAAGAAGGGTCAAAACAGCCAAACATAACAGGACAAGAAGGGTCAAAACAGCCAAACATAACAGGACAAGAAGGGTCAAAACAGCCAAACATAACAGGACAAGAAGGGTCAAAACAACCAAACATAACAGGACAAGAAGGGTCAAAACAGCCAAACATAACAGGGCAAGAAGGGTCAAAACAGCCAAACATAACAGGACAAGAAGGGTCAAAACAACCAAACATAACAGGACAAGAAGGGTCAAAACAGCCAAACATAACAGGACAAGAAGGATCAAAACAGAACCGGTTTAAAAAATTCGACGTTTAACTTAATTAAATGACAAATTAAATTTTTGAATACAAATGAAAACTATTTTTATTTATTTATTTATCTATTTTTTATTTATTTAGTTATTTATTTATTTTTCTATTATTTTTTTTTTAATGTTTATTGTAAAATTCAGCGACTTGTAAACTTGTCAAGAAAAAATAAATATTTCTTTGATGAAAACTCCATATTTGCAAGTATACCGTCTTCATATCATTATTTTTTCATATGATCACATGATAATCGGAACCGTTTATTTTGGTTCTTTCGTTGGCTGCTTACAATATCTTCTGTTTATGCAAATCAATGCTGTTTTGTAGTCGTTTGCATCAGGATATCCATAACTACAAAAACTTTAAGAAAAAGAGACATAGGGACAGAGTTTTGGAAAATTGGGATATAAATATCCAGAATTATTAGTTCGTAATAAAGTCGTTTGAAACAGCTTCAGCAACTTTTTTTTAGATATTTCTGACGAAAGCAAGGTTATTGATAACTAAGAATATATCTAAAAACAAGTTTGTATTTACCCGAGGTGTGCGAGTTTGTATTTTAGTCTGCTTTGTACCAGAGTGCATTCATGAAAACAGGTTTGTTAGCTGCTAGCTCACTGGCAAGTTAGTAGGCTGCAGACAGGCATACCGTACCCGTCACATTTTTCTGACAGAGGGGGAACCAGTCGATATTGTCATTCTAATGTCAAGCCTAGTCAAATATCTGTCTCGACAGGGATTCGAAACCCCCGACCTTCCACGTACCAAATGATCGGAATCCTATTGTCCAACCAGAGAAATAAGGAATCGCTTGCAAACATTGCATATGTACAAACCACAAACAAAAAATATGACTTTGACGACCGAAAAATAACTATCTATACAGTCTTGAAGATAACTGAATTAAAGGGATCGCACTTTTAAACTCCATCGAAGTAAAAATAAACACGTAAAATTAAGTGCAAAACGCCTTTGTTACATTTTTACCATTTTAACACATTTAAGTCCCGTATATATTTATTTCTTACAAAGAAATGGATTTTCTATAAATCTTTACCACTATTCTTATTTTAAACCCCTAGTTAGATGTACAATTTATCCCGTGTTCTCTCTCAAAAAAACTTTTAAACAGTAGACGTTATTCGTCTGTATATTGTTAATTGTATACTATAACGTTTTTTTCCGAAGGGCTGTCGTATTGGATCGAGCTTAAGGGTCTATCAGACTTGTCCTTTTACAAGCGTGAGTTTGCATTTACCAGGCTCTAGTTTCACATTGAATTTACACTCAACTCAAATGTTTCCATTTTCCTTTCATTATTCATTTAAAAATTGTAGGTTTTAGGAGACAATGTATATTTTAAAACAAATCTACACTTAACAATATAAATATAACATTTGATAATCAATTTTAACTGTGTAATGTCTTAAGAATTGACACTGAATTATTTCTTAATTCGAGTTGAGCGTACATTTATTTGAATGATTGTGAAACTGGGGCGAGGTACAAAAACTATTGCTAGAATAGACATGACGTCAAGTTACTTTTATTATCTGACGTCAAATTGCGGAAAAAATTTCATAACCCAAGTGCAAAAATCAACGAGTTTAGGCTAAACCAACAAAGCCTCTTTTATTAAAAAAAGCCAACTTTATTTCATCCACCTTTATATCTTTGATATGGTTAAAATACGAGCTTGAAAGACTCCAATGTTTGAAAAGGTGATTGTATTTAGGCAAATCCTTTAAAAAATTTACCGGATACTTAAATAATGCAAGTTCTTTTTATTTCGAATATATGGACGTTCATCGCGTTTGTAGTATTTGTTACGTTATCAATTTTAATGACAATTCTATTTGAATATTGATGTTTTTTAGTTGAAGATTTCAATTTCCTCATTCGGCAAGATGAAAGGTATTGACTATTAATAATTAATTCTGATAATGTTCGTTTAAAGTTTGTAAAAATTATTTGCATAAAAATAATATTTGCTGAAGCAAGAAATCGCAAAATTAATATAAATATTAGGCGGTTTCGATTTCCGATAAAATGAACATTAAATACCGTTTTTTGTTTACACTCCATATCAATTGATCAACGCATAAAAGCATTATAATAATGTGGCTTAACAATTAATAAAGTAAATAACACTCGAACAGTAACTTCGAAATCCGCTACATCATAATTCTGTAAATTACATAATATTGTTTAATGATAAAATGGTAGGATTCCTTGCGTGAACAATGTTTCTGATAATGTTCAAAGATCCAACGGAAATATCATTTACTTGAAAAATCAATGCCGCATTAAGTGCTTCATAGAAGCAATTACTAGAATAGGCTCAACGCTGCTTACACAACCGCGTGATACAGGAAATTAATTAAGCAAATTATTTTTTATTGGTAATAGCGGTTTGAGGTTTACTCAAATCACTGATAACATCAGAGAGCGGCTTGAAAAGAACATTTTCTTCAACACATGGCACATTTTCAATTGAACTTGTTAACAGGCTGAATGTGCTCGGTTTAATTTTATTAAATTTTGTTTTATAATGTGTTATGAAAAAGGCTTAATTTATTTCGGGATCGATTTTTTAGTAAGAAAAGTCCATTGTTTATGATTTTTCTTTAATGAGAAAATTGAAATAACTTTTTGTAATATTTTTTAGTGGAGTTGAGTTGAGAATTGGTGTTTTACGCCCCAGTCAAGATTCTTTAATTCATTTCGAGGCGGTCAGTTCTGGATGGTGGAGAAAACCGGAGTGCCCAGAGATAGCCACCGACCTTCGACAAGCGAACTGACAAACTTTCTCACACTAGGATCTGTCCCGAGTGGGATTCGAACCCAGACGGTGAGAAGCGCTGTGACCCGTGAGCGCGCGCTTTAGACCACTCGACCACAGAGGCCCGTAATATTATTTGAGTATTTAACGCTATCCTTGATTTAAATTTTTATTTTTGTGGTTTTACGTCCCAGTCAAGAATATTTCACCTATATATCAAGATGTCACATGCTATAGGCGAAGTAACAGAATTTTTTACCTTTTAAGAGCGTTTGGGGCAATGTGCAGGGGCCGGATGTCTTTTGCGTGCCACGCCTGCCGTGACATGGGACATCGGTTTTTAAGGTCGCCTTCGAAGGACCACATAACTTCCAATTCTTAATGCCGAGTGCTTTGCGAAGAGTCACTGCCGATTTTCTACCAAGTCCTAGTCAACTGGGTTCGAACCATGATCTCCCACATACGAAGCGTGCACTCTACCCACTGAGCTACCGTAGTGGTCGCTATCCTTGAGATTACCCACATTTATTTGCACCTTCATGTAGATGTCACATTTAAAGGTTGTATGGCAATTTATTTTTTTCAGATTTGGATTAGAAGAAAAACGATTTTCATGGCAAGGGCAACGCATAATGATTCTTAAAAATCCGAAATTAAAATATGTTGGGTTTTTTTCTGTCAAATATTTGACCGTCTCGGTGGCTTAAAATGGGATGTAGTCGGATAGTACCGGTATTCCTCGGTCGGGTCATTCATAAGACTTTAAAATTTGAGAAAATGCTTCCTTGTCTGTCGTTCGCGTTATTATTATTGTTCTTCCTATAATATAGATTGAAGGTTGTA
>CM056600.1:34731598-35191598 GCA_029721355.1 Tegillarca granosa | reverse complement strand
CAAATAAATTAGCCATGGCTTATTTTAAAAACGAATTTAAGCTTCTTGCACATAAAATGCAAAAACACCACAATTTCTAATAGTTTGTTAAATTAACAAAACTATGTAAGGTGTCGACAGTTATGAATGCTAACAGGTGTTTAAATATTTGTTTTTATGTTCTAATCGAGATTTAACACAGCGTGCATGGTTTGTGAAGGATTTTGCAGGAATGTCCGTAATTGTAGAGTCTTGCAACTTCTTATGTAATACAAATGTTCATTAAATGTTATCGTTTTTATCAAACACCGTTTTCCTGTCCTGTACGTGAGGAATCAAATTGTTGGCAGGGGGCACCGTTTATTTTATATTTTGATTGATAAAGAAATGTAAAATAAATGAACTACCAACATCAAAAGACACGATAACACAAATATGCAATGTCGTTATTTGATCTTGATGGTGTAACCTTTGACCTTTTTACAACATTGAAAGGTGTTCTTATCATCTTGAATTAGATTGAAGTTACAAAACAATGAACAAAGCATGCAATTATTCTGTAATTGTGAGATGTTGAGTAACAAACATGGATTTTGTGCATTGCTACGACACCGGAACATACAATTTCTGACAAGCTTTGTAACGTTGTCTGCATCGATTTTTATGTTGTAAGCGTTTATCTCCCTTTCTGTTTTTTCACCTTCAGTGTATTTTACCTATATTATTTTTAAATGTGGATTAGTAGTTTCCAAATGTTTTAACTTTTCTATCTATTAATTGTTTGGCCCCTGGTGTCGCTGGTCGGTGGGATGAGTTTCCGAGGTGTGCACGTATGGCACATCAAAATCAAACAGGTACTGTTGTTAAATATTCACTGTTACAATCTAACAATTAACTAATATCATGTTCAAGTTTTTTTCCTACAAAAATGTGTTTTAAAAGTTGACCTTGGATCATAAGTGACTATACACACATTTGCAAAATCAATGATAAAACAGTTGAACACTTGATTTTGTCAAATTCACTGAATTTTTGTTTATTGTTAACCAAAAAAAAAAAAAAAAAAAAAAAAAAAAAAGAGTAAGAAAGAATACGCAAATAAAATGACTGTTTAAAAGCTTCCCGACTTCTGACCCTCACTTGGTTTAATATCCAGTATTGTTTGTAGTTGGCTGGAAAGTTGTTTAACGTCGAATCAGCATCAGCATCTTTTATTGACGAAAGTTAGTGTTCTATATTAAATGACTAATATTCTTGTAAATGTGAGATGTGCGAGTTTGTATATAGTTTTTCATATACCGGCTGTCTCTCATAGTGAGTTCAACATGCTTGCTCACAGAATCAGTACACATTGCACACTTCACTCTTGAAACGGGCTAAATCAGTCGATCTTCTGTAATCTCTGTAGACATTTTCTAAAATTTAGGATTGTTTTTACTTTTGGTCCGACTAGGGTTTCCAACAACGGGTCTTTTTTTTTATCCTTAATCATCCATTTACTTTTGAACTTGTCCATAAATATGCTAATTAAATTAAGTTTTATTTTTTCTTTAAAAAACAATAGACAAACAATCCTTACACACACACACACACACACACACACACACACACACACACACACACACATATATATATATATATATATATAAAGTTGATGTTAAGGAAACAAATAATATTTTTATTTTATCATATTATTAAAGAGTAAAACTTTTTCAACACAACAGTTACAAATTTTGGTAGCAATCACCAATATACAAAATAGACGTAAAATGTGCTCTCATGCCACTTCAAAGCAAATTGCAGAAAAAAGATGCAGAGGATCTATTACATTTTCGCACTATTTGTAAAAATATTTACTCTTTGCAATATACACCACTACCGTCGCTTCGTATATATTGGGTGGGGGTTCGAACACGGACCGGCTCCGAAGACTTTAAAAGTGGTAGTAACTTTTTTTCCTTCAATTTTTTGCAAAGCAATAGGCATTTAGAAATGCTTTGTGTCCAAGCAGGCATGACACGCTAAAGAACTCTCTCTGAACATTGTCCTTAGCGCACTGCAAAGGTAAATATTTCTTCTACTTCATCTATAGCAGATGACGTCTCGATATAAGTGAGATATATATATTTGATTTGGAAGTAATCCCATTAAATTAGTCAATCAGTATTTGCAATATGATTATGGTATTAAACAAGATGGCATTTAGACTTTTTCTTGGGTCACCCATACGTCTGTTTAAATAATTGTGCCCTAATATTATAAAAACAAGAAAAAAACATGAAATATATCTTATGTATCTTGCAAAACTAATGTCAGATTACAGGTAGTTGTAAACAATTTCTTTTTTTTTTCCAGTTGTGTTATGGCATTGTCTTTATCGTTCAGTGTACAAGTTTTATTAGTTTAAATGGCCATACTTATAGTATAAATATAAACGAGAAAAAATTTAATTAATTCAAAAAAGTAACATTCTTGTATTTGGATATTTCAAAAAAGAAAATGCTGTTTTAGAGTGTTTTGACATTGCAAAATATAATGAATTGCATAACAAAAAGGCTAATAAAAAAATTAAAAACTGGACCGCAATATTCGACCTTCACATTGTTTATCTATCAGAGGCTTGGTGAGCAAGAGTGGTCTTAACGGATAACAGTTTCTCTTAACGCCTAGGTTCCAATCCCACTTGGGCAGATCCTTACTGAGTACTCCGGTTTCGTTCACCATCTCCGAACTGATCGCCTTGATATACGTGAAAAAATCCCGACAGGGGCACTAAATACCGTTACTCCTTTCCACTACACTCGTCTCTTTTCTATCTTGGTTGTTTAACTTTATAAGGTAGATCTACATCATTTTGATCTTGTTATAATGTTTATTCATTGACAACTTTGCACTTGCTTATAACTTCAATGATTTAAAATTCCAAAATCCATTTTTACCAACCTTTTTTATTTTAAAATATAACAGAACAAATCGTATGGATTGATCAGGGCTTTACTTTATTTTTGTTTATTATTATTATTATTTTTCTGCGAAGTGTACTTAATATTTGACTGTTATTTTCAGACTGATTTATTCTGATGTCTTCATGTCAGCCCTAGTAGCTACTCCGTACGCACTCTTTAAAATTCTAGCAGTCCTCTCGTTTTAAATCTTGAAAGTGTGGAAACTATTATTCTTAAGCTCGAACTATTTCCCTGAGCTTATCAACACCAATGTCTTTCAAGCAAAAATGAATGCCTGTCTTCTTTCCAGTTTATCATGAAAAGTCGCTTCGAATTTGGGGGTAAATGAATAACTAACTTAAGAAATGTCTACAATTTTAACACCACTCAACATTCTAACAGATGGTAAATTGTATGCATTTTACTGAACGGAGAGACACTAAAAATTAAAATTAATTTAGAAAAAAATGTTATGACTTAACTTTTTTTAAAATGTGCAGTAATTTTTGACAAGTTTTTTTTTTTTTTTAAATGAAGTATGTGTCCACCTATATAGCATATTTAAAGTTGACATTTAGTCATAAAAATTCTAATTTTGGTACCTGTAAGATAACATTACACCTGTCAGACCTTTACCTGTAAGTCATAATGAAGTCAAGTGTTTATTGTTGAAAGGTAAAACTAAGGCAAAAATAGGTATAAATAAACGTCTTATTAATTACAAAATATAAACTAAAAAAAAATTAAATGTAATTTATAGTTTTTAATTCTGAGATTACTAATGTTAAAGGTGATGGAGTAAAATTGAAATTCGATTCATTTAAATACAGTTACTAAAAATCAGAATAGTTTCTAAGAAGTAAAATCGACCCGACTTGCCTCGTCAAAATAACCTACAATAATAGAATTAATGCATTATAATTAACATAAACCTTGTGTAATATATGCCAATATGACATCGCTGATAACATTACTTTGCATGAAAAAAATCGACAAAAAGTATAAAAGGTCGGGTAGATCGTTATGACCTTTTTACACGCAACAGACACATTAATTCAACGGTTCACAAAACGTTAAGACAGTAACCGACCTTATGACTGCTTTTAGTTATAAAACATTACCTCACATGCATATAAGTAATTGTGAAAGCAAAAAAAAAAAGTTAATCTAAAAATGGATGGATTTTAAAAAAAGATATTATTTAAAGTTTTTTTTCCGATGTTTTAGCATGATTAATTTCAAAATAATCAGAAAAAACAATCTATAACTTTTATATATGTTGAAACTGAATACCAAGCAGGTGTTTGGAATTTCATTTTTATCACTCAATAACCGAAAGTATATCTATTTTAACCCTTTAATGGTGGAAAAATGTGTTCTTTTGTCAAACTGTATTATTAGATTGTCGATGTTATTGTCAGATTGTGTTAAATATTATTATTTAATATTGCACTATAATTTGTCATATAGAATTGTTACCTATAAAACGTTATTATTATATTTAGGTAACCACTTTGTCCAAGTACAAAATATATACAACGGATATCATAGGAAAAAGCATAATGAAACTATATATATAATTATATATATATATATATATATATATATATATATATATATATATATATATATATATATATATATATATATATATATATAGTAAAGTTATTGAATCTTATTGATATTGTTTCAGTTTTTTCAGATAATTAGACGATTCAGTGGCCGAATGGTCTAAAGTGCGTGTACTTTGATCACAAATCACAGTGCCTCTTCCTTCCTAGGTTTGAAGACCGTTTGCTTAGATCCTAGTATGAGGGATTGTCAATCCCTTTGCTGAAAGACGGCTGTTTTGTCCAGGTCCTACCGGGTTTGAAGACCGTTTGCATAGATCCTAGAATGAGAGTTTGTCAATTATTTTGCTGAAGGACGGCTGTTTTGTCCAAGCCCTACCGTTTCCTCTCCTTTCTGAAAAAGGCCGCTTCGATATAAGTGAGAGGAATAAGAAAGAAATGAAGCAACTTATAGGATTCATTTTTCATTTTTATAAACAAAGGTTAAAAGTTCAAAGAAACATAAAATAATTATTCAGAAATCTATCAGTCGTGTAAAGTTGTCCTTTATTAAAGTGGTAATTTAAAAAAATATATCGTCCTCATTCCAGGACACGTTTTTAACATTTATAACAAACTACTCATCCTGTAAAGATTAGGTCTAGTGGTTTTCCTATAAAGGTGTAATTTGCTGATAGTTCGTTTAGTTATCAATGCAGCACACACACACACACACACACACACACACACACACACACATATATATATATATATATATATAAAGGGCAAGTGAGAGCCGGTTCTCCGGAAGGGCATGCACCTCCTGTCTAGCTAGCTACAACCAGTAGAAGTAAAAACAAGACCGAGAAAAAACTGAAGAAAAAAGAACTATGAGACGTTAAATATATCCATGATAATTTTGTTTACGGCGACATCATACTTACCAGACCAATACTGTCATGTGTTGATTTTGAATGCATCAATTTTACAGAAATTCAAAATTAGCAAATGACAATACTGTTTTTACTTACATTTTAGATGTTCAAATATATTAATTGGGTTGTGTAACACCACTGTTGTGTAACAGGTCATTTAGGGAATTTGAAACCAAATTTAGATCCAAAATCATGTCTGTAAATAGCAGGTGGCAAGTCTATTCGTAGGTAGAATTTAGTGTACATGTAAGAAAACATCAGTAGACACATGAGGAAAGCCAAAACAACCGAGAACTCGACAAAAAGTAACACAAAATACACAAGATGAACAATAAACACGCCTTCAAATAGTGAAGATAGGTAAGTTCTTTCTCTAAATACCTCTTCATTTCACGAAACACAATGGAAAAAAGACACAAAAAAAATATATCAACTATTGCGAAAATAATACAAGGTGCTTAAGCAAGTAAAGTACTGCTTTAAATCTATCTCTGTTTTATGAAACATTTTTAAAGAAGGCAAAAAAAAGACAAACTCATATCACAACAACTGAGAAAACTAGGAAAGTATGTGCTCAGAAAATGAAGGTTTTGATTGTAACTACTTTTATTTTGTAGAGAATGTTTAACAAACATTTTTAATTTTTTTAATTTTATGGTACCATATGTACACATTCGAAAATACTTTCCCCAGTGGACATTAGAGGCCGAAAAAACATATATAAATTCAAAGAAACAGTCAAACATATGTCATCCATACCTACGTGTTTGACCAATCATTAAAAACTGTAATTTGGATTGAAACTGTAATCATTGTGAATAAAATGTTCATTTCTTTGTAATAGTAGTATCGGAGTTTAAAGCCTCGATAAGAAAATTTCACTCAAATTGAGACAATCAGTTTTATCTTGGTTAGGTAAATCGAAGTGTTTGTAGAAAATCAATCAAAAGGCAACTGGCAAAATTGCATGGCACTTTTTAGGGGTTCGGCTCTCAACCTCCCCACGTATTTAACAGTCAGTGGTTTATATGTCCGCACATGTAAGCATAAAAAGCTTTTTAACCAATAAAAACAAACACCTGGCATGTAAAAATGCAACATTAACAGTTTTGTGTTGAATTATCAATTTGTATTTATATATTTTAGGAACTTAAGATTCATTATTTTCAACTATTTGGCTTATGTTTTTTATGTATCAAATTTTTCGGTCTTAGTGTCAATGATGAGGAATGGATTTCCGAAATGTGCACATCTCGCACATTAAATTTTAACTGGTATTTGTGTTATATATTTACGTGAAAAAAGGAAATTGTACTTTTTGAATACATAATATTATAAAACAATATTAATGTTCCTGCACGAAATTACTGACAGACAAGGCAAGTTGAGTAACTGCCTTAAACTTCTTAGTCAAGACTGTTTTACTTTCTTAAGACGTTCAGTTTTTTATTGTGAAGAAATTGGAGTACCAAGATAATACAAACTACTGAACCTCAGAAGGAGAACTGACAAACTTTGTAACTAGGTTCCGCCCAAGTTGAATTTTAACCTGGTCGTTGAATCACTGTGATCTGTTAAGGTCTGCTTTAGACAAGTGGCCCCAGTTTCACAATCATTCACTCAATTGATTGTACACTTAACTCAAATTAGGGAATATTGCGATGTCAATTTTAAGACATTACACTGTTAAAATTGAGTATCTAATGTTATGTCTAAATTGTTTAGTGTATTTTTGTTGAATAAAACAAAAAATTCCTCATAAAACTTTAAACTTTTAAAATATTGATGGGAGAAAAATGAGAAAATTGAGTGAATGATTGTGAAATTAGGGCCCGGTCAACCGAACTACTATCAATGACAGAAGGACCTTTAATCGAAGTAATGCAACATTCCTAGTAGCTGATATGTTTTTGGGTAATGCATATTGTCACCAAAACAGAAATCAATAGAATGCAATAAATATGAACTACATGTATATCCATGCAACACATGATTATAAAACTCTCTTCAATAGACACCACTGTACATTATTATAAAATCAGTGTCAATTATATTTGAGTTTTGAAAAAGCGGGCTATGACAAAAATATTTTATTCAGTAAACGTATTCTATTTTAGGCATATGGCGTATCATCTAATGCATTGTAACTGCATTAAAAGACTAAAAGGCTTATTATTTCTCAAAAAATCGATTACAATTGTTTTCTTTTTCTTGGTTCCGTTAGTGAAAAAGGTTATCTTTTAAATGTAATAAAATAGTTGAACAACTAGTGAGAGGTTATTTGTTTTTACGACAATAATCCAAAATTACCTAGTGAGGTTTCAGACACGTATTTGTCTTCATTGAAACCAACATAAATAAAACGTGCGTATTCTACCCTTTAGCTTTACTGGACAGTGCGACTGCTTGGTAGTTCCGGTTTACTTTGATCCAACGCTGTTCCGATTACAATTAGTATTGACGTCTAGACGTAAAGATTGTGCATTAAGCCTGCTCCTAGCATGGAGTTTCCGGTTTTAATATAGATAAGACACAGCTCTGTGTAGTATATTTTAAAAAGTAATACAATATCCTAAAATTTTAAAACTTCATTTTCACAAAACGGAGGTAAGAAAAAATATTGAAAAATTAGAAATAGTCTTATAAGGGGAAATCATGTTATCGTTGCATCTTTATTCCAGAGGATACATCTTTAAACCTCTGTACAATGAAAGTCAAAATATTATCATCATGTTCATGAAGAAGACATTGAAGCTGATAAAATAAAAGGTATATTAACAAAAGGACATAATGACAAAGAAACTATATAGTAAAATAAAAGCCTTTTTATTATAAAAGTTATGTGAAATTCATATTTTTTTAAAGTTGTATTACAATTATAAATAAATAAATAATAAATAAATAAATAAATAAATAAATAAAAATAAATAAATAAATAAAACATTCTTCGTTATTGCAAGGATCTAGATAATTGAGTTATCTGAAGTACTGACGGCACACAACTTACTACACATAAGCTGGTTTCCAGCCTAAATGGGATAATTATACCCGAGGGTATGTTTGATCTTTTGTTTTGTCTCGGCAATCTGGTTTCCCCTACGACGATCTCCGAAACCACAGACTTCGATATTAGTGAAATGACATGGCCACTTCACTCTATACTACTCTTGTGTAGTTTGGATTAATTTTGTTGCAAAAAGTGCTACAATTTTATTTTAATTTACAGTATATTGAAGTATTGGAATACATGTGTATTAGTATATTAATTATTTGTACATTTCGATAACAGTATGTCACTTCAGTGTAATACAGAAACTTTTTTCAACTGTTAAAACCTATCTCCATCTATTTCTTTAATGCTTTCTTTTTCAAAATCAATAACTACTGAATGAACAAACTTCATAATACACACATGTGGCAAGTTAGCCATGATATTAATGCTGCTGATCTGCGTCCAGGTAACAGATATATTGTGGTATTCTACAATAGATAAAATATATTAAAATCAGTATGTTAATTAATACACTTCAGATTACGCATGTAAAATGCATATAAAACTTACCTAACCCTAATACAGGTGCGCCATAATGACTACCTACAAAATTTGCTACTCAATCGCACAATTACAAACTGATATTCAATCACCATTTTAGTCATTTCTCTATAAGGCGAGGATTTTCTAACCAACAATATCTGGGCTACACGATGTTGTATTATTTAATCCATGTATTTGTTCCTGGTTTGACAAACATTTGTTAGCCTCTGTACAACAATGTTTAATTTCAAACTATTGATATTTTATAATTAGGTGCCAATTACATCATCCCATTAAGCATTTAAGTCTATGTATAAGTTTTAAAAGTCAATATTAAGAAATCGTGCAAATATGGATTCTGAAAAATAAAAATATTTGGAGTTCAAGATTTTAATGAAGGTCTAGGGCTCTAATTTTAAGCTTATACATCATTAATTAATTGTTAATTTTCACAGAAGATGTTATTTTTCATCTCCATTTTGGAAGTGTCATAAGTAAAAAGATGCAAGTTAAAGATAAGTTTTGATGTGAACGGCTGTTAAACTGACTTTTGGTTTATTGATGTGAGAAAGTGTGTTCTTTTCAAATATTGTTGGTTTCCTTTTTTAAGAATGCATATCAGTATATTGGAACAGGTAGCAATTTTACATTTAGTCTCTCTCATTTTGTGTAATTTTTATATGTAATTCCTTTTTGAATACGTCGTGTCACTGTTAGTGTTGCCCATAAAACTCAATACTGTAATTTCACATTTTGCATCTCTCTCTCTCTCTCTCTCTCTCTCTCTCTCTCTCTCTCATTTGATAAAATTAAAATCTATTTGATAAAATAAAAATTCGTTGTAATGCAAGATTTTTAGAGTTTTCGTTTAAAAAACTTAAAACTTTCAGCATTTGAACTATAAATTTTCTGATTTTTTTCATTTGTCTGACGTTTAAAAGATTGCCATAATTTTAGTTAGTAAAAGGAAATCTTATTATCATGTATAAATTCTGCACAGAAATACTGTAAATGGAATACATTTTGAAGAACAAGTAACAATTACTGTCGGATTCAATCACAAGAAAGAAACTATGGATCTAAAAAGTGCGATCCTTGCAATATCCAACCCAAACAAGATTGCAGACGTATAATATACCTAAAAGCTGATCACGAATCAGCAAGGCAAACTTAAGAAGAAAGAACGAAACACTGAAAGACCACTAAATATAAACTTACGACCTTAATAAAAAAAATGGGGTAAATGATCAATGATGGTGGTCATTTCTATCTAAAGAACCAAACTTCTTATTTTTACAAATAGTGGTAAATTAAAACGATTTAAAATAATTTGAAATTAAAAGAAACTTTTGAATAATAAATGAAATTATAAAATGGCATATATTCTAATAACCTTTTGATGTTTCCCAGATTTACTAACGATAATTTTTACTAGATAATTTTGCAGACGGAAAACAATAAAACGGCATATTCTAAATATATTATACATTTTCATTCCTTTATATTTATACTTTCTAAGGTTTGAAATGAAATCCAACAACATTTTATATTATTAATTTTTAAGATATTATTTTGTAAACAATAATTCCATTATATATTTTTGCATGAGCAGGACATATAAAAGAAAATAATAAAGACCATTGATATTTTAAAATCTGAAGCACATAATGTTGATTAGATTTGGTTTAGTAACTTAAGGTTAAACAGTTTTTAAAAAATGATATCCTATTCGGACAAGGGAAATAAAATGCAATAAAATGTCACTATAGAATTCTTAATTTTAAAAACTTCAAAACGAGAACCGTCAAATAATGTTATTTGATTGTCATATCTTGATGAAATAATCTATATATTTGGTTTCAATGCCATTAAAGATAAGTCAAAAACAATGCAGAATTCATGTGTGTGTGTGTGTGTGTGTGTGTGTGTGTGTGTGCAAAACTTCTGAAACATTCTTGTACATAATTAATTATAAAACAAAGAAAATAAATCATAGGATGCAGTTACCACAAACGTTTTTATTCCTATCTGAACAAATAAAATCCGTATTTCAAATACACGTGTCTGAAGTAATAAAAAGGTTAGCTTGAACTTTATCCTAGGACTATAGGGTATATATATATATATATATATATATATATATATATATATATATATATATATATGACATAAGGGAGTTTTAGTGAAAATACAAACCTTAACCCTATATAATATGAATATTCTGATCACATCTTTGTAAATTCAAAATTACTTAAATTTTGTTTACTACTATGGTTTACCAGTTAAAAGTATTTTAACACATCATGTGAGAATGTTAGAAAGAAAAGATATGAGGTGAACAGATGTACATTGTAGATAATGAGATTTTAATAGAGGTTTATCAAAAAACATTGACGATGGCTTTAGAATGATTTGAAGGTGATAACGGCTAAGACTGTCTATACGGGTGCTTGTCAATTTTTAATTTTCCTAATTAATCAAAAAGTTATTGTTTGAAAAAATATCCAGATTTCTGATACAAAAAAGCTTGTAAAAATAGACAAAAGAAAACATGTATGTTTGAAAACAAACTACAGATATATAACAACAAAAGACAAGAAAAGAAAACAAATCTTACATTTTTGTGAAATCAATTTAAAAAGAACGTTTACTAGTATTTGAATTGCTGAAATAAATCTCTCTAGGTATAATAATACAAATTGTCAGAAAGTTTTATATTTTATGATTAAACAGAATTATTTCTGATCTGACATTGATTTAACATAGTTTGAAAAAATTGGAAAAACAACCTAATGTAAAAAAAAAAACACACTCTCAAGATATTGTTTAGCTGGTGAAAATATTACTAGGATATTTACTTCTATTTTTTAAATACAAATTACATTTCTGTTGTGTATCTTACTAACAGAAAAGAAAAAATACAAAAAAAAAAACTTAATGCTATAAAACTTCTCATAAAACTTCTCGGCTAAGGAAAAGAGTATTGGTGCAGGGCTGGATTTAGTTCAAATTCATATCTTTGGACAAGGACTGGTATGTTTGTTTTATCTATAAACGAGTAAGTATATGCTTTTCAAACATTCACCGGCAAAATAGTCTCTGTGATCAAAACAAAGTATTTTCAAAACACCAGATTATTATTTAGACCAGGAGTTAAAGTTTATATCTTTTGCTTTCGGCTATAGGACGAAAAAAAACGTTTAGGTATGCTTTTAAATAAAGAAGTCAAAAGTGTAGTTTTGTTGGCTTAAGTTCCATATTTTTAACTTAATACAAGTTGTATCTTTTTACAAGAAATACTACATTTTCAATTCGATCAATAAACCTTACAATTTTGATTCACTTTGATTCACGTAGAATGCGTTAAGGACAAATAAAAGAAAGTTTCAAAACGTAATTTTAAAATCACAATATTGAGATTTACGCACTAAATCATTTAGAAACTAAAAAGGCAAAATGTAGAATTGAGCATAAGTTAGCATTTTAGCAGATAGGAAAAAATTGGTAAAAAAAATTAAACACTGTTACAATACTATGACAAAAATATATAGTCTATGCCTCTTGTGGTCGAGATGTTTGGGGGCTTATTCCATGAAAGCTGTCTTCATTAATACTTTTTAAAAGTTGAAGAACAGAAAAAACTGTACAATGCAAGGTGTAAGATGATCTCCTGTTTAGTATACTTATAAAAAAAGTTACAATGAATTTTCAAAGTTTCATTTCTAATCTCTAATTTCAAATCTAATTTTTCCAGATGATTATATAAGTTTGTAATAGCAACATCTTTGGTACATTTTAATATGTTTATTTCACTGTTGACTTACAATTAAAGTAGAAAAGTCTAACCAATTAAGGAAAGTCATTTTACCGAATTTGTTACATTCTGATTGTAATAGTTATTTATTAAAAGTAAGAAGATTTTGTCAAGAAATTTTGAAGCTCTCAAATTTTTCTACGTTGAAAAAATTTAACTTATTACATTTTATTAAATGTTCGGTCGACAATTAAATCATATGAGAATTCATAAAAGAAAGAAAATGATCTACAAGTGGAAAAAAAATTGTCAAAAAATTACAAAAGAAAGGAAAGATATTCAATACATTTACATGCTGTGTAACAGTATCATAATATTTATGATATAGATTTGTTACTTTATTACCATAATTATGGAAAGGATATAAAAATAATTGTCTTTTTAAATTTTAATGGATATCATACATGTGCCAGGTTCTTATAGCACCTTTTTCTAAGCTCAAAAACTTAACTATTTTTTTCCTTATTGCATTTTCGTTTATTTGAACCACTGGTTTTTAAATTAGGAGGATGTTATGACCCTCTTAAAATGCTAGTGAACTCTTACATGCTTGCAATGGGTTGTGGTTTAGGTTCGTCGACAGTTGCAAGTATATGGCTTTCTGTTGCTTATTTTCAACTAATTTAGATTTTAATCGCTTAAAAACCATTTCAGTCTTTTCGCTGAATAAAATTCCTGTAATTTCCAGTAACGTCTTGAATACAAAACATCATGATAATTTTAGAATTAAAATAGTTTTTGTAATATTTTTTTTTTGTATTTCGTAGAGCACATCATATTAAACGCAAACAGGAAAAAAATAACAAAATGTCGGATTTTGGATGTAAACTATGTTTATGAAATAACATACATGTAGTTGTTAATATTTTTATTTTTATTTTATCGATTGTAATGATTTTGACAATGCAATGAGCCCTATTTATATATTGCATGAATCTGAATATCCTTGAAACATGCATGATATTAACCGACTAAAAAGAATGAATAAAAAGTTCATAATTCTATTCATATCATAATGTTCGTGGTTTTTGTTCTTTCTGCAAACAGTTATCTAAAAAAAAAAAACAAACACCAGCTAAATTTTGATGTGCCAGATGTGCACATTTCGGAAAATCATTCCTCACTTGACACTAAGGGCGGAAAAGTTTAATAGATTTAAAAACATACGCCAAACTTGAAAATTAATGAATCTAAAGTTCCAAAAATATGTGAATTCATATCTAGCTAAGGAATGTTTTGCATGAGGGAACAGACCTCAGTTTTTAAATAAATTTCAAAAATTAAGACGACTGAAATTTTTGCTATATGGTATATTTTCTGACAGCATAAAGTACTGCCTACTGAGTTATGGATACCCTCGGGGAGATTTACTCCACCAGCAGCGGTACCCGCTCAGAGGTAGTAAATATATAACAAATACCTGCTAAATTTTGATGTGCCAGATGTGCACATTTCGGAAAATCATTCCTCATCAGTGACACTAGGAGCCGTAAAGTTTGATATATTAAAAACATACGCCAAACAGTTGAATAAAATTAAATTAAAACAAGTAATAATTCAAAGAAACGAAACTTTCATTTTTTAAGTTTATAGTCAATCTTTATTACAAAGTCTATTTTAATGTCTAAAGAACAATTTAATTGAAAAGGAATTGTTATGATTTTATTTTTTTCTATTTTATTATAACTTTGAATTAAAAGGGATATTGTACTAATGCTCCTGAGACTCCAAATCTATTTTACCTTGTCATCTCTTAACTGGATTTTTTAAAATAGTTTTTAACTTCATCAAATGCGTCATCAAATTATATATATTTTTAAAAGACATATTGGTCCAAAATTAGCCCTTAGAATTGGACCAATAATATAACAGTTGGTAGACTATTTAATCACGTTTTCAAATAACACCATAAACAAGAAATAGTTTTAGTCTTTGGTGATTTTTTAAAATAGTTTCTTGCAATATTACTATAAAATAGAAATATATTCTTTGTTTTTGTACACCCCTAAAAAGACTAATTATATTATAAAGAAATGGAATTTGTTGAAAAATATTATAGACGATGCAAATTAATTATTGAAATGGTTATGTGTCATGTAATTATTGTTGTCTATGCACATTGTTATTATATATGGAAGGTTGAATAAAAATATGAATACCAAAAAAAAAAAAAATTTTTAAAATAGTGACTATATTTTTATTTTTGAAAATTCGAAAACAGGAATATGAACCTGAAGAATTGTAATAGAACGTCTGATAAAATCTCAATATTTAATTTAATTACCAGTCATGACAAAGCTATATTTTAAACACAACAGCTTCCTAATTCAAAAGTATTTTTATATCCCTTACACTGTGTTTCAAAAAGGTAATAGTGAGGCGTTCTTGATTTTTACCATTTTTTTTTCTTTTGCCAAAACCTATCTCCTGAATTACAAATTTTAAGAAATGTCACTGAAAGACAATTGAATATATTTTGTGTTCATCGAGAAATAGTAATATCAAAGTTGGTGATAAAACCGATGTCGTAAATTACAAATTTTAAGAAATGTCACTAAAACACAAATGATTCTGTTTTGTGTTCATCGAGAAAAACCTTTTGAATGAATATAATAAAGTTTAACTGATTTATCAAAATGATTAAAATTATATTTTGTGCAATTTTCATAAATCCTCTACAGATAATTCAAACAATAAAAACCCAAAATTGCTAATGTACTAAGAGTGATATCACAGACTTTGTTTTTAAAGATGTTCTAATACTAAATAAACTATAAAACATAGTCCTTGAACAAACAAACGAACATACAAAAAATTAGTAAGACAAGAAACATCCAAACAATAAAATGAAAAAAAAATAAAATAAAATAAAATAAAATAAAATAAAATAAAATAAAATAAAATAAATGAAATAAAATAAAATAAATAAGATAAAATAAAATAAAATAGAATAAAATAAAATATAAAAAACAGGTTCAAGCAAGACATTTTAAAAAAGTAAGACCTCATGATCATTTAATATAATGAGACCGATGAATATTTATTACAATATTTATTACAGATTTTTAGCGTTGTGCAGGCAAGTTAATACAATTCTTAACACTAGAGACAATAAATGTCAGGGGCTTACTCTGGAGGATAGAGTATTTTAGCAAAGCAACAAAACAATATTTTGAACCAAAAAATGATATTTGTACAGGTATTCATATTTCATTTAAACATATACTCTTTTGCATTTAAGAAGACTGGGGAGAATGAAATTTCATTTTGCAGCTTTCTATCGTTTGTTTGTTTTTTTTTTTCTCTTTATGAAAATAGAACCGTACATAATTCAAAAAAGTCATTCATTAACTTACTGTTTTCAGTTAAATTGAAGTTATAACCTTCAAACTATCTGTAAAATTGTATTATTAAAAAGAGAACCTTAAAAATAAAAAAACAAAACATTTCAAAGGACATCATTACAAGTTCATTCAAAATTATATTTATCAACACCGAAATATTTTTTGTTAAAAGTATCAATAAAATACAGCATTACCTATAAGCCTAATTTCAGATTATATTTTACTCGGTTACTACATTCATGATAAAAATAGGATGATTTTGCTGCTTAAAAATGTATTTGGAATAATTTCTTCTATGATACTATGGTAAAAACAAGCTAGTCGCTCAACAAAATAAACATGTAAGCATATTTTGAAACTAATAGCGTTCAAAAACCTTTCAGACTATTATGGACACCAGACATGAGGAATTAGAGGCGAGTGAGATTGTTTCCAATATTTTGTTTAAACCTAAGCGCCGTTAATGTAGTCGTTCAATAGGATGTGTTTTTTTTATATTACCTGTTTTGAAAATACAATTATGAAAAATTTACATTTTTCAAAATTTCAAATGAAAAATTGTGACAATAATGATTATCTTTGTCCTGTTTTTATAAAAAGTGTCGGTGACATATTTTTAATTTATCACAATTAAATGCTGTTATTTTTTCAGGTGTGTTTTATGCATTTATTTTACTCTTTATTATTATTTTTTATCAAGTTAACTTAGCACATACATATGATGAAGACGAAGTCCAAATAAACATATGATTTTGTGAAATATACTAACTTTAATTTTCATGAATCAAACTCTCATATTCTAGTATTTATTTTTAACACATAATATCGCACAAAACAATATTAAATTTGATTAACACAAGCTTTATTTTAAATCAAAATTTAAATGCAAAGTTTTTCTAAAGTTTATATATTACTCTGTAATTTCTTGTTTGAGTTTAAATAGGAAATTCAAAAGAGAATGTTGCGTGAAACATACAGTTGTTTGTCTGAAAATTAAAACTTCGCTATAAAACTTACAATGCATGTCAAAAGTTTTAGTTTCATTGTTTACCCGTGTTTCAATTTCGGGGAAACAAAATCATTTTTCTCCCGATTGTGTATTTTTCTTGTAATAGATATTAACACCTTTCTATGCATGCCATGATTTTTAGTTCTTGATTTTTCAAATTTTGTCATTTCGGGAAAACAAAATCATGTTTCTCCCTATTGTGTATTTTTCTTTTAATAGTTATTATCATCCTATGCATGTCATAATTTTAGATCCTGCCTTTTCTGTGTTGCAATTTCGAGAAAACAAAAAAATGTTTCTCTCAAAATTGTATTTTTTCTTGTTATTGTTATTATCATTCTTGTTTATATATACAAGAAACCATCAACGTTTTAATCATTATACAAAATTGTGGAGACAATTTCTATAGGAGTTGCTTCCCTTTGACAAGGAAATTATTTCTTTTATCAAGGAGGAAATTATGGAATATGGACTTCATAGTTTGCCTCGTGAAAACAATCCCGATGTTTTAAAATATTCTCAACTTTAAATTATGTTGAAGTTAGATCAATTCAGAATATAGAAACTATAGAAAGTATAGAAATAACAAAACATTGTTCGTTGTATTTACACAAATATGTCTGGATTTCGTGATCAAATAGTATTTAAATACTTCTGACTTTATGCTAGATTAAGTTAACTTTAGTCAAATTACATTGTTTTGACTGGAAGTGTTTTAAAATAAAGTTACATTTTTGCATGCTTTTGTTCGGCTTATACAATGACTTTACGAAATGATAGCGAAGGTCAAGAAAGGTTTATTGAAGTTATTACTTTGATTATAATGGCTACACCTCCATGATTACCTAACAAATATAACTCTCTTTTTAATGATTTTGGGTTTTACATTTCCTAAATGCCAGAGTATGGATAGGTTTGAAGGAAAAAAAAGATTTACACGCTTTTTTCAGAAAAAAGTTTGTTTTAATCTGTGATTAAATGTGTACTGCCTGTTCGAGAAGGTAGAAACTTGATACGTCTGGTGACCTACGATCCATTAATAATCTGCTTTTTAAAAATTATGTCAGCTACGCGGTCTGTTGTGTAATCGTCATGATAACGTACAGTGTATAATAGGTCACAAAAGGTCATTTTGCTATTGAAGAAAGGCGGGTAATATTGAACTAATACTTAGATTCATTTTTAAAGATGATAAGTGTTTGGATTAAGAATTGCGTAATAAGGCATATTTGTAAAGATAACTGGTTAATTTATATACAAGCTGGATAATATATTTGATCGTATGATCCGGGTTGCAAGTATATGCACATATGTGTGTACGGTGTCGTAACCTGGGGTGCAGAATGGGTTCTTAAATAAATCTAAAAGTTTTTTTGTAAATGTCGGTTTCTTGTGGTTGAAAATTTTAAATAAAAGTAACATTTATAATAACTATGGGGAATAATTTGGTTCGAACTGATTTTGAGGGAATAAATATGTATATGTAGCCGATCCTCTAGGCATATGTAAATGGTAATTCCCAGTTGTTAATTAAATATCGTATTTTCAGTACTTTTAATTAAAAAATAAAGGAATTGTTTTTGATATATGAAGAAATTCAATAAAGTTGTAGCGATTTATTGATTTTGTGCTTGATGATTATGTTTAATACCTTCAATAGGAACTACTTTCTTTCTCGAATAGATAAGACAAGCAATGTGTGCAGCGGTTTAAAAAGCAAATGTCAGTTAATGCCCCACCTCTGTTACCTTTGAAACCGCATGTCAGTGATGAGGCCAAAAGTCAAGGCTCGCATCTTTCGCTTCAAAACTTATTAAAAAAAGAATAAGTTTTTTTCGTGTATTAATTCTCATAATAATATAATAAACTAAATATTACAGTTGAAATCAAGAAGGTCTTAAAATTTCTAATCGAGCAATGGAGTTTATGAAATTGATATGCACATATTGTAAATCTGGTTAGTCAAATGTCTGCCGTGTCCATTTTATGTGTGCAGTAACCTTTACGAATAACTTAGTCATGTTAACTCTGTAAGGTGAAAGAAAGGAAGATATAATTACGTATTTTATATAAGTAGGTAGTTGAAAATTAAATTAGAAAAAATATTTATATTTTTTGAAAAATATGAAAAGAAAAGAAACTTATTATTCACTTTCAAATTGAAATATCTCTAAAAATTAGTGGTTGTTCTTGACAGAAGTTTAATTTTTTCGCGCTTGAAATTGTTTTAATTTTAATTATTACAAAAAACAAAATTATATTGTAAATTTCATTTCCCTGTGCACGGGTTTTTTTTAATCTTCGATCAATTACATTTCAGAATTTTTCTCCTGCAGAACACTAATGACATATTTATAAATAAATAAATAAATAAATAAATAAATAAATAAATAAATAAATAAATAAATAAATAGATAAATAAATAAATAAATAAATAAATAATGAAATAATGAAATAATGAAATAAATAAATAAAACTTTTTTTGGGGGGGTTAAAGTATAAATAAAATGTTGGGGGAGTTTGTTAGAAGAAATCGAAGCCTGATGGTACTTTCTATGCTGGTAAATATTTTCTTACTTAAATGAAGTACCCCTAAAGTGAACAGACAACCTTTAAAAATTAACCAAAAATAATTTTTCAACAGTTCTATTTAACAGTTAATTATATGTATTACATTATTATTATACTTAAATCAATTAAACATAACACAACTTCAGACAGACATGGAACCTTTCCCATCGATTGTCATTAACTAAACAATCCTGTACGTCAAAATCACTCCAATCGAGCATTACAAGACCCTGGGGAAGATTCTAATATATATATCTGTTTGAAGTTATTAAAGTTAATTGTATTTATCTAAAATATATATTAACGGGGGACATGCACATAATTAGGTTCAATGAACCTGTACTATGTATTGTTATAAATAGTCCTAGAGATAAATCAGTTCTTTACACAGGTTTATTACATCATAACCGTTATTGTTCGAGATCAATATATTTTATTTTAGTTTCGCGCTTTTTTGTGCATTCGTCATAATAAGTGTATTGTATTGTTATATATGTGGATATTACATGCGTGTCATGTCTGCGACTTTTGCAGATTGTTATCGAGACAACACGCATGACCAAATTATTATCCTCTGTTTACGAATAGTATAATCAATTTTTTTTAACCCCTGTCGAGAAACAGAAATTTTACGCTTATAAAAATACTTCAAATTTGGAGTCATTTTTATTTATCTGCACCATTTAAGTTATTATATTAAAATCTATGTGCATACAAAATTATGAACTCTCTAACACACACACACCCACACACACACACACACACACACACACACACACACACACACACACACACATTTATTAATTTTTACAACTCCCAAAATATTTTTAAAAAAATATTTCGCAACTTTGAATATTAATATATGAATTTTGTAATTTTTAAATTGATAAGTTATTAAAATAACTAAAATATGAGAATGTGTTTTTATACCCAGTTATGGTATGATATATTTCTTAAAAACCAAACGATATTCAACCCGGTGTTATTTTGTTTGTTTGTTTGTTTTTTTCTTTTCTTCTACTTTTTTCCACTTTTTTCAAATTCGGATGATACATGATTACATAACAAGAAGAAAAGACGTTAAAATTTTTTAACACGGTTTTTTATTAAACTTCAATCAATTATATTTCAAAATTTTCTTCATTTGAACACTGATGGCATATTTATAAATAAATAAATAAATAAATAAATAAATAAATAAATAAATAAATAAACAAAACAAAAATAAATAAATGAAGCCTGTCATTTGAATTTCTTGAATGTATGTGAATTTAAGTCAATTTCAGTTTATTTAAATTTGACTTTTGTGTGTTTTTAAATTAATTAATTAAAAAACAATTAATTTTTTAAAATATTTTAAATTTTAAATTTTGATATATAATTAGATGAATATTTGGAGAAACGAATTTATCTCGAATTGTTTTATATGTTTCTGACGATGGTGTCAGATTTTCGAACTTTTGTCGCATATCTGAAATTTGTTTCCTCTCGGGGTTATACTTCGCTGTTGTAAATGTGAATTGGACATGGACCGGTATATTTGTGTTTGATTAATGCGGTTCTCTCTTTTTTATAATTTTTAAAACTTCTTTTTTATAATTTTTATTACAGATATAATATATATAATATATATATAATGCTATATTTCCTGTGCTTTATTATACAATTTTTAGCTGATTTCGATCGATCATCAAGGTAAATTATTTTTTTCAATTCGTTGTTTTTATTTATTTAGTTTCTCATTTTTTTCTTCTTGTTAAATTATATAAGTTAAGTAATATGTTTATTTCTTAAATTTATTTTAATTTAACTTATTGCTAGAAAAAAATTAAATTGAATTTTGTATTACATTAAAAATCCATTTTAGTCCATTCCACAATGTTTTAATTATATACTTTCTTATTACTCTTTTGATGACAATTAATATTATTTATAATAACAAAAATTATAAGTGTAAATAATTTGATTGCAGAAAAAGAGAATCATTTAAACGAGCTTCCTTATCTAGAAAAGAAACCCTACAAAGCAATTGAAACCACGGAAAAATGCTGTCATGTGCAACTTTTGAATCTTTTATTTAAAAGTAGCAAATCCAAATGCTAATAGGTGTTTATTCTAAATTGAAACGGGAAAATATTGACTTTACGCATTTAAATACAATGACATCTCATAATTTGAATTAAAAGAGATTTAATGCGAAATTTGATTTTATGTCTGGTTGATATTTATGTTTCTGACATCTTAAAATAGGAATTTAATGGACTATGATAAAGAGTTTTTTAAATAAGAAATATTGAAAATTTCAACAGTTTCAATTGAAATTGTGAATAACTTTAACACATAATATACCACTGTAGGAATTATATATATATATATATATATATATATATATATATATATATATATATATATATATATATATATAATTTATATTTTCCAGGGAAAATTCGATATATACCACTACTTATACTAAAATATTTTATACATGCCAATATACATTTTAAATAAAACATTTAACATTCATTCATAAAATACATAAAATATTGAACACCCAGCCACACTTGGCTTATGAGACACCTAAAAATTATAAATGATGATAAATGAATGCATGTGACACTTAAAATACATTATAAATTGAACAGAAAATTTTATAGTATTGTCATGTGCTGATTTTGAATTTCTATAAAATAATGCATTCATAATCAGCACATGGCAGTATTGAAAGATCTTCTCCTATAAACATTGTTAATAAAGCAATACCTAAAACTTTTTAGGGACACCTAAAATAATAAAAGAATTCATATAAACGTCTAAGATAGATTAAAATATATATATATATATATATATATATATATATATATATATATATATATATATTATATATATATATATATATATAAAATATGCCTATTGTATTTTTAATTACTTGTATAAGATGCATATAATTGACCACGATACAAATCCCAATATCGTTTTAAAAAAACATATATGTGCCGATTGATCAAATGCGAATATCAATTGCAATGGAATGAGGAATCAATTTTTTCAAAATAATATATAAAAATAAAATGTCACAACTGGATACTATATTCAGCATTGTGGACGAGCACTGGTATCTATAAGAAAATTATGTCAAGAGCTAATGTTAAAATATTGTTTTGGGGGCTTATACTATCCAATTAACTTTCACAGCCTTGTGATCCTCCACTTAAAAATGTAAGCATTGTTTCCTAATCAATAATCCCCTCCAAAATACCAGATACGAATAATTCAAGAAATATACAAATATAAAAATATTATTTATTTATTTATTTATTTATTTATTTATTTATTTATTTATTTATCTATCTATTTATTAATTTTGTTTTATTTGTTTTTGTTTACTTTTTTACGAAACGAATTCTCGATTTAAAACCGATTTTTTTTATATCTTCTGATATCAATGAGACAATCAAATGATCATATTTTTAGTGGATTATATATATATATATATATATATATATATATATATATATATATATATATATATATATATATATATATATGTATATATATATATATATATATATATATAATACCAGTCTGTACCCGGTGTAAAATTATCTTTTTGAGATAATAAAAATGTAAAACATTTCATAAATTAAGAACAATAAAATCAGATTAAATAAACATTTTTTTATAAATCAAACCTTATCATTATGTATGTCATTTTCTAATTTTCAATGTCAACTGAAACGTGATGAAGGTAATACACAAAAGAGACATGCATGTAAATTGATCGAGCGTATTTTTTGTGATTTGAACAATTACCGGTATGTTTGTGTTTGATTTTTAAGAATTAAATGAGCAACTCCATTCCTAATCATTTTTAAATCTGGTCATGCAAAAACACATAGAACATTTATCATTAGAACTAAAAGAAACCCATTAAAGATGAGGAACTATTAAGTGACTATATTCCATATATAGCGCATCGGCATTGGTCAGTAGCTTTTGTCTGTGAGCAAAAATGGACAATTCAAAGATATGAGAAATAAACAAAGCATAATCCAAAAGAAAAGAAAAGAAAAATTCTTATGTTTCAACAAGATATACTTATGTTTTTCACAAAAAAAAAAAAAAAAAAAAAAAAAAAAAAAAAAGAAGGCCAAAACGAAAAAGGACAGATATTGCAACCACGAATGCCATCACTCTTGACTATGTATGAACTGACACTGGGGGTAAAGACAAAGTAAATATAAGTGAAGTTGATACAGTATGGTTTTAGGACCGTAACAATTCAAATGCCTTCGCAGAATTTTACGCATATTCTGCCCTAATACCATCTCGAATGAAGAGCTGTACAAAAAGACTTATACCACTCCTCTATCCCAAGTTGTAAAGAAAAGAAAATGGTTGTGGATAGGACATATATGTAGAACGCACCCAACCCCAATCCCAAGGATTGCATTGAGATGGACACCATATGGCAAGAGAAAGAAAGGAAGACCAAAAGAAACATGGAGAAGATCTGTAGAGAAAGAGATCAAAGAAAACAACTGGACATGGGGACAGATCCAAAGATGGACACAAGATAGGCCAGCATGGAAGCCTCTGGTGACGGCCTTATGTGTTAACCAGCACGAAGAGGAGTAAGTAAGTAAGTAAGTAATTCAAATTTCCCTTTTAACCACAATACATATATAAACAAATAAAGATTCCCATTAACAATTCAGCATACATGCTTATAATTGAAAAAAAAAACCCATAAAAAAAAATAAGTTCCAAATCTTTCCATCTTTGTTACTCGCAAAACAAATAAAACAAAATCTTGGACACTGGCGGTATACTTATATTAGTTTTATTTAGACATCAGACCATTGTCATTGTTTTCCTGACGTCACAGCAGTATCAATGTGATATCCAGTTTTTTTTATAGTCCTATATTTATTTTAAAAAAAATGGACGAGTGATTTTCATTTCGTATCAGTAGTCATTTCAGTGGTTCTATCTTCCGAACAAGCAAAGAAAGCTGTTGAAGGAATTTTTCGTAATATCTACAACAATATATGTCTTCACTAGTTTCAGTGCTTAAAATGTAGTACACGCATTTCGTTTATTGTCTTACGTATATTTTTTAATGATGGAAAATAAAACAAAAGTTTGACCTTTTTTAGTGGATAAAATATGTGTAGCTGTTTGTTGATTAAGTGGCTGTAAAGCTTATATTTGAATGTATGCATAGATCTCTGTTTGTGACATAAGAAAGTTAGTCTTTCTTATAGTACAATTACTTCATTACTAAGCATAAAATCCGAATCGAGTGTCTGTCTAAATTTGGAATTTTATAATCAATTACCATAATAAAATCCTGTTTAAAATTATAAAAGATATTTAAACCTAGAAGGTTTACATTTTAGCCTTGATCACTTTTTGCTTAATTCTTCTCGTTCATCTATGCTTGTAGCATCAACATTTTTCAGGAAATTAAAATGCAATAAAGAGATTTAGTTCAAGCTGAAAACCATTTATTTTGCTAAAATTTAACAACAAAAAAAAAGAAAGAAAGAAGGAAAGAAAAAAAGAAAAAAAAAAGAAAAAAGAAAGAAAAAAAGAAACATTAAACAAAAATAAAACAAAAAAGATAATTTTTATAAAATGTAAATGTGAAATTTGATATAGGACATGAAATTGTCAACAGCTAATGCAACAAAGAACAAATTAATATCATATGAAACATTTTTAGTTTCAAATTTATAACTCAAATTTATGTTATTAGGATGTCCCATTCATGACATTTTAAAATAACAAAACAAATAATTAATTTTTTTTTCTAGACAGATAAGGAAATAAAACAGGATATAAAATAAAACAGGATCTGGAAGTAGGAACTTTCAAATATTAGAGGGCATAAGAATTGGCCACATTGTCTCTTATAACCTGGATTTGGTCTAACAATAGTAGATCCAAGTGTTCAAGTAATAACAAATTTCACATTTTACTACAATATATATTATTTCATAGTAGCTTAGTAGCTATATTTCTTGTTTCCATTTGTTTTCAAAGGTGTGTGTGTGTGTGTGTGTGTGTGTGTGTGTGTGGTTTTATAACTTTAGTTTTATTGAGAGAATGTTTTAGACAATATACTGCAAAGATGCAATATTTAAAAAAAAACGTATGAAAACTTAAAGGCGGAGAGTTTGGGGTCCGCCTACCTAAATCCGTAAAACGCCTATAGTTTACATCTATATTATTTCCAAGTAATGTTGGTTTTTACGAAGGGTAAACAATGTTTAGTAATCTAGATTTTAATACAATCATATCATTTTATTGCATTTACAAATACGTGGGAGCAAAATAATAAAATCAGAGAAACCCAATTAGACGCCTACATCAGGTTACCTTTTTGCTAAAGGTTGATATGTACTTTATCAGCAGAACATCGGTTCAGTAAAAGTATGTAAAACACAAAGACCTTTCTTTCTACGGAGGGACTAGGTCTTAACAACTGCCCGCTCTGTAAATAAAAAGTTTCTTGAAAAATATTTTTTCTGGTTGCAGGTAAGTGAAGCGCTTCTGAAATATTCAGAAACACGTGTTTCTTTGATGGATCTTGTAATGATACAAACTATATATATCAAAACGTCTGATTGGATAAAAATTTCCGATTGAAAGGTTTCCTTGTCTCAAATGTAGATTTGTTTGCTTTGGTATATTTTTCTTTAACCTTGTGTAAATAGCTCATTTTTGTTCAAATATCACAGAGTATTTCTATTTATAACTTTAGATTTTCTGGCACAAACTACAAAGTTATTTTTTTCAAGAAATGTATAGGACTTGTGCTAAAATCAGTGCGTTTTCTGATTTCAAAATCTAACAGGAAATATTCACTATATATTTTTTATATGATTTTTTACCATAACGCATTAATTTGTCAAGATAATCATACAAATGTTTTAAGACTAGACCCTATAAGTGTGTCAAGAAAACCTATACAACCTTCAATCTATTGACCCTCTTGCAATGCATATGTCTGATGATGGGTTGATCAGGGAAGAGCTCGTTTTCAAACCTCTTCAAATAAATTTGATTGTATCAAAATCACCTCAAATGCTCAATTGTGCGTCTGGCGTCTGGAATGTTAAAAAAGCGATCTTAATATATATTTTCCTTGCATTTGGCACGTGGTTGAATTTCTTGTAAAAAGCTTTTTCACAACGAAAATCCCAAATTAATTACAGAGATACTAACAAGCGACGCAACATTAATCTTTTTCTTTTAAAACTTTTAATGAGAAGTAAATAATGTAAAGTTTTGTTAAAATATTAAGAACTAGGTTGATTCGCTATTTGTATTGTTGTTTAACGGCGCATCAGCAACGATTTTGTCATTCGTGACGAGAGCAAACTCTCTTAGAAATAATCTAAATAAAGTTTGTAAATTCGTCAGATGTGCATTAAATCGCGAGTGTGTCATGGTCTGCCTTGTACTAGCGCGCACTCGGTTTTTTTTTTTTTTTTTATTTATTTATTTATTTTTTTTTTTTTGAAAAGGAGCTAGCTTACCATGTCAGTCATATCACAAACAAACATACCTCCAGTAACATAGTCTTTTCATGCCTTACGTCAGCTACAAAACCATTATCTCAGAAAAAAAGCTTATATTGCTTTGTGAAAGCACAGACACTTAAAATATTGAAATAATATAATTTAAAACAAAATAATCCTTTTCTCGAAAAGTAAATCAAATATAAATGAATAAATAAAGTAAGCAAAGAATGAGGAATTTATTTTTCTTCTTCAACAATCTTTTAAATCAATGATTAAATAAACTATATCAATACAAAGACATTATTTAAAGAATGGTTTATTTTTCATAAATAGCAATCAAATAATTTTAAAAAATCAATAAAAGTTGAAGTGAACACTAGAGTGAGTCAAGTATCACTCGGATTTTTAATTCTTTTTTATTTTTATAACTTTATTATTATTATTATTATTATTGTTGTTATTATTATTATTTTAATTGTTGTTTTCGTTGTTGTTGTTGTTGTTATTATTATTATTATTATTATTATTATTATTATTATTATTATTATTATTATTATTATTATTATATAATCCTGTTTTGAAGCCGAGTAGATTTTCTTGGTATGAGAAATAATTTTTATAATGTAATGATTGGAATCATTGCAAGCAATCTCACAAACTTCACAAGCTTAAAGCATCAATAACAACATGTTAGTTACTTGTGTTTTAAGCGTTATTGCTTGCAGCTTGCTTCTTTCTGTAAATTCCAGCTTTAGCTCTTTATCTGGCTAACGGTTAATAAAATAATTTCATACATATAAACCTTAACCAGCTGATTAACCCTTTGTCTAAAAAGTTAGGGACAGGAAACATGAGATATACAAAGTAAAACAAATACACAAATTAATGATTATGTTTGTTACATAAATCGAAGGGTAGTCTAAATCGCGCGCTTACGGATAACAGTCGTTCTCGAGATCTCGCCGTCTAGGTTGAAATCCCACTCGGGCAGATTTTAGTGTGAGAAAGTTTATGAGTTCGCTTGCCAAAGGTGGGCGGTTTTCAATGGGCACGACAGTTTTCTGCACTCCCTGAACCAACTGTCTCGATATAAGTGAAAGAATCTTGACTAGGGCGTAAAATATCAAATCCACTACATTTCAATCATTTACATTACAGGGCCCTAGTGTTCAGCTGATAACATGATTGGAATAACTGTAGAAGAAATTTTGCATAAGTCAGTGTGCAAACATTATACATTTTTATGACATTCACTTAGGTATTAAAAGTTCACATAAACCTTAAAATAATCTATTGTAATTTTAAAAAAAAACAAACTTGATTAATTGATTGATTTATTTATTATGGATTAAAGTAAAGGACTAATGGAGGTCAAACAAAGTCACTGATACCATTTACTAATTGCTGTTGGTTCATGATCTTGGTATTCTCATAAAACATCTGCTTAATTAACCGTTGTAAATAAGTATTTGGACAGGGGAAAGATCAGGTATAAGCGCTTATGTTTGCTTGTGAACTTATTAAAAAGCTTCCAATTTAAAAAAAAATACATTTATCATAATAATTTGTATTATTTATCTTGTCAGTGTGAAAAAGACAATATAACGTCATAAAAATTATCAGCAGAAACCTGTTTATATAATAGCCAAAAAGTCATAATAAGGAAATACCTGAACTATTAAGCCCCATATTGTTCTTATAGAATAGATCATCAACACTAATTATGTGTAATCAATAAGAATTTGAAAATAGGATAGGATTAACCAGACAAGCCATAATCACCTAAAAATAGGACAAACTAAAGTTAAAGGCCAGGGAACGTATATCCGTGCTGTGAATAGTTCTTATCTAGTCCATATCGTCGGAGATCACAAACGTCAGTCAAGGAAATACAGTTTATGAAATTTATCTACCTTTTAAAAGTACTTCTATCTCAGGCAAGAAAATTTACTGCAAATATTTCATTTAAGACTAACTCCATTGCCTTTTGAATATCTCTACAGTATATGATTTCAAGATAAATCTATTACTGTATTCAAATTATTGTCGACCCATAGATTCTCAGTGATACAATTAGAACTTTATCTTTCAGAGAAAATCTCCGCCTTTTCAAATTTTTTGCACAGGTCAGCGGCATTGCAAAGCTGTGCTTTAAAGCCTAATAAGTTAACAAGATCCAGTCGATTTGCTTCTGGATCTTTACACAACAGGTCAAAAATGTATTGAATTTACGGAGATAGATTAATTACCTGTTCAAGGTGAAACACTTGAACAATTATTCGAACACGACACCACAAATACCTAATAAATAGGACAAGTTTCATGTTAAGGAGTCAAGAAAATTACGTAATTCTATGTCATAATGTATGCCTTAACTACAATCAAGGGATATAACATTGCTATTGTTAGCGTATGATATTTTGTCCTTGCAGATACCCAATTATCAACAAGGGCAGAATGACAACGTGAAGATAGCAAACATATATAATGTTATAATTGGTATTATCAATACATCTTTTTTTACAATTATTTATTATTATTATTATTTTCTATTATTATTATTATTATTATTATTATTATTATTATTATTATTATTTTTTTTTTTTTTTTACAATATTAATTATTTCATTTTAGATACTCATTAAAGCAAGGGTTAGAACGTGATTTATGAATTATTTGGTAACTGAACACAAGAAATGTTGAGTATCCTTCACTCTTAAAAGATTTTGGTGTCCATATGCATCAGCAGTAAGCTTTCCGAAGTTCTTTCTCAGAAACATAAACTTTGAAAAACAGATTTCATATTCATGGCAAACATTTACTTGAGTCTAGATTTTGGGTTTATTTATTTATTTATTTTTATTATCTATTTATCTAATTTTATATATTCATATATTTATTTATTTATATATTTAACACAATCAAAACATTGTACATCAACAGTCAACTTTCCAAATTTCACCCTCATAAAATTAACTTCGTTTCACAGAATATAAAGTCAGAGCAAAAAGATTGACTTGGGTCTTGTAAATCTTTTTTTATTTCATACTCTATCAAAACTGTAAATGTTTTGACTCCAAAGTCTTCAGACAGTATGTTTTATGGTTTTAAATGTCTGTTGAATTCCTTAAATTCGAACTGTCAATGAAACAGCCCTATTTGTTGGACATCTTAACTATAGTCCATTCAGCAAAGAAAATATCCTAAATGTCTATTGTTGGTGCCAATGTTATGCAATGACAAAACAGCAAGATTATTTTTATGTTAACACTGTTGTCACAAAGTGTCTTTTTTTTCTTTTCTTATTCATTTCACTTCATACTAGCTTATTGTGTAAACTAAACAAAAACACATCAAGAATACGAAACAAAGTCAATAACACAGAAAAAAATACCATTATGTTGAGGAACTAAATAAAGGATGAATAAATAAATGAATCAAGAACAGAATACCAGCAGATCCTCGTCTGCACCAGTCCTTTTCAAAAATGTATAGTATTATTATTCATGATAAAAACACAAGATGTACACCTTCAATAAAACTTGGTGGAAAAATGATCGCAGATCGCAGATAAATTTATTTATTTATTAATATTTTATTTTATTTTTTTTTATTATTATTATTATTTTAATTAATTTTTTTGACAACTTTGAAATGTTGACAAAACCTTAGTTAAGCGAACTTAAATTATAATACACTTAGATCTGTTTCAAGATCCAAATGGCATAGTAGTAAGAAAATGCCTGTCACTAAAGAATAGATTGTTTATTGAAAATTTATCGAGTTATACAATCATGACTGAGTATCATCTATTTCTTGACTTGGAAAAAGGCTTTGAGCTTTTTTTTATTAATTTATTCTATTTGATTTATGTTTTTAAAATTTTATTTTTATTTATTTATTTTATATATTTATTTAAAATTTGTCGTTTTCAAAGTTTTAGTTTTTTTATATTCAAAATCCGTAACGCACACCAAATATTCAGATTTAGACACCAAACCAGTACACCTATAATTGAGGATATTTACAGATACCGGGACCTTGGTGACCAAGTGATAAAGCATGCGGTAGGATCTCAGGGCCGCTCAACACAAATATTAGAATCTCGCTCTGGTAGATCCTATTTTAGAAGGTTTTTTTACCTTTCAAAAGGTAAGTTTTTTTTTTTTTTTTCTTTTTTTTTTTTTTTGTTTTTTGTTTTTTTTTTTTGGACAATCGGGTTCCCTCCACCATGCCAGAACTGCATGCATTAAAACAATTGGAGAAAATATGACTATGGATTGAAACACCATTACTTTGATCTTCTTTCCATTATTTACAGCTACGCCGTTTAATAGTCTTATTTACTTTTTAATGAATATTGTTTTCTTTTTAACTCTCTTAGATACGTATTCGACTTTGAAAACATAAAAAAATTAAATCTATTCTGTGATTTTTTTCCCCATTTATATTGCGTTATAGGCAATTCTGAAACAAGATTATAATCAAATAAAATAATAATAAAGTAGAATAAAAAATCATTTAAATGTAATTATACCTTTTTATGACATGCAACAATTTAAAATGTAAAGCTTTTGTTTAAGCATATACCTTATTATAGCGTATTAAAAAAAAAGAAAGAAAGAAAAATAAAAAAGAATATATCGTAAATTGGAAATGATTTCTTTTTTCTGTATTGTAATTAGGGGTTTGTGGTAGTGGAAATGATCTAAAACACAAAGTCATATATATCAATTAATAAAACATTGAGTGGAATATCAGGGAAATAAATGGTAAAAATTACCGTAATGTCGCGTATCTTCAGGGAATATAGGGTTGAAAATCAGCTTAAAAAGGCATACTTCAAGTCGTAATTGCATTTTTACCAAGCAAAGAGGTTTCTGATGCGATATACAGAGAACCAATGGTCATGGCCGTAGGCTAAAATAACACGGAATTTTGTTCACGAATTTAAATTGATGAATAAGAGATAGCAATTTCTGTAAAAAATTGGATTTAAGATATAATTGGCCCTCGGACACAAGGCGATATGGATGGTAATTTTACAAAATAATGTGTAATATTGCTGGTTAATACATAGCAATTTAGAGAGATGTGTTTTCTGTTCCTCACAAATTACAAGGTCCCGGGGGTTTATTACTATTAATAAGAGGTGCACGCTGAATGTCACATACACAGATATTTTAACATTAATAATTTAATATGACGAATGCATCTGTAAATAACTATGCAGAATGAAAACACATCTGAAAATGTTTTGTAGTAGATATTTACTTCAAGTTAAATTATACACTATTATTGCATATAACTTGTACATTATACTATGCAAAATCATTATCTGTTGTGATTATTGATTTAAAATTGTATTAATTTTTTTTTTACGGTTTTTTTTTAACTTGTGTTTTTTTTTTTTTTGGTTTTTTTTTTTAATTTTCATACAATTATATTTAATTCTTACTCATCCGTCTGTTATCAAAAAATAAATCCTCTTGCACTTTAAATAAAATTTTGTTATATTAAACGTATGTACAGCCACATTTATGCGACACAACAACAATTTAAAAAAGTACAGAGAATGATTTTGAAAAACTTATTCGTCTATTTCTTGTATCGGGGGTGGGGGGGAGAGAAAGAGAGTGGAGTAATGTTGTTTTACGCCCCAGTCAAGAATCTTTCACTTATTTCGAGGCGGTCAGTTCTGGGATGGTGGAGGAAACCGGAGTACCCGGAGAAAACCACTGACCTTCGGCAAGCCAACTGACAAATTTTCTCACACTAGGATCTGTCCCGAGTTCGAACTCAGGCGGTGAGAGGCACTGTGATCCATGCATCCGGGGTGAATTAAAAGAGGACCAACTTGTATATTTAAGCTGATTTTTTTTCCAGAAGGACGTATTAAAGTTCATAAATATTCTCGCTTGCCAGAAATTTTTCTTTAAATATTCTTTCAAAAAAGTATATGATTGAAGTAAATGATTTTTTCATAAATAACGACAGAGAGAGAGAGAGAGAGAGAGAGAGAGAGAGAGAGAGAGAGAGAGAGAGAGAGATTTCTTCATTCAAAGTTATCCATTGTTTTGCATATAATTATGCGGATATACCGAGAAAAAAAAAACAAACGAAGAAACACGGATACTGAGTTTAAACGGACAGCATAAATTAACGATTTCCTGCTACAGGTACAATTACAGGATTAAAACGTGTCAAATGACGCCATTAGGTATTGCTCGTTCAATGTATCTGACCACGAGGTTCTTTGAGGTGTTATAGCAGAACACTCCTTCCAATACGGGTATTTTTCAGCGATTCCAAACGAGACACGTACACACCATATAATGGTTACCCACAGTCATAAATCACAAACGAATACAGAAAACTGTAAATCTTCGTGTCCTTTGTACTTTTTCGAAAGTGTTTCTTAAAACAACCTTTAATTATTTTTAACCATTAGTCCTTTAGATCGCATATTTAGAAATACTTTTTTGTGTGTTTTCTACTTTTCTCGGTTAGGATATTAAGCATATAAAAACTATAAATTCTCCGGAATAAATTATTCTATTTTTATTTATTTATATATTTTATTTATTTATTTATTTATTATTTATTTATTTTCATTTTCATTTCATTTATTTATGTTGTTGTTGTTGGTTTTTTCATTTTATTTTATTTTATTTTATTTATTTTATTGTTATTTTATTTTATTTTATTTTATTTTATTTTATTTTATTTTATTTTATTTTATTTTATTTTATTTTATTTTATTTTATTTTATTATTATTTTTTATTATTTTGTTTTATTCAATTTATTTTTCTTTTTTTATAATAATGTTTATTTCTATTTTTATTTTATTAGGGTGGTTGGCAGTTCATATATTTTTGTATATTTAACACTTTCGTTCCTTTTAACTATTGCTTATGTAATGTTCTATCCAAACGATAATATAATATTTTTAACATTGCTTGACTAGATTACAATACAAATCACAAGCGGAACTTATTTTTATGCATTCTGACGAGCCCGATGCGTGAGGATTTTTAAAAGTTAGCTCTTGCATGCTTAAAACGCATTGGCAATATAATGAGGCTAATTAAAATTTTCCATTTAAAATGTGCAATTAAGGGTCTATGATGTTATGTCATAGGAATGCTAAAAAAACACCTCAAAAGTTCTTCCTTTAAAGTGACACAGATAAAAAATAGCCTCTTTCGTTTTTACAGATCTATAAAATTCTTCACCGTTACTGCCAAATTATCCAATCTTGCCCCCTTGGTTTGGAGAAAACGAAAAATGCAGAGCGGTCCATTTGATTTGGAGAGAACGGATAATGCAGAGCGGTTCATTTGATTTGCAGAGAACGGATAATGCAGAGCGTTTAATGAAAAATTCACAAGTTCAACTGAATTTGTTAAAATTTTACAACCAAGGATATAACTGGCAACACACAAAATTACGGTTCATCGTATAGTTAACGGTTCGATTTGCTTTTGCATGTATTAATATATCTTTTACATTTTAAAAGATCTAAGCAACCATATAGATATATTTTCTTCTTTTTATTGTTTGACTATAATATTTTTTTTCGAGTTACTGCATTTCCAAAAAAAAATATTTGTTCGGGTATTTGCATTATGGCATTTCCAAAAATATTTGTTCGGGTATTTGCGTTATGGCATTTCCAAAAATATTTGTTCGGGTATTTGTTAAGAGTATTTAAAGACTTAGACCCTGATTTTTATTACCTTACTTTATTATACATTTAGGGGAAAAAAGCATGTAATATGAAACATGATCGGTATGCGATTTTGTAATTTATGGGGATATTTGTCATATACTGTGATATCATTTTTACAATAAATTAATTATCTATTTCAAAACTTAGCTTTGACCATGCAAGGATTGCTTGGCAAATTGACCATGCAGCTGTTTTTATCATTGGATTAGTAAATAAGAACAATTATTTTGGCATATCGTTTGATCCCACGGCATCGCCAATAAAAGGTTTCCGATTCACTAAACAACTTAATTGATTTTAATTTATTGATATTTAAGTCATTTACGTAATATACATGCTGGAGCAGAATTAATTGATCCGATTAACAAACCTTTGATAATCACCCCAGATTATAACACTTTATTCAATTAGCACCGGTAACTATACAGAACAAATGCCCGTATAGGCGCTTTACAGCCAGAGACTGCTAACAAGTGCCCTAATTCTTTATCGTGTTACAATCTCTTTTTTAGCAAAAACTAGTGTATTTTATTTAAAAATAAAATCATCATCTGAATTTTTAAACTTTGCTTTGCTGCATAATATTGATTAACTGATACTTAAACGGTGATATTTAATTTGTAATTGTATTCGCCAAGTGGCAAATGCAGAAGTCTTAAAGATGATCTTGATGGCAACACATTTTTCTGCATTCGCAACTTTTTTCCTTATTTGATTATTTTAATCAATTTTAAAATTTTTATCGCATATTTTTTTTTACTTCATATCAGGTTAACACCATAAATGAAAAAAAAATCATTTCCTTTAGCAATGATATTAATAAACAGTGTAACTTCCGAGAGTGTCAAATCTTGTCTTTTCGTTTTGTCTGATGTATGATATTCTTACAGAATAGGATCTTCAACCCACTAAATCAGCCGAAAATGCATTAAATGTGCTGTAAACGTAGATTGTTTTAGAAAATGAAAATATAAATAAGTTTTTAGAAAAAAAACACAATGAAAACAGAATGCAGGATATGTGCGCAGTGGATATTAACAGTGGCTAAACTTTGGCTTATAAGGATATATCAAATCAAATTCGAAAGTAATGATTTTGTCAGCATGCGTTAATTTAATTCAAACTGGAGTGTTGGAAATAGGAGAACTTTCGAAGCTTTCTACCTAAATTATAGTAGGTTACATACATACATACATACATACATACTTTATATTTTGTGTTCGTTGAAAAACAAGTACACAATTGATTTTTGTATCTTTACTACTACAACAACAACAACTACTACTACTGCTGCTGCTGCTGCTGCTACTACTACTACTACTACTACTACTACTAATAATAATAATAATAGAATAATAATAATAATACTAATGATTACCACCTAGAACTCTAAAAAAGAACACGTCACAACAAAACATACAAAATACAAAGTAAAACCGCTAGAGATACAGACTTTCGACAGGAATGGGGTATTGATATGTTTGAATTGATAACAAAACTGTGACATTATGTCAACATGAGCAACTTGTTTCCTTACCGCTATTAAATGGTGTTCAGATATACTTACAATTGATCACAGCATCAAAGTAATTTTTTCTTTTTTTATATTTTCATTTATCACGTACTAAATATTTTCTTACTAAAAGGATGAAGTGTAATTCTACGTACAGTAAAACTTTACTATATTTAATCAAATATTAGTAGTAAAGCACCAGTAATGTTTTTGTTGAATTTGTCATAAACCACTTTTTGAATTTAATCATAAAAATACATTCAAAAAGTGGTATATGACAAATTACTTTCTGAATTTTATCATAAAAATACATTCAAAAAGTGGTATATGACAAATTACTTTCTGAATTTTATCATAAAAATACATTCAAAAAGTGGTATATGCCAAATTTAAAAAGCTTTCCTACTTGAAATCATTTATGTACAAATTTGAACAAAAAGCCTGATCTTTTCAGTTTATATGAATTTTGTATATTCGTTAAAGACAAATTGTGTAAAGCTTCTTTTAAGGAATGAAATTCTGATTTCATCTGAATTATTTCCCTTATTTATTTATTTATTTATATTTATTTGTTTAATTATTTATTCATTTTTCATTTTATTTATCCATTTTTATTTTATTCATTTATTTTTTCTTTTATTTATTTATTAATCAATTTAATCAATTATGTATTTGTTTATTTTTCTTTTTTCAATTTTAGTTTGTTGATTTAAACTAAAATTGAATTCAGTTTAATTAAACCATTTCAAGAATTTAACATCCTAGATTTAAAAATTAGACTTTCGCTGTTAAGTCTTTAAATTTAATACTTATTTTGATCTAAAGTAATATTTAACTATATATATATATATATATATATATATATATATATATATATATATATATATATATATATATATATATATATATATATATATATATATATATATTCTTTGGTTTTCACAACATAAAAATAGGTTACTATGAATCGATACAAAGGGAAACAACTCCTTATTTATGAAATAAAATAGAATAAAGTTGGTTCAGGCTGGTTTTGGCAGTAAAAATCTCAAATAAATGAAACAATAAAATGTAATTACCAACAGCCAACCCAACAAGGAACAGAGTGCAGTGAATTAGTTTATAGAAACAGTCCTATAAGATAGAACAGGAACAAAAAAAAAAAAAAAAAAAAAAAAAAAAAAAAAAAGAAAGAAAGAAAATGACAATATTCATTAATATTTCATTATAAATATAAAATTGGATGACTATATCACTTTAAGTTAACTTTCAAAACTGATGTAAATAAGCCATTGTAAAAGTTCATATCATAAACATCATAAACATAAAACTCAATACATGTAATAGCTTTCTCTTTGACACATAATTCATTAATTGGAAGATAAAATGTTATGTTGCTTCATGTCAACAAAAACTTCAAAGTCCAACATAACAAGATAAAAACAAAATCGAAAATGTACTAAATATCTTTTGAAATCAACAAAGAAGTAATTGTCAATTTTACAAACGTGTAAAGCCTTGAAATCAGTGCTATTTTGATTGAGATGACAACTGAAAATTTAAGTTATTATTGCATAGCCGAACAGTATGAATTTTAAAAATGAAACTATTCACACAAATCAACAAACCCACGAAAAAAGAAATATAAAACAAAAATGAGAACTTGACAAAAACTCTACTTTAAAAGAACATTGAGCCATATGATATCAAATTTACATTGTCTAAAAATTCCCCCATTCCCTGTTTATGAAACTGTTGCGAATTGAAAAAACATAACACGGAACAGGACCTATCACTAACGTAAGATTACAATGTTCGCATAAATATTTTTGGCAATCCTTGCTTTCCATAAAAATTGGTATTGTATCTAATTTTTTAATAGCATAGTTAAAGAAATAACATAATATAAATATCATCGTGTTTGTTTTATTTGGTCGTTGCATTATTTTCTCTCATTTGATTGGTTGCTCTGTTAAATGCGAATTTTGGTGGTCAGTTTTTAAAAGGGACATTGCAAAGAAGATTCGAAAAAGATGAAATGTAAAATAAAGATTGAACAGTCAAGTTTATGTAATTATGGTGCTAAAACACACAAGGATTTCCCGGCAAACTGTTTATTCAGTAAGCCGGGAAAACCTTGTATATTATGGCACTATTATACATGAACTCGACTGTTTAGTGCTATAAGGAGTAGTTTGGTACAAGTATTTTAGAGGGCCATAATCATCCTACTTAATTTTCAATAAGTTACCTAAGATATATATAGATTATATGGACAAAAACTTACACGGTAATTGTTTAGCTTCAAATAATGTTTACCAAGGTACCCGCATACAGAAAAATCCAGGGATTTGTTTGAAACTTTATTGGTGCTGATACATCCACTTATACGTAACATTCCTTTTTTTATTTTTTAAGCCAGGTATATACCATATTTGGTCAAATGATATTTATTACAAACCCCATATATATATATATATATATATATATATATATATATATATATATATATATATATATATATATATATATATCATATCATATCATATCTGTTCACACTTAATATTTAAATGTTTTAAATGGATTTATATTTACAGTATTTTCCACTTTATCTCATTTCAATTACAAGGGGGTTCGGAGTTGGTTTTTTTTTTCATCGAATGCAATAAGTGTATTTAGATATTCGTAATAAACTCCTTCATTGGTGAACGTCTTCAATCAAACTGAAAACAAAACGATTTTATGTAATTCTATTTGCAGTATTTATACAGCAAAAATATAAAGATATGTTTATAAATTTTAAAATACAAATACATCAATACGAAGGGACTGCTAGCTAATGTCCTAAAATGGATTTGAATCGAAATTTTCTGTAGGACCGGTATGAAATTAACGGTTGTTGTTTTGCATAAAGCCGTGAACCAAGGCACACGTCAACATTGCTCAAACAATGTTATTGTCATAGATAAAGACGAGAACCAAAACATTCCATGTCATTTTGTTCGTTTGACCATTGCCCCAGCGATTATTGCTATTGCAGTTATTTCACAAACGACGTATATACAAGAACCACGGCGTTCAATATCTTTTGTCTGTATGACCGGTTTCCAAACAAGGATTGCTTTTGCCAGACATAAAGAAGGGAACCGGATCCCGTTTTATATATGACAGTGCCAATACAATATTACAAGTGTTCGTAGAAAGTGGCATGTATTTTGTGTTTTTATCCAATGAGTTGGAAATAATTACCCTGTGCTTTGGATTCTGGCTACTATTATCATATTATTTTTATCTATAACACAATATATATATATATATATATATATATATATATATATATATATATATATATATATATATATATATATATATATATACTTATAGCATTTAACTCTCATTTTTGAGTTTTTATTTGGTGAAATATAAATAAGCGCATCTTGTAAATTGCAGGGAAAAAAATAAAACAAAACATTTACTAGACAAGATTGTTTAATTTAACTATAAAATAAAGAAATAAGATAAAAATGTAAAATATTTGTTTTTAAAACATTCTATTTTTGTTATAATATAAGACAAACGTTAATATAACTGCAGTAACTATATTTTTAGCATAATAATCTTGGTACATACCCATAACATATAACACATTTGTCATCAATTATGACATAAGAAAAACCTCTCTTTTGAGAACTCGACCGTTTAATTAATATTTTAGCGATCTCCTCACTGATATACATTGATTCAGAGTGCAACAGATTTAAACAATCTTCTGGGTTAATTCAACTGTGTGATTTTAAATCAGTTCAATACCTGCAAGGAGCGTTTGATCTATGGTGATAACAATATCACAGATAACATTGTTTTTATTATATTCTTTTAATAGATATTTTTTAAAATTGATATTCTTATTCATGTGCATTTTATACTTATGACAATATTAAATGCATTTATAGTCATATATAATTAAATATTCCAAATATAAACAGAAATATGTATAGTTATACGACATGTCGCTGAGATTTATCTTGTTTTGTTGGGAAAAAAATCAAATATTCAATATAACAGAAATGTTCTGTAACACACTTTATTGGTTGTTACTCGAAATCAGTTGAAATATGTTAAATTAATTTTACTTCCTGGAATAAATTGACTGAAATCAATATGTGTGTGTGTGTGTGTGTGTGTGTGTGTGTGATTTAATTGTAGCTTTCTTTTCTTTCTATTTTTTTTTTTTTTTTTTTTTGGATTTAACCTTTTCCTTTATGATTTGAAGATAATGATTAAATGTCATAATATTTAACGCTTATTCTTAACTTGAAAACTTAATTTTTGAATATGTCTTTTTTTAAATCAACTTTTAATTTTTATGGATTCTTGTTTATATCGTTGATAAACCAATTCCCTTCCGTTGGTAATAATGTCCTTTAGAAAAATAGGGTACTATCATCACAGAATGAGTATCTATTCTACATTGGCTAGGTAAGCAAGAGATATCGTATGTCTGATACAATATTGGAATTTTTAAGTCAATACGATTGTTGAACTTTTATTTATATCAAATTAAATGCGCATAGCGCCACTGATTTGACACAAAGGGCACAATATGTATTGATTTTTATTGATGGCGAATTTTAAGTCAGTGAGAGAAGAAATTCAAGGTTATTGTTATTTTATTTACACTTTTTAAATTTTTATTTATTTTTTATTTTTTATAAAAAGCGAAATAATTTTAAAGCGTTTAAAGTGTTTGTATAAAATTCAAATTATAATGAAAATGTTATAAAACTATAATTTTTATTATTTTTGTTTTGTTTTTTTTTTTTTTTTGAAATCTCTGTTACACGTGCAAAGATTACTTTCTATACTTAATCGATGTTGGATCTTACAATTATTGCAAACCAAAAAGACATTTAAATTAAACTAATTGTAAGATACAAAAATTGAAGTTGAGTATTTTATATGTTATATGTTAGAATAAAAGATAAAAGGGTTTGAAAAATATAAACAAAAACACTTTTTTATAGCCTAACTCTCAGTGTTATTGGACACGCTCCTGAAATATTTAAATTGCTAAATATACGTTTCAATATGAAAGCCTTGTGCTTACAAATAAAAGCAATATTTCTTTCTGTTTCTTAAAACATAAAAGTGAGGATTGCTCAACATTCAATATTGCTTACTATTCATAATGTAACAGTCTTATTATTTCTAACTTTTACCAATTTGTTCAAAAGCGTGCTTGTAGTTTAGAATTTCCCTTATAATTATCATGCCTATGTTTTATCATTTATTCAAAACTCAGGATTTTTATTTTTCCCTAATCGTATTAAAACTAGCATTGCTTACCGATCATTATTTTATGTACACTCAAAGCATACTGTTCAAAATTTGATAAACTTAACATTACCTACTTTTATAATTCTATCAACTCTCAGCAAACTGGTAAAAAACTGATTATAATATATATATAATTGTATAAAAATTCAACATTTTTACCATTAATAAGACAAGATAGGCTTTTGTTTTAACTTAAGCAAAATTGCTTACTGTTCAAAATTTCTCTCTTATCAATATTTTAATAAATTTGACGTTGCTAACTGTTTGTAACTATATCGACTCTCATAATAACATAGGAAGCTTAACATGGTTGATTGGTAACCATCACTTACTATAAGTATAACAAAAACCAAAATCGCTTTTTAATTATAAAATAAAACTTTCGCTAATATTAATGATTATATCATTTTAGAATATTTATGATTTCATAAAAATCAAAATCGCTTGCCGTTTATAATTTGTATACACTCAACATAATAAAGGTTTCTTTTGTTTTTTTTAATTAAAATTAAATTCGTTTTCAGTTTCAGTTCAAACTTTAATTAAAAGATATATATATATATATATATTGTATGCTTTAAAAAGTGCTTACAGCAAACAGTTTAAAATATCATAAAAACTCAACTAACTTAATGTAAAAAATAATTTTATTCAATCTTAATATTGTATAATGATCGTATTTAGTTAACACATAAAAATAAACACGTAATCGAAAAAAGCGAGAGCAATCCGTGTAAAGAAATGAGAAAGATAAATTCGGAGGCTAACATTATATTGTTTATAAAGCAAGAGCACCGACAACACATCACAGCAAGACTAGTAAGTTAACAGAAACGTTAGTTATTGTTCAAGTATAGGAAACCGTTCAAACGTTTTTTTTAAGTAGGAATTTCTTGTTAGTGGACTCTTAATATAATAGGAAAGACAATTATTTTAGAGCTGTGGTCAAAAATATGATATTATTATCTTTTGAATTTAAAAAATGAGCAAAATAAATACGTAGGTAAATAAAAGTAATCAAGCAAGTTAAGTTACAGATACAGACAATAGAAAGTGTATTACATAAAGTAAACCGTATAATTATACTTAAGTCTGTATATAGGCATATAGCAATTTTAACTGATGATATTAATCTGCTTCTACGTACATAGAAGAACTAGTGGCCAAAAAAGCTTATTTTATATTTTATAACAGACAATGAACTAAGAATCATACTAGTTAATGCTATCCGTAAAAAGCTCAAGAATAAATAATTGTTTATTATAATTTTATTTTTAAATAAAATAATGTAACATAATATAAATTACAAAACGTCTATTTAACGTAAATAAAGTTGTTAAAGGGAACATTACTTGAATACTAAAATAAAGAGATAAAAAAGAAACTAAACAAAATGTTTTGTTTATTAAAATAATATTAAGTGTAATAATACAATTATAAATGGTAATTATAAAATTTAAATATAGATTTAGAGTTTACCATATTATATATAGTAAACAAAAACTGTTTCATATTGTTTAATATACTGTAATGACGGAGGACGCTCAAAAGTCGTTTTTGTAACAAACCATACCTTTTTATTTTAGCGAAATAAGTTATAATCTCCGGACTTGTTTCGATCCTATATTAACAACTTGTGGCTAAAACACATATGATTTTGCAATAACAAGTGTAATGTGCCCATAAGCAACAATTGTTTAAGTGTCCAAAGCGTAACTGGTGAGAAGAAATCATTCAAAGATAAAGCAAAATAAAAGCTAATGACCAAAAAGGTTACCAACTCTGACATTGTTTTAATATGCTTAAAGAATATTTTTTAGTCTTTTTTCCATGAAATTGTGTAAAATCTTTATTATACTACTTTATTTATTTAACTGTTTCTTATTATTTAATAAACAGTGATGACGGAAGACGCTCAAAGATCGTTTTTGTAACAAACGATCCTATATTAACAACTTGCGGCTAAAACATTATGATTTTGCAATAACAAGCCACTAAGAAAACAGAAAAGAAAAGGCAGTGGATCTAGTATTCAATTAGTGCTGTTATCTGTTATCTGTGCAACTTTTTTTGTAAAATAATTTGACAAAATACATCATCTTAGTCTTCTGCTTTCTGGAGATTCATTATTCAAGCTATGTAACTTTATAACAAAAATATCTTTTAAATTATTTCCGTTCAATTATGTTTCAATAAATTATCCGTTTTCATGAAATGTACAATAATTAATTCATTGAAATGTTGATAGACCATTTGAATATTACAAATATAATATTTTTTGATCGATTTGATTGACAAAGCATCACATGAAAACGTTAATGGCAAATAGAACTATGGAGAAAAACAATAGGGATAAAAGAAAAGATGAACACATATTCTGACAATTGTACAAGACTAAAAAGACTTTAGAAATAATAACAAATAATGTCCCCGTTTTAAATCATAGTACTAACAATAACCAAAGCCATTCCACTGAAAAACAAATACAAATATTTCAATAAGGAGTTATACTGTTACTTTTTTACTTTTTTCCTAATAAAAAAATTCACGAAAAATATAAATGATGATAAGTGCTTGGAAGTACATTAAATAATATGCCATATTTCCGAAAAAAAACTTATAATTCTATATTAGATATGGACATTTGTTGAGTTTATACATTATAAATCGGTAACAAATCATCAGGATGTGTGTGTGTGTGTGTGTGTGTGTGTTGTCTTTTATATTTCGGGAATGTAAATTTGTCCATGTTCTCGTATTTATTTTTATGTTCAAGTTCTTCTATTTTACTTCAATTATAAAATACAATCTACGTATTCTACGAATAAAAAAATCTGAATATCAGTATGTGTAAAACTAATAAGTTTATAAAAGAAAGAAACTACAAAAGCCAATTGATGGTAATTTTTTTCAAGATTTAAACAATAAAATGGATTATTTGAATAGCGATGATGTCATATGTCGAAATATGGACAAAACGTATGATGTCATTAATAATAACTCGAATTTCAATAAGAAACATTATTTAACAAAAACAAAAAAGGCTTCAATGATTATACAATAAAGAAGAGTATCACAATAAGATGTCAAATTACGGCTTGAAGGCAAAACATACAAAATGTCCAGAGTAATGGTTTAAGTTTTTTTAAAGGGTATTTGTTGTCTGATAGTTTCGCCTGTATTTAGAGCGATGGTAAAATTGACATTATCATTTTTTAATAGAACGTAACACCACGAAACTTGTCAGTGCCATTGACGAAGCATAAAAATTGCCTTTGTTGTAGTTTTGAGAAAAAAACCATAATACAAGCATGCACAAACCAATTATTAAATATCACAAATTGAGTTTCCCCCAAATAAATAAATTCAGTTTTATAGTTTTACATTTGTTATATTATATTATCAAACTCGCATATTATACAGTACTAATTTTATTTTATTTTTATACATAACCTATTCATAATTATTTGATTATCATACCAGATTTAAATATTTTTCAGACAAACATATAAGTCTATTGGTGAGCAAAATAAAACATATTAAATGGAATCAGTGGTTTGTTTATTTATTTTAAATAAGACCCTTGTTATTTGATTCTATGTATTATGTAACATGTTAGAATGAACTGGTAAATACCAAATACTGTCTACATATTATGCAAATTTATTTAGCTTAACCTTTGATTCGGGTTACAGATTGAGTCAAGCAAAGGGTCAAGCCAAGCTACAATCCAACACACACACACACACACACACACACACACACACACATATATATATATATATATATATATATATATATATATATATATATATATATATATATATATATATATAAACACATTCAAATTTATTTCACTTAAATTCATTTTGTTGGATGGCCTTTGAATATATAAACATATTCTTTTATAAATTTGACACTTTTGGATTTTAATTGTTGATTTCCAAAATATTAAATTAAAAATTGTCTTAACAAAACATAAAAAATATCGTCGTTTAAATATTTACAGATTTAGTGTAATTTGACCCTTTGGGTAAAAACATCGCTAAGGAATATTTTGTTTTTTTGAATATTTTAACTGACTTAAATTTATCAATTTATTACATTATGAAAAACGTTTTGTTTTAGCACAAATTTTTACACATTTTGCATTTATGAACAAATGCATGCTTGGCATTATTTAATCCTCAATTAATTCTTGTAATTGTTAGTGATATGTTTGTAGAACCGACTTTTGAAGTCCAGAAAATGAATGTTTCAATTAATAAAACCCCAATTTACTAGATTTTGAATTATCCCAATTTAAGCTGCCTAAATTTTTGTTTTATACATACATGCTTTCATTCTAAGTTCAAATAACTACTAAAAGATAAAAAGTTTTAAACATTTACTGAAAAAATATTTGTTGCAATTTGTTAATATATCTTTACATGTCAATGCGCAATAAAACTGTAATGGATTTCCATTTGAAGCATGTTGTTATTACATAAAATAGACAAAGAGAACTACATAGGCATTACATTAAAAAACTAAACTTCTAGTCTTTTATTGCATTACCTGTTTAGAAATATACACTATAATATAAACTTTTGCAACGAATTAAAAAAGAATGATCTTTACGAGAAGTAATGGCCAAAGACCTAATATGCACAATTGACAGTAAAATTTGTTTAAAGCCAATGTTGACAAAAGTACCATAAAATCTTATAGATACTGGAAAATTGATGAAGTAAAATGCTTTATTTAATATTATTTTTATTTCAGGGTTATTTTGCAATACTCAATTGTGATGGTCATCTATTATTTTCACTCATCATCATTACAACAAAATCTGAAATCGTTGTTGAAATATAACAAAAGTGTAATATTAGTTGTTAAGTTTAAAAAAATAACATTCCTGTTTAAAAATAAAAATTGGTATTAATACAATGTTTACGCCACATATCTTCAGAAAATTGTTTTAGTTTTTAAAAAAAGTCTTGTTAAATTATAATTTATTTCTTTTACGAATTGTTCAAATTTACAACTGTAAAGTTTGTCAGTTAATTGAGGCATGTTATTGTATTCTTAATTGAAATAGAGCTTGGTATAATATTTGAGTCATCATATCTTGGACAAAGAAATAATTTTGTGTCCCGAGATCGTATCTTTAACTAATTACATAAGTAAATTGTCATAAATTAAACCATTATTAATTTTTCAGTCTGAAGAATTTCAAAGCTTGACCTTTTAGAACTTTATCTATTTTAACATGCACCTTGTGTATTCTTCTATAGAAATTCGATTGGCAGAATAATTTTTCACAAGTTTTACATACAATTTTATGTCTTACTTTTCTTGTACCTTATTTTGCTGGCTTCTTTGTTCCTCTTTTGGTTTTGTGTTTTACTATTATTAAGTCGAAATTCATTTCGCCAAAAATAATCGTTATTAATTTGAAAAGGGTATTTTTTCTAAGATTGAGAGGGCGGTTTGGGGTTCCAATTACTTGATAAATTGACCAACGACTTATACATGTCATAAAGATATTATTCTATACGAATTTAAAAAAAAAATTAAATTTTGAATTCAATAAACAAACAATAATGGATTTAACACTGATATTTAATACATTAGTATCATCAAAGCGTGTAAATAGTTTTATTTTTCAATTGCAAACTTCTCGTCAATTTTTGATACCTTTAGTGTAAACGATAAACTGATTTTATTGAAAACATTTCCCTGTGTAGATGTTGTGATAATTTATTACAAACCTCCCTTACTGATCCTCATTATATGCAAATACATGTAATCGCTGGTTACTTAGAAAATAGAAGTATTTAACAGTTTAGTTTTTATTAAGACAATATTTAAGGTATTATTGAATATTCAAAAATGAGCAGCACGATTTTGCCTTTATTTTTTGTGCCTCCTAAATGGAAATATGAAATCTACAATTGATTATGCCAGCCCTAATACGTTCGATATATCCTTGAGACGTCTGAATTATCCAGGTCATGTTATGTAATAGCTAGAGATTCGTACATACATATATATAATGTATATACAGTCATGTCTGAATATAAATAGTTGTGTCTGGCCGTTGACATGTGTATCATGCTGTTTGCTTATCAACCAGTGATTAAAATAAACAAACCGATATAGAAATAAGGATCCATAATGGCACCTGTGCGGAGGGATAATTCCAAAATTTATTGCATCTAACTGTAGGTTTGAATTTTTTTAAAAATCGTTCTATTTTATAAAATAAAACATTGATTAATTAGAAAGTCACACTCACCTTATTTATACGGTTTCCTATAGTTATGTTTCCATCCTCAGAATGAGACCAGTAGCCAGAGTACAAATGAATAAATTAAAACATGAATGCTTTAACTAATGACTGCGGTATTATACACAGTGTCCGGTATAAATTATAAAAGCTGAACATGGCCAACTAATGATGTAATACAGTTAGTATGGTTAACGCAATCTGATATTAATATCATACGCAAGAAAACATGCATCTCATGCACATGCAAAATCTTTGTTTACTTCCAAACTAACACAGACTAGAATTTCATAGAATGGGTGGTAAAGTAATTTTCAAAACATGTATGTGTATATCATTTATTTCAATTATCAATAAAAAACCAAAATGATACAGAAATAATCAAAGGCATGAATTACAAGTACTTATCCCTTTAAGAAGTCTTTTTTGCTTTGATGTGTATCTTTTTACAAGACTTCTATTAGGTCATAATACCAGACCAAATGATTCAAGGTTATCTATTTGATGAACGGCAGGAACTTATTGCCATCAATAACGGGATCATTACTTTACCGTACTCAATCGCTCTTATCTGATGATTTTTTGTTAAAAACATTTGGTTCCCACCAACCGCTCATTCAGCTGTTTTACCTACAGTGTGACGTAAGAATTACTATACATCTTAAAGTTTTGCCAGACAGCATATGTTTTATAAACACCAGGGTTTGTACTTCTAATTTATAACGCAAGCTCCAAGAGATTTCTTGTTGATGAAACAAATATGCATTATGTGTGAAATATTACATAGATAAAATAGGTTCTACGTAAGTTGATTCATTGATGATGTTGTTAGTTTATATAAAAAGTGGAAACTGTGTAAATTTTCACTTTCTCAAATTACGTCAGCATATAGGCACACACCTGTGAAATAGATTGCTCGACGTAAAAAATACTTTTATTAATGAAAGAGAAATAAAATCAAGATAAGTAAAAAAAAAAATAAAATAAAAAATAAATAAATAGCCTAATTTTAACTTATATAACAATCATATGGTAACAATAATTATTTATTTATTTATTTATTTATTTTAAAGAACCTGAAAATATTCACATTTGATAATTTGAACCAAACTGGAATACTTTTAGTTCTAGATTGAAACAATAAAACTTGAATTAATAGATACCTGGCATCATATAATTGTTAAATGTAGATATTTCGGTTTCTTATCCGATAATATTAAATATTTCTCTTAGTCCTGTAATAATAAGTCAGGCTAGTTCTGATTGCTTGGGTAAAGTAGACCAAGATACATTGGATTTTTCAGAGAAGATATAAATGATTAGATGTTCAATAAACGTTATATTACACCGAAATTATAGCGAGATTTAATATCGGATATGGAAAGTTTCAGTCGCCATATCAATATGCAATTTAAATAAGGTGGTTTTTTTAGTCGACATCCTAGACGGTTTTTACTTCTCAAATCATAATTTATTATATAACTGTTCAAAGTATTTGAATTTGAATTTAAATCATTTTAAAAAACCACAACAGAATCATCTTTTAAATTGAAAATAGTATGTATGAAATGTTTTATACACGATTATGATTTTATAAAATTTGTCTCTTTGATCTGTGATTATATGAGAACTGTAATAACAAATTAAGAATGAAAATATTGATGAAATATTTAGTTAAAGTTGAGCCATTGTAAGGCAAAACCTTTGCGTAATAGTTCTCACTCAATGAAAGCGTATCATTGACGGGGTTAATGCGGATAATAGTCTAGGTATCTATTGTTTTATTGTTATATTGAGTAGTATCAATGAAACGTTATCTAGTGTAATTAAAATTAACACAAAGAAAATGAAATTAACAAAAATTCGCACAAAGGCGTGGATCAATTACTCTGCACAAAGTATCTAACCTTTACAAGAATAATGTAATAATTTTCTAGATTCTAAGAGGGGTATTGGGTAAAATAAAAACTTATTAATTTTTTTAAATAAAATTTCATAAAAACAAGTGATCTAAAATCGACATTTTATCGATTAAGCGGAGACTTATGAAATGTCTATTGTTTTTATCCAGGTTGCTTGTAAGAGTTTTTTGACACTTTTTTTAAAAAAAAACATACATTTTATATAATTGTTTAAGATCTTATTTCCAAATATGACCCTAAATCAGCCTTAAGTTTGAAAAGCAATCATTAGTCTTTATCCCGTGTAACACAGATATAGAGCCCAGAGAAACTAAATACAAAAAAGACTTCCCTTTTCTTTTATAACATGACATGAGGTTTATTTGATAAGTGGAACCTTTTGGTATGATCAATGAGTCTGCGTGTTTACATACACCTGATATAACGGATCCTTACTTATATTCTACCACTTTACTGTGCTATAAATACAACAAAAGGGGTTATTATGTTAGAATGTTAAAGTTAAGGGCTCTTACGTCATGCTGGTGTATCGACCCCTTGTTTTTGTCTTCCATCGGTAGCTGGTATTTATTCTGGAGCAATGTTGACGGAAGTATTTGCGAGGTTGTTTTAAAAGACTCCATCAAATATTGATCGAATCTGTCACTAATTACTCTCAATCGTAAATTATTATTATAATTTTTAATTTTAAATTGTTACTGTTTTTAAACTGTTTAAAGAGAGTAATAAAACTCAGTTTCAAGAGAAGACGCTTCAATCATATGTTTTAAATAGGATAATTTTGACTTAAGAAACTTGCAATGAGTAGAGTATGGTCAATATATCCTATTTTACCTTGGCAATCTTGAGTTTAAAATCGGCTTTGAAAACATCGGCTTCATTGGAAATGATTTATAGCTTTAGCATTTTATAGTTGAGGTAATAATTATGGTTTAAGAGGCTGACAATCTATGAAGCAAACAAGACTACATGTATATATCATATTTTGATAAAAAATATAAATAGATAAACAAACTCACACGTAATATCTTAAGCACATGAAAGTTATATGAGCAATATTCTACCATGATTTGTCAAGAATATAACATTTTTAATTGATAAGCTCGATTTAAAAATTACATAAACTTGGCATCTAAATGTCTCTATCCTAAGGACTTTAAATATAATTAGGCTGATTTCTTCCTTTCATCTAAATTAAGCAGGTATTTGTTATATATTTTCTCTAGATACGACGATGTGAGACATATTTAAATATACATATTTTGGGGGAAATGAAATAAAATAAGAAATCGTTTTAATCAATATCTATTATTAAACCTGGTTAGTATTTTTTTAAAAATTGCCTCTAAAAGCTCTTAAGTTTCCTTGCCGGAGGTTATGTGTGTGTGTGTGTGGGGGGGGATATGGACATTTAAGTGTCTCTTGAACAATCTTATGATTTGTATTGAAGTCATTCGGATTTACGGAAAGTTTCAACTCTCTCACATGTAAGCGAGCTGACGAACTCTTGTGCTAGGATGTGCTCGAGTGGGAGTGGTATTCTATCCTAGGCAACAAGCTCTAAATGTTAGCACTGACCTACATCAATACAAGAAAAAGTTGTTTATGGAGACGCAGATATTTAAACTCCTTTAATAGTGGTCCATGTTACTTAAATATCAATAAATGTTTGCATTTCTCGCGTGTTCTTTACAAATTTTTAAATTTTATTTTGAAGTTACATTAATGTCAGTTGTTTTTAGAACCAAAACCTATATCTCTGTGTGTTCCTTTTAGAATGCTGAAGAAAGCCGTAACCTTCCTATTTTAGAAGTCTCTAACATTCTCTTAAAATAAAGAATCATTTGTTATAGATAACAGTTAGAATGCCATAACTGTCAGATTCTGTGACTTTTAACGTTTAAATTATGACTACACTTATATTTTAGAGGTCAGAAAGGAACTACTAATCATTGTGACCGTTAAATGACTCAAATCTAACCAACATCAGTCTCATAAACAAACTAAAAGCATAACAAATCATCGTCAACATATTTAAAAAAATGTTTTTTTTAATTTTTATGATTTGTTTGCTAATTCTGACTTTTTGGCAAAGATTAAGTTTTCGTTTTTAAGGTTCAAATCATTACAGAATGCATCTCTATTACCTTTTGTTTGTCAAACTGACTAGTGTAAAACGTGTGCATGCGGACCCAAACACAGCTTGCCGCCTAGCTTTTGAAGATCTGTGAGAGTATGTCGTTTCCCTTGGCTTAGGTCAGTTGTTTTCTTCATAGCATCTTGTTTCCTCCACCATTTCATGACTGACAAACTTCGTATCAGTAAAAAAGGCTAAAAGGGGCGCGTCACGAGAACGGGAGGTCAGGAGTTCGAACCTTGAAACTTGTCCATGTCATGCAATTACAAAATACCACTTCCTCGCTTGTTGGTCGGTATTAATGTAACAGAATATCAACAGTTGATCCAAGTACCTGTATAATGTCATGTAGTGTCTCACAGTGTCATGCAGTGTCATGCAGTGAGTTGTATGCTTGTCTGTGGAATACTAATTCAGTGAGCTAGCATTTTCATAAAACAATCCCTGAAAGTCTGTTTACACTTGGCAGACCATAATACATACTCGTATTTTTCACTCAAAACGAACTCCTGCTTAATTAAATCTTCAATTAAACTGCATTAACCAACCAACTTAACGAAGCGGCTTAAAAACTAAAACAAAATTCCATTTCTCATATTATACTGTCATATGAGCTGGTTAAAGAATGAAATACAATAAACTATAACAATTCTAAAGAAATAAGATGTACGCTGACTTTTGTAAACCTCTTTATTTTTCGAATTTACTTTTCATCCTTCACAAGACGAAGTACTATTTTTAAGCTTGCTTAAAGGTGGCTTTAAGACGATGCAAATATGCCTTGAACCCTCTTTAAGCTGCCTTAAAAATTGGCTTAAAAGTGCTTAAGGACGTGATTCTTTCTATCTTCCTAATTTTTACTTTTTAGATTTCGAACAGGGTTTTCACAACATTAAGAGATTGTGACTAAAGGTTTAAAAGATCAGAACACAAAAAATGTTTAAAATATCTGATCAGTTTATTTGACATGATCAGCAATTTCTATAACATTCACCATGAAACTGGAAATTTGATGTATTTTTTAAAAAAGAAATTATACGAGTGAACATTGCAACATAAATGAAAATATGTCACTTAAAAAAGTATGCTTTTTACACACAGATAAGTTATATATTTAAACAAATTACTAGCTTTTTAATGACTATTAACGAACGAAAAAATACATGATAGTCAAATGCTTCTTGTGGACATAACTACCTAGACTTTAAACTGTCTCATGTATTTCAGCATAACATGCCAATTGTTATAGTCTGTTTGGTTTTGTTATTTTGCGTTGGCTCGCGCAAATGCGCTATTAGATTTCAGAAAACATTAAATCATGTAATTGACAAAAAAGTATCGAAAGTAATAAAAGCAAAAAAGAAACAACCATAAAAAATTAATACAATAGCAATAGGAAACAAGACAAAGGATAAGCCAATATTGATACAAACTCCCGACTTTGAACAGACCTCGGCAAAACAGATTCGCACATCTCAAAGAGCTAATGGCTGACTTTAATATATAATAGCTTACGATTTATACTCCATATTTCAAGCATACATCAGGGAGATGCAACCAAGGTGTTTTATATCAGAGTAATATATAGAAAATGGCGGGAATTACTTAGGAATTTAGTTAATGAGAAATGTCTCAGAAATAGTATCTAAAGAATTATATTTAAACACAACTTTGACCTAATAGCGCCTTTTTGTTAAACAAAACAGTTTTCTACATATGTAAGATATGATACTAATCTTTCTCCAACGATATGAGTTTTCAGGTGTAAAGATAGATATATCATAACAGGTTAAAAACATCTTTTTGTCATAAAAACAAATACTAAACTACCTACAATATCATGTGTTTGATAAATATGAAGCACAGATGTACAGTTCAGCCAAGCATAACATTAAACAATGTTACTAGTTGACATTTGACACTGATATATTGTACAATGAGTAAGCGGCCGGAAGTTCATTGCACAACGAGTATGAATTCCAACTTTGTCATATCTTTAAATTTTATTTCTCACATGAATTGAAATTTCATATGACAGCTTGGGTTTTATTGATTCTACGAACATCCTTATGGCTTGTTTGATGTCTACCTGTATTTTACCTTGTCCATTTAAAGAAAAAGAGATTTTTGGATGTTGTATATTTACCCATAACATCTAAAATATCTAAAAAACAAAAATAATGACAACTTGTTCTCATGTATGTAAAAGAACAAAGCTAAATGTCAAAGAATTACTTCAGTTACTTAGTGTAAGATAAATTACTATTTTATAAAAGGGAATTTTTGTCTTTGAAGTTGTGTATCCTGCTGGATGTGAATACTTATAAATGTTCATATATATTATCGTTCATAATTAATGTGCTGAAAATGCTTAAAAGTTATAGTAACATTTTTAAATATACGAGCAAAACTTTGTTTGATGTCATCTTTAACATATTCTATCAAAGACATTACACAGAACTAACTGATGAAGTTAATGGAATTACGTAACATATTTTAATATGTTTTGTCTGTTCGATTCTTTCCATTGTAATAGAGTAAAATTGAAATATTTAAAAAAAAAAACAAGACTTGATTATAACCATAATTTAAATTCTCCATAACTGCATTCGTATCAACTTTATAAACGAGTTCCGGTAATTTGTAGCTTAATCCATACATCTGACAATGACCAATGTAAAGTAGAATATCATAAAAAGGGGGAATAATCAGGAAAAAGAAACATGTAACTGAAAGAAGCCAACAAAACAAATAAAATACAACATATTTTATTATAATGAAATAAACAGATATATTATTAAACATAAATAACAAGACAAAAGAAAAGAAAGGACAAACATATATTTCAAACATTTTCGACTGTATACTTATACTGTAGCTAATCTAAGTGGTATGTTTTAAGCAATGCTGTCGGGCCCTCAGAACCCCAACTAAACAACACGTATTAATCCTTTTATTACGAAACTGTTAGAGACTTGCTTAACGATAATAATGTATTCCGTGGTTTGTTTTAAGTACTTTTGAAATACAATAGTCTTAATAAGTAGTTTCAAACATAAAACTGTACGTTGTATATTGTATATGGTTACTGTTTGTATATACGTTTACTAAACAGCATCTTGTTATTTTTTTTTAAATAAGTGGGGTCTCAGTGGTCGGGTGGTCTAACTGCCAAGTTACAGACAACTTCGACTATCACTGCCTGGCCAAAACTCAAACTCGGGTAGATCATCACGTAAAGATGTTATGCCGACTTTGGTTAGATCACAGATTCTCTACGGTTACTCCGTTTTCCTATACCATCCCAATACGAATGGCTTTGACATTGACTTTGGCATAAAATATATACATTGTAATATTCTCTCAATGTGTCTATTTTAATATAAAGCATATTTCTATTATTTTTATTATTATTTCGATATAAACACGTTCTCAATGTGTTAATTTGATCTTGTTTCTTGTTTAAATGATTTCTTTGTTTGTATCACTGCGTTCCTAGATTGCACTATCCGTTGCAATTCCTAGCTTTTAAAGAAGCATTATCAGTTTTGTCTTTTTACTATCCAAAATAACGTACAAGCTCGATTTATAGTTCAAGTTTTGGTAAACGAAAGTTAGTCTTATAATGCATGTATTTAGATCTACAAAGAGAAATGGTTAAAATCTTCTAAAACCACTTCAGCAACAACAGCAAGTATCTGTCCAGCGTCGAGAGTTTTATAACCAGTTATCATTGGGCTTACCAATTGAAGGTTGTTAGTTTTTTCGATGTTTTCGGTTTTTGTTTCATAGTACTGATTTCTTAAGCTTTTGCAGCATTATTACACAAATTATTCTTTATTCTATTGGTGACGCAATTCCTTATTATGTCCGGTAAAGAAATATACAAATGCATATTAAAGGATATTTAGTGTTGGTTGTATAATAAATGTTTAAAATAGAAAAGCTAAAAGAATACCACTCCTTAATGGACCGACTTATACATCAAACCTCACCTGAAAAGTCCTTTTATGACAAAAAAATTTGTCCAATTAACACATGTCGGTCACTCCTTCAATCTCGTGTTATCTTGTGGTTTAAAAAGAGATATCCCTAATTAACCTTGGCTATAAATGCCATAGAACGGATGACAATGGAAACCACATCTTTACAAAGCCAAATGGCACCTTTAAATCTCCGATTTCTTACGCTTGGACAACAATACCCTTGTATTTTTAGCGATGTTAAATTTTTCCTAGTAATCTGACCCCTGTAATTGCATTAACAAAAGATGACGTTTTTATCGTTTTAACTCGATAGGTTAATTACTTTTAAATTCCAATCTTGTTTAAATCTGATTTATTGATTGACAGATAATATCTTTCTTTGCTCTTTTTGTGTATCTTGAAAAATAAAACTTTAAATACCTTCATCCAGATCCCGTTATTGTTATATTAGTTATAATACATACGCTTACAGCATGACAAAACAGACGATGGAACAATTACAGCAAATTCATGTGGAGACGATGTTGGAAAACATTTTTTAACTTTCATGTGAAACAAACAAAACTAAAACCTAATCTGTAGCCAACATTCATACGGGAGACCAGGGGAGCATATTTCTATTAGCCGGAACCGGATGTCAGCGGATGGCAACTACATGTATGTTTCTTCCACAACAGTGAAGTGTAGTCAGTTCCAGAATCAAACCATGCACAGGTTTTCAGCAATTCTGATTCATTAAAGCGCTTTTCAAATTTCTTAAGTCGAATTATCCCCAAGTTGCATCGGTATTGTAGATTCTAAAATTCGGTAACATTTTTATTTTAATATTTAAGATAATTTAGGAATAAACAACTAGCAATTACTCATGATTGTGAATTTAAGCATGTTTTAAGGAAAATAAACTCATATCAGGCAATAACTATTTTTAAATGAACGACGCTCAGCTTGTTTACTTGTTTATCAATTTATTAAATTACATATTTCAAAAATATTTTGAAACATAGAGATTGTTATTGATTAATTAATTGTTAAGGGGTCTCATATCAGCGTCTTCACATTTCCATTTCAAAATTAATTCTTTAGAAAAGATTTCAATATTGCGATCCATTCCAGTTATATGGACAATGATTTTCTAACAAAATGATAGACAAGCTCTCAATATGATATATAGCTTTGGTTTCCCAAGTTGATTGCAAATTCAATATGGCAGAAAAAAAGCCATGGAGGTTTCACAGTTATCACACTTATTGTAAAGCTATCATTTGAAAAGTTCATTTGTAAACGATATTGGAAGCCGTCCAGGCCTTACCACAATTATATTCTTAAAAATTCAGGATCAAGAAGGTCAAACAAGAGACATTTTTCTATTTTATTTTTTCAAACCCAAAATATCACGTAATTTGCTTCCCTTTGGCATATAATAATTTGTGTGAACGCTTGCTGGATCATTTGATTGATTGCATATTTCGCAAACATGTTCTGAGGCGAAAGGTGTCGCTTCTAGTTCATTCTTACGTTAAACAACCAATGACTGATCAGCAGAGAGGGCCAGGGGTTATTTCTTTAATTGGAAAAAGTTAGAGAGTTCAGAACGGACGGTCGATGCAATTGACATCATGTAATTAATAAGGTTCATTTACTCGAAATCGTAGCTAATGAACTAGGTACGTACGGCAAGGAAGTGAAATTCAATTTCTGAAATTGATAGATACTTCAAATCAATTCCAAACAAATTAGGACCTCGGGATGAATAGAATTCTTTCTTCATTGTGACAAAGCGAACGCGTTCATTTTGAAAACAAGTTTATTTACTTTATAAGATTACAACCGCAACATTATATTTTTTGTGCATGCGATTGGTACAAAACTCTGCTTTTTATATATATTTAAGTTCGTTTGTTTATTTATTTATTTATTTATTTATTTATTTATTTATTTTTATTTTCTATGATAACATAAATTTGAAAAAAAAACATTTATTAATTTTTTGTATCATTATTAATAATGTTCTCAGTTCATAGCCAAATCTAAATTTTGAACTAAATACAACATTTCTAAATCCCATTGAAGGCGCCTTCCTGGGAAAGTGCTTAGTAGTTGGTCTTCTTATATTCACAATAATACAAGAAGAATAAGGAAATATTATTTCAGAGGGATCGGTTTTGCCCAAAATAAGACAGGTTTAATGCCAGATAAAAATAACTTTTTTTTTCCAGAAAATTTCATTCAACCCAAGTTTTAGTCGTAAAATAATGGAATGTTACAAATATTTAAATCATTTTGATTATGTACACAAAGAACGTATTTTACAAACGTTCAACCTGTTTTATTTTACCGAATATATATATATATATATATATATATATATATATATATATATATATATATATATATATATATATATTTATTATTATTATTATTATAATTATTATACATGTAAGTTTTAACTCTTACATACCAGCCATACTTCGCTTTCCCCAAATTCAACATCAAAAAGTCTAACACGACGAAATCACAAAAGATCTTAACAATAATCTTAGTTTGTGAGAATCTAATTTAATTTTTGTGATAAAGATCACGCTAAAATGTGCGGGCTGTTTTTGGATAAAACAGATTTACTATGATGTTGTATACAACTTTGCCTGACGGGTGATTAATAGAAAATGGCAATCTTTGCTATCTCTTTCTGGATGTTTGACAAATGTTCCAAAAAAAAAATTAACCACAATGCTGTTTAACGCAAACAAGGACTTGTAGAAAAAAATATGACAGAGTCTTATCCGCTTTTTTGATAAACTGATACTGAATCTAAGTCTTTGATGATTAAAATATTAATCTTCTTTGCTGAGAGATGAAAATGTACCCTGCTTTTCTTTCAAAATGTCAAATTTTACAAGGGGTTTTATGCATGTATACCTTTCAGTCGAAATCAGTGTTTTATTTATCTCTTTATATATTACTAAAATTGTAAAATATTAATGTTATATAATAGAAAATGTGAAATTTAAAATGCTATGTATAGGACAAATGTGCATGTTAAGTCACGATCCAAGTGTACATGCAAAGTCTTGTACAGATAACCGAAGCCCGCACTACATTTGACATTTGCTTTTGCAAGATTTCCCCACATTTGCAACACTGGATTTTGCATTAATATTTTTGTCAACAAAAGTATTCAAAAAAAAAGAAAATATATTTTTAGAAGAACCAAGCAAGCAAACTATCATAGGTTGATTCCCCTAACTTTATACAATTGATTTCGAAAAATGAGCCTCTCTGATAAAAATCTGCTAATATTGAAATTAAGTTATATTTTTTATAAAATACAATTAAATGGTTAATCAGTATGAAATTATTCTTTTTTCATGTGTAATTTGCATATATCTTTAGGGTAAATTACCAGAATTAATGAACTAGAATTAATTACTATTATATATTATGTCGCAAACGATCACCCTGAAGGTCAAGGGTCAAATTTCTGGCAACCGCCCACATGACCAATCTTCCTAACTACAGATGGCGGTCTAACCAAGTGTATTAAATTATGACAAAATGGTGAAAATTACTTGTACCCTTTAATCCTGATACCATTCATCAATGACAAATGACGGGCGGAGAAATTCATAAAGTTGACATTCAGCAATTTGCAGCTTCATCAAGAAATAAATTCTATTGTGTAAATATAATTTAGTGAAAATGCGCAAAAATGATCGTTACGTTGAATTACATGATCGGTAATAATGAGAGAAGAGGATTTTTTAATATAGAAGAATATGATGGCGGAAATATCCCAACAATATCGGTTGCTAAGATGTTATTAATATGGATTTTTAGACTGGGAATATTTTCAATAAATTATCAGTTTATTTTTGTATCATTAGTTAACAAGATAACCAGGACGGTGCTAAAAGATTTGGTCTTATTTATTTATTTATTTATTTATTTTTTTTTTTTCATCTATTTTTGTTAATTTATTTATTATTATATTTATTTTTTGAAAGAGGGGATAAAATTTTAAAAAATTAAGGCTGAAAAAACTATATCATTTAATTATTTCATCTTTCATATACATGTACTTGAAAGCACCACAGCTGTTTAGGAAAGAACAATTTTTAAATCTAACTAAAATTAATACCCTTTTAATACAAAATGAAAATTCCCTTACTGTTTTGAAGTAAGTTTGGTTTGTTTAATAGCTTATTACATCGCAATTTTTTTTAAATTTTTTTATTTTTATTTTTATTTTATTTATTTTTTTTTTTTTTGTATTTATTTATTGATTTTAATTCGTGGTAATTATTGTAATTCGGACAAGCTCTTGCTATTTCATACCATATATATATATATATTTGGTTCACCAGGCAACACTTCCTTAAAAACGTAAGAAGAAAAAAAAATAAAACTGTTAATATGCGTTTATATTCATCACAAAGATAGCACCATCATGCTACAATGTATTGAAAACGCACAAAGAAATGCAATAATATTACCATAAAGGCGATGATTGAAAATAAACCCCAAAAAAGAAAATCAAGTTGAACGGGTTTATTCTCAAACATTTGAATTAAGAAAAAAAATTATGTCAATTTTTATATCGTCTCTGTCCAACCCATGATGAAGGTTACATGTTTTCATTGACATAACACTAGCCCCATAACTCGTATTTTTACATGTTACTAAACCTTTTTATGATGTAAGTTACAATGATTGTCTACGCAATAAATGACAGTAATAAACCTAAAACAGAGCAAAGGCGGCTTATAAATTTTAGTTTTTATACTAATTCTATACTAATACTCTGATTTAGTGTTATTGTGATGCATACGTATTTCTATATATAACAAAATTATGACAATTCTTTAGTTCATGCTATTATCTAAAGAATACAAAGTCAGTTTCTTATTTTTATTTTATTTATTTTTTTTAAAAAAGGTGACCTCAATCATAGTAGCGGTTTCTTCATTTACGTAAGATGTCTAGACGTTGCACAAAACCTTTATTTGGCTTATATAACCAAAGTTTATGTCCAAAATTTGATATATATGGTAGAAAATGTTAAAAGGTATTTGCAAGCAAGAATTTATATGTTCTTAAGTATAAAGTGTGATATATTCATTTACAAATTTGTATTTCGCTATCTCATAATGCCTGGAATTAAAATGTAAAAATCACATTTGTGACATTTACAATTTTCAAAACGTTTATAAAGAAAGTAAGTTAATAATAATAATAATAATAATAATAATAAAAGTTTTGTTTTTACTTAAATGTCATGTGCTAATTCAACTGATTTTGAATGCATAATTATAACAGAAATTCTAATTAAGCACATGACATAGATGTCAAAACATTACATTAATTATTCTTAACATGAGGTGACCAGTAACTTGAATGTTAATCTTTGTATGAAACATTTTAAAAATGATTGTTGTGACCAGTATAACTTGAATGTTAATCTTTGTATGAAACATTTTAAAAATGATTGTTGTGACCAGTAACTTGAATGTTAATCTTTGTATGAAACATTTTAAAAATGATTGTTGTGACCTGTAACTTGAATGTTAATCTTTGTATGAAACATTTTAAAAATAATTGTTGTGACCAGTAACTTGAATGTTATTCTTTGTATGAAACATTTTAAAAATAATTGTTGTGACCAGTAACTTGAATGTTAATCTTTGTATGAAACATTTTAAAAATAATTGTTGTGACCAGTATAACCTGAATGTTTATCTTTGTATAAAACATTTTAAAAATGATTGTTGTGACCAGTAACTTGAATGTTAATCTTTGTATGAAACATTTTAAAAATAATTGTTGTGACCTGTAACTTGAATGTTAATTTTTGTATGAAACATTTTAAAAATGATTGTTGTGACCAGTAACTTGAATGTTAATCTTTGTATGAAACATTTTAAAAATGATTGTTGTGACCAGTAACTTGAATGTTAATCTTTGTATGAAACATTTTAAAAATAATTGTTGTTTCATCATTTGATACAAAAAACGCCTTCTTAAATGTATAAAGTGCTGATAGAAACTGTTCTTTATTTAGAAATTATTTTTTTTATTTATTTATTTATTTATTTATTTATTTATTTATTTATTTATTTATTGCAAGGATGGTAGAAACTAAGAATGTTTTTGTTGGTTTTTTAAAATAGTGTCATGTGCTACTTTCGACTTTGTCATGTGCTACTTTTGAATTGTATTATTTTATATTTTTAATTCAATTTCTAATTTTATTCCTCATTTGGTAAATACCCGAACACCCCGCTTTGGTGGTTCAGTGATAGATAGTCATTCATAAAATTCGTATTGTACCATATACCAATTTCTGTGATATTTTTAAATTCTAAACGTTCGGTTATTGTTCATTCACAACTCTCAAATCTCAATGACATTTCGTTTAACATCATACACAACAGAATTAAAATATAAAAAATAGACATGTACAATTTGTTAAAAAAAAAAAATATTTTCTCAAAAACGGACTACACACAATTTTGGATAGTATTTTCCATTGGTGGCATAGTGGATCGTGGATAATAGCGTTTAATCGCATTCTCTGGTTCTTGTACCTTTATTTGACCTTGGACAATCTAATCATACTATTTTCACCAATAAATAATATTACATAATATGCATTTTTTTAAGATGAACCCGATTGTAAATAGATTTAACTCCTAATTACTCCGATTGCTGGTTTTTACCAACCTATTGTTCTTAAAGATTAATTTGGAATATATTTTTTTTCCTACAAGGCTCTTGTAGGTCTTAAAACATATGTATTTTAACATTCCTTTTTTAATTCAAACACTACTTTGGAATTTTAATGTAGCGTCCATGTCATAAATTAGAATCATATCATTTAAAGTTCATCAAACCTCAAACTTGAAGAGTTGTCACATGAGTTTTATTGATGTTTCGTTATGTAACTAGATTGAAAGGTCAAACAATCATAAGTGTTTTTAATTACAAAGGATATTGGGAGTTATTAGAAATAATTGTTCATAAGTATGGAAATTGCGGCTAGAACATACAACCAATTGCTCTTCAATGTCGTACAATGTGTTTTATTACATTGTATCATTGTTTGATGTGTTAACGGTGTTTCATCATTGGTTTATCTTGAGATACTGTGATTGCGAGTCCCTTTTATATAATCAGTGTAAATTTGCAATTTCGGAGAGCAAGAACAATTGTCCTTAAGTAGAGAACGCATCAAATGACTTTACTAAACAATTGATTTTTTAATATTATCAAAGAAAACTTTTCCCCTTTAAGTAAAAAAAAATCGGTTAACAATTCACACCTGTGTGCAAATATCTTCACCAAAGAAAAATTCAGATGCAAATTATTTTGTAGCAATAACAAAAGTTCATTTTGTAATCTAAATTTTGCATCACCTTCGGTTAAATAGACATGTACATCTAGCTGGTCTTTGAAATTCAAAATCGAGTAATTGTAATGCATTTCACAAGAAGTGGCTATACGCACTTAGCGTCGATATTTAATAGTAATAACACTTCATTAATAAAAACAAAACAAAATATCTCCAACGCAATAAAATAAACAGCAGCACTTGATAGGGGCACTGTAAAGGACGAAATTAATGAACAAACTATATGGTCAATGATGTAAAGTGAAAGAGGTTATACTACCACTGAAGCAAATTTAAAATCAACCAAAAAAATTTTTTAAAATAAGAATTTTGTTAAAATATATTTAAATTTATTTTAAATTTTCTGATAAAAAATTAATACACTTGTTTGCATTATATATATATTAATCAGTTTTTGTACAAGTAAAAATAGGGAAATTTGTTACTGTGAAAAATTCTTTTCAGCAGTAATTTTTTTATTTATTATGACTTTAAAAATGTATATCATTGAGTTCAGCAAAACTTTGAAAAAAAATATATCGATGATCTGAAATGCAATTTTATGAAAATTTCACTGAAGGGTTATTTATTTTTTTCATTTGTTTTAATTCCAAAATTCGAATTTCAACTTTAGAAAATTTAATATAAGAATATGACAAACTGGACTTGATTAATAAAAAACAAGAACAAAGAAATGATAATAAATTAAAAGCATAATTAAAGATTATATTAATATTGTTATTCCGAAGCTATAACTTATTGAGATTCTTTAGTATGTCTTTGTTATAGAGATCTTTATGAGTTTCAAGATAGAGTTAAAAACGTAACAATCTCAGATACATGCGTCTTTAGTGTAATATTTATGATATGGAAGGTTAAAGTTTTCACACAAAACATTATGAAAGCTCAACAACCGTGGAAATTGATATATAACTCAACAGCAACTATTCAAACTTGATTGCATATAAAGATTGTTTTACAATAAATGTTTTTTGAGACAAGGTTGCCCCTTCCCTCCTATTTCAACCTAGTTAATAGTCATGTTTTGCTCTGGGGCAATTTAAGATTCGGGAAACAGCACACTAGACATAATTATTTTGTCAAAGAAACAAATAGAGATACAATTGAAATCTAAATCTAGTTAGCGCTTTAAAATAAGCAATGATAGAAGATAATTTAAAGCATCTTGCGTGCGAATGACCTTAACCTTTCTGAGGTCATAGGTCAGATAGTGATAATGGAACATATTTTGCTCAATAATTGGCCAAACTCTCCAGTCTTACCAAACAGCTTACGATCTTTAACCTTTTAACAGATTGTTTTGAATACGCAAATTGGACCACAATATGAAGTTCGTGGCTAGAATAAAAATGTGCAAGTTCTTTAGCTTTTTTACTTCGTTAGCGAGTATGTCATTAATACGCTATCCACTTACAAAACAAACCAATGATTGGGAGAAACTTCTATTGGCATTGGTAAATAACACTTACAAATAACAATAATACAACACAATGAGATATTGAGCATTAATACTAAAATAAGTTATGATTTTTCAGCTACGCTCTCAAATGATTAGAAATGTTTTAAAATCTTATGTATTCTGAAATCATCGTGTACTGTATGTTACATTTTGTACTTTGATCACTAGGGTTTTTTAACGTGATTCTTAGAGATGAGTAAGTAAAAGTATACCTTTTGTTTTTCCAAAACTAAAGATTTATTTATTTATTTATTTATTTATTTATTTATTTATTTATTTATTTATTTATTTATTTATTTATTCTTAACTTAAGTATTTAACTGTACTTAAGCCAAACTACTGCATTGGATAAAATTTTGTTTTCTGATTTAGACACGCCAAAAACTGGGAAGAAAATAATCAATTTAATCCTTTATTTAGCAGAGAAATTTAGTTCCTTTTACAAAATAATAACAACAATAATAATGTCATTTACCACTTTTTGAATTTAATCATAAAAATACATTCAAAAAGTGCTATATGACAATAATAAAAATACATTCAAAAAGTGCTATATAACAACAACAACAACAACAACAATAATAATAATAATAATAATGTCATATACCACTTTCTGAATTTAATAATAAAAATATTATTCGGTAATAATAACAGTGATATAGTACTTTAGTCCACTGTAAGTCAGGGTATTTTTTCAGACCTTATAGAATTGAAATATGTAATATATCAAATTCTATAAAACCCCCAAAAATGACAGTTTTTAAATAAATATTAATAATGTTATGATCATTCTAGATTGTTTAAACTATGTTAATTATGATAATGAAATTAACAGGTTGACAAGCACCTGCCTAAAGGTTTGAATTTATAATTCTAATTTTTATTACTGATTTACGACAACATGCACGCATTAACTTTATACATAAATTATCATTTTATGTTTTAAAAATGTAATTGTACCATCATTGTGAGTGCAAGTTTAAAATGTTTTTAGAAATTTGTTTTATTTTTAAACAACGAAAGATTGGAAATTTGTTTATGTTTTCAACTAAAATCTTTATGATATTCTATTATAAACTTGTATGTATGTGTTTGATTTTTTGGAAAATCATCATTCTATTAATATTTTCCGACTTTTTAATAAGCTTATATCTAATGTTTGCATGGAAAGTCAAGTCGTGGAGAGGTGGGTTTACTTACATCCGTGGGTTTACTTACAATAATACACGTAAGACTCTCGGTTTTAATCCAGAGTTTAATTGCATTTCGAATAATTTTATTATATAAAATTGTAAAATTTTAGTTTTAAAAAGGTAAAACAAAAAAATAATGTACTTGACAACTGTCAACAGAATCAAGTGTGCCAGACGATTTATGTTAATGTAAGAAACAGTCGAACAAGAGAAAAAGTATACAGACTATAATAAAACTTCCGGCCTTGGATGTTAGCCGGAAGTCGATATTTTCGCTTACTTTGGTTCCCAGAACTAGATACTTAAAGAAAACAGACATATGACGTAACTCTCAACTTTCACATTTCATTCAAGGCTTAAGCTAGTAAGTCCAAGTCCAGCGGTGTGGTTATAGTACAATGAAAGCCCTTCCCACTTTTCACTTATGTCACCAGTAGTTTATTTATTTATTTATTTATTTATTTATTTATTTATTCATTATTATTATTTATATTTTTCTACTCTGGTTCCTAGAACTCGCTGATAAATAAGATATATGACATTACTCTCCATTGCAAGCACTATTGAGTCAAGATCCAGTGGTGTGGTTGTTAGTGCAAACAAACCACCTCCCCCCCCCGCCCCAATAACCCACTCATCTTATAAGTAGTTCAAAAGTGCATATACGTAATTCAAACCTTATTTACTTATACAAGTAAGTAAAATATTGAAGGTCTATTTCAAGATCACGGCTTTTTCATGACTTATATTTGACATTTTAACACATTAGGTAGGATTTTATCTTAATATCAATTATGCAATTACCTAAGGTCGAGTCTATATACCATTGTTTTTTATGAGATATGTAATTAGTTTTTTGTAAAATATACAGGTCTTAATTTAGTTCAGAATATCTTTTTTTTTCTCTTTGTCTATTAACAAAAACATTCTTTAAAATATATTTGTAAGGCTGATTTAGATCGACATTTATCGACAAAAATTAACTTTATAAAGATAATTGCTTAAAATGCTTTTATTTCAAATTTGAACCCAATTGTTTAAAGTCATCAGAGGGGTCATAAATGCGTTTTAATAAAATAGGTGTCGACTCCGATATCTGAACTTCTTCAACCAGATAAAGGAATAAGTTAATTATAAAACTTTGGCGTGATTATTTTCATTTAATATGTCTATTTAGCCAAGGATTAAATTAACAAATTTAGAACCATCAGAGTAGGGGACTTCGATAGATATCAAGATATTTTTGTACAAAGGGTCCAACTAATTAAATTCAGAAAAATCAAGTCACGATCCATATCAACATTTCATGAACTGGAACTAATGCTTAAAAACTTTTTTGTCTAGTTGGCTTTAAAGGTCGCTCAAATAGCATAAGAAAGATCATATCTTATACAGGGTTCATATATCCTCTAAACTGGTCATTTGTAGTCTGAAATGAATAAAATGTGTAACAAGTAGGAGTTTACAAAGGTTAAGATACTACACTAAAGAAAAGTCTATATCTATTGTCGAGGTAACTGCTTTTCTAAGTTTAGCACAATTAGGGGACCCTCAGTGGCCAAATTGTTCAAAACGCGAAATTGCGGATCACAATGCCTCTAACCGCCTAGGTCCAAATCGCACTCGGACCGATGCTAAAGTAAGAAAGTTTGTCGGTACGCTTGTAGAAATTATCAGAGCATTTCAGTTTCTACCATTCCTGAACAGACCACATAGATATTGGTCAGAAACTATTGACTTCAATGTAAAACTTATAACCCCTGCTGTCACGTGATTGATAAGGGTATGTGCAGTTGTTTCATGTTGCACAATACACGAAGGAGAAAAAGTAAAAGATATTTCTATGAACACTTGTGATTCTCAAGTTACTCTTGATCTTGCAGGTATAAGCATGTCTGTCATAAAGCATTTTTGTTTTATTTTATCGGTAAACAAATTCAAAAAACGCTTTATTACTATATTCAAAAAATGCTTAATGATATGTCTAATAGGAAATGAAAATGTAAATAAAATTTAACTAAAAAGGAAAATTGTGAAATTCCAGGTGCTACCTCCCCTTTTTTAGTGAACAGTAGCCTCTTTAATTTGCAACAGTTCTTGATTGTTTTATAAGTTTGAAGTTTTGCTTTTCGTTCCCAATTTGTCTAGTTGTATATAAAAACTCTCTAGTAAAAGAGAGATGAAATGATGATGTCATGATTTTCTAAACTAAGCAAAGAAAACAAAAACATAATTCCAAATAGAATTAAATGGTAAAGGGATACGCAAAAGTATCTTCACAGATTTTATATATACGCTTCATAGCTATGAGTTTCTTTTTTATTTTTATTTCTTTTTTTAATTTTTTAATTAATTATAGTGTGTGTGTGTGTGTGTGTGTGTGTGTGTGTGTGTGTGTGTGTGGTTGTTTACAAGAAATCACTCATTTCAAAAAACACCACTGTAAATAGATTTATTTTGTTTAACTCTCAGATATAACAAAATTATATCGGCAACGCATTGCAATTTTACATAATTCATATATACATACATATATATACTTTTTATTTTCACAGATAAGAAAACTTCGCAGATTCATCCATGTCGACAAAGCAGCCATATTTTTAAAAGTTTAGTAAATATAATTCAATTCGGAAAATGAACAAGCGACTTTTTTTCACGAAGTCACAATTTCATATTTAAGCGTTACTGAGGAACTAAGATAAGGAAAAAGCATAAAATTACGTGTGCCTGAATACTTAATGCATAATTAGTTGAAGTTTAACTTTGGTATTTTATTAAACAAAAAAGGTCATACATGTCACTGCATTAGGTCATACTATTTACTTCCTTCTAGATAAGTATTAGTACTTGAACTTAGTATCAAATCAGAGATAACTTAGATGGCACACTGACACAAAGTAAATAAAGATATTTATATATAGTGCGTGGATGAGTAATGAGGTGAATTATCTGAAAATCAAACGATTAGTCAGAAATATTATGTGCTACTTCTGAAATTTCATTTAAAAACGCAGATTAAAAGACTTTTAAATTTTTATGAGAAAAAAACGCATTACAAAGTAGCACATGAAATTTCGAACTCGCTATTGAATGCATAATTATACAAAAAATCAGAAATGTTGTACTATATATAGACTAAAAGAAAGTACAAATTCATAATTATGAATTAACAGGAAATTGTCAAAAGCCTTAACAACCAAACCCGCACAGCAACAAAATACAAAATATGTATTTAACACACATCGGATCGCTTATTAAAAGATTTGTATGCATTTACCTGACCATCTGTTTATCTGTTTGACCTACTATAAATCAATGTGACGATATGCCTACCTTTAAGATAGTACTATCCATCACTATTCTTAACCGTATGACCGTGCTATCCATCTACGTGACTATCTTTTTACCTATATGACTTTTACCGTAAAACTTACTTTTATGACGGTAATATCCATCTTTTGACTGTCTTTTTACCTGTATGACCGTAAAACTAACCTGTATGACCTTGCTATCCATCAACTTGACTACCTTTTTACATGTATGACCAAAAAACTTACCTGTGTGACCGTGCTTTCCATCTACTTGACTATTTTTTTACCTGTGTGACCCTAAAACTTACCTGTATAACCTTGCTATCCATCAACTTGACTACCTTTTTACCTGTGTGACCGTAAAACTTACCTGTATGGCCGTAATATCCATCTATTTGACTACTTTTTTACCTGTATGACCGTAAAACTTACCTATATGACCGTAATATCCATCTATTTGACTACCGTTTTACCTGTATGACCGTAAAAATTACTTGTATGACCGTAATATCCATCTACTTGACTACATGTTTACCTATATGACCGTAAAACATACCTGTATGACCGCAATATCCATCTTCTTGACTATCGTTTTACCTGTATGGCCGTAAAAATTACTTGTATGACCGTAATATCCATCTACTTGACTACATGTTTACCTATATGACCGTAAAACTTACCTGTATGACCGTAATATCTATCTTCTTGACTATCGTTTTACCTGGATGACCGTAAAACTTACCTGTATGACCGTGCTATCCATCTACTTTACTAACTTTTTACCTGTATGACCGTGCTATCCATCTACTTGACTGTCTTATTACCTGTATTACCGTGCTGTCCATCTACTTGACTGTCTTTTTACCTGTATTTCAGTGCTGTCCATCAACTTGACCATATTTTTGCCTGTATGACTGTTAAACCATATATTTGACTATCTACTTACCTGTATGTCCGTTAAACCATATATTTGACTATCTGCTTACCTGTATGTCCGTTAAACCATATATTTGACTATCTACTTACCTGTATGACCGTTAAACCTTTTTTTTCAATTATTCACTCATCTGTATGACCGTGCTATCCATCTACTTGACTGTCTTATTACTTGTATTTCAGTGCTGTTCATCAACTTGACCATATTTTTGCCTGTATGACTGTTAAACCATATTTGACTATCTGCTTACCTGTATGACCGTTAAACCATTTTTTTTTCAATTATTCACTCATCTGTATGGCCGTGCTATCTTTTTGTTGATCTTCTTACCTTTATGACCATTCACCTAACCTTTATGACCGAACTACATCTCTATACGACCGTACTTTCTAACCTAAATGTTCTTAACACTCTTTGTATGACCTAATTATCAATTTCTTTGACGATTTTTGTCCCTTCGACATGAACATTTAAACAACAAAAGCATTCAAAAAGTTTTAATTAATCATATTTATTTGTTTAGTTACCAACACAACAAAACGCTTGAGGCAAAAAAATTAAATTGTTACTTGTAATAGTATTAGTATTTACACACACACACACACACACAAACACACACACACACGTCAAACAAAGATAATTTTAAGAACACTTAACGCTAATAATATCATTTTTTTATTTTTTTTTTACAACAAGTATATCTTAATAATTTGCAAGTGTGGCATAATTTGCATTTTTCTGACATGTTTCATTCAACAAGAAAAATAAATAAATAAATAAATAGATAAGAAGTGTCATATTTAATTAGTTAGTCAATTAATTAGTTATTATATTTTATTGTATTTTATTTCATTTTATTTTGTTTATTTTATTTCATTTTATTTTATTTTATTTTATTTTATTTTATTTATTTATTTATTTATTTATTATTTATTTATTTATTTATTTATTTATTTAATTGTTCAAATCAAACATAAACGTTATTTACAGATATTAGTTACGTCAAATTGATATTAAACACCAACGCTATCAATACCAGCATTTTATGTGTTTGTCGACATGTGCACATTTCTAAGTGTAAATTGACTTACGGTCGAAAGCTCCATCCTGTGGTTTTAACTTTGGTCTCTCCTGGTTACGAACCGTAACCACAGAATCCGCTAATGAAATCCCAATACTACACAAGTGCGCGTGTTAACAGCATGCAATCTGTTCACGATTGCAAACAAAGGCTTAAGGACTCGCTTTCCTTAAACAATTACGATTTTATTTCTAGATCTTGAAAAATAAAAAAGCAGTATTGTTACGAATACTCGGCTATAAATCGTTTAATAACCTTGTGTTGGATAAAAAAAAAACATTTTGTAAGTGCTTGTTTAATTACTGGCAAACAAACGAGGAGATCTTCTTTGTGTTTAAAAATGAAGATGTTGTATGGCTTTATATTTATTAATTAATTTGATATGATAGAGTAAATGCTTCACTGTTGTATTTCTTTTTATTCCACAACTTGTAATTATAAAAAGCGCGCTTTGTTTTAAAGTTGGATTCTTTTTACTTTCATGCATGTGCAAGAAGTCATTAGGTAATGTCTCTTATCAGTCGGCCAAAATATGGTGATATTCTCTTGATGTTTAAACTTGCTTCTTTTTGTTAAAGTGTATACATATTCCAGTAAAGAACAAAAACCTTTCATAAACAACTTAAATAAATATGAATATGCTTTTTTTTAAATTTTCTAATAAAGCAAATACTTAAATAAATAAATAATAAATAATAAATAAATAAATAAATAATGGTATGAAAATAATAAATGAGTAGTAACTGATGAATAATTTTCTTTGGAAAAAGGAGAAATAATCAAGGAAAAAATATTTATTACATATATATTCCGTAAATAAACGTAATTATCGGATTCGGTATGACTCTTTGACGTGACGTGTGAATACCCCCCCCTTCCCGATTTTACATTTTCACATAGGTTATCAATAAGTTCTTGTGTTTACTCAAGTCGTTCAATCATGTGATGAATGTCACATGTTTACACTATTTACATTGAAGGTATAAAGATGAATCTCTAGCACCTGAGAACATTGAACACCTGTGTTTGACATTTAAACGTATGCAAATTGTATATTTTTTAACAGTTGTTTTCAACATTGTCACAATTTTTTCATTTCATTAATATTTAATTAAGTTAGAAGGTGTTGAAAGTATTCGGTTGACCAAAATCTCTGATAAATGTAAGTCAGTTTACAAACTCCTTTTATTGAATGTGATTGTTTAGTTTGTCTAGATTAAATCGTCTTTACAAATAGGCTCGTTGTAATCCTCAAAGTTTCAGCACTATTGCAAGTCTAAAATAAAAATAAGTACCATATCGCAAATATAAATGGTGAATTAAATTTTGCTTTTTTCGTGGGGTAGTGAAAACCATGAAATTTAATGTCAATCCAAATGGTTTTTATTTTCACAAAACTTCCCGAAATTTATCCCAACATTTTTTTAAATGGTAAAACCACGAATTTTAACACAACGAATATTATTGATTCTACAGAATGTTTTTTTCTAGAAGCTCAGCGTAACATCTAGACCTACACGTTTGCAATGTGAAATATTTTAGGCGTAACACATAAATATTTGTGTACTTTAAAAGGTTTTTTAAAAAACATATTTAAAAAATTACATTGTTTTGGGGGCACTTCATGCTAGTATGATACCGGGTGTTCCGGGTACAAATTGCACGAAGCTAAATTTGTACCCGGAACACCCGGTATCATACTAGCATGAAGTGCCCCCAAAACAATGCCATTTCTTATATTTACAATTTATTTCTTTAATCTTATCTGCTATGTGGACTTAAAACTTATACTGCATTTATTTTTTTTGTTAATTTACTACCTCCGTTTGTTTTGGTCCATCGTGGAACCCGTCTATCGCATCTCCATAAATGATGACGTCATTGATAAGTGGGATGACAGGTGATCCCGCCTAATTCCATTGATGACAAAATAACTAATCCGTTAAATGGAATACAGTTGTTTTAATGACAGAATTAAACGATTAAATTTTGAAAATATTTAACAGCTACATTTGCATATTTAAATCAAAAGTACAATTTGAAAAAGAAAAATTAGAAAATACACCAGAAGTGTGAGAACTCACTTGTCGTGTAAGGGTCTGTGACGTATTGGTGATTACGCGGTACTTTTGGATCAGTTCAAAAAGGTCAAACATACGTTTTCATAGCCGTATGAAGCAATTTTCGATAATGTTGAGAAATAGCTTTTATAAGCGGAAAGTGGGTGCTATTGTAAAATATTTGTGTATGAAGTAGGTAGGACAGCTACAAGCCATGATATTGAACAAGTACTTGACAAACAGTTGCATCGAAAGAAGAATCGGTGCAGAAAATAGAAATTTCCACTGGCATAAATGACTGAACGACATATAGGTTTATTCTGTTGTTGCCAAGACAAGTTAAAAAAAGTTATTCCTTGCATATATTACAAAGTAGTAATCGTCTGAAGTTTTTAACATCTGAATGTATCAAAATTTAGATAGCAATTGAAGGTACAAACGGAATTTTAAAAAATCACTATTTTGTTTTGTTTTATTTTATTTTATTTTATTTTATTTTATTTTATTTTATTTTATTTTATTTTATTTTATTTTATTTATTTATTATTATTATTATTTTTTTTTTTTTGATATTGGCAAGCATGATGGTGCAATGAATGTAATTGAAATAAATATATTCAAACTAGTTTCAGGATCATGATCATTAGAATAAGCATTCTTTCATGGACAATGCATGTGTTTTATCAACATTTACCTCTTTTTTAAAAAAAGTTAGTAAACTAAAAAGCAGTACTATATAACAGAATTAAAACGATGCCAAACGACATGTACTCTAGTGTTAGTCTAAAGTCAGGAATCTTATAAGCAGTACTTCCAAAAACTGATTTGTTCCTTTTTGTCTCATTTGGCAAATTTTTTAGCAATAAATGTTTCCAATCGGATACTGCTATTGAGAAGCTTCAATTGTTTTACTTGTTGTTTAGTCACTGTGCAACACTAGTATGGATATGTATATGGTAAATTAATATATCATCTTTGTCAACTTTGAGGAATCTTGGTGGCCAATTAGCCTAAAGGGTATGCCTATAGAACACAGTGCCTGTAACTACGTAATGCCTGAATCCTGCTTGGACAGGATCCTAGTGTAAACAGTTTGTCAGATCACTTGCTCAGGTCGGTGGTTTTCTATAGGCACTCTGGTTTCCTCCTCCACTTCTTTCTTTGTCATTATCATCAAAGTAAAATACACAGATTAAATTTATAACTGAACACTCTACATAATTATACCACAATCAAAGAGAGAGAGAGAGAGAGAGAGAGAGAGAGAGAGAGAGAGAGAGAGAGCAGTGTTGAGGTTTGAGCAAAGTAAGTGTAACAGCGTTTAAACGTGATATTGCACTGGATAAGCTGCACGTAAAGGAATGTTTATGTTGACAATAAATCTTTAGCAGATGAGCATGACAGGTAAATATATGTTTAGTGGTTAAAGTCGTGTGACAGGTAAAATGAAATATTACATTTCATTACAATTAAATATAAAAGTTCATGATTAAGCATCTTGTCATTGTAATTAACTATAGTTCAATATAGATCTGCCTGGTGCAAACATAGTATTTAAATCAAGCCTCTAGCAGATAGATAAAATACGATGGCTTTTAATTGCCACAGACTTCGTATAATCTTAAAAATCTATTTTACATTTTTTTAAACGTTCACGATCGTAAATTGAATTCTGGAGATTGAACGACGATCGCGTCACTTACAAATTTAGGGTCCAAATCGAGCACTGGAGCTACTTTGTCACGTGCCGTGATTTAGTAAATGACATGGCCCTAATCAGACGCCGTACAAAAGATATCAATAGTTTTAATTTACGTTTCAGTGTATAAAAACAATGTCAGTTGTCAGAATTAATGTCAAATATTGACGTATATTACAAATTATGTAATAATATGCATTTATATGAATAAACTAATATCATGTCAAATTGGTAATATTTAATTCTTTTGAATTAGGTATGTTATTGAATAATGTAGACAGACACATCTCTCAAATGACTAGAAATAACTATTTCCGCATTCTAACCTATTTCTGTACCGTTTTTGCATTTACAATTTCAATATTTTCTGAATGAGTTATTATTAATCAGTAAATTTTGGGCGTTATTTCATAACAATCATGATGGAATGCAATAATGAGAGAAATGCATAGATGAAAACAAATCTTGCAATATACATGCAAATTAAAATTTGAATGTTTGTATTAATTGAACATAAATTGTAAAATAAGTTTAACGATTTGAGCCCTGAATTGAAATATAATTACCACACCACTGAACATTAACCCAAACGCCCGTTAAAGTCAGCATTTCTTAATTCAGCAATATGTGATTATATCCTACCTCTCACTAGTTTTTGTGATACCATTGGGCAATTCTGGTCACGTGCTGACCTAATATAGACCATATCGGGTCAGTCCGATTCCATATCTAGTCCGTATGAGAGTTATTTCCCTTGACAAAAGTCAACAAGGCGACCGCTTGATAGTAAACAGGCCATTTTTATCACAAACATGGCAAATAAGGACACAAGTAATGATGTGTTGATAATGAAACAAAATATTTTAATTTAAGGAACAAGAGCATTGTTATTTTGTTTGAAAGAAATTGATAGTAAGTCAGTAAATAAACGTTTTTTATGACACAGAATGACGGTTCGCCGTCCCAACTGTCTCACTTTGTAAATGGACTCAAACTGTTTTTCCCCAAAGATTTTCATCGGTACATGGTTACACAGTGTAAAAGACATCTTATAGGACTTGTTCTGGATTAAATTTATAAACAAATCGTGTATGATTGGTTTGTTTGACATAAGAAATAAGCAAGAAATCTTCTCATAAAATCTTCTCTTGTTCCATGAACAGATTATTATGTTATTATACATACATTTACTTTGGTTCTTTCAGGGTGATCGGTAGGATAATATCGTTAAAGTGTGAGTTGGTGACCTAATATGGCTTATTCAAGGTCAGTAAAAACAATATCTAGGCTCGGGCTTCGCCCTAGCCCTGTGTAAACCATATTAGGTATGTTTTACTGACCCGGTATAAACCATATTAGGTCACCAGCTTATCCTGTAACTAATAGTATTTATAAGCTGTTTTTGTCATGTCATTCATTGCAACGTGTTGTAAACTTGCCATGTACATAACCTTAAGGTGTTATTAACATTTTTAAGATGACGTCACTAAAACAATAACTGTAACCGATGGTCGTATTTTTTCTTAAAGTAAAAAATGCAGGTAATAATATCGAATTCGGGTACTCTAGCAATTCTTTTAAACAAAACTATCACTCACGTTAGTATTTAATATACATGTAGTTTATATTTGAATAATTGCAACAAATTTCAAAATTTAAAAATTCTGAATTGGCAATTTCTCCCTTTCTTTTTTTATAGCCATAACAAGGTTATTGCCCCTTATCGTAACTTAAAAACATTTAACGTTTTTTAACGATTAGTCGATATTATTTGCATAAGATTGACAGTCAGGAAATGATGGATGTAAATGGCTCAGACATCAGCCACATGTGTCAGAACATTTTGCCCCAGGTGTATCTAAATCTGCACTTCTATGTGCATAATTTGAAATAATATATCACATAACCCATGGTGTATAATTTTAATAAATGTATAATTTGTATAAATATATCTGTAAAATGCAGATACACGGTTACCTAGCAACATTAAAACCATGTGAAAATATTTTTTTTCCGCCGACTAAACATGTAACATATAATGTTAAAAATCGAGGGAAATATGTTAAATATTGCGAAACTGTGTGTATGACTGCTGCCTCGCTTCCTTGGAAGGTATTATAAATCTCTCGCTTATAAATATATATGTATTGCTCCGAGCAAAAATTGCAGTAACATTTTGTTAAATTGTTTTTATACACTTAAAATAACTAAAATATCTCTATATGTAAACTATTTGTAAAATTATATGTTCTTTATTTTTAAAAACTATGGATTTTATTGACTTCATAAGAATACGGGTGTAAAATCTAAGACGTGCTCTTAAGTCTGAATATTTTGCTTAGTTAAAGAAGCCAATAATAACCACAAAACATAGCTTAAAAACTACGAATGATACAATGCAAACTTATGTATTGTGCCATGCCATTTTAAGTATAGGACGCATATACAATCAAGGTTTCTATGGATGCTGCTTGTTTTTAAATGTTGTTATATATATATATGCCTTTTTGGACTTTTTAGGAATAATAATGTATAAGTAACTGAAAATACATTTCAGCTAGCTGCATCCGTTTTAGTCCTCATATATGCTATAGCAAAATTTACCATTACTGTTAGCGTCATAGATGGTTTGCGTTCAACCTAATTGACGATAGACCTGTGTTAAGTTCAGGAAATCTGGATTAACGCTTCTGAAAGCCTGTAGAATATAGATTAAATACAGTTTGCAATTAGAATCCTTGACAATAGTTAAAAACAAATAAGGAAACAAAACAAGGATGAAATCACATATTGAGGCAACCGGTAAAATATTAAAATAATTTTTAATAAACATTAATGTATAATTAATAATTTTCACACATTTAAAAGAATTTGATTTTATTTATTACTTAACTCCTTTTTGAAGAGCATTTGACCAAATAATGCTCGTTGTTATTAGTTAAGATCTTCTGTATAGACTTAACCAAACCATTCATTTATAATCAGTGGTCAATTAAGATTTACTGATTGCCTTTTGAACTTGGGAAATCCTAGTTTCACATTCAGTTATTTCAAATTTGCATTGTCAAAATATGGTTTTAAGGACTAACGATACAGTTCAGTTGCAATGTATTTTTAATAAACTGAATAACAGATGAGTTATCAAAGCATTCAGTCATTTGTTTGTATAAAGTATTACTTAAGTTTTACTAAAGTGTCAAAAAACTCCATATTTGGTAATCCTGTTATTCTTATATTACAGAAAAGTTGAAAGTGTGCCGTGTGTACTTAACAATTGACAAAAAAGTTTTAATGAAGAAATGCTCAATTGATAATAAGATTTATAGATTTGCCTAATGAATGTTAAGCAACACATATGATCATGAAAATAACGTACATGTATAGCTAACAAAATGCCAGTGAATCCACTGCTTGTAGCAATTTCCATAAGAAATAGATTTTAATTCTTAGCTTGAAAATGAATAACTGTTAAAAGACTATTTCCACATTATTAAGCAATAATAATAAAATGGGTAGGTTTTGAAAATTGTTTGATGGACAAATACCATAGATAAAATAAAAATCAAAATACATACTATTCTTAATGTCATTAACAATTATCATATAGTTGGTCAATTTGAAATTAAATTTAAAATACACAAAAGTACAGGAATTTTCATAAATCGTAATAGATAAACACGTTGATGTAAGCAAAATAAATTGATAAATAAAACATAACACTTTTTTGAACATCTCTGTATAAAAATTTAGTTGCTTGTCAGATGGAAACATTAGTATCAAGATATATAGAAAAATCGTTTAAACGACAAAAAATATTCTGTACATAACTGAATTTTAATAAACATATGTTTAATTTCTTGTTGTAGTTTAATATAGGGAGATGTTCAGAAAAACTTTAAGAAATTTATAAATATTTATAAATATTTCATTTCCTTAGGTTAATGTACTGCTTAATTAACAAGGCTATGGGTAATCTAGTTGATTTCTTTCGAAAAATTTGAATTGTATTAATGGTCCATAAAGACAAACTAGATGAACACCGCCAATAAAACTTGAGATAGTATAAATATTGATTTTAAGATGTAATTCTGCATCATCGGGTATTTTGTCAGAACCTGTTTTTTTAAATCAGTTAACAAATTGGCTTTTTATAATTTTAATACATATGTATTTTTGAATGCATAATTTCATAAAAATTAAATTGAAGCACTTGACAGCATAATACTATGTAAACTAAATAATAATCTTTATATATTAATATAATATATATATATATATATATATATATATATATATATATGCATATATGCATATACGTTCGTATATTGTATGTATGTATGTATGTATGTATGTATGTATGTACTGTATGTATGTATGTATGTATGTATGTATGTGTTTTTTCTCATCACTTTTGCTGATATTGCACAGATACAAATAAGGAACCGGAAGTTTTCACCGTGTACATTGACAACAAGTGTATGCAACTTACATAACACTGGGTCGTGAGTAAATAAATCTGCATTATCAAGTCCAAATAGAAAATGTTAAACCTAGTCTTACGAATTGTATAAACCTTAAATCAATCGATTTCTTTAATGGTTACAAAACCTAACGTGAAAAGGAAAAATTATTGAATTTATTTAATTTTTCATCCGTCCTATTAGATTTAACTAAACACTTTCACATTTTAAATAACGATGCATATTGGTGAGCATTAATTGTTTTATAAGAGCTAAACAAATGAAGCAAGCTCTGTGAGAAGAAAAATGGTGTAAAATATATTACGTTTCATTTATTTAGTGTGACATTTTTATAGTGACAATAAAATTCAATTATTTCTGTTCATATACCTTACATCAATGAATACACATTGTAAACAGATCTGATGTTACAAAAGCATGTATCACCCCAAGGACATCATAATATGGCTCAATAAGTAACACATTACGCAAATTATTGACCGAAGAAATGGTTATATAACGATTGTTGAAACGCTATTATACCGTTATAGAACGTAATGAAAGTTTGTAATTTGAGATTGTGACGATCACACTTTTAGAGGCACAAAGGTAAACGATCTATCGACAATGGAAGCTAAAAGCCAATATCGGGCAATTGTGTCTTGTTTTATCACAATAACTGTGTGTTTTATTGGATAAGAATGAGGGAATACTGTCAACGTTGTACAATTTAAACGTGGTAAAACTTGGAAACGCTCCTAGGAGCTCAATTTTAAATATGGTTACTTTATCGATTCCACTGAAAAATATCTAATTAAAGCGCTTAAAGAATGATTAGGTTTCTGTAGCGATGGCATTAAACTCTTGTAGTACGTTATCCTAGAAACGGCATGAATAGGCCCCTAAATTGCTCACGTATGTTTAACTGTTTATATATTTTAATATGACATTTTGGAGGGTTTAAGTTTTTTTTTCCTTTTTTATTCTTTAAAACAAAATTAATCAAACTCTAAATCCATATAAAAAAGCAATTTATTTATTTATTTATTTATTTATTATTTATTATTATTATTGTTGTTGTTATTATTATTATCATTATTATTATTATTAATGTGTCGTTAAGTGAAAAAGCATACAAAACATTATATTCCTATACAATATAGCATGATAAACAACTTGTAAAGAAAAGCAACAACCTAAAAATGAAGGAATAATAGTTTTTTTTTTTTTCAATTAATAAAAGTATTTAAAAATAATAAAAGAGAACAAAAACAATTTAAAAACTACGATAAAAGTTATAAGAACCAGAAATGTCCTACAATCAATTAAATAAAAATGCACATAAAATGAAAAAAGGTGAAAATTTGGAAAAATTACGACAGAATTAAAATGGAAGTCACTAGAAAAAAGGAAGATTATTTCTTAAATATGTATTTATTACAGAAAAAGTGGTTATTATAATTATTATTATTATTATTATTATTATTATTATTATTATTATTATTATTATTATTATTATTAACTTTATCAACTTTAATATAAAATTTTCATATTATTTTGGAAATAATTGGTTAATTTTTTATTTAGTAATCTGCTTGAATAAAATACTACATATTCCCAAGTTCAGGGTTAATTATTGAGCATATAAATAAATAAATAAATAAATAAATAAATAAATAAATAAATAAATAAATAAATAATAAATAAATAAATGAATAAATAAATAAATTTAAAAAGAAAAATGCTGACATGCCAATTCTTGTATTATACACTTTTGTCTTGTCGTAAAACATACTGATTAAAAATAAAAATAAAATAATGCAGTTTAAATTACAAATATTATTATGAAAAAAGAATCGAATAAGCATTATTTGTTTTGCTTCTTTATTTCTTAGTATTTAAAGAGCAAAAGCACTAAATGGGATTAATCTGAAGGCGTAGTTAATGCTCACAATACATGTACATTCCGTTTCCATGAAGACGTAACATCAACCCCATCAAAGTATTTTGTAAAAGAATCAGTTTCACGAAGTTATTTCAATGATTTTCATGTTAACCTTGAAAGAAACAATAAACTTTAATTGCTAATGAGTATGATTTTTCAAAAGGACCATGGCCTCATCATCATAACATTTAAAAAAAATAACTGACCTTTTCTCTTATGCAATAGAGCTATATTTATACCTTATAATGTTGGATGTTTTAATGTTTTATTAAACATCACTGTCAGGGTTTTCTTTCACCTTTTCAAATATGTAAGAGTTTTATGAGAAAAAAATAAATTAGACGCTCCGGTGCTGCTTTATAAAGGTGATAGTAAAATGCACCTGTGTAGGCACCTAGCATAATTCATTATGTTAAACTCAATACAAGCCGGTTTGATTTTTATCTCTTCTTGTATACTAGTATATATATATATATTATGTTCAAAAGATTATATAGGCACGTAATGGGTCATTTTTTAATTTTAAAATTCAATTGCAGCGTAAAACACACTTGTTATGTAATATAAAAAGAAGATTGGGGTTGATTATTTGAACGCCTTTGTGGAGTGAATGTGTTACTCTTTATTGTTTAGTTGAATAAGCATACCTTGTCCTTCATCAAAACCAATTTATTAAATATTACCAAAATTCTAAATTAATTTCACATTTAAGCGAAATTGAAAACTACAAGAGGAATCCTATTGGATTTTTTAATATCTGAAGATTTTCACATTTTAATAAAAATTACTTTTGTTTCATGACTTCCTTTTGCTATTATTATTATCATGTTCTGATTTTGAATTTCTATAAAAATAATAAAACCATGTGCTGATTTTGAATGCATTATTTTAGTACAAATTCAAAATCAGCACATGACATTATTATTATTTTCATTATTATTATTATTATTATTTGCAATTTTTTTTCTTCTTGCGGAAAAATCTATGTATAATTGTCTATATACAATTTTATTTTCACATACTAAACATCACAAAAATAAAATCCACTCGAAGATATCGAGACCTCTGTACCCGGATATTTTACATATGTCAATATGGTTTCCTTTAAAACTGAAGCCTCCGCAAAGCAAATAAATATGTATGAAAAAAGACGAAAAAAGCATGTAAAATACATATGTATTACATAATTACAATAAATAATAGTTTCCTTTTCACAACCCTAATTTGCATAATTAGGACAGTTATGACATTTGCGGTGTTAAAAAAACTTTAATTTTATTGTCTATGAATTAATGCATTAAAATTAAACGTGTGATTTCAATCCCACATATGTATGTATGTATGTATGTATGTATGTATGTATGTATGTATGTATGTATGTATTACTTTCAGGAGGGTCGAAATAAATAAACATGTTAACGTTTGTCCCTAGCCCACAGGCTCAACAGGTCGATGCTTGTCCTTTTTTCGAAGACATCAAGCGACTAAGAGTATAAAAAAAATTGTCTGTGATCGGAAAATAATCGATTACAAGGTAAAACCAAGCATATTTGTCGGTGTCCCCTCATTTAGTAGCTGGGTGGGTTGTGGGGCTGTGAAATTGAATGTCTTGCTCAACGTCGTCCAAATACATGTATGGCTCTGACTTATGAGACTTGGACCATGTATAACGGCAGCTTAATTAGACTGAGTACATATTAGAAACGAAAGCAACACGACAAAATAAAAGAAATAAAGGTACTAAATAAGACGAGAGAGAGAGAGAGAGAGAGAGAGAGAGAGAGAGAGAGAGAGAGAGAGAGAGAGAGAGAGAGAGAGAGGTGGAGTGGGGGTTTAATGAAATGTATTGCAATGTATTGCTTACTGAATCTGATCATGATCTCAAATAAGAGAATTGAATTTTATACCAAAATAATTCTTTTTTTAAATATAAGTGAAACATATAGACCTCACAGTATTAGCCATTTTCTAAGTTTGCTTCATTTTTCTTCGTCCATTAATCTAACTGAACTATAACTTTTTTTCTCATTTTCTACTTGGGTACTGGATTAAAACCGCGCGTTAACGGATCACGGTGCATTTCACCGTCTCGATTCGAATCTTGCTCAGGCAAATCTGAGTGTGAGAAAGTTTTTTATTCAGCGGTTTCCTCCACCATCCTAGAACTGACTGCCTCGATATAAGGGAAATAATTTTGACGAGCGGAAAAAATAATTAGCCCACGCCACTTCACAATGTAATACTGTTTGCTGGAGCTAAAATTTTGTAAAAATATTTTGTTACTTTTTAAAGAAACGTACTTTTTGTATTACGTTACAACAAGTATATAGATCACCACATGGATTCGAAAACTGTGTTTATTACCTGCAGTGTACCATGTAAAATTCAGCAGTTTATTATATAAGAAAAACAAACACCTTTGGAATAAAATCTAACATTTAAACATAAACTAAGACACATATTAATCTTTTCTTTGTTGCCTCAATTTTTTTTTATTTTTAGAAAAAAATATCAAACGTAATATGCAATGTGTAAGTTAAATAACTGCAAAGATATGCATCAAAATGCTTTATCTGTCGGTGTTTAACACACATACTTATAGTTATCGAACCAAGGCCTGTATATATTAACTTTATGCATGACACTGCATTAAAAACACTTTACCTAACCTGACCCAGACAGCCTTTGACTTCTTTCACCGAATTTAAAGGTATGTGATATAAATAACACAATAACTAGATTTTAATGCCCTGAAATTTCTAAAGGAATATTGACTTAATGTATATGCTATACTGCACAATTATTTGTTAAACTGAAGTGAAACATATGGGTCGATGCATGTTCTGCATTAAATGTGTATAAGCGCTCCTTGGAAATTTTCCATATGGCAGTGACCCCCAAACTCTCATCAAACATATCCCGTCAAGTAATAAAAAAGAAGGTCGATGATGTAAGCGGCACCAGTAATTATAATCCGTATAAAATTACATGTACTGTTTTGTGAAAATAAACATATTGCATAACAATATCCATACAACAACTCCCAATTACGACCTCAGTGTTATTTAATAGTAATCTGTTTGTGTTCTGCAAGGTAAATGCATTGTTAGAGTTATCTAGTCAATGTTCTTTTATGTACACAAAGTCAAAATGCAGATATAACATGAGGTCAAAGCCTTATAACAAGAAAGGTGCAATGATGAACATTAAATAAACAAACCCGAACATTTATAGAACCAGAAACATTAGGTCCTACTGCTATTATATAACTTTAGGAATGTTTCCTTCTAATTTTGTGGCTGTTTGACTTTATATGTAACTAGAAATATCTGTTTTGTTTGAAGTTCATCATATAAAAAAATAAAAAATTTTAAAAAGTTATTTTTAGCTAAAAAGGGTGAAATTGGCTGTACCTTATGTAACCCAAACCAACGAAGAAGGCACACACAAAAATATATAAAATAATAGTAATAATATATAAAATGATATATAAAATGATATAATGTAAAATAATGTAATATGATATATGATATGATATGATATGATATGATATAATATGAAATGTGATGTAATATATTGTGGTATAATATAATATAATATGATATAATATAATATAATATAATATAATATAATATGATATAATATAATATAATATAATATAATATAATATAACATAACATAACATAACATAACATAACATAACATAACATAACATAATATAATATAATATAATATAATATAATATAATATAATGATATGATATGATATGATATGATATGATATGATATGATATGATATGATATGATATGATATGATATGATATGTGATGTGATGTAATATATTGTGGTATAATATAATATAATATTATAATATAATATAATATAATATGATATGATATGATATGATATAATATGATATAATATAATATAATATAATATAATATAATATAATATATAATATAATATAATATAATATAATATAATATAATATAATATAATATAATGATATGATATGATATGATATGATATGATATGATATGATATGATATGATATGATATGATATGATATGATATGATATAAAACACTCGACTGGACTGGCTTTTTGACACTTTTATTTTGTTTCAAGCAAGACTAGACCTTTTTTCTTTATTCTTGATAAAACTATAAAAAACATTAAAGTATCATTCAAGACTTTGCATTATGATTGTAAGGAGCAAGCTTTTCAGAATTACAATGAATTATTCTCAAAATTACTAAATGTCGCACGAAATGCGGTGCAGTCTTTTTATAGGAATGTGGTATTGCAGTTAAGAAATCTGTGAGAAATCTATCACCCATAAAATCGCGTAGGACGATCATCAAAAGACCTCTCAAAAGATGTATTTTTTTAATAAAATGTATTTTGACTCCCAGTTTAAAGTGGTATTAGCAGTCTGGTAAAACATGTTTTATTTTATAAGGCAATTTATTTGTATTATTTATTTAAGAAATTCTAAAGTTTGATAGGTAGTGTTAAGGAGAATAAGTTAACTGTATTCTTATATTAAAATCATGGCCGTCAGTTCCAGGTATATGGATCGATCCTTAATCCAGGAATATAAGAAATAAGCAATTTAAAAAAAAACACCAACTAAGTACCTAAACCGATTTCTCTTATTTGATATTCTCAGTCATGTTACAGGTCAATCAAAATCAAAATCTAAATAATAATAATAATAATAAATATAAATAATAAATAAATATGAAACGATTTTATTTCTGAGACATATGGCAGCTTTATTAGTTTCGATTTTCCATTCGTTTCCTTCTTCCAGATAAAATTCGTATATATGCAGTTCGTGAATATTAACAAAATATTTCTACTAAGCTAGATATCACGCGCTTGAAACAGGGTGTTATCTAAAATATACGTTATAATTATTTTTATATAGTTGTCGTTTTTCCGATTATTAAAATCAATCTAAAACATTAAAACATTAAAAAAAAAAAATCACTTGAAATGACTTGCGTTGGTGATGACACATGTTTTCACAGGTGATAAACCGTGATAATAATATTTGTATTTGATAAGAAATTTAACAATACTCCTCACATCTTTGTTTAGCGTCCGTAGTACTATTAATTTTATTGTTCTAATTTTTTTTATTCATAAATTTTTTATTCATTAAATTTTTTTCTTTTCTTTTTTTTTATATATACACACATGTATTCCAGTCTTCATTGAAAAGGAAAAGCATTATAATTCTATATTTTGTCTTTGCAACTTAATTTATTGATTCATTGCTCGATATATTTGCATCTTTTACTGAACTTCGATAGTTTTTTGAATAGATAAAGTATCCCTCGCAAATAACACTAAACTGTAGAATAATTTACCCTGATAAAAGCAAAAGACACTGTGACTAAGCAATAAATAAATAAATAAATAAATGTTGATAAATAAAAATTAATTAATTAATTAAAATAAAAACGGAATTCGAAAAAAAATGTTTGTTGAAATAATTTATAAATTACCCTGTAGATCATTGAATAGAATAGAACTGTAAAATAGGTGATCAAATTATATTGCATAACGAGTTTGTTTGTTGACCTACTTTTATCTATTTATGACATAACAAAACTTTTCAAATATTTATAGATGCATTATACAATTTTGATTTTAAATTGTAAAAGAGTAATTATTTAATCGTAAGAAATGAATTGAATTTTGCAAGTCATCATATTCAGATAATGCAAGAACCTACTTTTTTCAATCAAAGTGACATTGGAAAAAAAAAACTTTTTTTGTAAAGTTTTTTTTATGTAAGGGTGGACTCGATGTTTTGTGTGTCATGACAAGTCCCCGTTTATTTTGATTGCAATCATGACAAAGGACCGAAAATCGTCGTGTTTTGACAAACTTTAGACCCCGCCTATATCAAAAGTGGAACTTAACTTATTTTTTTCTCTAAGTTGCTCAATTTTCTCTAATTTCTCTAATTCTTCAGAATTTTGGTAATATGTGCGACAAACTCAAAATACAAAAAATCGACAATTTGACGATAATACCAAAAAAATATAGCCTAAATAACGCAATATAAAAGCATTTTTATCGGTAACATGACTATTATTTGGAAAACAAATATCCAAAACTTTTTCTTTCAATTATATTTTTTTGATAAATGTCTTCATTTACGTCCGATCTAAGGCATCGGTTTTTTAAGCTTTAGTTTTATGTTTAAACATTTATCACTTACTTTTCGTTCGATACACCCTAAATCTCACTTAAGTTTTCTGCTTCGATACCTTGTATCATGGGCAGGATTTTGAATATTACTTTTTTGTCAAACAGAATTTAGAATGATTCCTTGGTAAGAAATCAAAAAACTTGTTCTCGCCTTAGTGTTATATGCTCCATCTCCTCCCTCCCCTTCCGATATATACACTAAATCAACTTCATATTTATATTTTGATATTGTTGTCATCTTTTCAGTGCGATTCAATACTCTCTATCTCACTTATTTTAAAAATATGAGATCTGTGGTTTTCATTCAAGTCCCTTGTCCTCAGTTATACTTTAAATTTTAGGTCCATGTCTTCATTCACGTCCGATACACATGGTACCTGTAGGAATTAACAGATTAAGCTTTTGCCATTGTAAATTTAGATCTATTAAAGAAAACGATGGATGAAAACCATGATTTGCACAAACACTGTTTGGGTGTTTGTCAAATGCCAATGTTCTATAATTTACAGCATATCTCAATTTTTTTTTTCAAAGGCTCCTTTATGAAGCCTCTAAGATCATTTAATGTAAACATGGCGGGAAAATCCCACTATATGGGGAAAACTTTAACTAAATATTTAAGGTTGAAACATCAACGCACTTTTCACATTTGGTCAACATCGTGTAACATAAGGATCATATGTCTTTTGATAAAATGTTACATACATCTACGATATTTTTATTACAGATTACCAATGAAGGGCGTGTTTGTTAAACAACATTGCTATAATGAATACACTTTGTCTTGATTTACCGATACGTACTCAGAAAGACGTACCCACTCCGACACTGTCTGATAGCTTTGGTAAGATAAATTACGAAATAGGTACAAATTTATAACTGCACTTCAGATACACATACATACACGTGTTAAAACACCGACTTTCGGATTTTTTTTTTGATTTTTTTTTTTCATAGTTGGTAAAATATAACGATAAAGATTGCCGGATTGGATTGACATAATCCAGGTTAAATGTTGTTAAGTCTTTATCCAGGTCGTAAAAGTATGTATACAGTTACAAAATTATCTTCAAACATGATATAATCTTTTTGAATCAATTATTCGCATCTTGTCGTGGGATTTTTATGTGGATTTTTATGAAATGATTTAAACCGCAGATATTTCAATCTGCCGATATGTCTGTCTTTGCAATAAATGCCAGTTTTAACTTTCTTAGTTTATTTTAGGCCGTCATAGATCCTTGATTTGACAAATAAAATAAAAACATTTACTGAGATAATTTTTTTTTTTCGAAACACTCAGTCGAGTGGAGTAATGGTGTCTTAAAGCTGCATTAAGTTTTCCAAAGAAAAAATTAAAACGGCACTAATCTAACTAATGATGTTCCTAATGAACAATGTTACATTTGGTTCAACGATAAAAGCTCGAATAAATGCAGAAATCACAATATTTACCCAGCGAGATGCAGCATGTAGGATCTAATATTAGAACATGGTTACGTCATCAAAAACCCGGGTAATTTAAACACAACTTTCAAAACGGTGAAATACGATAAATTAAACACAGAACTTCGTTGAATTTGTCATTTGTGACTTAGTAAGGGATACAAAACACCATTTCAAATACATCCGGATATATATGAAGGACAATTAATGTAATCTGTTATGTTTCACTTTCGGTTCTAGGGTTTTTCCGTACATCCGACATGATCCGTGCGCATGCTCCAAGCTCATAATTACCATCGTAAAACTCTGACCAACCGGTCAGAGGATTCCGTTTATTTACAGCTAAAAGAAATGAAATTTTAGAAAATGAATGTCAGGATTCGTGGTTAGAAGATATCTATTTTTAAAAGAATATATTTTTAGAAAATCAAAAAAAATTCAGAAAATTGATAACCTTAATGCAGCTTTAAGTCCAAGTCAAGATTCTTTCACATATATGATTATCGTCGGTTTTCGGATAGTGAAGAAAACTGGAGTACCCGAAGAAAATTATAGGTCATCGTCAAGAAAACTGCCAAACTTTCCGAACCTAGGCGATGAGAGGCACTGTGCTCCAAGAGATAGCTTTAGACCACCCGACCACGTAAAAGCTTAATTCGAATTGTTAATGACACTTACGGATATGGTTCTTGGCATCCTATTTTTCTATTGTAATTCAAGAACTCAATCCTTAATTCTTATGTCCAAAAAGGAAAATGATATATTACCGGATGTGAATATTGATAAAATGGAAAACAAAGCGACAATTCTGTGTTTCAACGTTAATTGTCTTTGTCAGGTTTTAGTAATTTTGCATTTTTGGTAACCACTGCGGTAGCTCAGTTGGTAGAGTGCTCGCTCCGTAAGTGGGGTGTCGTTGGTTCGAATACCGGCCGGGTCTGACCCAAGACTTGAAAGTGGGTAGCGCCAAGCACTCGGCATTACGAAATGAAAGTCACGGTTCTTTTGGATGGGAAGGTCCCATGTCACGGTAGGCGTGGCACGATAAAGAACCCTGCTGTATAATGCTATTAGCGCAACGCACAGGCATAGTTTCTGCACTTTCGCCTATAGCTGGCGACGTCTCGATATAAGTGAAATATTCTCTTTTACTCAACTCACTTGCATTTTTCGGAACCTCTTATATTTTAATAAGAATTACAATCGCGTCTGATACCGCCACTTTTTCGTAAGCGCATAAAAATGTCAACTGTCAATTAAAAGACCCGGATATAGAAGATAAGCAAGGTAAATACGCAACTGTAATTAGTAACAAAGCTATACTTTGATATCATCAAGTAAAATTAAGTTAATATTGGAAAGATTGTGTAATTTGAAAACGATCATTTAAATAATTTGTCATTTTAGAATGCAGGTGAGTTTAAATTTGATCCAGTCAAATCTTATAAGAATGAAATACGTCAGGTGTATGTCAACTTTGTTGACTGCATATAATGTTGCATTAATGCAATAAGATAAATCATAGTGATTGATTTCTTACCTGTTAATTACAATTGAATGTATATTCATCATTTAAATGAGGTGTTACATGATTTTAAGTGTAACGAATGTGAATGATACTGCGCGTTTACATGTAAAATCTTATTAAAATATGAACACATTGTTAGGAAATTATTATTATTATCATCATCATCATCATCTATTATTATTATTATTATTATTATTATTATTATTATTATTATTATTATAAATTTATTCTAAATTTCCCCCAATTCAGTAAAAATCTGTATTACCGAATGACCAAGTTTTGTGCGAACTTTTATATAAGCTCAAAATTCCAATTATTTTTTACATCAATGATCAAGGACTGGCTCTATTAAAACGGACATAACTTTAAACTTATGTGGAGATGAAACACGTGTTTATACTGTTGGAAAGTTGTCGAAGAGCTATTCAAGCGATCGAATCATCATCGACGAATTCGTGCAAAGCACACATTACACTTTGAACAGTCCTTGTACGCTCTCTGTTCAACACCAAATAGATTCAATTTCTCAGCCCAAACACTGTTTATATCTAAACTGCCTGACATCATGTTTTTCAAAAGTTTTCTTCTAACACCAGCCAAATGTACACATGCACACTCTGTCTAACCCCAGCTTAAACTAAACTTTCTGATTAACACCCGCTATATCTAACCTCTAACTTTAGCTATATCTGAACATTTTGTTTAACACCATTAACTTTATCTAACTGCAGTATATATATTTTTTTCTGTGTCACACCAGCTGTAACTAAACTCCCTCTTTTACAAGCTATATCTTAATCTTCAGTTTAACAACGACATTATCTTAGTTCCTTCTAAAACCTGCTATTTCTGAACTCTGTCTCGCACCAGTTTTATATGAACTTTGTATCTAACACCAGCTTTTTTCCAATTTCTCAACCAGACGTCCTTTCTAACTATAGCTTACACCTCTCAGCTCTCTGCCTTAACCAGACTTAACTAAATTATTTTCTAAAATCAGCTTTATTTGTTTCCCACTCTCTATAACATTCCCCTTAGAGAACGGGAGGTCGTGGGTTCGAACCCTGACAGGGTCATACTTAAGAGTGTAAAGTTTGACATACTGCTTCCTCGACTGGCGCTTTTGCAATAAGAAGGTAGAATATTGACTAGTTTAACTGGATACCACCGGAGTGGTATGCCTGTCTATGGCATACTGGTTCAACTTGCAATTCAAATCAAAATTCACCCTGAATGTTCGCTAGTATAAGGTAGACTACTATAAAATTAAACAGATATTTCTGTTAGATATTAATCCTTAAAGACTAATATTGTTGTTCTCGTCGAAAATAGCTAAAACAAATATGATGTGACGTTAAACAACGATATGTACAACCAACCAACCCGCTTTATCTAATACCTGTTTTCAAACTCTGTTTAACTCCAGCTAAACACCAGCTATGTGTAAACAAAACCATATGTCACTTATTGTAATTTTAGTATGTACCAATTACTTAAGGTCGAGTGTTTTTGTATTGTCGTTCAAGGGTCAGTTTTCATTTAACATCTCAACAATTTAAATTCTGGTTCATCATATATGTATGAGGTCAAAAGGGGTCACACGAGGTCTTGACCTAAGACTGTATTATTTTGTCGGTGTCGCACCTCCTATGTACGTTTAGTGAGATCTTTTGTAGACTGTCAATGTGGACTTCCCATATTGTTAAAGAGTTGAATGTCTTCACCCCTATGGTCTTTTGTAAATGACCCGTGATCCCCGGGCATAGTTCCTAACATAAACTTGAACCTGAAATAACCTCAGTGGTATTTAAAGTCATAAACAATACTATCAAGTAGATTTAAATATGTATCCCATCAAGAGAAAAAAAAAACGTCTCTATTACTGGCTAAGATAAACCCATCATATGTTTTGGGCGATTATAGAAATAAATTTCCCGTAAAAATGGAGTGATTATTGGACACGTCTTTTAACAAACATGATACACTTACAAATTTGCAGGCGAATAGTTTCAAAATAAACTTTAATCGACTGTAAAATTTAACTACTTGTTGAACAGAATAATTGTTTCATAAAAAATTTTCAAATAAACTTATTTAAACTATAATAAAATGGGTTAACAAAGAGTATTGCCTTATGCATTTTGGTTGTTATTGATAGATTCTCTAATTTCTTTTTTCTTGATTTACAAGCTGAGAGTAACTGAATTTTATTTTGAACAGTTTTTTTAAGGATCAGATTATGGGCCACAATGTGGTTAAAATTTTCATACATAGGCTAACCATTCCTCATTGCTGTTTTTATGTGGTTTTTCACCAAAAAAAAAAAAAAAAAAAAAAAAAAAAAAAAAAAAAAAAAAGAAGAAGAAAATATGGATTAGCAATTAAATAAGTCGTTTGATACTCTGAAAAAACTTTAACTTCATTAGTCCACAATGTTGTTCCATTATGCTCGTTTTAAATTTTAATTATTAGTTATCACGAAAAGAAAACAAGCCATTTCTTGTTTGTTAGTTTGATTGCCAAAGATCAGTAGTCTTTCTCGAGGAACTACGTTTTTATCCCCACCATTCCAGACCTGGCCGCTTTAATACATGTAAAAGTGAAGGAATCTGGACTACTGCAACACCATACTCTACTCTCCCTATAACTCTGAGGTCATTGATGTCTGTTTTATAAAAATCAACAAGCAAGCAACATCAAGTTGATAAAGTCAGGAGTTTTCAGAATGTCTTTACCGGCAAAGTGATTCAGAACACGCCAAAGCCTGTTCTTGTGCGCCGTATATTTATTAAGATTGACATTGTATATTATTCTTTAAAAAGATATCTCTTTATCTGTTTTTTTTTCCATTTTCAGAAGACCAATGCAGATACAAACATCACTGTCGCTTTGATTCACACCGGCCCACAAAACGAGTACAATGTGAAACTACCCGGGGTCTGCGAAAACGAAAGACGTGTTTTAAAAGATGGGTTAAAATAATAGCTGAGTACAATAATGGCGTTTTAGGGTAGTCTAAGCCATGATTCATTAAAAACCGTATATATTAGTTTTGAGGTGTTTTAGGAGGCCATTGTGCCATGGGAAAACAAATGACTTTCAGAAAGCGAACTTATAATTGTTTTCACACTAGAATTTGGCCGAATGGGATCCTTACCTAAACGATCAGCTGAACTAGGATCAGAAATCGAGCGCTTGAGAACATCAAAAAGAAAAAAAAAACTGCAAGACTCGATGGATAAGCGTTTATGATAGTGATCAAACGTTGACTTAATGGTAGTGTCATATACCATTTTTTGAATTTAATCATAAAATACATTCAAAAAATGGTATATGACAATATGTCATATACCATTTTTTGAATGTATTTTATGATTAAATTCAAAAAATGGTATATGACAGTAGTATTAGCAATATTATGTCTACAAAACCAGTTAAAATTATTTAGTCATTAGAATGACATTTTATTTGCAGGTGATCTGTTGTAAAGCTAGCATCATAAACATAATCATAATATTTATAGAGGGTAAATCTACTTCTATACTCAGAATTGTATCATGTATGTGGTTGTTTTTATGTTGTCTTGTGCATGTGTTTTACAGTAACAAATACTTTTTCTAAATTCAATATAATATAAAATAAGAAATAAGGTTACCTAATAATGCACTATTAAAATGCAACAAATGAATTTATCGCTGAAAAATGTATACATCTCAGTTACCTATGACAAATCGAGTCATTCTATTACAAAAATATCGGCGACTTCCGACTTCGAACGGGCGCTACTTAATCATTTATTTAATTGTATAATAAATAAGTTTTCTATAACAATTACAAAAGATTAAGAAGTTTTATTCGAAGCTTAAATACTGTTTAAGCATCATTTCTGATTATGAAACAACAACATGACATCTTATATATATATTGAACTCCATAACATGTCATTTCACAATAGAAGCAGAGTTTAATTTATTGACTGAACTCTGGAGTAAAGTCTAACTCGGAGATACAGAGTCATATGAGCAAAAAAAATATTATTATTATTATTATTATTATTATTTATTTATTTATTTATTTATTTGCTTAATTATTTGTTATCATTTCAAATTTAATAAAAAAAATATTTAATATATCTATTAATTTATTTATCTATTTATTTTGAGACAAGAACCAATACAAAATATTTCAATTTTGTGCTGCATTTCTGTATTTATTAAGATGTGTTCTTTGCGAGTCAGACATATGGGGCCAAAATACAATAAATGCTGAAACATTTTGATTTTTTTCTTTAATATATTTTACATGTAATTAATAACACTAATATCGATATCCCAGATGAAAACTATCAAATCGTGGACACTGTTGGTTGACTAGAAGAACGTTGTACAACCGCACACTGGTCGGATCTTAAGCGTTAGTTTACAGAGGCATACATTGCTATATAACCAGTCCGATCTTGACAGCGCAATGGAAATATAGAGACAATTTGATAGCTACGCTTGTTTTACGTTATGCAGACCGGATGTTCTTATTCAAACAGTCACACCATACACGAGCAGCTAGAACACATTAACTGTCAAATGTCATTTAACGTTTTGGTCTCAGACTTTCTACTGAGATTTTGTAGATTCCTTACTGACGTCGTGTAACGCTATCTTAACACCTTGTCTGTGGTACAACATTGTTTTTTTATGTTTGTTTCCCCCCATCAATGTGACACGTTGCGTAATAAGATGTTTCGTATTTATCGGCTATTGGTGGTGTCATTCCATTTTTAACCTCTATGACACGAGACTTGAACTTTCACGAACATTTTTACTGTCGCCATGTGGGATATATCGAGTGCAATTTTTCTATAAGAACATGAAATGAAGCAGGAGAGATTCCAATCTCCATGCTATTACATAACTGGAATAAGATTATAAATACTATAAATATTATTGCTGTTCTAGACGTCGCTTCAATAGAGAACCGCGTTTTTGAAAGAGTGGAGTCGAGCGGAGTAATGGTGTTGTACGCCCCAGTGAAGTATCTTTCGCTTATTTCAGTTCTGGGATGGTGGAAAAAACCGAAGTGCCCGGAGAAAACTACCGACTCTCGGCAAGGGAACTGACAACTTTCTCACACTAGGATCTTTCCCGAGTGGGATTTGAAACAAGGCGATGAGAAGCGCTCTGATCTGTAAGCGCGCGTCTAGACCACTCGACCACCAAGGCCCCCTTTTTTAAAGAAAAATATCATTACTGTCAGAAAATAAAGTTAGACCAATTTTAATTCTGAAATTTTAATTGCTAATTGTTTTAAGATTTTGTTGGTGGAAGGTATTGGGTTCGGAAACTTACTGCAAGATGTGATAATGATTTTGAACTTTTATTTGAAAGTATGGATAGATGTTATACAACGGTGGTTGGTGCAAAGCACGTGAAATTTACCGAGTTGTATATTTATTAGCTTCATCATCATCACCATCATATTTAAAAAAAAAATACCAATTATCGATGTTCCATAAATATTGAAATAACTCTTGTCTTTTTTAAAGAATTTTTAAGCTTGTATTAAGAGGGAGAAATAAATTCTAACAACATTGGAAACAATTACAATTTTACCTTTTTCATTTACAGCGTGATATCATGTTTGTTTCTTTGTCCAGTTGCTACCTACAATATTGGATTGGATTTGATTGGATTAATAGTGTTTTATTGCCACCATCAAAATTCCTTTCACTTCTATCAAAACGGTGCCATTATGTTTGAGAAAAATGGAGTGGCCAGAAGAAACACCAACCATAGACAAGCAAACTAACAAACTTTTAACACTAGGATCTGTGAGAATCCTACCTAGGCGGTGATAAGGCCCGTTATTCTTAAGCGCGCGATTTAGTCCTCTGACACACTACATGGGTTATTTTAAAAACCCACCATATGTGTTCCTGCTGCGTACTTTTTCCTTTTTTTAGTGACATCGTATCATAGTTACTTTAACATCTGATAAGTTTGTGTTATTCAGCTACATACATTAGGCTGTTTGCAAAGAATATGTTAAAGCAACATATTATGTTTAATTTCAATAACCCTAACTTCAGCATCTTATCTAACAGACCAATACTGGAAAATAAACAAAAAAAAAATGATTTGAATAAATATATTTAATTGTAGCAATAAATATGTCAGAAAAATGGCTTACAACAAACTCAAGCTTTCTGAATACGACTTATGGTCATGAAATCATCCAAAAATTGAAGCATTGCCGTTCCGGACTCATCCAAAATACTGGTCTCCCGGTTGGCTTTCACTAGTGCATCAACACTTTCAATAATCGTGTTAGACAACATCTCTGCACGATTTAAGTAACCAGCCCTTGAATTGAATACCGCCAATCCAGCTGATACATAGGCCGCGTGAAATGACTTGTCATAGTCACGTGATTTTCCCCCGAATAGCTGAAACGACCTTAACGTCGGACAAACGTTTGTTGTTTGAATATGTTCCATGTACAAGTTCTGCATAAAAGAGGTGCGTGTGAATGAATTCGTGAACAATCATCTCTGCATAAAAGGGAACTGTCCATTCTGGACCAGCGCTTGGGTCCATCCATATTACTCCCAAAGCTGAGCTTGTAGACCCACCTTGGTAACTGGGATTTTCTGATTTGTAGAAAGCAAAACAAGCAACGAGTTGAAGAATAGATCTATAGAGTTCAGGCGATGTCTTTTTTATCAGTTTTAATGCTTCTTTTGTTTTGGACACTATGTCGTTACGGTTCGATTCGCTAAATATATGTTTCTTTCCTTGAACAAAATCCTCGCTAAAAACTACAAGTTTTGATCTGTTCATCCCATCGACAAGTTCTGGATGGTCAAAACTGTATACAATTTCTTCGTTCAAATAAGGAATAGAAACGCCTTGGACTGTTTCGAGAGATTCAAAAAATGACGACTTAATATCTTTTTTGACATTGCGATTGGAAAGCCCGTAAACGCCTAATCGTTGATTCATTTCAGATATATCAAATCTAAATGGCCAGAAAACCCTCATAAATACGTCTGTGAGACCCATTGCTGACAGTGACGAACGTAACGGTAGTTTAACAGTGTTTTCATTGGCGAAGTGATCTAAAACCCTTTTTGGTAGATGTAACAGATCTTGAGTCCACTCTTTGGGAAATTTCGCCAAATTCGGATCGAAAGCATTTCTTGCTGATTCAATGATCCTGAACCATTCTTTTATATCTTCTAACGACATCAGATTACTAAGACTGTCTTTTTCTCTTTTTTGCACACTAAGGTCATTGGTTGGGGTTTCATGATTATAAACCAATGCTTCTTTCGACATTTCAAGTGCTTGTGCGAGATCTGTTAAATAATTTGACGTAAAATCAGGAGCGTTTGCGGCTGCCATATACTTAACACCGCTCAAAATATTGGAAAAACCCTCCGAGTGAGTTTAACCTTGCAGCAAAATCTCGTTTTAGTTTCAAACCCTTTAAAATTTTCGATAAGGTTAGCCTGGATATATATTTCTTTATATCTCGAGTAAAAGACATCGCTCCCCGCCGATCTTACTATCCTGGCTGTTTTTATCTGTTGAACAACTCTTTTGAAGATACTCTAACGGACTATATTCTACAGCAAAGGCGCCGTAAAGAAGTAGTAACCCAATGAAAACACAAGGATTCCACATTTTCCCTGCAAAATACAAGCTACTATTAAAAGGTATTTTTAGTTTTCTTTTAAATATATATATATATATATATATACTGTAAATCAGGAATTAAATGCGAGCAGGAAATTAATGCGAAAAATGCGAGGCCCGTTTAATCGCATTAATTTCTTGTCGCATTTATTTTCCGATGTCTGTATTCTGTATATTTATTGTAAATTGAGTTACCTCCATTAACCGGAAGTTGTTATCGTAACTGATTAATTAGAGCACATTCTCATTTAGCGGTATTTTTTTGCTGTTTCTTTCCTACTGGGAATTTTGCTACGGGTGAAATCGTGACTGTAAAATCATTTCGAACATTGACTGGAACATCAAATTGAAAGTACTGTGATTATAAGTAATCTAACATTCTAAACTCGTGAGTTGAAGGCGAACATCGGTTGTACACATGCCAACATGGACGTCCTAATTTTGAATGCTTTATTTTAATAAAAACTCCAAGCGTTATATTTGAGTATGTTTGTTTATTTTTAAAAAAAAACACACGTTTCTTTGTTCTGATAATCCTTTACCACCCTGGTTAATTTAAAACAATGGGTCATCGGCGCTTAAGAATTTACCCTCGGCACACCTCACTTTTTAATAAGGTCTACCGAAAGTTTGTTTATAACGTGTTTTTAAATAAAGGAAGACATAATATAATGATTTCTGAGTCCATAATTTAATGTTTATAATTGTAAGATAAATATAAGCAAAAATTTTAAAAATTGACAAATTAAAAAATCGCATTAATTTCAATACGCATTTTACTTCAAAATCGGCAATTCGCATTAATTTCATGACGCATTAATTTCCTGATTTTCAGTATATATATATATATATATATAAATAAATATATACATGTATATATATATATTTATTTATCTGCAAACTATAAAAAGTTTATATATATATATATATATATATATATATATATATTTCGTTCCGATTGTAATGAAATTTTAAACATATCTTTTGTTTTCATCGAAACTTTTTCGAATTTTAAAAAAAAAATTAATTTCATTTCATTTCAATGTATTTATTTACTTATTATTTATTTCATTTATTTATTTATTTATTTATTTATTTATTTATTTATTTATTTATTTATTTATTTATTTTGGTCTTAACAAAACGCATATATTATGAAGACCTTACGCCAAACTTTAAGTATTTGACTTTTTTAAAAAAAAATATATTCTTTTTAATTACAAGAAAATATTAAAAATAAAAACAAATAAAAATAAAAATTACTTTTTTGCAACACTTAACTTACCAATTCTGGAATTTGTTTTCGCTTCGCCGATGGTTTTCAAATTGAATAACTTTGTTTATCGGTGTAGCTTTTTATAGTTTGAAGTCAAAACAGGTGTTTATGTTCACTTCCTTCATTATAACCATTGGTCAAGTTGGCAACAGGATATGTTCCAGTGTTTAACTAGTATACTTGCTTATCTCTGGATAAGAGATAGTTTGTACAATTGAAATTTATTTGTTATATTTGTACTTTCGTGAGTTAAGATGATGTTTCCGTTACAAAATACTGTAAACGTACTAATTTGAGCGTGTACGTATATTAGCGCAATTTACATTCTCGACTTATTCGCGTGAATTTTAATCAGCGCAAAACAACTTTTTAGTAGAAACAGACTATATCGAACATGTTTCATCGGTGTATCTAAATAAGCGCTACTGTCCTATCTCGAAAATCGCTAATTTTGTTCGCTTAAAGTTTTAAAAAACACTAAAAATAATCTTTGTGGAAATGTCTAGGCTTTAAAAACATCAAAGGTATTTAAATAAAACCCGAATAATATGCTTATTTTTCACTTGTACTTGTGAATTAAAAGATAAATAATTCTTATTTTTAACCTCATGGGAGCCTCGTTTACTATATCATAAATTATAAAACGAAATAAGAGAAGAGTGCATTATGAAATGCTTGAGTAATGCATATCAAAGCAAATTGTTCATATTGTATCTAATTATATTCCTAAATTATAGAAATCTTTAGCCAAATAATAACCTTTGTTGATGACTGTTTCAGTAAACCACTACGTTTTTCTGTTCTTGTTTTGATTTACATCATGCAGACTAACCTATTCAAATTACAGCAATTCTAGTGACTAAATCAAATGCTGAAAGGCATATTGATGAAATGAAGAGGATCTGTATCATTAACTGAGCTTAACTATTATCTCTCCCACAATCATTCGAATCCATCCTTAAATATTGTGTTTAAAAGTATTCTTCTGTAATGGATAATTCATTGATATTTTAATAAGTTGCTTAATAATTATGTTTATGTTATAACATTGGTCACTAACCTCTCTCTCTCTCTCTCTCTCTCTCTCTCTCTCTCTCTCTCTCTCTCTCTCTCTCTCTCTCTCTCTCTCTCTCTCTCTCTCTTCTAAAATAAGGAACTTTTTTCCTTGATCGATAAGACAATTAATAAAAACTAAATATTCCAAAATAAATGTTGAAAAAAGGAGGAAACATGCAACGGCATAATATTAAAACCTGAAACGTTTGCCATTTCGTATTTTATTCGGTCTGTCGACCACAAGATATATAAAGGGTTTTCGTCTCTACTGATGATCTTCAGACTAATTGTCTTTGAGGTTTGCGGGTTTGTCTTCCTGCAATATTGTGCGGAAAGTGCTCTTGCAATGAGAAGGTAACTTATATTCACCAGTATAAAGCAGTTCATAAAAACTTGGGGGAAAAAAGTTGCACACTATATGAATATGTGTTATGTGTTTATGATAATCATTGAAATCAACTTGTTGATGCGACGTAAAATTACATCCACGCGCAATTCAAAATATGTTTTTATGGGTAACCATTATCAGTTCAAAGTATTTTCGCCTTGCAAGTGCCATGTACAGAATTTAAATTTTTACAAAAAGAAATATTCTAAATTCTGCACATGACAATAGCTAAGGAGTATTATAAGCAAAGGTAGTAATAGGTGAATATATTTAATCACTCAGTATAATATATTCCAGGTAAGCCGGGGGGTACCCTTGATGCAATAACGAAACAAGAGAAACCTGCATTCTCGTTTTTGACCTTACATGTATGTTATTCAGAAAAGAGAAAAATATTATAAATATAATTTCCATGTAGAGTTTTGTGTGAAATGTCGCAGTGTATGTACTTTAATTAGGTCTTTTATCATCTTTATACAAGATTAACACATAATCGTACTGTAGTAAGCAATTCCGTTTCTAATTGGTTGCAGATTTGTTATTTCTTGACAGTTAATTGAAAAACAGCCAATCAGTTAGGACAATACAGATTGAAATGAACAACTTCCGATTTGCAGGTAAAGATTCATTTACATGTTGATAATAATAATCAATAACTTAGATTGCAAGACTGGTTTTCGAATGTTGCAATACAAAGACAAGTTAAAGCCGATATGCTTAAAACTTCAGTAGAATGTGTATTTAATTGGTTAGCAAATAGATCAGTTATGTTTTATCTCAATTCAAAGCTTTTAATATTATATATAATTAAATTTATTATTATTATTATTATTATTATTATAATTAAAATAGTATGAAACAATTTGGTATATATCACATAAGGTTTGGTAAAAGTCAATGCAGCAATCGCCTACAAACTGCTGAACAAATCATGTTTTTTTATCAATTCCTTTAAAATTAGCGTGGTAAATCCTTGTCATTTGTTCACTGTTTAAACAGAGCCGGCCATTATGTAACAAACAATCAAATAAAAATAAATAAAATAAAATACAAATTAAAAAAATGAAACTTCTAGAAATGACCTACATGGACATGTATCTTTATGTATTTTATTGAACATATTTATAAAAAGACTTGAGCTATGTTATTTTATAATTTTTACAGGTATCAAATGGAACAATTCATAATAATCCAAACATTTGTGTTTTCCATGTTTTTTGTTTTGTTTTGCTTGTTTTTACTTATGTTTTCTTTCTTCATTGAAACCGATGCACCGTTTCACGGCAGACGTGGCACGTTAAAGAACCCTCCCTGCACAAAGCGTACTTAATGGTCAAAATTTCTGCCACTTCACCTATAGCTAGTAATATCTCGATAAAAGTTAAATATATTTTGTTTGGACGTAAAACCCCATTAAATCAAACAATCAATCACCCGCTTGGCTTACTATTTTTGCCATATGCACACTATGTGTTTTCATATTTGCAGGCCAGTTTCATGTTCTTGTAAAATATTGTGAGCAATAAGCTGTTTCCAATAACGATCAATTAATAAATTTTATTTTTTTCATAAATTTTCACAAATTGTTTTTATTACCTTTATTAGTTTTTTCCTTAACATTTTATACTACAAATATGAAATGTCTTAAATACATTTATTTAAATAAACCATAAATTACATAAATTACGATAAATACGCACGTTACTAATTTATTTCCGTTTATATATGAAACAATTATGCATTTTGAAACAGATGTGTATGACATATATATTTATTTTGTCTTACTTACGACCTTTTTGTTTGCTTTATTTAAAACATTTTATTGTGTCATTATTGATTGAATTTCGTTTCTATTTACGAAAGAGCAATTACAATAAGCAATAATAGAAAATATATTTTTGTTATTGAAAAAACACGCACATGGAAAGCCAACTGACAAATACATGTATGTATACTCACGGGATCTGGCCAAAAAAATCGAACCTACGCGCTGTAATCCTCAAGCCGGTGTTTTAGACTTCTCAACCACTAAACCCACTTGATTAAAGTACAGACCCTTAATTTAACCATTTTACAAAACATTGTAAGAAGAATTATATGTAAATATTTTTATTTATTTATTTATTATTTATTTATTTATTTATTTATTTATTTATTTATTTATTTATTTATTTATTTAAATATTTATTTATTTATTCATTCATTCATTCATTCATTTATTTATTTTTATTTATTTATTTATTTATTTATTTATTTATTTATTTATTTATTTATAGGATTGTTACTTTCACTGACAAAAGGTTAAAAGTACGGTACATTTTTTATCAGACCTTTGTATTGCTATAATTTTTTATAAATATTGGTAATCAGATGATACATTTATCAAAAATACAGCTTCTAAAAAACATCGCCCTTGTCAATAAAATTCACCTTATACCAGATAATCACTATATCAATGTGTGCAGCATGTGTTGCTGTGTTTCTTAAAGCGGTTAAGACATAATTTTAGCCTAATTTGGGCAAAAAAGAAAATAAAAAATAACATTTTCAAATAAGAGATCAAGACAATACTTTTGTTGAAGAAAATAGCATTTATTTTCACAAATGAGAAAACGATGTTAACAATATAGTAACAAAAGTCTTGAAACCATTTCTCTTACAGAAAACTAAAAAGAAGGAAATTAAAAGAGGGCTTTTACCCATTTTTATGTTGAAGTTTTTGGCAGTGTTTTTACAACTGAGTATCATTTTTTTAGTCTCAAGTTTAAATGTTCGGCGGAAATGGTCAAATTAAAAAAAAAAAAAGATCCAGATTGTTTTTTTCGTACATTTGGTGCAACTCCTTAGAGATGATTTGTTTGTATTTAACAAATGCTCCTAAACCAAATGCAAATCTGCACTTGTATTTTCCCCTTATATATATATATATATAATTATAATATACCAGATAACTCATAATATGACAATGGAAAGTTCTAGTTGTCTTACGTTGATCTGGGACAAGATCTGTCGTGTTTTTTAATCGAACAACTGTTTTTGAATACAGTTTCAGAAGTACATTAAGACGTGGTACTTGTACTTCTTGTTTTCGATTTTACATACAATAAAAAAGGAAAGTTTCTGCAATTTGTAGAAAATGATATTCTTTTACCGTTACACTATACGTTGTAATCAAACATTGCTTGGGTATGAGATCCTTGCATTAAGAAATATACACCCGTGACGTCATAATGACACATTTTCCGGCTCTTTGATAGTAGGAGGATTTCTAATGTCAAGTGCATGTTATTAAGTTAATCATCAATATATCAACATGTCTTTTACAGTTTTAATTATTTTAGATTTGTGTTATTGAGACGGACTTTAATCAAAGTAATTAGGTGTCGACCGTCAGATGAGAAAGTAAAGTTAAAAAGAATCACGTTACGTTAGAATGAAACGATGCAATAAAGAAAAAAAAACTAGGCTGATCTGATGTTTATGGAAAGAGGTTGTGTCAACGACCCAGCGGAATCCCTAAACTTAAACAAATAACGTCCCTTAGAGTTTTTGTACTTAACAAGTAACAAAACTTGAACTTTTTAGTAAATACTTGGGAAAGTTACTGAAATGAACTTAGCGTTGACGTTAATGATAACAGTTTATAGAGGCTTCATAATCATTATCACTGCTAATGAGCGTGACGTAATATATACTTAAGGAAGCCTTGATACGGACAATTTCATTCATGTCGAATTGAAATCATTAATTTACTCGTCAACTAGGAAGTATTTTTTTCACGTACCATCACTGACACAATATTCAGCAATCAAAGAGCAAGCAGTCGAAATATTGTCAATTGGAAATGTTTCTTACAGCTGACGCACAATTTAGCACAAAATATTATAGGTTCTAATATTCGTCAGATGGGAAATTTATTTGCAAGCACCATCACTAACAAACCCCAAGTATACAATTTGGTATTCAAGACATTCAAATATCATTTAAATACTATCATGTAATTCTCTATTAATTTGTTAACTTGGAATATTTATTGCATATTTTATTACAGTTACATTTTTTCAGCCAATTTTATCCGAAATCTACTCGATTTGAAAGTACCATCACTGGCACAAGCCATAGGGAAACCCCAGTATATTCGTCAGCCGGGAATGACGCAAACTTTATATATGTTAATCAGTCGTAATATCCGTCCACATCAACATTACTGTTAAGGCAAATCTTCTGTGACATCATTAAAATTTCATAAATATGTCGATATAACTAAAAATTTTTAAATATGCATATTTATTTGTTTTGAAGGCATATAGTCCCATGTCAATAATAAAGTTTGTATCCCCCCCCCCATTTTTTCCCGAAAATACGAAACTTATGGACTTATATGCAACGAACATGTATGCACCTTCATACTTATTATGCCCGACCTCTCCTTAGCGAATGCTTTTCAGCTACAACTTCCAACCACACACACACACACACACACACACACACACACACACACATATATATATATATATTTAGTTCTTTCCAATTTTCCCCAATCTTTTTTTCTTGTTTTACTAAAACATTGGAAATATTAATCATTTTAACAACATATCTAATTTCTTTGTGCTGTAAATGAACTTAAAATTGTAAATGAACGCAATAATTTCAATTAAAACATATATACAAATAGGAGACCTATTAACACAGGGTTCAATGAGGAGAGATAAGTAGTGCACCAATGATGCCAAAAACTGCAGCTGTTAATATCACTCTAATATTATGTCGATGTTTCAAATGAACCATAAATCAGTGAGGATCGTTTAGGGCATTTAGTATTTAAAAAATCTGACATTTCAGAACAAAAAATATATCAGTCTTGTTGAGATTTTTAACCTGTCAAAACTGCGTGAAAAAGAGTAACTTTATCAAATCGTGCATTTATTCATGTTTTTGTGCAAAGGGATGTTTTGAGATTTTTTGTTTTGCTATGTTAAAGTACAACCCAAGATGTGTTTTGTTCACGCTTGACTAAGATATAATCTTTAGCTAAAAACATGCACTTAGCAACAGAAAATGCAATAATAAAAAAACAGAAACAACAAACAGAAAACAGAAAAAGAGATAATATTAATTGAAAAATAACATTGTAAAATTATAATAAAATAAAAATAAAATTTTAAAAAATGAGAGAGAGAGAGAGAGAGAGAGAGAGAGAGAGAGAGAGAGAGAGAGAGGGGAAGAAAATGTAAACTTAAAACACCCACATAGCAAAAGCCGACAACACTAGAACCACAACAAGTAACTGACAAACAGCCAAACAAGAAAGACAAACACATATACCGACAACTGATAGGAAGTTCCCGACTATTGATGGGCGTTGGAGTAGGTATCCTGCGATTTTGGTTATAAAATAACTTCGGGACTGTGACCCATCTAACTAAATAGACAAGATAAAGCATTAGAGATCACTGACCTCAAGATATCAACTCCTTACTTTGAACGAGTAAGCAATATAATGGCAACATTTATATATTGCGATAAAGTGATTTTTGAGAACCCGAACAAACCCACATATTATAAACTTACTACTGTCTAAATATTTAAGTTTAAAATTTTAAGAGGAACTAAAAGAAATGCCGCATCTTGAAATCAAACTCCGGCCGTCTGTGCAAAAGCTCTTTATATTTTGAACTTTCCCAAAAAAGAAAACTCATTGCAAAACTTTAATCTAACGAAATATAGCACATTACCTTGTTTGGTTTTCATTTTTCCATAAGTGCCGTTTTCAAACACTCGTTAATAGTGCAACAGTAATTCTTTTTTAATGACACGAGACCGTAGATGTCTTTAAATATCTTTTAAAAACACTAATTTGATAAATACAAAATATCTCCCTCGACTTAACAAATCAAATTAAATGCATGCTTTAAAAATTTTTACAAATTCGGGATAATGAAAATTACAAGAAGTTTGGTACATATATCACAACTCCAAACTGTAACAACATGATGAACTTCCATGGAATCTTCCAAATAAAAGCAATTCTCACATCTTAAAAAAAGATCAGTGATACACCAAAATATTGTCACGAACGGACGTGTGTATGGGGTAGGGTTGGGAGTGGGGTGATGTTGAATAATTTCAAAAAAGGAAAAAAGATTGAACATAATTTGTCATAAATGGTATAATTTTTTTTCTATAAGCTGATTTTTTTTCTTGTACTTTTTTCATTCATTTCCTTTGCTACATATGATAAAATACAAAATTGGGTGTTCAAGTGGCGCAGTGGTTAGCGCTCCCGCCTATCACCAATGCGACCGGGTTCGATTCCCAGCGTAGTATGTGATAAGGTATGAGGTCACCTGCTTGAGCACGTGGGTTTTTCTCCAGGTTCTCCGGTTTTCCTCCCACAATAAGACCTCACGCGCGCTACAATTCGGGCCAACGAGCTAGATTAATATAAGTTGCACAACTTGTTTCTAAATCGTTGTAGAAGAAATAAAGTTTAATTTTTTTTTTTAAATACAAAATTATCCTGTGTCTTGAATTGCCAAAAATAACCCATTAACTGCCATCTCGCAAGACATATTGTTTAAATTATAATACATGTATAAATGTTTATTTCAACCCGGAATTTAAAAACAATGTATTGCTCTCCGTATTTTTATGAGAGTATATTTTCATTCATATCCTGCGTGTAAGGAAATCTCATAGTCGTTTATAGAGGAATAATGAGAAAAAGTGCTCAGTTTTTCATATATTTGTTTTTGTTGACATAGCAGGATTCTTTATGAAAAATCTTTGCCATCAATTACATAATTTTTAACGTTGTAAACGCAAGTTTGGTTTTTTTCTTATTTTAACTTGTTTTAAACTGTCTTTACTCCCAGTTCTTCTCTGCAACATCAATTATACGGATTCACGTTGAATAAGTATTCCCATGGCTCGAGTTTAAATTTACATCTGAAGTATTGCCTGCTAATATGAAGTAACTGCATCAAAGTATATTATCTCTTTTTATTCAGTGGCGGGAAACTTCCATGCGTGCTTTGTAACGGCTTCCGGCTGTGAAGAAAGAACCACATGTCAAATTTAATATGTACCGAGTTGCCTCACAAAGGTACAACTTAGATCACGTGACACCATGATTATATTTTCACGTGACAGTGTAAAAAAAAAAAAGTGCAACAAGTAGGCCTAAAATGTGATCAGTTGATATAATATACAGTTAAACCTAGTTTTAATGACCATGAGACTTTGTCACCTTGTTTATTGACACAATAATTTAATCTGCACTACCTTATGTTTCTTTTACAAGCCTCTCTAGATTTGTCGCCACCCCTCCCTATTTTAAATGCCAAAACTTTACTGACTAATTCGGGACATTAATGTTTTCCCGGTTAATTTCTTTCGATCAATTTACCTCACTGATCTGAAATATTTACAAAACCTGAACGCAACGTATTAAATACTGAAGAAGTGAAATAAAGAGTTCTATCTGCTTACTGACCGCCAAGGTGGTAGAGCATCCGCCTCCAGAGCGGTAGGTCATGGGTTCAAACACCTAGTCGTTTCCTAGATAAGACTTTAAAATTTAAAATATCGCTTCTTTTCCTGGTTCGCGTTTGCTATTAACTTGGAGCAATGTACAATTGTGATTGGACCACGCGGGATAGTAATATGGAGAAATATAGTCTCTAAAATTTTTCTTTCTCAATGAAGTAAATTAGATAAACCATTTTTACAGACTTCTATCTTAAATAGAATAGATGGAATGAAAACAAGTGATTTTTTTTAAAACTGCAGTAACTTGTAATCATTATTAATAGCGATTAATTTTAAAAAAAATGAAAATTGGATCTAGAGCAGAGCATGTACTTAGCAAAGGCAATTAAAGCCACAAACCATACAATCAATGATATAACAACCAATAATATGAAATTGTCATATACCACTTTTTGAATGTATTTTTATGATTAAATTCAAAAAGTGGTATATGACAAAATGATACATATTTGGACTACATGCTACAATTTCCGACTTTGGTTAAGAATTGGAATAAATGTCCAGATGTGAGGTTATAGTAATGTAACAAAAAAAGTTAATGAAAAAGACACTGATGAATCAAACGCTTATACGACGTTGATTACAGGTCATGTGATAAGTTTGCACAACACGCAACATGCGTTGATGATGATCCACGAGCTATGTACGCCACTAAAAATTGGGTAAAACAAAAGGTCTTATGAGACTTCATTTACATATATATGTATGTTTATATATTATAATATTTACATAAACAAATAGATATCTAGGAGGAACCAATTATACGCTTATTATAATATTTTACACCTCTGTTAGAAACTTCAAAGAAATTTTGTTAACTTATTTATCGTGAATGAAATCCAACCAAACATCCGCTTAAAACTTTTGCTTCATATACTCTTACTACGTACATTCCAAAAATTCATGTTTTAATTTTTATCTTATTTCTTAGATATCAAGACCGCCGCATAACAAATTGTTTCTACACACATACTTATAAAACGTGTTTAAGCTTAAATATACCTTACCCAGTTTTAGTAAACGTAGACCGAACGTTTTAGTATTTTGAAACTAATTTTAATTTAAAAGAGAAGATTTATTTCTAATATTAAATTTAAGCATGTAAGTAAAAAACTTGACACTTTGACACGTCATGAAACCTTGCAACTTTTTTGTAAATCTTTTTTAGTATTTTTTGCAATTTCTGAACTTTATCATTTGCATATCTGACATTTTCATTAAATAACTGTACATTAATCTATTCGGAGTGTCTCGGTTCATTTCATAAGCTGTCTAGAGGATGGATGTATTCTGACTATTTAATTAAGAATTCAACGTCTTAATTCTCATTATTACGTGCTTGTAAACTTATAAGTATGTAAACCCTGAATCGGTAATTTGAATATGACATTGAAAAAAAAAAATAGTTCATACCGATTTAAAAAAATGTCATTGTCATTTCAATAGCTGTTTAATACTTTTTTTCATCTATACATTAAATTTTAAAAAAAAAATGTCCGACCGATGGATTGATAGTTTTACTCCTGTAAATTTATTTTACCTACGTTAGTATTTTATATTTTTCAGTTTTAAGGTACTTCAAAATCTATTTGATATAATACCCCATGCCTATTCAAAGTCACATTTTGAAAATAGTAGTAATAAATACATATTTGTCTTCTCATGTTTCTGATTTTGTTCTTTTGTTGCTTCATGCTGTTAATTGCATTGTCATGTAAGCGTGTTTTTCTTCTTCATCTTCTCCTTCTTCTTCTTCTTCTCTCTTTCTTCTTCTTCTTCTTTTAAGATTCTTTTATACCATATAATTCATATGATTTATTTTTGAATGATTAAATAGAAGTTTTGATTATCAATATGATGAATCACTTGAAAAGAAAAAAAAACTAACAATCAATAGAACATACTCTCTCTCTCTCTCTCTCTCTCTCTCTCTCTCTCTCTCTCTCTCTCTCTCTCTCTTTGTTGTTGTTGTTGTTGTCGTTGTTTTGCCTGATAAAGATCTGGATTTATTTCTTATTACGATTGTCCTTTGCTTGTTCTTCAATATTAGCTGAAACTCTTTGGATCTAATCCAGAACATATAAGGATATACATTGTTTCAAAGACTGAGAGAATAGAGTTAAATTGTCAAAACGTCGATTAAAATTTTATATGTATTTTAATTTCATGACGTGGCAAATACAACAGAAACTGCGTTTGTCTTCTTTGTCATTCATTGACGCAGACGTCGGTCATTCAAAAATATATACTTAGATTTTCGTATACCAAGTGGAAATTTATGCAAAATCTGTCTAAAACCGTTTTCAATGTTGACGCCAGTCGACCTGCTTTTCTTTGGAAACTTAAAATAATTAACTAAATAAAAAGGTAAATGAAATTTTTCAAGGTTAATTTGCGAACATTTTTAATTAAATAAAGACTTTTGAAATTTTTCGATGTGAAATATCCATGAAACTGTAAATGAAATTCCAGAAACAAATCATTTCTACAACATGATATTACCTATTTGCAATACAAACAAAAGACGAAGTAGAGTTAATAACAGTATATTTCACACATAATGTGGCTCTTTTGTCTGAAATATAACGAAAGTTATACGAAATTCCCCCACCCAAAATAAAAAAAAATGCAAAACCGAAAATGTTCAAAATTTCTTTTAGTTTCTACGATTGATTATAGGTTTAAAACTCAAACACCTGGTGATTAATTTCATTTCTTTGAAACTTAAATTTTAAAGGTAACAATTTCTATGTTATATTTTTACATAAATGTTTGAAGAAAACATGACAAGCGGACTGCATTGCGTATAACAAGGTGACCTAACATGCCAATTTCTCCAACAAGGCTTTCTTACCTGAAAAAAATAATGCAAAACTACGCAAAAGTACGTACTGACAAGGTTACAATTCCTGCCATTTCAACAATAGCTGGAAAAGTTCTGATATAAATGAAATATTTTAAAACTGTTCGATCAGAATACCGTTAAGCTTAAAAATCTTTGAGCAAGAATAAGACTATAATAAAAAGGCAAAAATCTACAACTGTTTTTAGAACTGGCATAATGCATTTTTTTAATCGTATCGTTCAATTCATTTAATACATTTTTTAAATATATTTCACGATAAAATTTTAAAAAAATGCATTATGACAGAACCATCTCAAGTGTTATTTTTACTAAATGAACTAGACCTTCTTGATAAATTCAAATTTCTCAATGTTTTCTATAGAACGTTTTTACTTGAGAAGATACGGAAAAAGAACAATAATATCCGATACGAAATAATACCGCATTGTTTTATTTATACAACTCCTTCCTATTTCATCGTCAAGTCTGTTAATGTCATTGGTTGAATTCAAAACGGATGTGCATCTATCTAACAATATACTTAAAAACAATTGTGTTTAAGTGGATAAAAAGGGAAAATAGTTAAAGGGTCCCCACGGCATTTCTTTTCTTTTAATAAACCACGAGGTTTGATTCAAACAATGTCGGGGGAGAGATAAATAAATGCATTGTGGTATTTTTCTATTTTAGTCGAATAGATCAAGTGAAGTTAGGACAAATTAAATACAGAATAATAATTCTTTATTCTTCAATACGTGGGATAAAAAGGACGAGAAGTTTCATTGAAGTAAAGACAAGTGGGGTGTACCAAGATTCTTTCGCTTATATCAAAGCGGTAAGTTTTTCTCTTTTTTTTTTTTTTTTTTTTTTTTTTTTTTTTTTTTTTTTTTTTTTGGGGGGGGGGGGGGGAGAACCAGAGTGCTAGAAGAAAGCAAATTGAAAAAGGGTAAACGCGAGGATCTGACCCTGTCGGATTCGAACCTAGGTTATGGGAGGATTTATGGTCACTCGTCCACCATGGCCTCTAAAGTACAGACGACATTTTACACGATTGTTTTCTTCTCCTCATTTTATTCACGCGGCATTTGTTAGTAAACTATGTCGAGATCCAAAAGAACACATGTTTAAGTGTGTCAGATCAAATTTTATATGAAAGTTATTTACTCATTATATTAAATAGAATTCATTCACATTTCATGCCGCGACGGTTAAGATGAACTCGTATACATAAGTAAAGACTTTGTGATGACGAACAGGTAAAAACCATTATTGGTAAAGAATACGATTAAAATATGAATTCTTAAATACAGTTCCTTTTTTTTAAAAAAAGTTCCTATATCTTATATATATATATATATATATAGAGAGAGAGAGAGAGAGAGAGAGAGAGAGAGAGAGAGAGTCGATAAAACACTTGAAAACAAAACATGAAATAGTTCGAAACATCTACATTGCTTAAACCACGGCATTTGATAACAAATTATCTTTGAATTGAAATAGCAAATTCTATTATGAGTTAGCTTTTAGTGGCCGAGTGGGTAAAAGCGCATGCGTACGGATCGCATCGTCTTTCAACACACAAATATGAATCAAACTCGAGCAGATCCTCGTATGTGTTAATTGGTATGCTTATTTGTCGAAGTTAGGTAGTTTGCTGAACTAAGTCTCTCCAGCATTCCAAAACTGCCAGTCCCCATCTAATTGAAATAATTATAATGTTCACCAGGGTATTAATTTCGAGTCGTTTTCATACGTTGATCTTGTAATGTTCTCATATTTCATTAGTTTGATGTTTCGTGTTTTTCCACATACATGTTCTTGCTGACTACAGTTGCTTTATATTCATAAAACGTAAATGTCACGAAGATCATTACACCCACAGATATTGATATCAAAATGAAAGTAGTTATTCTTCATGACAATTATTTATCTTTTTACCTTTCATATATCGCACTTATTACCGATGTTTTGAAGATATCAGAATTATTCTTGTACATTGTACTAGCATCACTCTTGCCCTTTTGCTAAACAATATTTTTTAATTGTAACAATGTACAGTAAGCGATGTAAGGGTGCAATATTTCTTAGAATATCATTGTATAAGGACAAACTGTTTGCTTTGTATTCATTTTCATTACGCGATGAAGCTATTAATATATTAAGGGCACATTTTGAAATAAATGATATATTGCAGTATTGCTGATTTTAAGAAAAGGTTAGTTGGTTTGGTTTGTTGGTTGGTTGGTAGGTTGATTAGTTGGTTGGTTGGTTGGTTGGTTGGTTAGTTGGTTGGTTGGTTGGTTGGTTTGTTTGTTGGTTGGTTGGTTGGTTGGTTGGTTGGTTGATTGATGGTTGGTTGGTTGTTAGGTTGGTAGGTAGGGAGTTTGGTTGATTGGTTGGTGGTTGGTTGGTCAGTTGGTTGGTTGGTTGGTTAGTTGGTTGGTTGGTTGGTTGACTGGTTGGTTGGTTGGTTTATGGGTTGGTTTGTTGTTATGTTGTTTATCATAGCATCAGCAGTTTTTAGCTATTTGCGACGAGAGCAGGGTTATATTTAACAAAGGAAATCACGATTTTGTTAGCATATGACTTGCAGATGTACAATATGATCTACCTTGTACTAGGGCGTACTCAAGTTGACTGTTTGTTACGTTACTAGCTCACCGAGTCAGTTTGCCGCAGAAAGGTATACTTTTCCTCATTTTCAATTATCCTGACACTATGTGCACTTGATGATAAACTTTCCCCTTCAGGCCTACATCAGGCAAGAAAGCAGTTTCTCCATATTTATTATTTTTTTTCTGTTTGACCAGATGGAACCTCCGAACTGTCGCTTTTGAGGTTAATTTATTTACCACTGAGCCACCTATACGGTTTCAAAGCCAAGGAACATGCCTTGTATGTGAAGAAATCAACTATATAAGGCCATCTATTCGTGCAGGTATACTTAGAGGTCCATAATAGGGTTTTCTTGGTTTTAAAGGTGACGTAACTTTTGATAACATTCTTACAGGAACGAAAGAAAACCCTCTTATAGACCTCTACGTATACTTATAAGAAATGATGACCTTTCTTGAAGGAATAAAAATACCTTTATTTATTTATTAATATATTTATGTATTTATTTATTTCTAATTTGCTTTTTTTAAAATATTTTTTATTTATTTGTTTAATTACTTCATAATTTTTAAAAAAATATTTTTAAACAAATGTATTACCCTCAACGGGACCCCTACATAAGCTACCCTAATTAAAACATTTAACACCTTACCTCATAGTAAAACTGCTTTATGTTTAAAATATTATCATTACACCTGCAGAACAGTGACATGCCATGACACTTACACAGTCCATCATCTATACGTCCATTTTAAAATACACCTCCTCGCCCAAGTTGTATCAAACAAAAACCGTATGTTGATTGCATTAAAAATTTGTTGAACTAATTAACATAAAGATTAATATTAATTATAATGTAGAAAGGTGATATATATTGTCATCTAACTTACACAAAACCTTAATATTCTAATTATGACCGTTCGGAACCTCTTTGACATTAAAAAGAACACCTGCAGTTTGTTATGAAATCGTGAAGAAATAGTTATTCAAATTTTAATATATGTGTATTTAGCACACTGTGCAGAAAGTTCAAAATTAACATTTTTATTTGGAATAACACATACGTTTTACTAGCCTGTAATGTAGGTTTTAGGTTGAAGTGTGCAATTTTATAGATTGTATAGGAATATAAACCCTGTCCCGATATCTATACAACCTGTTGTGTATTTTTTATCCATAATACCGTGTATATATATCTCAACAAAGATTGAAATATACCCAATAATGGCTGTGTGAATATTATGTCTATTAAAATGGAGATCAAAGAATTATGTTTATAAAAAGTACACACATAAGGTCAACAGATGTCTAGTGTTACAGTTTTACGTAAAGACAGGAAAAGAAAAGGTATTTCGTCTTCCAGTCAATATATGTTAAACCTTTGGTCGCCATCTTTAACCTTATATTACATGATGTGTATTATGATATAACCATATAAAATACCTCCTACATACCTATACATGGCATGCTTTAAAACTTAGTTCGATGGGGTAATTTGTTCTTATATTGTGTTCTCCTCTTTTAAGGGGGACATCGGTGGCTGAGTGGTCTGAAATGCGAGCTTACGAATCAAAGTCCATCTCAAAGCCTAGGTTCGAATCCTGCTCGAACAGATACAAGTGTGAGAAGTTTTGTCATTTTACTTGGTTTTCTTCGAGCACTTTGGTTTCCTCCACAATCTCAGAACCGACAGCCTTGATATAAATGTATCATATAAATACCTATTTTTGATGTAATATATGTGTACATTTCGAAAAATCATTCCTCATCAGTGACACTAGGGGCCGAAAAAATTGATAGATAAAATAAAAATAAATGAATAAATAAGCCAGAAAAGTTTAATTTAATGAATCCAAAGTTTCAATATTATATGAATCCAAATCCAGCAAAGAAATGATCTGTATGAGGGAACAAACCTTAGTTTTAGATAAATTTGAAAATTTAAGAAGGCTGAAAATTTGTTTAATTGGTATATTTTCTGACAGCACAAAGTACTGCCTACTGAGTTATGGATACCCTCATGGAGTTTAACTGAAAGAATCTTGACTAGGGTGTGAAAAACACCAGGAATCAAAACCAAGGTGATGGGAAGCACTCTGATCTTAAGCATGTGCTTTAGATAACTCAGCGCCGAGGACCCCAGAAACTTTGCTGAAATAAAACAAACATACCAGTCCTTGTCCATATCACAATCCCAAAAACAAAGTGAAAACTTTGCAAACTGGCAAAATATGTTATACACGTGAACTTCCATCAAGGAAGTGAGGCCGGGTGCTCCGGAAGGGTAAGCGCCTCCTGTCTAGCTAGCTACACCCGTCACGTGCAAGTCAATTTTGAGAATGAAAGGAACAAAGAACTATGGTAAGTCAAATATATCCAGTATAAGTTGGGATATAGTGAGTACATACTTATCAACAATGATTTGTCATTTGATAATGTAGCTGGAATTTAATTTCAAACGCTTATAAAACAATACCAACAACATTGCTTAACTTGCAAAGGCTGGGCTGTCTAGTAATAAGCTATGGACTGGATCTAGATATAATGATGATAATAAAGTGACAGACAAGAAGAACGTTAGCAATTAAAAATTATTCTTAATAACTAGTTTTAATATTAAACTATGCTTTCAGCACAGTCCTCTACTTCGTGTATTTTTCAAAGAACTATATTGACCCTTTATTATCGGCATAAATGCCAAAATTATTTTCCAAGCTGACGTATTTATATTAGATTAATGTCACTTTAATTGTCAATTCGCACATTTCATATGTTCATACTATACTAAGCTTAACTATGCATGTACTTTCAATGAGCATTTATAAAGTATTCCGTACTTGCATATAAAATTGTTAATGGCAAAAATCATGAATCTGAATTTTATGTTACTTTTTGTGTCATGTTTCTTCTTTTTTTCATATATCTTTTGAATTGCGTAAAAACCATATGACACTTCTTAGCCACCATACAACACAACGATTTAATCTATAGACATGCATATTATAGATATAGTATTTGTCTAAGGTTCTAAAGTCACTGACAAGATATAAAGAAGACCAATGTAAAATGACACAGCTGCGATGATGAAATTATTGCCTTATGATTCTGTTTTATATTCTCTCACAAAGGTAGGACCTTTATTTTTACAGTGCATAAGACATTGATCAAAAGACAAGATAAAATGTAACATCGGTGAATGATTATCTAAAGAAATATAGATACTAGTATGGCTTTATGATGAATTCGGTCAATAAAGGTATAAATGTTACGTTGTGCATTAATACATTCGTGTATAAATAATGTCATAATTGCTTAACATACGGCTAATTGACCATAAACATTTCAAACATATCCGATGAACAATTTGGAAGTTAAGTTGACTTGAGTAATGGTGTTTAACGTTCCAGGGAAGAATATTTCACTTATATCGAGACGTCGCCAGCTGTAGAGGAAAATGCAGAAATTTCAAAATTCTGCTGCCTGCCTGGCCCAGGACTATGAATTTCAACTTTATACGTTTGGTTCCAAAGCTTTAAGATAGTACAATCGTCGGATTGATTTATTTTAGTCCAAATAGTGCAATTACACATATCAACAATGTAATTTTGTGCCATGTTACAAAATATTTTGTTTCCGGAATCTGAATTTTAAATACGTGTTGCATTTTTTATGTTTTATGTTTCGTTTCTATGCATTCATACATTTTCCTTTTTAAAAAGCACAAATCCGGTTACTAAAACACGTGTAGAAAATCCAGAACAAGTTGTAAAAACAAGCTCTTAAACAATTGAAAAATGCATCTTTTACTTTTTCAGCAAACTTTGTTAAATCTGGCTTCATCACACAATGTAGACGTCCTAATAATGCAATGCACAAGGTATGCCACTTACAACCTAATGACAAATGCAATGCACAAGGTATGCCACTTACAACCTTATGACAAATGCAATGCACAAGGTATGCCACTTACAAACTTATGACAAATTATTGTGCATTCGTTATAACGTATGATACAACGACTGCTGTGTACAACAGGTGTTGGTTGTTCTTGAGTTATAAAGTCAATATTCGTTGTATAAAATAAAGGTTAAATTATATTTCGTTTCTTTATTTGATACAGTACAGAGCAGTAAAATGAGTTTCAGAGGCTATAATTTTATCATCTGAAGTTATATAAGTTAATCAATATCATGGCTGGTAGAAGTAAGTCAGTCGGTATGAAGAAAACTAGAAAAAAAATCATTGCGATGTCGTACATTCGACTGTGGATGGGTAACGAGTATAATAAGGACAAGACCTATGAAGAAAAAAGTAAAAGATGAAATTTATATATTGGCTACAAGCAGTGGCACTTGTCATAAAGGAACTGTTACAACATAAATCGATGCATTTTATGCGCAGTTGCAAGATATATTCTTGATAAATGATTGCATACATTTCATCGATGGCTTGGTTTCAACAAAGTTGTTGTTGTTGTTGTTAATGGATTGCAAAGTTTTCTAGAATAAAGCTTCGGCATTGATCTCAAGAATTCAAAACGGCTGACGTTAAGACATAGTTGAAACAACTTTGAACGGTAATAGCAACATCCCTCTGACGGCATTGCAAGAAGAAGTCGTATTCTATATTTGTCATGATATATATTTTACAGTTATTATTTTCTGGTAAGAGGTCCGGATAAATTGCTGTGAAAGTGAATTTCTGTTGTTGGTCGCTGTTTGAAGCTCAATCAATATGTTTAATTGAGCATGTACATGATTTTAAAAATTTAATGTCTTCATATATCTTAGTTTTATTGGAAATGTTCATTCAGTCGGCCGCTTTAAAAACTCCAATGAGTAAAAGGAGTAGAGTTTTAATATTTAAGAAAAGATTCTTTCACTTATATCGAGACGGTCGGCTCTGGAATAGTAGAGGAAACCAGCGTACTCGAATAAAACCGCCAAGCCAACTTTTTTACACTAGGATCTTCTCTGGTCAGAGTTCAAACATAGACTTTAGATCACTGCGCTAAAATCACCGGAAACAATACAGAGGAAATTTTAAAGGCAAATAAACGAAATGAAGCCATGCAAAACGACAATTTTTGCCCTTTTTCGGAGTTTTGTTTAAACTTTGAATTTCGTTATTTCGTCTTTCATGTCTTTTTAATGTTACATCTAAAAAAAACTCGCCCTATGACATGACACAGACCAGCTACCATACTTGCCTCATTTGTATCACTATGGCACATGTGCTAATCATGTGTTTGAGATCCTTTGTGTAATTTTGTTTGCTAGTGTAATCTTGGTGGTTACGGTTATTGTAAAGTTAGACGTGTTTGTTACATCTTTTTTAAATCTAGTTATTATCTTATTATTTTATCAAAACTAGAAAGACAATGTTTTTCTTTTTAAATGTTTTCAATTGTATCATCATTTCTGTTAAAGCCAATTTAAATATTTAAAAATATCCCCATAACTGCCAAAAAAAAAGCTTTTCAATAAATAAATAATTAAAAATAATTATAAAAAAAAACCACCGACACATTGGTAACCGTATTTTATAATATGCCTTAGATGGATATTACGACAAAGAAAAGGGTTTTCTGTACCGTACAACAAATATGGTATGCCTCAGTCCCCTATCAAATTCTACAACTTGTTTCGTCTATAAAAATAATGTAAGTTTTGTCTTTAAAGTGCGCGGTTAACCAAATGTTTTTATGCAGACCAAATTGACTTTGTATTGAGATATATTATTTTTCTTAATTATACTAGTTCACAAAAAGTCATCATAAATTGTAAATACGTGAAAAGGTTTTAAGATCTCTTGTATCACTGTATTTGTGTTTTAGTCTATAAATTCGCCTTATGTTTCCTTGAGGTCATGCATAAATCATTGTCTCATAACATGCGTATTGAAACAAGGTGATACGATTATAATTTTCCAGCCCATCTTATTGTATTGCAATTCTAGATTTTCATACAAAGAACAAGTGATCAGAACTCTGTATGAGTTTTCAATACAATGATCCAATAAATCAAAATTTTATCTCCCCCCTTCATTATCCAAATAGAAGTTTGCGTAAAATTACCCATCTGCCCCATTTCTGACCACGTGATTTGGTATGACTCAAACATTTTATGAAATATTCTCCGATAATAATGATATGGCATCGTCACTTACATAATTAGATTTTAAAAATTATATCTAATTCCATTATCTCGCAAAATGTATAATGCTACCCTCAAATTCACAGAATTGCGTATATTGTTTTTCAGAAAAAATATGCGGCTTTTTGTGATTCAAACAGATCGGTTTAATTTTCATTTGGGGAAAAACCACAATATTTTAAGCATCCTCTTCGAGCTAAAACACAATGAATAATTTGCATAAAGTCAATAACGGTTTGTGGTTTCATAGCATTATTAACAATTTCACCACACTTGTCTAAGTTGCCTTACGCTGCTGTTTGAGGATTCCCTAGTAAAATTAAATTTACAAAAATTTTATTTGATTTTGGTTTTTTCTTTCATTTTACTTTATTACAAAATTCTGGAAAAACGTGTATGCTAATATGCATAATAATGAGCCACCATGTGTTGTGTTTGAAGGTATACCTGGTTTAACGAATTTTTATTATTGTTTTCAAAGAAAACATTTTAACGGTTTCAAACATGGTAGAAATTTAATTACATCAAGTCTGATTAAATTTGACATTAGAATTTCTCTCCTTTTTTTTTTTTATCGCAAAATGATACAAAAACGATACCGGCCAAATCCCATATAGTTGTATTATAAGTAAATGTAAATGGACATGTAAGAGCTGTATACAGTAAAAAAAATATGGAGTTCGTTGAGCACATCTTTATTGACTCTTCGATGAAAAAGTTAATTATTCAATTACAAGATATATATTCTCACTTATTTTTTTAAATTTCTTTTGTTGGTACTTTTAGGAATATATCATCTTATTACACATATAATAAGAAACGTCAACAGAATTGCGAGTCGGAATATATATACGGTATCAACACGGTCAAACGTTAATTACAAATAATTATATTTCATTATTAAATTCAAAAACTATTAACATTTTAAACATAAAAAGTTAACTTATATTTAAATTAGTTGACATGAACATAATCTGAATCATGTCTATTTCATCAATTGATGGCACCATACAATCTCTTTATCATGGACAATAGTTCACTACACTGTTGTAATACAATACAAGCTCCAATTAGGAAATTGAAAAAAGCGATTTATTTTTCGTTTTCTTTTGTGAAATTGACAACCAAACATTTTTCTCAGCACAGTCATATTTTCTTTGTTATACGAAAAAGAATTTTTTTTAAAAAGCATTATGATTAAATAAAGTTATATTGGAGATCACTACGGTGAATGATTTAGTAAAACTACGTGTAACTTTGGTGCAGAGGGAGTTTGCAATAATGAAAAAAAACTTTTTCTCTTAAAAACAATTTCATGTTCCTAAAAAAAACAAGATATTCGTAAAGTTATTAGGGTAAAACACTGTATACGGATTAGGTAAATCAAAACTATTTTTCTGTTTATCATGCATTTAAAAACGTCACTTCAATCACTAATCATATATTTTAAAACATAATTTGTTAAACTAATACAATATATTTCTATATTTCTATGACATTACAATTTGCACACACACACACACACACACACACACACACACACACACATATATATATATATATATATATATATATATATATATATATATATATATATATATATATATATATATATATATATATATATATATATATATATATATATATACACTTATCGGACTTATCCGTAATTTCGAGATATTCTTGTTCGAGATAGCGAGATTCAACTTCATGTATGTCTTTTTCAAAACTTCAAGTTTTGCCCTAGAAGTTAACAAATTAATAACCTAACACTTTATATAATTATAATGATAATATATTACAAGAACAGAAAAAAGCACATGGACAGCGACGAAAGAGGATGAACCCTACTGTTTTCATTCATATAGATTAGCTGTTTCACATAAAATAACGATTTGGGAACTAAAAATAAGTGTAATTTACATTTTGAAAAACACGTGTTCATTTCATAAAGACACCTCTTTGTGACTCCATGTTTCATATAAACTCTAAATAAGCATAATGACGTGCAAATAAAAATTAAAAAATTGTAACATGCAACTAACATTGCGACAGATGCATGACATTACAATGTATATTATATCCCAGTTGTAATAAGGTCACCAGTAAATGTTAATTCCTTAAGGCAGTATGTTAGACAACATTTGACACTTCATACAAAATATCGCAATATCAGATACCCAAGATATCGTTTCACATTTAAAAGTCTGTCCACAGTACTTTGTTGAAGGATTTCCTATTTCTTAAAAAATCTAGACGTGCAACCCACCTTATTTACTTTATACTTTTAAAACTGCTCAAATAATCCTAAATAATTGTAAATATCTCGGCTAACAATAACAGCTGTTTAACGTCTTATATGACAAAAAAGCTTCTTACTGCCTAGGTTCGACTGCATCTAGATCCTAATTTTAGAACATTTGTCGGTTTGTTTGTTCAAGATGAGCTGTCCAACCGACCCCCCCCCCCCCCCCCCGCATCATCCGACAGAACTGACCGCCTTGATAGAACAGAAAAATATTGACTAGCGTGTAAAATATAATAATCTAATCCGCTCATTATATGTAGATATTCTGTATATCTCTATCGTAAAATCAACTTTGAAGTCTGGGGTTTTACAGAATATAACTTGAATTTTACACAACAGAACTGGAATTTTACAAAACAAAATTTAAATTTTACAGAACAGAACTTAAATTTATTAAGACAAATCTTGAATTTTTCAAAACAAAATTTGAATTTTACTGAAAAAAACTTGAATTTTACAAAACAAAATTTAAATTTTACAGAACAGAACTTAATTTTTTTAAGACAAATCTTGAACTTTACAGAACAAAACTTGAAGTTTACAGAACAAAACTTGAATTTTACAGAATAAAACATAATTTTTTTTAAGAACAAAAATTGTGTTTTTCAAAACAAAACTTGAATTTTACAGAACAAATTTTGAATGTTACAAAACATAATTTGAATTTTCAAATCAAAACTTGAATTTTACAGATCAAAACTTGAATTTTACAGATCAAAACTTGAATTTTTGAAAACAAAGTTCAAATCAAGACCATAATGTTGCAATTATACAAATAAACGAATAAAAATTTGGTCCCAATAAATTTTTCAAACACTTATTGTTTTTTATTTATAATCTCTCATACGCATATTTTACCCTAAGACGTAAACGGCTACAACTGGATATGATCTTAATTCGTAAAATAGCATCGCGTCAATACATATTTACACAGTAGTATTTTTTTCTATTTTATTTGACACGATCTGATTACATTTTACAACATTTCATGCTTTAAGCAGTAATTTTATTTGCTATGTCGTTTCAGATTCATAGTAAAGTTTTAATCACAATGATTCTACATGCCATGGGGTTTTTTGCCAGGAGTAAACAAACATTAAAATGTAAACGAAAATTATAATACTCGAGATATAATTTTAAATTATTTTTCCTGGTTTATTTAAATTTAATAATTAAGTAAAAAAAAACTTCAATAGAGTTTTCAAAAGGCATAGATAGTCTTCTGCTCATTTTAAAATCAAGTATCTCGATGGCAGAGTGGCCCTTAGTTCGAACACAGTACCTTTAACCTTCTATGCTCGATTTCCACTCGAGCAGATCCTAGTGTAGGGCTATTTGTAAGTTTGCTTGTCGAAAGTTGTTGAATTTTTCCAGTTTCCAAGCAACCTTAGAACTGACCGCCAACTAAATTTACGTGGAAGCATTTTGGCTGTGACATAAAACACCATTACTTTAATCATTTCCACTCATCAAAAGAGCTTGATTTCTAGAGTTCGAATTTGAGGGAAAAACTTAAAGCGCTTTACTGGCAACAACAACAACAACAACAACAACAACAACAACAATAATAATAATAATATAGCATTATTATTATTATTATTATTATTATTATTATTAAATAAAATAAATAGATAGAGAAATAAATAAATAAATAAATAAATAAATAAACGAGCAGACCGTTGAGAATATTTTTAAAAAAAATCTCACAATAGATTTTTCCTTGTCATTTTTCTTGTTAAGCACTGTTAAAAATCGACATTCACAAACAATTATGTTATTTCAAATCCGTTGATTCGCATACCACTGTAGTTTCTTTTTCTTTTATTGTCATTTAAAAGAAAAATTGGGAAATGTCACAAAATTGCTTTAAAATTACACTGGAACTGATTAACAACAAGGAGGATTCGTGAACAAAATCGCAAAAGTTTAAACTCTTTTTTTCATTCGATACCGGAAGACGGAACTGGATGATTTGTTTCCGTCATTTTTAACATGCGCATTGCAATTTGCAGTAGATTCTAAACATTTAGTATAAGTACAAAAAAAAAACATGGAGTTTTACAAAACGTATTTTCAACATAAAGATAGAAAGTCACAAGAATTTGACACGTAAGTGTTAAAAAAAGTGACAGGTTAAAATTTTACTCCTGTAGTAGATAATCTATTGCATATGATGATAAATAATTCAAATTCAAATTAATCGAAATCTGTCTTAAAAATCGAGAAAAACCTAAATACAATTCAATATGAACGGCTCAAATAAAACAGGAAACAGATACTTTCAAATATTTCTTTCTCCCGATAGACTTGTGTTATTAGTTTATTGTGTGGATTGTTTTTTTTAACGGTTACCTGTAATCAAGCAACGATTTAAATTCATTGAAGACAACAAGAATACAACAGTATATTGTTATTCAAGAAGTATATAGGTAAAAATGTTAAAGCTTTAATTTACAATTTTAAGGGGTGGGGTGCTCCAAACAAAAACAATATGTTATCAAAAATAATTAAAATTCTTTTTTGTTCAAAGTTTATCGGACATTTTCAGAATTGTTTAATTCTAATAAAGGGTAATTGAACGGTGTTTGAAGGTGAGTAAAAATTTTATTCACGTTCAAAATTACCTCCCCTTTAGCAAACATTCCAGAGTGCATTATGATTGATACTGCAAACGTGTTTACAGCCTTTGGCATTCTTATGCATCACGGTTACGCGTTTAAATAAAACCGTGACCTTTTAAATTAAACATAACTTTTAAAACTGACTTAGGCAATGTGTAAGTAGAGACGATTTAAATTCAAATTTGTCGGGGCAAGCGTCTTTAACACAATGACACAATATGCAAATCGATTGATAGGAGTTCACGTGATTTTTTTTAAGTTTTAAAAAACCACCTAGGTATGCATTCAAATTATTTTCCCTATATAAAATGTACGTTTCCACTTTTAAATTTTCCTACAGGTAATCGAAATTTATTCTAAATGTTCTGTTAACATTTATAAACCACAATCATTATATAATCATAGAATTAATTCAATAAAAAAATTTAACTAGTATAATGATTTAAAAGCTAATGCAACAATAACTCATAATGAATTTATCCAAAACGTTAAATTTTGAAATATAACAAAATCGATTCAAAAGTGGGGTGGGGGGTGGGGGGTGGGGGGTGGGGGGGTGGGGGTCGGGGTTGGACAGTCATGGGACTAAACAGTTTCAAATTAAATTTGTTTTTCCGCGTTAAACACACACACACACACACACACACACACACACACACACACACATATATATATATATATATATAATTTTTCCAATATTTAACAACGCAGCTAACGTAAAAACTTGAAACTATAAGCACATCTGTATATAAATTAGCAATAATACAACAATGAGTCATTTTTTTGTCAAAATGTAAAAGGGTATATACATTCGGATACGTTGTGTGGAAAGTGCAAGGGTTTCTGTCGTAAAAATTCTTGGAAGAATATAGTGAGGCGACATACTTTTATACGATTCTTTCAATATTTTTACTGACCTTGTTGAGGTAAGTGCATTACACAGATAACATATCTTTGCATATGAGTAACTTGTAAGAGATGGCTACGAGCAAAACGGATATATAACCTAATGTTGTCATAGTTTACATGTCAAACTTGGTAAACGTACATGTAGTATGCATGAAGGAAAACATGTAGGAAATGCCAAATGTCATTGGCAACCAGTAGAGGCACCCAAAACTATTTACATGTATAGGGAAAACGATAGAAACATTTAGGGTTTGAGTCTCGGTTGAAAATTTTGAATTCATATTTGACATCAGATTCCAAATTATGATTATATGTATCAAACCTATTGATTTGTACTCGCAAAGAGAATATTCACATTGTTCACGTGACGAGACGTATAGATCCTTTATGATCTCACTGATTATATACAAAGAAAAGCTCTGCTAACTTAAAATAATCTTCAGTTTTATTGAAGGAATCAATCTAGTTGGTAATTATTAAACCCTCAGTATCCAATGACGAGTAACTATACGCCCATAGTCCGTAAACACTGGTGACAGATTAACTATATGCCATAATAGGCGAAATAGCGTACAATGGTTTAGTTTATGTTTTCAGCAACCTTTTCAAGGGTGTATTTAATTAAGAACAACTACAGAAATTATATTACAACACTTTTTATTGGTCTTAAGCAATAGGTAAAACGTGATGTCTAGGACACCGAAGCACAACACAAAACAATACGATATTTTTTTCTCACCGATGGAGCTTAACAAAAATTTTAAATTACGTCACTCAACAAAATCATTGCTTTAGGAAAGTAAGTGACTTGCTCAATTATCTTGGAAACAAAACGTAACATAGTAAAGATATTTCTTTCATTCGTGTCATACAACACTAAACCTACAAAATACTTCAATATCCACCCTCTCATACCAGTTACATTTGCTAATATGAACTATTAACCATAGCTTATAGCTACCCTTTGGCTTTCATGTTGGGAATGCATTTCTACCTTCGAAGGTCAAAGGTCAAGGTCACACTTTCGTGAACCTATCTAATACTAAAATTATATATGTATATTACTGCTGAATAAGTGCATTAATTAAGTTTGTTTTGTAAATATTGTAATAATCCATCTCTATCCAAAAATAAAAACGTTTCCATTAGGAAACAATTAAAGGTAGCACCAGAATAGTGAGTACTAGCAGTGCGTTTTATTAACGACTATCAATTGCAGAGTTGTCGGACCTTAATTTTTGTATATGTATTTATTTATATCACTATCATTAATTTGGTAAAATTAACAATCATATAAAGTTATATATATTTAATTTCATTCGAAATGTAATTTTGATTTTACTATTTAACAAACTAAATTTTTAACCAATTTCCAAGAAACAAGTTTTATCTGGTTCAAATTAAAGACCGACAACTCTATAAATTTTAGTTGATTTTCTTTTTTCGAATTATTGCAATGTTTACAAGATAAATATATGTATATAATCATGAAAAAAATGTTTTTGTAAGTTTGAATATATCATATAGGAAAATCTAAATCAATTCACCTATTTTAAATGATTGAAATAATCTTCATTTTGTTGGATTTTATACATATATTTATCCGCTTTTCTTGTGAATGTCATTAGTACGGGAGAAAGAGCTTCTGAATAACTGTGTTATTATTAAGTATATGGTTTGAAACCAAAATTTGTACAAAATATGACAAAAAACATTTAACATAAAAACAAACACGAAAAAACAAAAACACAAATTTTTAAAGTTTCTCGTATTTTAAATATTTTGAAACAGTTTTTAGGATGATTTTAACATATACAAGTTGAATAATAAAAAAAATCATAATGGAAATTTCTGAAGATCCAAAATAAAAATGTGGAATCGACAAAAAATCTTTGGGTATGTAAGGAACTAAGTACCTCTGATCAAGTTAAATATTACGTAAAATAACAAATTAAAACAATCACATTGAAAGGTTTAGAACCTCTATATAAACATGAAACAATACCATAAATTGTTTTAAGTCACGATAAATATGTTCGTTTCTTGAACCCTATTGGTACACAACACGTAAAAAATATCATTTACACTTACTGGGCTTCCTTCTTTCCTAAGTTCGACTTGTCACGTGACAGCTGCCCTCATTATATTGGAAAAAAAGTTTATATTTTAGAACCTGCCTCCAAGTTCACTTAAATGAAATGCAAAAATATGAATGGCTGTTGGGCTCATTTTTACACAGCCCATGCGTAGTGAAAAAGTTGTGAAATGATGAAGAGTTCAGTTGGGAGCAGATAACTCTACAATTGCCTTGTGTCTTTTTGAATGATGAGTTTGCTTGCAGCTATAACGGTACCTGCTGCCCAAATAAATGATAACTATAAACATGGATTTAAAGATTTTAAGGCAGAATCCATATAACTGCCAAATGAGTTAAACATACTGGAATAATGTCAATCTTGGTTTGAGGAACGCTTTAATTCATACAACCGGATTCCTCCCTCAACAAGCTAATGTTTTTATCTCTGCGGGTGCATGTATGAATGAACTGTATTCTATATTTCATTAACAAAATGCTTTCAAATATTTAAAAATCAAAAAATTAAATCTGTATAACAAAAAAATCTTCATATCCTGGAAAGACTAGGCGTTTAAACAGCGTCCTTCGTGTATTAACTACGCTCAATATAGTCATTGTATGGCCATGTAAGGCCAATTGAAGGAACCGCCACTTAGTAACATATCCCGAATCAATGTCTCTATGGGTGTCTTGCCTACTAGCCGAACAAAGAACAGCTGCTCAATAACTTGTGCACTAACTGTTCTGAGTGATGGAAGCCTAAGAAGCAGTTTGCCGAACCTGGTGGGTTGATTAGGATACTGACTGCGTACATACTCCTCAAGGGCGCATTGTGACTTTTCTTGTATACTCTCAATGTGACCAGCATCCGAAAGACCACATGTATCTGTAAAAGACAGAAAAATATATAAATTGTCATAAAATTTAGAGAGTTGTCAAAAAATGCAATTGTTTGACGACACTTTTATTTCGAATTATTTTAGATTCATTCTATATTTTACTTACATGTATATAGAACCTATAATTGTCAAACAAAGTGAAACAACTTGGGGTCATTTAAAGAATTACAATAATACCATTGGATATTTACTCCAATGTCTGTTTTTTAAATCGAAAAGTTTTAAAATGAATGTTCCTAGTATGTATTTCATGTCTGGTCGCGTCTTTTATTAACTTAAGCTGTGTCGTGTTTTTGGTTGATTCAAAATCTTTCCTTTTTTTAAATTATGACTTTTTCTGTACAATTTTAAAAAGATGTACTGAAACAAGGATGTCATTTTATAAACAACCATTTGTACAGATATAAAAACCTAAGGAACAAAATTGTATATATTACTCATTTAGTGACGGTTTTAATGTAAATCTGTAGGGTTGTGATACAAAGGAATTACTTTAAAGATTCGAGATGTCCTTCCTTATTTTGATAATTTACTTGACCTATATCTGGATTTTAAAAGTTATGCCTCGCATAAAATAAACATCAAAGTATTACATTATCAAATATACAATCATTTATTTCATGCAAATATATAATGAACTTTAATATGTGTATGTAAAGACTGTATTATCAATAAGTTCAGATTCAGCTGTAGCTAGTGTAACATGTGGTAAGTGTAAATTACCATGTAAACACTAAAAATAAAAATCCTGAAATTATCACTGTAAAATACCTATTTTTAAAAAGAAATGAAATATCAAATATGTACACGTGTCAGCATTCAAGGACTTTTTTAAACAAAATCATCATCATATCTACTATAGCTGTATATTTATGCATGTTTTATGGGATGAAGACAGCCGATTCCTATTTGTATCTGCACAAAACAGATCTTATGAAGTCGAACATTTATAGTAATCGCAGTCTGTATAATGTTTGTCGGAATATAACTCAGTTAAAGTTTTTAAAAAATGATAATACGAAAGAAAATCAAGGTCAGCGTCTGTGAGTTTGACCTCAATGAGCTTATTAGCCTGTAGTTAACGATTTCACAGGCGTGACCTGTAACGATCATTAGAAAGATAATGCAAGGTATTTCAAGGAGTTTTAATTTAAAAAATAAAGAAGGCGTAACATTACCTCAAACCTAACGAGGTGGAAATGTTTTACCATGAAAAGAGCAACCCGTCATTTAATACCCAAGCACAGTTCGTAAATGTTTGAGGTTCCGTTAAGGAGTAAAGTTTAAAATTTTTATTTAAACATTGCTTTTATTCTGAATCGTGCAAACCAATAACACAAAAAAAAGTTTATAATTAACAAATAAAACGCTATTGTATAGATAAATATATCATGTTTGCCTATGAAACTATAAATTCCTAATTACAGCAAAGAGTTTTGTAATGGTTTTTTACGCTCAAGTAAAAATTCTTTCACTTATATCAATGCGGCCAGATAGAAATGTTAAGGAAACCTAAGTTCCCAGAGAAAATCACTTGCCATAGGAAAACAAAGTGACACTATATATAACGCCAGACACTGTATACAAAAAAAACACCTAAACACTGTATACATAGACCCCAACAAAACTACTATTAGTGCAACCCCCTCCCCCCCCAAAAAAAAAATACACTACAAAAACAAACACTATATACATAAAATCTTTAAACACTATACAAAACCCCAAAACTGTATACAGGACCGGAATCCCCAAACACCATACAAAACACAATATAAACCCACATACACTAGATACAGAATCCCCAAACACTGTACAAATCCTCCCAACACTATAAAACAGAATACTTATTATACAAAACCGCAAAATACTATATACAGAATCCTCAAACACTATACAAAAACCACACTATATACCCACCCGACCCCCCCCCCAAAAAAAAACCACTATATACAGAATCCTGAAACACTGTACAAAAACCCCAGATACTATACAAACCGAATGCTTATTATACAAAACCCAACCATACTATATAAAAAATTCTCAAACACTATACAAAAACCCCAGACACCATATACACCCCCGAACACTATATAAACAGAATCTTCAAACACTGAACGAAAACCCCAAACACTATAAACAAAATCCTCAAACACTATATACAGAATCTTCAAACACTGTACGAAAACCACAAACACTATATAAACCCCCAAACACTATATACAGAATCCTCAAACACTATACAAAAACCCAATACACCATATACACCCCCAAACACTATATACAGAATCCTCAAACACTATACAAAACCCCCAGACACCATATACACCCCAAACATTATATACAGAATCCTCAAACACTGTACGAAAACCACAAACACTATATAAACCCCCAAACACTATAAACAAAATCCTCAAACACTATACAAAAACCCCAGACACCATATACACCTCCAAACATTATAAACAAAATCCTCAAACACTATACAAAAACCCCAGACACCATATACACCCCCAAACACTATAAACAAAATCCTCAAACACTATACAAAACCCCCAGACACCATATACACCCCAAACACTATATACAGAATCCTCAAACACTGTAAAAAACCCAGACACTATATAAACCCCCCAAAACTATATACGGAATCAGCAAACAGTGTACGAAAATCCAAGACACTAGATAAACCTCAAACACTATATATAGAATCCACAACACTGTACGAAAACCCCAGACACTATATACACCCCTAAACACTATATACAAAATCCTTAATCACTGTAAAAAAAAAAAAAAAACAAGACACTATATAAACCCCCAAACCCTATATACAGAATCCTGAAACACTGTACAAAAACCCCAGATACTATACAAACCCCCAAACACTATAAACAAAATACTTGAACACTGTAAAAAAAACCCAGACACTATAAAAAAAAAACCCAAACACTATATACAGAATCTTCAAACACTGTATGAAAACCCCAGACACTATATAAACCTCCAAACATTATATACAGAATCCTCAAACACTGTATGAAAACCCCAGACACTATATTAACCTCCAAACACTATATACAGAATCCTCAAACACTATACAAAACCCCCAGACACCATATAAACCCCCAAACACTATATACAGAATCCTCAAACACTATACAAAACCCCGAAGTACTATATAAACCCCCAAATACTACTAGTAAATACAAAAACCCCACTGAGTACATATAAATTATAATACAATGCAGTATGTATATAGTAGTTCTATTTACGTAACAAAAGTACATAAACTTGGTCGTCAAGTCTGTTGCTAAAGTTTACATCATATATCTATACAATAAACTGTTTTATTTTTGTCAATGACTCTTAATATGCTTATGAAATACCACCATACATTATGCTGTGAAACTAAAAATAGTTTACTACGAGACAAGGAAAAGATGTTTAATAACTTAACATTTTGACATATGTATGTCGAGATGTTTCTTGTTTTAAAAAAAACAACAATATTATAATAGTCGGTGTTTTTTTTATTTGTTTCTGTTTTTCAGTTTTACAATTTATTTTACATTTTACTTCAAATATTCCATTGCATCAAAAATTTAATATAAATTATAATACATATAAATATAATATATAAATAATGTTGAAACGTCCCAAATTGAATTATCGTATCATAAGAAAATTTAATAAAAGATTTTTTTTAAAGATTACATAATGTTATGTGCTTTTTCAAATCCGAACTTTACGCGATATCATAATATCATATTAAAATTACTTAATTTTTTAACATAATGATACATCTTGTATTCCGGTATTTTTTTTTTTTTTTTTTTTTTTTTTTTTTTTTTTGGTTCCATGATGTAAGCATTGTTACAGCTCTGTTTTAAGGACTTTTACTGGAATGTTTTATAATGATTGTAATCATAAAGATACTATTAAAATCTGTAAACACCATCTGTTTCACCCTTTGAAACTGCATTACCAGTTTTGATTTGGCTTTTTAATATTTACTATGAACAGAAAAATGTTTTAATAATGAGATATTTTGGTTTTAAATCATTTTCTTTTATATTCCGTTAATTGAAATCTGACTCGGTGATTACACTTGATAATACTTCCATTTTATTCGGTTATAACATCGGAGAATTGCTAATGAATGCTTAGACAATCATTCCTGGTTAGCTTACAAGCTATTACGGAAAAAGTAGTAACAGGTAGGATGCTTTCATCGAAGAATAAAAGTTAACCAATAGGAAAAGATCTGCTTGTTCTCAGCTATTCGATTGCTCGAGATCTTTATAATTTCAGACAACACAGAAATACTGATCATTAATCACAAGGTAGCGTTATGCATTTCTTTTTTAAAATTTGAATAAAACCCGTATAAAAATATTTTAAAAGTTGCACACCTTATATCATCAGTTTTGTCCTGTTGTAAAGTTGAACACGTTTTTTTCATTTTAAAAACATATTTCTTTTTTCTTTATTGACATTTTTCTCCTAGTTTTCCGTCACAAATTGAAAATGATTTATACGCATCGTGAACTTTTTTCCCATCATGTGACAATTTATATAATTTTCTTAATTTTTCAAACAAACTTTTGTTGCAGGTTTTAGCAATTTGTTGTGTCATTAGAAGCATGGACGATACAGAAAAAAGGTTCAAGCTATATTAGCATAAAGGGCAATTAGAAAGAACAAAAAGAATGATTTGGCAAACTCAGGAAAGTAGTCCCTTAAAAACAGCAATAAATCGACGGATTACGTAACTTGTCTAAACACGTGTGTCACGGATATAGTTTACGAGAACAAACATGATTTCAAAAAGGGCAAGGATAGAGAGACAAAGAGGAAGTTTGTTTTTTTTTTAAATTTAGAATTAATTTATAGTAATCATCAACTATCAATCAAAATACAATACACTGTCTTTTTGATCAACGAACGTTAAAGTTACAAACATCAAATAAATATATATATACTCATACAACGAGATTTTTGCAGTTAATTAGAAACCTGTGTCACCTACATGCACATAACCTTTGCAAGGTAAACATAATGTTTCTATAACTATCACTTCACTTCCAGTGCATTACTGGTATGATATTACCTGATCTCTCATTAAGCATTAAGCATATCAATTATTACGAAAATCTCCGATCTTTTATTCACCTGCTACATCTAAAGTTTTAGGAAACCATTGAAAAGTATTTGAATTTTTTTATTTTTCCTAACAGTACATAATCTAATTAAATAAGTGATTTTAAAAAACTTCCCATAATTTTGAAAATTATTATCATGAATATATAATCTTTGGTTTCCTGGTATATTCTTTCAGGATTTTCGAAAATTGGTATTTTTTAATTTAGATTTCATATAAAATAGAAATCATCGTGTTCAGAGTCTTATATTTCTCTTACAAATAAAAAACATATTTTAGCTATGTTAAAGAATTTTTTATATGCAAATTGGTGTCTATGATTTTAATTCAAAAAGAAGACAGTTATAAAAATATAAAACTTCATCGCTGGTCTGATTTGAATTTTAAATCCTCCCCGACAGTCCCCTCAATACACTAACACCCTTGAAGCATCCAATAATGTCACACCTGAGTTAACTAATTATTATTTATTTTTTCCGTGTCTTCATTGATCATTTCCTGCAATAATCGCTAAAATCACGTCGTAAGCTTTATACTTGGAAGTTCCTATTTTACAATAGAATTAGTAATGGGTTAATTCTCCCGTTTGTTTCCAATTTGATCAATAACCAATGTTTGTAAATAATCCTTGAGATCATGGCTTAACGTCGGAAGGTTCTGTTGAATTAAGGGGATATTATAATCGTTCCAATCATTTGATATACAAACAGAATTTGCAATTCCCAGCTTGTTAAATCACAAAAGGTTAATTTGCTGACTATTACGGTCGATTGCTGTACGCGACTTATTAGACATATTCCAATGGATTGAGAAATTGTATTATTTACGACCTGAAAGTTATGCTGAAGTCTGTAGTTCTAAAAAGGGTTTGCATCAGATGAGGCCATAAAAATAAAATGATAAAAACAGTGGAAAAATTAACTTCGTTTTGCCCCAAGACATCAAAGTTAAAAGTCAAATAATTAATGAAAGAAACACGCAGTGAATATTTGGGTTAACAGGCTCGAAACGCTCATTTGAATCCAATTGGCAGCATTTCGTCGTTAAATTATAACAGAATAGTTTTAATATATAAATAGAGGAAGAGACTGATTTAGAGTAAACAAGGTTTCTTAAAGGTCGATATGTCTTGTGACTTTCACGCATTCGCTTCATTTTGTTTTTCAATAAATGAAAAATATTCAATGAAAGAAAAAGAAAAAAGTTCTCAATTTCAACACAGCAGTACATGCCAAAAATCCTTAATTTTTGGTAAATAACTTTGAAGTGTTTACCTTTTTTTTTATAAAAATCATAGACCTTTAATTTGATTCATAAAGCAGCAGAAATTAAATTTATCTCGGTCAAAGAAGCTGTTGCTTCGAGATACTTGTAAACATTTAGGTATCAACCAGACTAATACAAATTAAACACTTTAAACAGAAATGTAAACTAACTGCAATATGCATCAAACATTTGCTAATATTGAACCAGTGTTAGCTATCATTAAAGTAACTATTTGGCCAATTAACTTTGCTACATGCATCTAGTGAGGACGAGTTCTACATTATAGAATTTTTATTTGGGTTTATTTGAATAAATATGACCGAATGTTTTTGAGGAAGATTAAAACAAAGAATGAGTGAGCAAATAATATATAAAGCCGTGTTGTCTAGTTATTGCTTAAATTCGAAACACGTTTTTTTTTTAAATTTTTTTCTTATTTCTTTTATTATTATTAATATTTTTATTTAATTTTTTGCAGCGCACATGTAAACGACAGATGCAGTAGTTATGGTATAATATCGAAATATTGACATAAACATAAGCAAAAAAGTGCTCCTTGTAGTATGGACGTATTTAAATACCTTTAAATGAAGACAAATATCCATTAGGTCCTCTAATCATTGTCATTTTGAGTTCGCTCCAATTTTAGCTTTTTGAATTGGTTTGGTTAGTTGATCTTAAACAAATATTAGACTTATTTGATTTTCCATCATAATTTCGTAATACATTTTTTTATTTTATCGTGAAATACATTCAAAAAATTGTATCATGACAATAGTGAAATACTTTCAAAAAATGTATTATGACAATACGATAATTAGCTTTTGCCGAATCGCAAAATTTTTAAAGGCGTTAAAACGAGTATTTACTGTATGCAAACCTAATGACATTTCCTGTCTTGATGGCTACATTCTTTACTACAATTCAATTTCATTTAATATAAATAAAAACTCTAATGGAATGAGGCTTATGTGTAATAAGAAATGAATTATTTATATTGCAGAAAATATTTATAAAAATTGAATAATTAGCAAATAATTAAACAAACAGACGGTTTTGATAAAAAAAATCATTCGAAATTATTTAAAATAAGAATAACATGCAGATTTATGAAAAAATAGACTTTTTGGCTTGTTTAAGAAGTCACAAGTTTTTAGCTGAGGAGCAGTTAGATTTAACAATGCATAGTCAGTACAGAACAAACATTTAGACGGAAAAAAGTGATGACAGGTTTCTGGGACATTTTATACTCTGAATCTGAGATAATTTAATTTATTATAATAAAAAATGACATCAACTAAAACCTTCAATATGAATTATGATATCAAATGTTCAAAAGATATGTTAGGCTTGAAGACAATTGTCGAAATGTATCGAAGCAATCCAACCAAATTGGCCAAATTATTTAACACATTATAAAATGCTGACATAGAAAGCATTAATGAATGTAATTCATAAAGTCAATGCCATTAGCGGTCTTACGGTGATGTAACCCTATTCTTCAAAATGTCAGTATTTAGTTCCATAGCGTTTTATTATCATGGCCCAGGCAGCTGAATTCCCTTCTTGAAAAGCAAAATATTAAATATTAAGAAATTCTTAACCACAAAATCGATAAAAGTATTGCTATTGCAACTATTGCATAAAACATGATCTTTGAAAGCAGATGATATTCCAATTTGTCTAGAACTACTAACTCCCTTAATAATGCATTCATTTATATCTATAATCTAATTACAACTAATTTACCCAACTCATTTTATATTTTAAGGAAAATAGAAATTTTCGAAAATGATGTTCTTTAGTTTACTGTCGTTAAAAGAAAGTGTATTTCTTTTTATATTTGAAGTGAAACGCAATGAATATTTTACTTTCCTGAGATAAGGAATTACTAACATTTTTGCGCAAACTTAAAATAAAAAAGGTTTAATTCTAAAGTTTTCTTTTGTTTTTGAAAATGTAGACATTCATGAGAAAATTGAAATAGTTCACGGTTGGAGCATAATAAATAAAATTAGTTGTTAATTAATTGCCAATTCATCTATTTTCAATTATTTTGGAACTTTACACTTTGGCTTACATTTGACATTGGCTTTTGTAATTTAAGCTTACTCTTATTAGGAGGTTTGCCATCGCTGTTAAATTAGTATTCTTATCCCTGAGCGATATCAGAAAAAAATACTTTGCAAAAGCCGTCCAAAATTCGAAACAAAATATGAAAATAATTATAATAAAAAATTGAATTATATAAATTTAAATTTAAAAAAAAATTAATTAATTAATTAATACAAATAACCAAATTTTTTCATTTAGGAAAATTTGCACAGCTTTTAAAACCATTTTTAAAATAAGATTCTTATTTTTAAAGAAAAATTTACCGACAATTTCTGTATAATTCGAACGCGTGTAATATCTTCATAAAGTGCAAATTTACTTTTATATATATATATATATAAGTTATGAATAAATAACTTATGGTATATATATATATATATATATATATATATATATATATATATATGTGTGTGTGTGTGTGTGTGTGTGTGTGTGTGTGTGTGTGTGTGTCTTTAAGTTGATTTTTATAATTAGTTATATAAAATGTGGTCTAGCAATAAGTGTTGTAACAAGTATTATGTTTGTGTTATGTAATTTTACAAAAGATGGGGAAAAAAAATCAAGAACTCTAGTCACATAACACAGTGCCCAGATTGGTGAAGATCTTACATTGCATATTGATTTTTGGGTTTTATTAAAATAGAGTTCTGCTGCGTTATGTTGAGAAATTGACAATTGCGGTCATGTCAAGAAAAATTACTTCCCCACACAACACAACGACACCATGTTTAATGATTATTTCTTTTACAATGCTATTATTACAAAGATCTTGTCTCGAAGGGTAGGATAACACATTCTTTTGTTTGAAGTTAAGTAGCATCAAACGTCTTATCGTTGGCGGAAAACTTGGAAGCCAAAACAGAGCTTAATATGAAGCTGCTCGGAGCATATTTTGGTGTTAAAAGAAAAAGAAATTTTTAATAAAAATAAAATTTTAATATAAATAAAACAATAAGGAAATGGCTTACAAAATTAAACTGAATGTAATTCGCGATAAATGTGTTCAATGGTCAATTTATAAAATATAAAACGTATAATTTGAAACATTCATTAAAATTTTCCAAGTTGTGTAAAAAAAAACTGTTTTCTTGATGGCATTAATACCTATAATATTATTAAAGATAGCTCTGTTGCAAAAATTGGGACTTGTTCCTAAATCCAATTTATTTATTGAAACAGGTATATGTGATGAGTTAAAATAATTATTGTGAAATAAAATATGATTTAAATTTAAAGACAGTCGCAGTCGAGTAAAGTGTGAATTAAAATGTTGCAACAAAACAACGACAAAAATCACAAGCCAAAAGAAACGTCAACGTGGGTTATAAAAACTACCCATATTATAAATTATCAAAAATTATCATTTAAAAATTGCACTCCATAACATTCATATCTTTTACATTTAAAATATGTCTTCCCCCAAAAAATATCAAGTAAAAAAAAGAACAAAAATGAAATGTTGTAATATTGTTATAGATAAAAACTGCAATATATTGGGTTTGCAGAATATAATTAGATCTATTTTATAGCCAGGTACAGACTTGGTGTAATCCGTGCCATAATGTCTTCCATTATTATCTAACCATGAACCTTGTAGCTTTATATTCCCGCTTTTTGTATTATCTTATCAAATACATGTGAAACTTGAGTTTAAATCGAATGCACCTATCCTTAAATTAGAGTCATGCATATTGAGATAAACTACCGTGACCTTGCAATAAAAAATATCACCATCTGGAAAAAATCACCAGCTCTTTAGTCTGAAAGGCCGGACAATAGCAAAAACTTAAACTAACTAGGTTAAAACAGGATAGATAAGTTTTATCTGTTACAAGTTCTACAGTTTCTCAAAACTTTACAGTGCAAATAAAAACACTTATATGGAAGTTATATTCTAGTCTAAAATTTTCATAAAGCGTATATTTCTACATCTGTTGTTCTAATTTTAGATAGAGGGATTTTTGAAGATTAATTAATTTTATATACATTAATCTTTAACAGAAAAGCTGATACACTGGTCACATAAATTACTCTTATTCTGGCATTCGACCTTGTTACGACTTCAAGAAAAACGTCTGATGTTTTTATTTATAAACATGTAAAGTGTTCTCTTGTTTTTAATTCGCATGGATAGTTAGTATATATATATATATATATATATATATATATATATATATATATATATATATATATATATATATATATATATATATATATATATAGTTACTATTTAGATACACAGAACGTTTTAATAAATATGGCAAGAATTTAGGATAGGCCAGACTTTTTATATTCGAGGACAACTAAATTTGTCTCTGATAACTCAGTGTCTAGTAAAGAATTTCTCACCTGTTTTTAGGTCGGAATTTTTAAATTTTAATACTGCCATTTTTAACGATTATTAGAATTTGTAAAATAATTTGAGATATTGGCCATTTTACATTCTTATTAGTTTTATAATAATAATAACTTTATTGGTACCGATATCCAAATAAGGATTGAACCATACAAAAAAATAATACAACAATAATTCATACAACAATACAACAACAAACAAAAAAAAAGTACAATACAATAAAACACAAGAAAAAATACAATACAATGATACAGATAAAATGGCTAGAGTACAGTGTCGAGAGCAATTGGCCAAAATGGAGCTATCTCTTAGTCTAAGCGACTCTTTCATGAAACTCCCAATAATGGACAAATGTTCCATGTTTGGATTAATTAAGTAATATAGTTTTTGTTCACTACTTTTGGTATTAAAAGCAGAATAATATTTTTATTTTCAAATGTCATGATTTATTTATAGTGTTTTGGTATTTTTAAACGTACTATTTAATAGATAGAAACATGGCAATAACTACAAAAGAGCGTTTCGAAACACAATCAAATAATAGTGTTGCATATTTTTAATAGCTGCAAATTAAATGAACATTTCCAATAAAAACAACAACAAGATATAGGTTGGATGTTATATAATAAATTTTTGAATTTTCTGAACGAAATATTCAACAATGTTTAATATGGCAGTGGTGCTAATTAGTTTATCAAATGTTTTTTTTTTAACTTTTATTTGAACTCTATGCGCATCAATGCATAAAAGAGTGTGTTATCGAGACAAAACATCTGATTGGCATACCCATAACATACATCTGGAAAGGGCAGAAACATGCTTTTTCTGTCATGCAAAAATGCGACATTTATTTTAACATTTGCCAAGACTAGGGTAAGAGTCACTTTAATATTATGTGAAGTTACAGTAATAGCTTGCTTACTCACAATACGTAATAACTAACTTTAGATGCATCACTTGACGGCTGGCAAATAGTTAATAATCCGTACAGTCTGCATGTATGATAAACTCTCAAATAACCTTTAACCTACTCTTCGTTATAAGTTCATTTGTGGTTTTATTTACAATTACAGATATTGTTTTAAAAATGATGGGCAGAATTTAAATTATTAAATTTTCTAGAAATACAACATTTGTTTCCACTTGCTTCACCACACAGACTATTTATTACATTATATTAGTTTAAAATTTAAATTTAAATAAGATAAACAAAAATTTAAAAAAAAAAAAAAAAAAAAAAAAAAAAAAACAGTACGCCCTTTATTTAAGCCCCTTAACCACACCCTCTGGACCTCATATAAAATACAATGCAATTTAATGATTCAAAGTTAACTATTTTTTAGAATATCGTAGTGTGGCTTGATATCAAATTTGTTCTACAATACGTTTCTACTAGTATTTACTTTTCGACTGACTAAGAACATTATATAAAATTAATTTATTCGGTTCAATGGGTTTTATATGGAGTTGTTAAGTTTATTTTCTGATATAATTAAAAACTGTGCAGACATAGACAGATCCCACTATCATTTGAATGGAGAGAAAATATATACAAATATACTAAAGCTCTGTGTTTATTTCAGACAGCTTGGGGCGATAGGATTTTCCTTACTGTAAAACATTATCGCGACCTCATATGATCCGAGTTAAACATGGTCTTCCTTGTTGTCGGTTAAATTCTGACATAACGACATTCACGTAACCGATAGCTGCTATGTTACTTTTTTATCAACTTTGGACAGAAGCCAAGGCACAGCGAACTAGAAATGACTTGTTTACGTTTAAGGTGAACCACGAGTTATATTTTTTGACAAACTGTTTCTCGGTTTAAATTGCATAATTTCTTTTTTAAATTGTACACAGCTGACTTTTAAGTAAGTGTAAAGGGTTTCCGTATATTTTTCTTGCATTTCAGTGTGAATGGGAGGCGTCTGCTATAATATGTTAGAATTAAAACAAAGAATAACATAATACAGCCTAAATCGGTTCAAAAACTGATGCATGTATAGTCTTTACGTCATATGTACCTTTAAAAAGGAAACAAAAAGTTATCTGATGAAGTTATCGTTCGTGGTTAACCCTAGTGATTACTTAAATTTGAGTGGTAAACTCGCATCAAGTACTTTTGACTTTCTATCATACATGATTATTAATATACGTTTCGCCTAGAGCTAAAACTTAAATTACAAAGCGACATGACTGCTAACTTAACGTATGTTATTACCAAACTTTTTTATGAAATAGTTTCAGGTTTTTTGGGGTTTTTTTTTATTTTCTAGTTCGTATACCAATAAACTATTCTTAAAATTTTACAGTTCGTCTCGTTCATTTTGTCAATTGAGTTTTAAAGAAAATGAAAAAGCAAAGTCGAACCAGGAATCGAGCCCAGAACCACCTGAAGTATAGGCGAGTGCTCATTCAACTAAGCTAACCAGATCGATACATTTTTTCATGGCTATTTTTATTACGTTAAAACGTTAATCAGCTTTTATTTTTTAAATTTTAAAATTGAATTACACAAATAAAGATAATTCTTAAAAATTGAAAGAACAACAAGATATATACAATGGTAAGTCAACACTAATGTAGTTTCGATAGTTGTTAGCTAATGACGAAATGTATTATTGTGTTCAGTTGGTGGTACTTTTTGCTTTTTAGATAAAGGTCCAAAATAGTTTTTCTTAACGTCTGTTTTGTTGACATTTGTACAAAGACCTACTTAGAAACTTTCTTCAGAAGGACAAAATTATTAAATTTTAAAATTTAAGCACTTCGATATATATATATATATATATATATATATATATATATATATATATATATATATATATATATATATATATATATAGCTCCTCTACAGCTATTAATTTATGCTATGCTCGAACAAAAATTAATTCGATCAATTTCATTGTAACTCTTGATTTGTTTAAGACAATATTACTTTTTAACAAAATAGTTAAATAATTACAATAGTTTATGATAAAAAATAAATAAATGAATGAATAAATAAATAAATAAATATGAAAGAAAGTGTTTTCATTGGGCCTTTACTTTGCCTACGATTGCTTCTCTAATTTTACTTTAAAACACGGTAGATATACATTTCCATTTTCGTTTTGTGGTTTATTTCACAAGATTATTAATACTTTTTCCAGCTAAAAACATTTTGGGTTTGTATTTTCTGCGTTATAGAGAGTCTCTTATATACTAGTAAGTACAAATGCTGACAAAGCAAGAAATATATAACTGTCAGGCTAGCTGTCACTTCAAACCACAAAACAGGATACTAACTTTTCCGGATACATTGAAATTAACATCAGTAATGATACGCATGTTGTTGATTTCATCATTTATCAAATAAAGAATTAAAAACAGTATAGGGATTAATATTGATCATAAAAGTTTAAACAAGGAGTATTATTGTTTTAAAAGAACAGTAAATAAGTTCCAAAATAGGCTTTTAAAATTTTGATCAAATTGAAATAAGTTACATAAAAAATAGACTTTTAAATTTTGATTTAATTTTAAAAAGTTATAAATTTTAACTTTAAAACATCTATTTACATGAATGAATAATACAATAATAAGTTATTAAGGAAACGTACTATTTATTTATTTATTCATTATTCATTCCCAGTGTATAATTATAGTCTTTTATTATATACAAATAAATCCATAAGATGTGTTTGTAGCTGTTTCATCAAATCGAGCAATCTGTCGGGCTCTTCATATTTCTTATTTGTGGTATTGATGTTGAGTGATTTTTACCACTGATAACAATCAAAAACCTGATGGCATATAACGAAATAAACCGGCAAATGATGACCACTTTGTCTGTGTCTAGTAATTATAGCGTACTACAAAACGAACCTCTAAACAACGCCAAAGCTATCATACAAACACATTTTATGGTATGTTAAGGCGTGTAAATTGCAGGGAACTGTATATGAGGCGCTTTCGTTAAGGGACATTACGCGTGAATTAAGAGGCTGGGAACTCTCATTTAAGTACCCAAAATCTTTGTGTTCCCTGAAAGATTATCGCTAAAGAAGTAAATTTGATACCGGCAAAAAATCCTTACCAGCACCTTAAATTAGACTTACAATGATCAGTTGAAAGAACATTGATAATGAGATTTTTTTTAAATAAAATTATTTATAAATTTTATACTAATGTAACATGGATAACCAAAGGTCTATGTTTTAGCGGTTATAAGATTTCTTTTATATATTTGGATTCTTATCTCCTTGTACATAAAAACTTGCACCAGATAATTAATAACAGATGACCACCACTGACCAAATGAAGGTCAATTTTACAGATTTCCTAAACCGTGGGAAAATACTATAGTTAATATTTCTGTGTATTTTGAAATTATACTGCCAGACAAATACAAAAATACAACGTGACCTGTTGATCTAACAAAGTAAATTAATAAAAATCCGATTTTATTTGGCAAATACAATGCGTTTTTTTTTTTTTTTTTTTTTTTTTTTTTTTCAATAAAATATACCCATTTCGAAATCTTTCTTGTTTCATATTTTAAGCTGCATTGGACATTGTCAAAAACAACTTTCTGTTTTTTTCAACAATATTTCGATTTTTTTAAAAAAAAAACAAAAAATAAATACGCTTTTCTATAACATTTTCTTTTTATAAAACACACTTAATGTATTTTGAACTCTAATTCTGGGAATTCCTACTTTTAATTTGTGTTTATCTCAATATATCTACATACATATTAAAAAGTTTGTACGTTATCTCTAACATCATTGTACAATTTTCAATTGCTATATAAAGTGAGACACTCTTGGTCTCTTGATCGACTTCCGTTTTCACTTTGTTCTCGTGCATTTCCTTTTAAATAGCATGATTCTCAGTTATTCTGGGTTATTCCAAGTTTTATGAAAGCACTTGTCCTTTTTTTATAATTTTTTTTTTAATTTTGTTACGGGATGAATAATATTTCCGGATTTATAGAGCGCTACAAAAGCACGTACACTTAAACCACCCGACATCTTTGTTTCATAATGCCCGGTGGCCATTCCAAACCCGAGAGTATTTAAATTACGGTCCAACTTAATACGTTAATATTTAACACGAAATATTGAAATGGCTAACAGAAATAATCTAAATTCAAAAAGTTGGTTGTGTCGTGCCCTGTCCAATTTTAAAAATTGTGTATACATAGATGAATGAACTGTTACGTTATGTGGTTTTAAATATCCTTTTTGTATTCAAAAGTTAAGGTGACATAGATAGTGTCCAAAAAGTTATTTTGTTTATTAAAAAGGGTGAAAGGTTAAATTAATATTAACAGAATTTAAGGCCCCAGTTCATACTATCGACTAACTTCTTCAATAAATAAGCACTCGATACCAGTTGAACATAACATAGAGTTAAATACAAAACACAAAAGATTCAAACAAATTTAATTTGTATAAATACAGAAAACATGGTATTTCATTACCGGTAATACACAGCCAGGTAAACAAATATTTGTATCTGCTTTATATGAATTTAAACTGTTTGTCTAATGCTTAATGTGTATCAATTAATTTAGGGGCTTTTTAAAGGGAGACCAATGACCTTAATATCCTATTCATACATTGATTTTATGCAAGCTGTGTCATCTATATTGTGCAACTCTTCACCGGATGAGGTAATAAAAGCATTAAATAATCCGTAAAGGAATACGGTGCACGCAGCAAACAGCCGCCAATAACTCCGTGAAGTTTAAATGAAGCAGTGAGACAAGTTATCCACTGGTAAAGATACACATATTGTAAGGTGGCAAAAACCGTAAGATTTTGGCAACGTTACCTAAGCAGTAAGAAGGTGGAAATTAACGTGAAACATTATTGAATTTATACTACAGATAACAGATTAAACAGTTTTAAATGACTGCCCTAGTTATAGAGATACTGTGTTTGTTTTATGATAATCGACGGTCTGAGGTGATCTTTTATGACAAACTTGGCTTTAAATGAAAATAAAATTGAAACAGACTGACAGAATATTGTAAGTGAATTGATGATTAAAGTTATTTTTCTCTCTTTTAGTAGAACCTCGACTGGTTAATTTTTTGAAATTGAATTGAATATTTTGCTTCCGACTATTTTAGTTTGTACATTGAAATGGATTCAAGCATTTTTTAAAAGTTTTTTAAAGATTATAAAATATATAAAATGAAAAACACAACGAACCCTCTATTTCTTACTAAAAATGAAACAATCTTCAAATGAGGCCGTGTTTTTCGACATGGGAATGAACTGGGCCAGTTCCGTCATTTTTAAAGGGCTACTTGTGAAATAAATATGTCTATAAAGTTGGATTTATGAACTTAATCAAAACAAAATAATCTCATATAGAATGCAAATTAGGCCGTATCTTAAAATTATTCGTCTAAAAGTTAAACATTTTTCTTTGAAAACAAATAATCAACATCGAGCGTATTTTTGAAAACAGCAAGACAGGGATCCCTGTTGAGAGAGTAATTCTGGATGAAAGGAATGGAAATTATACTGCATCCAAGTCTGCAGTTGTGTGCATATGGCAAATGAATAACGTATGAAAGATTATTAAGGCACTTTGGGATTTTTTTTAGATAAACGTTTAGTCCGAAGTCAGTCTAAAATCTTATTTCTCAGATAGTCTAAACAAAATGTCAAATAATTTTTAGCGTCATATAAAAATTATCAGTGTAAATCAAGTTTTCAGAATGATAATCATCAAATCTTGGTTGGGTAATTTAATTTTTTTAACAAAAACTTTTTTCTAAAAATGTACTCAGAGTAAAATTCTATAAATAAGGAAGAAGGAAATATTAACAAAATTTTAAGACGCTTAAGGAGTTTAAATTAAACAGGACATAATCTTTATATTTTTTTCTTTTAAAAAATAATAAAGATCTTGTTATGTCATAACAGCCAACACCCGAATATTTTACCAAAATTTATAACTTGTTCAGTAAATAAATTTAAACGAGACTAAAAATAGTTTAAAATTTTAGATGTTTTTTAAATGATTTTTTGTTTGCATTTTTATTACCAAAAATTTTCACCTTGTAAAATAAAATGTAAAGTTTTTTTCAGCAAGTGTCTCATACATCATCACACTATGGTATATTACAACTAGAACTTTGCATTTTCAAATCAATCAAGGCAGCGTGACACACAAATAGTTAAAAACTATTTCTTTTTTTTTTCCTGGTGACAACTCATTTACAACGCGCAGGAAATAGCATGAAAGCAACTGCTCTTGTATATAGATTTCCTGTGAATACGGGGAATCTTGTTAGACTATCTATTGTCGTATTGTCTGAATTTGTCATGATACAACTGAAGTGTGTGTGTGTTGAATTTAAGGAGATTTTTTTCTTCGCATTATCTACATATGTCAGGATAAAACATTTAATCGTGTGTTTTACATGTGATTTCAGTTTGAGGTTATTCTAACATTTATATTTCCCGAATTTGTGGAAAGATGAAATTGAAGTTTTTATTTTTTTTTTATTTGTATTTTCAAATAATAATAATAATAATAATAATAATAATAATAATAATAATTCCTGCAAGAAATCTTAAATTTGACAGGAAGATAAAATTTATTAAATTTAACGTTTTTGTTTCTTTTCTCATTGTTTCAACCCATCAGAGACAAAAAATTAAATAAAAATATTGTTTTTATAGAAATTAAAAAAAAAAAGAAAGAATGAATGAATGAAAGAAAAAAAGAAAGAAACAAGAAAGCATGTGTTTGTGAATATCTTATGTTTTAATGTATATATAGCCATCCTAACTGTCCTTTTTTCTTTTTTTATTGAGGGGAAAATAAATTCTTATTTGTACTAAAGAAATGACACGGGGTTAAGTCTTAAATTACAAAAGCTAATAGCTTCCAAATATTTTAAAATTAAATGAGAAAAGAGTATATTTATGAAGAATTTTTTAGATAAATATTATATGCTAGGATTTAGGGATAAAAATGGTATTGTTGTACTTACTGTAGCCATTCATAGCAGGTCTTTGTGACGGAACTGGCTCCGGTTTTCGATCTAAAATAGAACAGTCAATGCATAACTCGATTTTAAAATATATATTATACGACAAAATTTTTATTTTTATAATAATTTACTGATTCAATTTTTTTGAGTTATAAAAACTCAAAGAGGCAATGGAATTGATAAAATCCTACTTTAAATTTTGACTGAAATATTGTTAATTTATCAGAATTAAACAAATGTCAGGTATATAATTAAATAGAATGAATTTTAATTCAATAATTTAAGTAATTGAATTTATTTTTTTTTAAATGAATTTTTTCATGGCAATTATAATCGTTTCAGTAAATACGAAATTGTAAAAAATTATATATTCATTACAGATTGATATTGAATTTTACGAAGGATTAATATGACAGAAAATAACTAAAATTTAATATACTTGAAAATATCAGTCCATTAAGAAAAATATAAGGAAAAGGATTTGGACACTTAAATTTGCAATATTGCCTAAGATAAAAAATCTGTCACTTTTTTGTTTTTGATATATATTAATTATACATATTCAATGTGTGTAATTCTCCATGTGTGTAATTTAGTATTTAAAACATGATTAATGGTATGGGAGATATTAATGTGTTATTGCAATATATATAGCATTACACACTGCATCTAAAGTATCCAAAGTAAATAAAAATTTCATGCAAGAATTGTTTTATTGAATATTTCAATTATAGGCATTAAAAATAAATTTAGAAAACGAATATTTTAATCATTTTTTTAAAAAATTATTATTATTATTTCACTTTTAGTAATAATTTCATTTATTACATAAATTGATTTTTCAGTTCAAAATAAATATTTATATATTTTTTGTTTTGTTTTGAACAAATAAAATTTAAATACATTTACGATATAGTACAAAGGCTGTTGAAAAATACAAAAAACATTTTAATCACAACAATAAAAATAAATTAATTTTACTATCGTTTCAAAGATAATGTCATGTGCTAAATTTTGATTTTTTTTTTTCGAAATAAAGTAATCAATCACAAATACGTGTCAAAACGAGATTAATTCTAAATATTTCATAAATTTAGGAGAAAAAACCCTAAACAAATAAAATACCAACCTGAACTGAATAAAACTATGGCTTTTAAACAGCTGTATTCTGCCGAATCCACGTGAAGTGCCTTTAATTTCTCCACTTGCTCCTGGAATATTCTAATATGATCCATAAACGCTACAACTCTGTCCGCCGCCATTGGACTTGCATGAAGTCCTGCTGCTGCTAAAAGTGGTGCTACATGTAACGGCATTGAGCACTGGGCAGCATTCAAAACAAATAACTCACTCCAACTCAATCTAAGCAATGCTACCTGGTCCGTAACTTGTAAATCTGGAAAAAATGGAATATTTCTGGCCCATTCAACAGCACTAAATAGTAAACGGGCAGCTAGTTCACAAATGTTTTCTATGCCCATTATATTGTTTGGTTGCATACATTGTCCATATCTACTGGTTGGATAAGGTTCAGCTCTTAGAAGCATTGAAATAAAGCTTGATAAATATGTGTGTCCATTTAATGGATCACCCCCAAATGCCATCTGACCGGGGAAAGGATGTTGTGTTGGTGGAATTCTTCCCCTCTGAACAGCTGAAATATACAGAAAAATTATACAATTCCATTTGCTCCCTTAAGTCAAAAATTCAAGAGATGACATGTCACTAACAGGGACAATCCTTTTTGAATAATAAAAGTTATGAATCGAAGCCCATAGCAAAGACTTGTTTCACAAATCTCATAATATAAGTAAAAAATTAAATTGTGTCAATTTAATTTGATTTTTTAAAATCAAACCGATATATGCTTATTTTGGGAACCTTTTTAAAACAAGTTTTGCTTCAAAGACTTATTAAGCAAATTATTATTCTTAATTTTTATTAACAAGATGTTCAAAAATACCAATGCTAGTTTTTGTATTTGTTTTTAATGTTTCATAGTAGATGTATTTCAATCTGTAGATATCACAAAATCTGTCATTTACCTTAAACAAAGTATCATTCATTATTTTCTTTATAAGAGTCATTATTATTTTATGTAGAAAATAAAAATGTTATTTATTGTTGCAAGGTGATTACGACACTATAAATGAACGGATAATTAAGAGTAGGGACCGATTTCCGCTTGATTTAAATTTCACTTTATTCACTAATATAGATATCCATCAGGTGAATTGATACGATTTCCCTCAATTTCCACTAACTCTTCCGACATGCTACAATTTTCTTGTTTAATTGCAATTTTTATCTGTAGTTTTATCGAATACCTTAGGCATTATTATGCTCGATCATGCATCAAATCAATGTTCAATGCATCTTTTATTATTTATAATTCTCCGGTTAACAGCTCATAATGTAAAAAGACACAACGATAAAAAATTAATTGCAACTGTTCAATAATTATTATGCTATTTTATTTTTTTTTAAACACATTTTGTTTAAGGGGGTATATAAAATATGTAATATTTAATTTGTATTGCGCGTGAAAATTTATCCCATTCTTCGTGTTAGATATCCCTAATGCATTTAGAATTTTTTGTCAATTTTCATATTTACACTCTAAGTGAATACTAATGCATATTAATGTCAAGTGCTATTTTAACCATATACACTTATATACATGTATATATCGTACGGTATAAGCCGACACCTGCTCCCAGTGTCTGGGTCGAGATTAACTTTTAAAGGTCACGTTGCCTCGGCATATTGCATAGACGCACAATATATAGGAAATAATATGTCTTTTATCGTACAATACTAGGGTTATGTTCAAAACATAATTTGTCATCTATGCAAACTACATCTGACATTTTAAAAGATAAAATTGTTGTCTGAGTATACTACGAATGTCTAAAATTATCTAAATCTGGCAATGGATCTTTTAAAAAAATTTAAATAGCTGTTTAAATGTAAGTGTGTCATTTTCCCAGATACTTGATCGGGTGATTTTTGTAACTTCTAGATTCTTTAATGTAACGACGCTTTTCATATCCCCATTACATAAGCAAATGAAAAATCACGACATTCATATTATTCAAATTAATTCCAAAGTACAACAATATGACACATAACTATACGTGGTTGAAGCCCTTGTATATAATGATGGAAAATTAGTAGTCATTTGGAATGTATATCTTATAAGAAAATTTATGAACAAAATGTAAATAAAACAAACTTAAAATATAATAAGACCATCGAGATTATTTAATCATAATGATAGCAGTGGTGGTGACAGGAAGAAATGTTTAAAAAGCGGGTGTCAGTGGGAAAAAATTTAGACAAATATAAAAAAAGAAAGAAATAACTTAAATAAAAATTTTTGACAAAAAAAAGGAAAAAAATGGCTGGAAAAAAATTTCCAAAACAAAAGAAAAATTTTGAAAGTCAAAAATAATTTTAAAAAATTGCAAAATGAATTTAACCTGAAAAATGCGCCTGAATTGCCCGGCCACCAAGGCTACACTGGGGTAGATCTATTATCATCTGATCGGTGGCTGAGGGGTATAGTAGCGAGTTGAGAAGCGTACTGCCAGAAGTAGTTGTACGGGACCTACCTTCCCTCCTCATCCCCATTTTCAGACACTTTTTAAGACGGCAGTATTGACACTGATTTCGATGATGCTGATCAATAGGACACGATCTGTTTCCTCTGCAGGTGTATGTTAAATTTCTCCTCACTGAGCGTTTAAAGAAACTTTTACAACCTTCACAAGTAAATTGACCATAATGTTTTCCTGAACTTTTGTCACCGCATACAACACATTCAATTTGCTGCTGTTTGTTTTCAGGTGAGGCTGCGTTTCCATTTGGTGTTGTTGCTGTGCCATTTGTTAAAGGTGCAGTCTGTGTCGGGGGTGCTGCCTGGGTAGGGGTCACTGCTGTAGGGGCTGGTTGTGGTGGTGGTGGCTGAGGCTGAGTCGGGGGCTGAGCAGCTGTTGGTGTCGTTGCCCCTATATCATCCGAAGGGTCCCTCCATGCAGTTACGTGATTAGGTGTTGCAGTCATCGCCATGTTAAGGCGGGTCGTACATACACGATTAAAGTAAAGTATAAAAGGTTAATGCACAAACTTTAAACAGTTCATGAATCAAATTTTCAAATACAGTTCATCTCATTAAATAAAGTTGCTGAGGATGACAAAGTATAATATTCCAGAAATGCACTTGAGTTAAAATCACTTATATCCTCATAGTAACACAGAGTACTCCAGTCAGGACGAACCTTTACCCATGTGTCTGATCGTAAATATAATCGTATTCTGAAAGAGTCGAGATATTGAAACACAGAGTGACTGGAGCGCGGAGTAATCGCGATCTCTACCATGCGAGGAGTGGGTGGCCTAGAGTAGCACTCTGCATGTTTTGAACTCTGACACTAATATTAAAACTGTTGAGTTTCTAAAGCCGCCTTCCATATATGGAGAGTGGTGTCAGTCAAGTTCAAGAAGTGTATTAGTGAGTGACAATTGCTGTCGTTTGGTCAAAGCCCCTATCATATAGTTCATAACCGCTAAACATAAGGAGGCAATTCTATTGGTCTAGAAAGTCATTCATTATACATGACTCGCCTGTCAATATTCAATCTCATATTCCTGCGCAGCCTTGCAGCCACATATAATCTGCCCTGGGTCATGCATATTTCTGGTCCAATCGTTATGAGTTTAGGAGGAGTGGAATATTCAAGCTAAAATAATTATGGAGGTGTCAAAATGAAAAAAGGTTAGGACAGATAGTGAGCAGTAGTACTGAATGAAATTTATTCGCTTGGGATGTATGTGTTAGATGGTTGATTTTGTCGTCTGCTACGAGGCGCGAGGAAAGGTATTGAAGGTTATTGCTGTCATGCACTATGGATCGTAGGGTGAGATACTCGCATACTGACAAATATATCGTGTATTTAAAACTTTCAATGTTTACTTTACATTATTTTAAAAGTATATATTTTACGCAGTATTTTGAATTTATTGTTTAATAAAGTTTTAATTTTTGCGGCGGAGTTATATGACAATATTTTGAGAGGATTTGACCTGACTGTTAGGTCATCTTAGTATAGTTTGTTTACAATACACACCACCAGACACCTTCGTCGTAATATTACCGAGAAATAAGGTCATGACCTGACCCGCACTCTAAAGCCTGGGGCTTAGGCTGCATAAAATTGCGCAAGACGGAGTAATGTGATTTTCTAATCATCTTTAGAGTAGATTGAATAAATAAGAAAGTACTTGGATAGCAAACTTGATTTATTTACACATCATAGGGATGTACAAAGCGGGAAATTATTTTTTAAAAACATTTTTGAGGTCTCAATATTTTGTATTATATTTTTGTTAGCGACCTCCGCGTTGATACAAATATTTTGATACTCTGTGTGTGCATTCGTGTGTGCGCGTGTGTGAGTTTGTCCAAGATATTAGTTATTTTCAACATAAATAACAAATGATTAGCACATCTCAATTCATAGAAAATGTACTAGTTTTAAAATAATAAATAAAATATCTTTGTATAACTTTTGTAACACCGTTAAGGGTTTCTAGAAACCAGTCTGTCTGGGTATATTTTTAATATATATTTTTAGGATAAAATTTTTTAAAAATACAAAAAAAAAAAAAAAATTAAAATAAATACTTCAGAAAGAAATTATTCATAATACACTCTTTTTATCGGTTCCGAAAGATGGATCTGTTTTTTTTTAAATATCAGTATTCTTTGTTAATTCATCTTGCAACTTCTTCCTAATCTCTACCCTCCGACTATATTAAATTACATCTTGTCACCGGTTTTGAATACCTTAAGACGTTTTTCGATCTAAGCGTTAACATTTTACAAGCATCAATGCTAGAGCATAATAGATTTTTACATTCTCGTTGAACACTTATTGGAAGTTACATACATGCTTGGGTAACTTGAGACAAGCAGATTAGTCCCCCCCCCACCCCCCCCCCTTTTTTTTTTGTTTAAGTAATTATTCTGCCTTGATTTTTAATTAAAATATATTGCGTATTTAAAAATGTTTATATTTTTATACGTAAATATATAATAAAAACAAAGAGCTAAACCTGTTTTAGAACGATAACTTATACTGTAAGGACGAGTAACTTCAGACGTGACTGCCTTTTCTTTATAAAACCTATATTTACATATGAAAAGCCTCTTCTTATTTAACCCAGACAGTATTGTCACTTTAAAATATTTTTTTCTATATTTTAACGATTGAATGACAAAAGCAAATATTGAAGTCGTATGAGGCGAGTTAGCATCAAATAAGTGCGCTCGTATTTTAGTCATTGAAGAATTGAATTTTTAATTGATTCGACCCGTTTTTAACATGGGTTTATATTGTCAACTACATCTGTAAATTAGCTGTGCTTTTGTACATAGATTTAAAACATACCTTTTGACCATTTGAATGTTTTGTACGCCGTTTTGTCAACACAATTTTGACCTTTATAAGAATTATTTACATTTTTTATTATATACACTTGATCCTTACCTCTTTCAGATAACATGTTATTCCACCCAGTAATTATAACATAGAGATTTTCCTTAGGTGGTAAACAATATTATATACATATACATATATATATATTAAATATAATATATATATTATTAAAAAATGAAAAAAGGTAGATTTAAATTTGAAAAGCCGAAATTGTTACAGTATTTAAGTAAAATTTAATTTTAAACAACCTAAAATTTTATAGTTTATTGACAAGCTTAGGATAACAGTCTTCTTTACTCAGCCTAGTTTCTGTGGTTTTTAATTAATACGTGATTCAGTTAATCGGACATCGTTTCGTTTTATTTATTTATTTATTTATTTATTTATTTATTTATTTATTTATTTTTAAGCACTTATGTCAAAATTTAAAATTTGTATTTAAGACATAATAATAATAATAATAATAATAATAATAATAATTGATTTTTTAAATACTAAAATTAACAAAGACAATTATGATTTAGATAATAAAAATTGTAATATCTTTACAGAATACACAATTCTATGTTGAATATATAATTAAAACTGAAAATAAATATAGCATTCTTATTTATTTTTTTCTTTTTTCTAAAACAATAATTATAATAATTTTATAAGTTGTAGGGTTCCCTTGAAGCCGCCAACGATTTAATTTTGCATCAGAGCTCTATCATGCCTTTATAGATGTTTTTATTGAAATTAACATGTGCAAAATTAAGAGTATTTCTTTCCCTAACTTTATAAATGACAATATCCATTAGGAAACGAATATTCTAAATATTTATAAAATTAATTTTCTGTTACTAATTTTTTTTTTGTTTGCTTATCATAAAACAAATTTTAGTTGTAAAGATAAAAAATATTAAATTCAGAAAATCGATTGGTGTTATTCAGTTATCTATATGGGACAGTACAGTAAGTAATTTTTCTGGTACATTTCAAATGTCCATCTGGTCATTCTAAAGATAACATTGTTATTAGTTGACCTGTGTGATGGTCTTAATTATTCATCCTTGGTCAACATGTTTGATATTAGGGCTGTGATATTAAATAGCATTGTTATACATATTGAACCAAACTTATTTTAATCTTTTCTTTACTTTTTCGCTGTATTCAGTGGCGATTCCCACTGGGTGGTAACTGGTCAGTTTAATGTTAACAAGCACCTGCCAATAACTACTAACATTTTGTTGGACAGTGGTCACTCAATGGATAACCACTTGCGGATGTTTACAAGCATTGTTTTTCAATATGATAATTAAATTTAAAAGCTGTCCATGGGGAGACTTTCATGGACTCACCATTTTTGATACACATCAATGGTAGACCCTTGGTCAATAATTAGTAATTTAAGACCCAATGAACGTGTATTATGCCCATACTGAAGACCGTTATTTGTTCCCTCTGTGACAATTAATACTGTCAGTGGACACTAATTACCAGATGACCGTTACACACATACTTTACAATCAATATATCACATCACTGTGAGTTACTAACGGACCTGTGGTTATCAAGAGAAATTATGTGAATAATTCATTCAATACCCAACTAAATGTGAAAGTCTCCCTTTTGTACCAACTAACAACCCCACCGCTTCAATGTAAAGATAAGAATTAAACAATCGAATGTAAAAAGTGATTTTAGCTTTAATTTTCGGATAAACTTAACCTTCTAACAAATGAAACTAATGACGACTCTTTATCCAAAAATAATTTTTACTCAAAATGATACAAACCCGGAAGTGATTTCTTTTATTGAAAAAAAAACTTAAAAACCTCATCATCATAAAAGGGAAATCAGAAGAAAAATGGAATAACAAATCATAATTTATCTGAACTTTATATGCTTCATGCAATAAAGTTTTTGAATTTTGAAATTTTATCATTATTAATTTAATTGAGTCATTTGATGGTGGTACAGAACAGCTTGCTTTGTCTAATTGTTTTGAGTAAGCTTAAAAAACACCATTTGTCCTTAATTACATATGAATACTTATTTTATTTTTAAAGTTTATTTGAATTTTTGAAAATATAATTTTTCTATAACGAGTTTGTTATAAGAATAATATATTATTATGCCATAAGTTCCACACGAAGGCTAATTAAAATATGATAATAAAAATATTCAATATGGAAAGTTTGGCAATTAATATAAATGAATTTAGTTAATAAACTATCATTACGTGCATTATTGTTATTATTATTATTATTATTATTATTATTTGCTATGTTTACCAACTAATTTGAACAAATTCCGCTTATATGAAATAAACATTCATAAAAAATCATTTTAAAAGGGATCCCTCATGCAAAGCATTCCTTAGCTGGATTTGGATTTATATAATTTGAAACTTTAGATTCATTATTTTCAACTGTTTGGCTTATATATTTTTTATGTATCAAACTTAACTTCGGTCTTAGTGTCACTGATGAGGAATTAATTTCCGAAATGTGCACATCTGGCACATCAAAATTTAACTGGTATGTGTATTATATATTTATAATTTTGCTTCATTTTCTCATAAAAAATCACCCCAAAACCACCATTTCGAAAGTACCTTTATTATTTATTTTTTTAAATAAATAAATAAATATATTCTGATTAATTTACTGTACATTTACGATATAAACTTAACAAGAAAAAAAATCAGATCTTGTTTTTAGTAATAACCACCAATGAAAATGGCGACTTTCTAGATTTGCTTCATATAGTTTCACTAGTTAAGAATTAACGAAATCTGTCATACAGAATACAATATTCCGTGAGTCATGGAAAAAATCAATATATCATCATCCCAAAAAATTAATCTATATACGCTTGTATCATTTATTTATTTTCGAAACGAAATTTTGTATACATTTCAGAAAGCTCTTTTTAATTTCATAACTGACGTAGTGTTACGATTTTTTTTATTTATTACAATATTTTATCTTAATTAAGAATCTGTTTCAAGCTAGTATTAAAATAATATTAGTTTATAATTATTAGGTCAAAATTTAATTTAAAGAATTTGAATGTACCACAATTGCTTGATTTCATTTTTTTACGACTTGCGACGTATTTAATTATCGTTTTAGATGTCTTTTGTTGCATTAAACAAATTTTTTAAAAAAAAAAGAAAATGAACATTTCAAAAAGAAAAAAAAACTTTTAATAATTCAAGACCCTTGAATACATATTTGAACTTTTGATTAAAATATTTGATTCAAAATAATTAAAAGAAGAAAATCCATGACTCTATCAACTCATTAATGACAACTTATTTGTGAGGTAAACAGCAAACTAAAATAATTATATTGTAAAAATTTATTTATTTATTTATTTATTTAACTTGATTATATTGATTAGCATAGATATTTTTATTTACAATTGAATGTTAATTCTAATAAAGTTACTGTTTGTTCAAAGATTAAGCGAGATTTATTTATTTATTTATTTATTTATTTATTTATTTATTTATTTATTTATTTATTTTATTTATTTATTTATTTTTTATTTAACTTGATTTTTTTTGTTAAAGTCTTATATGCATAGACAGTTTTATTTTACAATTAAATGTAATTTAATTCCTAATAATACAACATGATTATTCAAAGACAACGATTCATTTTCCGTCTGTGTGAAAAATTCTTATTCCGCTTATACAAAAAACTGCCCTAAATCTTTTTTGCTATTTAAGCATTATAAGGTTTTAATTATTTGTTGCGAAATTACTGGTTGTAGGATAGAGTTTATTATGGTGTTTTACGCCCCAGACAAAATTTATTTCAGCGAGTTTTGGGATTTAAGACAACCGAGGTAACTTGAGGAAATTCACCTACCTTCAGCAAGCGAACTGAGAAATTTTCTTACATGAGTATCTGCCAAATTTAAATCTGGATTCGAACCTAGACGGTGCAAGGCGTTGAATTGTTAAACAAATTGATTGGTTCGGGTCGCTTAATTCTGCACTAATCACATAACCGTATGATCTTTTGTCACAAGTTCCAGTGTGTGTCAACTGTTTACCCATTTGTCTCGAAATAAGTGGCGAAATATTCATTTAGCGTAAAACACCAATATTTTAATTTACTTCTTTCTGTTACAAGAAACAACATCATATTTGAATTTTAAAAATCCTAAAACTACAAGTTTGTCATAAGCTCCAGTATTGGTTCAAAGTCGTTAGTTTTTTTTTATAAATGGATTATATATATGTGTGTGCGTTAGTATTTATCTTATCTTGTTTCATTTGTTTCTTGCTCTTTCTTCGATTTGCTTTTAAAAGGTCCAGGTCCTATGTTTTATCTTCCAATAGTCAATACACTTAATCCACGGTTTTAAGGAATAGCAAAATTAACATAAAATTATATTTTTCTGGAAACATTACATTACTTTTGAAACTTTGACTATCAAAATTTTTAAACCAAAGTCTGTGTAACATTTTAAGAAGATATTTAAAAATTGTGTTTTAATCTAATGTTTTTTGACAGAGTTAAGCATTCTAAGAACCGTATCGTCTTGGGTTCTTTATATCCTAATGAACTTTATATTCGATAAATGCATTTGTTGTATAATGACAAAATTGGTTTTAAGATTTTAATCGCATAATCTGGTTATCCTTCCTGTAACTATAAAGGAACCATTTTAACGCGTACACAAGTTAATTGGAAGCAAACGATAATTGCGTTACTGGTATTACAAGGAAAAGATCCTTACCTTCCGGGGGTCTGAGGGAACACACTGTAAAAACTTTACTTAAAATATAATTTGTTCTATTCATATTTCAAAGGATTCGGTTCGTTCTTTCTAACGTGTGTTTTGAGAATGAGTCTGGCTTCTAGCATTTAGGCAAAGTCTTATTTGAACTTGAAGAATATAGAACAAAGGGATATGTTCAACCTCTGAATTCTTTGTTTTTCATAATATTTAAATCATTTCGTCTGTAGGTTAACAGATCGATATTGTTATTTTTGGAGATGGAACCGTGCATATTGGTATCAGAATCGATGCCGGTTTAAGACAGTTTGTTTTAAAATAAGTGGTTCCAACAATATATGCGTATATTTCGTATTGTCGTTTTTTGACTGCATTTCTTTTTTCTTTCTTTCTTCTTTCTTTCTTTTCTTTTCTTTTTTTTTTTTTTTTTTTTTTTTGTTACTGCTTTTGTTCATAAGACTTCAAGATTTAAGATATAGCTTCCTCGCCTGCACTTTGCATTACCAGGGTACGATATCGACAGATTCAGGATAATGTGATTAAAATGTTGTATGCGCATCTGTGGCATACTGAACCTGTGAGCTAGCACTTTAAATAAGCCCCGAACGCGCTTATATAAGACATGCCATAAAGCACACTAATGCACTTTACTTACATAAAAATTGTTCTTGACTAACACCTTTGCTCTCGTCGCAAATAGCTGAAATTTTGCTGATATGACATTAAATAACATTATAACCAAATGACAATTAACTTGCAGTTCGTCATCGCATTGACTGCGTGTATTATTTTCAGTCAGATTTTTTTCTAGTTCTTCGATGATCCACATCCGTTTTTGTCCAAAAGGGGTTGTTTATTTCACAAGTCTATAACCTGTACGCAATTGAATAAAAGTTTTGCAGTTTTTACCGTTTGTTTTTTACTGGAGATTTCGTTTAATTCAGTTTCAATATATTTAACATTCAAATTAAAAAGGACCAAAAATATTGGAATTAAACTCAGTGTTGAAACTTTTGTTAAATAATGTTTATATATAGACTTTTTAATGTTCCTGATGTAATGCAGTTTGAATTGCCTAGGAAATGAATTTGATGCCATTTATTATGTTAATCCCAAATGACAAAACTAACGGTTTTGTTTATAGAAAAAAAAATTACTAACGCCATACATTGCCGTTCAGAAGGGTTGATGGTACCGAGGGACAGGAGGCAAGTAATTTTCACAAATTTTATATTGTTATCGCATACCATATGCTAGTTTTGAACCAAGAGCACTGTTAGGCAAATCCAAACTCAAATTTCACATTTAAAACATTTAAAATTTAATCTTTCTCAAAATCATCTTTCCCATGCGGATATTCTTTCCAGCATTTTTGTCACATTTGAAACTAAATAGTAGCGTGGCAAGCGTGCAGTTATTTTTTTTAAAAAAAGATTACGTGTTGAAACACTTGATTTTCCGACTCTTTAATGGATTTTAAAAAGTGTCGTAGGAGAAAGGACAGACTACATTTTCGACATTTTAAAAGCTGTCGCACGTTTCACAAATTATTTCATTAAATTGATTTTCATACATTTACCATCAGATATTCTTTTCATTTTTAGTAGTAAGAATGAACTTGGCCATCATTATGTTGCAGCATAATGAAATAATGAGAATTCTGTTTGTTTGGAAAAACTATGGGCGTCATGTTACTACTAGTCTACAAGGGCTTGTAAACATTTGAAAGTGACTTAATAGAGGTATATCCCAAACAAATCACATGTGCAGCGCATAGACGCATTAGGAAATCATAGTGTGAGAAAGCTTTTCTATTCGTTTATCGAAGGTCGTTTTCGCCGATCTCCTTCCATCAACTACTAACTGTCCGCCTCGATATCAATAAAAAAAATATTGAATTGAGAGAACAACTCTGTTACCTTAACTCATTGATTATGTTTCTTTCGGAAATTTAAAACCTGCAATTTTTTTCCATCAAACGATTGAAACTTTTTTCCCGATGTAATATATTACAAAAACCGAGCCAACATGTTAGTAAACCATACAAGCACTTGATGATAAAACGTTGTCCAGAGGTTGTGGTTAAATACTTTTGTTATAATTAAACTATGATGGACTTCAGAAAAAATGTAAAATATGGCTAAGACTATTTTTTTTATATTAAGTTGCTATGAAACTGATTCTTCAAAGAACCTGGTAATTAATTTTTATTTTCAATACTTTCACTATTTGATAATTTAATAAGTGAAGTTATTAACCCTTCAGAGGAACCCTTTAACCAGATTGAAAATATTTGATTTCAAAATCTTATGAATTTAAAAATATTAGAGAAATGACCCTTGAATTGTTATGTTTGCTTATTTATTTATTTATTTATTTATTCATTTATTTATTTATTATTTATTTATTTATTTATCTATTTTCATTTATCATCATCATCATCATCATCATTGTTAAGGATATTATTTGTTGAGTGCATGTTTTTTTTTCGATGTTCCGATTTAATGCAATTTGACAGTTAAAAAACAAGAGCTATCAATAGTGAGCGTCTTTACAAAGCTTCACATTAGGCTCTTAATAATAACTTCTTTTAACCGGAATGCAATAAGCCTTTTCAGAAGTTTTACATGTATAATCAGTGACTAAGTTCAAAGAAATGTTATAAAATGCAACTTCTAACCACATTTTGTTCCACATCTTATCATATAATGAAGTTCGAATTCAAGATAACCGCAAATGGAAGCAAAATTACAACATCTCAATAGAACTCATTGATTACCGGATATCAAATGAAGTAAGTGAGTGGAATTGATGTCTTTGCTTGTCCATAAACAAGTTTGATACACGTCAGAAAGTATTTGTGGTTTTTTGTCATTCATATCATCACTAGAATGAGCATCTAACGAGTTGGCGTAATATTACTACATGCAATATGAAAATCAATAAAAGCTCAAAAATGAATTTTTACAACTAAGGAGCAAGCGGTTGTATGAAAGCCATGAGGGTAAGACAGTGTGAATCCTGGTAATTGGAGATTGTGGTAAAAATCGCACACTTCAAAATTGCACTTGTCATCTTTTTAATTATTTTAAAGATGGTTTTAATGATATCGGACAAAGAATAAAGATGCTATGATAGTACAATGCATATATGTAACGCAAATGTTTCGACTAGATAAGGGATTCGATTCTATGGGGACAAAAGATGAAATGTAATTTTACAAATTTAATTTCACAACATCAAAGCATCGTCGATATTGAGATACAGTTTTCAGGGAAAGTGTTATTGACAAAAATATAAATATTTAACAAAAAGGCGTGAAATCAGTTGGTTGAAAACTAAAACCAATTAAAATTTACTATTTTATCAAACACACACAAATGCATTTCAAAAAGCCTACTTAGAATTTTGTCACATTTTGCGCGTTAAGTTTACACCTTTTGCCTATGTTGTTTTGTTAAAATCTTAAAAGTACGTTTTATTATTTAGCTATAACTTAAACGAATATATATATAACAATTACAGTGGAGCACTCCTAAAAGAAACCGCACAAATTCGTTATTACCGAATTTCACTGAAATATGCACACGAGTAATGCAGTTTTCTTTTCTCGAAGTAAACTTTTGTAATAACAAATGTTCTCAAATCTGTAATTTTAAATTGTAAAATTATACCAGTGGTATTCTTACTTGCTTGTAAGTTCCACCTTCATAAAGGTGCTGCAATTTTTGCTTTTTGTTATAATTCAGACTATCATCAGCATCATCATCATCGTTATAGTATAATTATTATTATTATTATTATTATTATTATTATTATTATTGTCAAGTGCTACTTTTGAATTGTATTATTTCATAAAAATTCAAAAGTAGCACATGATATTATTATAACAATTATTTTTATTAAAATACCATTAATTATAATAACACATGTTATTATTAATATTTTATTATTATTATTATTATTATTATTGTAAAACTTATATTTGTAACTAAATATGTTTGGCTTGCTTATGATAGGATGTAAAGTTTGTTTATTGTCCGCTCTGATCTCTGGGTTGAACATTTACAGGATAATACGAACATATTGCATTATTACAGATTGTAATTCATTTTTATCTAAAAACTATGAACACTGATGAAGACAATAACTAAAGTTTATTATAAAGATAATGACGCATTTAAAGTCTTAAAACTCTGATTTTTAATTTTCTTTCAAAATATTTATTTGGCTTCGAAGGAAACATATTTCTCATTAAAACACTACTTGAAATATTATTTGAAAATAATTCGTATGATATATTATCTAAAGGCTATGGAAGAAAAGAAAGAACTCATTTTGTTTACATAATGTCGCCATATTTTGCTTTTTAATTACAAAACTTGCTTTAATTGAAATCCTTAAGAGTTCTGATTCATATATAGAATTGCAATGTAAGTTACAGTATCGTCATCATTTACGGTAAAGGTCGTAATCATTTACGGTAGAGGTCGTAAGACCGAACGTATTTATATTCATAACTAACATAACAAAGCAATAAAACATGACCAAACTATGAATTTATATGACGTTGGACATTTTTCTGATAGAATTTTGAGATGATAACTACTGATACACAGACGACTTGTCATGAACTATTGCTCGACTCAGCCAAATCAGGACCACGTGCATCTGGGGTACAATACGGGATTCGAATTTAAATTTTTACATTTTTTTTTTTTTTTTTTTTTTTTTTTTTTTTTTTTTTTTTTTTTTTGATTTTTTTTTAAATTTGGAATATTATTTAATATTTAAAAACTGATCTTTTTATATCAGTGAGCCTGGATAATCTGATAAGAGTGAATATTAAGGCTGTAAAAGTACTTAAATGAACAAGTTTTCATCATCAGCATCAGCATCATCAACACCATCATCATCATCATTAAGAAAATTCAACATCATCCCTAGCATAAATTCAACATCATCAGCAGCATACAACAGAACCCTCTCTACACACTGCCTTAAGCACACTGCGAACTAACATTAATTAAGATATCTTTAAAGGTACTTGATAAAATTAAGACATCTTTAAAGAAACTTAGATAAGTTAAGATAACTTAAAAGGTACCTAATTAAATTAAGACACCTTTAAAGAAACTTGAATAAATTAAGATAACTTAATTAAAATAAGATATATTTAAAGAAACTTAAATAGATCCAGATAACTTAAAAGGTACTTAATTAAATTAAGATAGCTTTAAAGGTGCTTACTTCAAAGCTTCAAATAAAGTCATATCTTAGCGATGGTTAAAAGTCGTTGCTTTAAATAAAGTTTGTTACAAATAATGTCATACAAATATTACAAATCAAACGTTGTAGTTACATTTATTTGTATTAAGGGTTTTAAGGGTCAAATTTACTGAACATATAATTATAAATCCTATCTGCACATCATCTCCAGTTTGTTTTGTGGTGGTCTTCTAGATGCTGACTATAAAATCTTTAAAGTACATTATTACATACCATAATAGACATCTAGACGACTTGTAGTACCACAAATTTATTCAGTATTTTGTTCACAAAAGTGACTGGGAAAACAGACCGTTTCAATATTATTATTATTATTATTATTATTATTATTATTATTATTATTATTATTATTATTATTATTATTATTATTATTATTATTATTATTATTATTATTATTATTACATCATCATCATCATGATTATTATATTATTATTATATTGATAACAATAATAATGATAATAATAATAATAATAATGATAGAAGAAGAAGAAGAAGAGTCGTATATAATCAAATGAAGTTCTAAACTGATATTGAAAATTAAGTGTAAATTTGAAATGTTAAGTTATGGGCCTGTCCCTTTTTGAACCCCTTAACTGGTAACATTTTCATTGTGTCTGCTGTATATCATAAGTGGTTTTGTATTTTTTCTTCTTTATTTATTTATTATTATTGTTTATTTTCTTTACTTATATGCCGTGACACATTATTAAATTGCTTCTTTTACTAACCAGTGAATTTTCTGTTTGTGAATTTTGGTTGTTTATTAGCAGTATCAAAGAAAACTAGAAAATTAGAAATTAGAAAATTATAATGCTATAGTTGAAACAAACAAACAAACATCGTATCAGATGTATATTTATCTATGTAATATCAGAAAACAGAATGGAACATGTGTCTAAAGAATGATTTAAATTTGATGTATTACTCTATACCTAAAGTCTTGAGGGAATATTTTAATGTTTTTTTTTTTATTTTACATGACCAAGTGAATTGCTATACGGTTGTTAAAAAATCTACATGCTAACCTGCTAATTTTAGCATGAGGAAGTTGAAGCGCTTCAAGCTGTAAATGTATCCCTGTATATGAAAGGGATATATATATATATATATATATATATATATATATATATATATATATATATATATATATACTGTCTGTTACGTAAAAAATACAACATAGATTAATGATGTGCAAACAAAATAGATCTAAACGTTCAGTAGGTTTTCAGCACTCAAAGTCATTTATTCTAGCACGTAATGCTGTTATTTTAGCGCTTAATATCACATTATTTAGTGACTCAAATTAAGTTAAATTTGCAATATGCAAGCATATTTTAGGTGTTGAAATGAACGATAGGCTGTCTCGTGAATCCCTTGTAAATGTCAAATTAAAAATTTTTGAATTTCCTGAATAATTTTTTTTAATTTTAATTTTTTTTATAACTTTATTTTTTGTAATTTTTAAAAATGGAAAAGTAATTGTAGCTTATTGTACTTAGCATAAGCTACTGCATTATAGGGCATCAAAATCAGAAAACAATATTGCAATATAGCTACTTGGGACAAGCATTCGATCTTACAATGAAATAGTATCCAATGATTTAAGTACTTTTAAGGGCCTCGACCATCCCAGTGGTACACAAACTGAAAAATAGCTGAAAATTTATTTTTTAAAAATGCTTAAAAATCTAAACATTGTATTAATCAGTGAACTAAATTGTTTGTTTATTTGCTTGCAAATATTTTTTTATATAATTTTAAAAAAGGTTTTGTAAAACGATATTATGTGCCAAAAATAAATTCAACCCAAAGCAAAGCTTTATCATATATATATATATATATATATATATATATATATATATATATATATAGTTGCTTTAAAATAAAATATTGTTGAATAATGATGATTTACTGGTTTCAATTGTTAAAAAATTCATTTATATTCTAAGTGTGTACCCTTATCAATTTACGCTTTCTTTACCACAAAGCAAATACAAAGCGCTTATATTGATCAATATTGCCACGTTATTTTGGGTAAAACTAGATGTGTATCGGCTAACTGAATAAAGAAAAAGGCTGATTAACGTAAAATTCTATATTATTCATTTTTCTATCAACTTCGATGAAAATAAAGCACACATACTTAGACAATCTATTCCCTAACCAAGTCCTCTAATATTGTACAAACTTCATCATTATTCACATAACAGGATGGACAGATGTGTTAGTGTTATCACAAAGTATTAAAAACTAATCTAATAAAATACCCTCTATCAGCTCTGGGGTCAGTTTTTATCTGAAGTGATTCCTAGTTAAGGCCATTCGGGCAGCAGGGGCCAGTAATGGTCAAGATAAAACACTAACCCTAGATTTCGATCGGTCATTCTGTAATGACCTTATAGGGATGAAGGAAATTGCTTTTTATATTATGCTTGATAATAAGGGTTGCAACATAGGTTGAAGATGAAAATGGAAGTTATATTAATTTCAAAATTTAAACAGTTCCTTGTTTATTTAATTTCTTTTATTTTTATCTATTAATTATAATTATCATTTTTTAAAATATTATTTTCAACTCAAATTTTATTTTCATGAACAGTTTTATTCCTTTGTTTTAATTTTTAATTTTTATTTTATTTATTTTATTAATCTATTTATTTATTCACATTTTAAATTTATCTATTTATTATTTTATTTATTTTTTTACTTTATTTTATTTCATTTTATTTTATGTTATTTCTTTTAATTTTTACAGGGATCAATATTAATTTGCAAACAACATTTTGAGTAATTTGTAATAAGAATTAAAAATGTAGCTAGTTTTAAGTTTTAAGTTTTGTTTTAATCAGAAAAAATCAAAAAATTAGAATTTAAACGTTTTGTCAAAAATAAATTAAAAAAAAAAATAAATATAGATTTGAAGATTTCAAAATGGTTGATTTGACTACAGATGAACAAATCCTTTATACAGTTTCAACCAAAGTGTCAGCAAGTCTCGTCATGTGACCTGCAACGTGAATTTGCGATTTCCGGGTACAATAACAATAGGAGTAATTAGAACTTTCCAATCAGTTGACTATTCGACGTTATCGGATTGCTCATCTAAACAGGATATAATAAACCTTTGAAAACATATTTCATTGCCTAAAAGATCCGGATGAGTTTCAAATTTTAAGGATTCTCTTTTTATGTTTTGTTCTGGAAATATAGCCCAATTAAATATTTTACTTACTAAAATTAAAGTACACACAAGAAAAACTTAGAATACTCGGCTCAAGTTTTTTATTTCAAAAAAAGAATTTACCCCAAAACTGCAGCTTTAAACAAAAAAGAAATAGCATTCAGTATTGTAGGCAATTTGTAACATTTTCCACAAGAATTACATATTCAGCAAAACTCATAATTTGAAAGCCAACCTCATCAGCACCTTTCATCGACAAACGGAAAAGGCAACTCAATTTAGAAGATCGTATAGCATACTGGAGTTTAAATGTCTTGCTTTGTAAATGCATCATACGAGACGTATAATAAGATTTTTACAACAATTAGATGCCCATTATCAAGACGAATTGTCAGTAAAAACGTTCAAATGTTCAGATTATTTATAATAACGTCCGGGGAACTATGCAACCACAAGACATTAATGTCATTTGTTCAGTAAAGATGAACTTAAAATGCGTTCAAAGGTGTTGCATTTCACTACTTATAAAAATTTCAATTTTCTTCTCCTAACATAAACCTTTGTAAAATCAATAACTGGATTGTAAAAAAAAGAATTTTTATTTTTAGTTTCCTTTTCCTCAAAATATTAAATAGCTGATGGTTGGATAAATATATTCACAGATGTCAAGCGAAATAGTTAAATGAAAACAAGGAAAAAGGAACAAAGAAGATATTTATGGGTCAAAAATAAATCTAACAAGGTCTGGTTAAAAATGAATACAGTGATAGTCAATGATAGCCTATGAAACCAAGGGCATGGTGCAACAAAAGAATTAAAAAAAAACCTACATGTATAACTAATCAAGCCATGAAGAACACAAACTGAAATCAGATTGTTAAAAATTCCTATTTTGTCGTGCTGGACTAGACTTAATGAAAAAATATTTTCAAAAAAAATAGAAGCCGTATATATATATATATATATATAACCTAAAAATTAACTACAATGTATTATTAATTAAATATGGATATATATTAATGACATAAGTGTTTTTTGCAATTTTCAATTTTTTCTGCACAGCAATGAATTATATTTTTAATGATAGCTATTGGATTTTTTATCAGTTGTAATCCAATCAGAATTTTATTTTTGAAAGAAAAGAAACTTGTTCTTGTGTTTCTGGAACACGTTTTAAATAAACTGGTTCAAAGAACCAAGTTTTCACCATTTAACTTACAAATGTAAAGTAAAATTCATAAATTAAAAAAAATAAAAAATTAAAATAAAACCTAAAGAAATAAACCAGTTTCAATTTTATTTAACACTCGCTGTTTGAAATCTATCAAGTAAAAAAGCAAAAAATGAAGTTAATGATATGAAAATAGCAATAAAGACTCATGCGAACATTAAGGAGATATCACGCGTATTTTATTATCACAAAAAATCGGAAATAAATTTAGTTTTGTCAGTTGATGTGTATTGCAATGTAAATCAGAGTATAGTTGAGTCTGTAATATGGCGGGTGATTTGTGATATTATGATTCGTGAAGCAACATAAAACTATCTTCGTTTGCTTCCTGAAGAAGTAACATACAACATTTATGTCAGAAATTATGAATATGATACTGAAAGTAAATGGTGCTAAGCCTAATGCCTGCCGTGTAAAAGGCTAATACACAAGTCTACACTCCAAAGATATGATTTAACAATGATTTAGAACCTCTTTATTGCTTCCATCAACACAACCTCATATTCCGACAGCGGAAATTTTTAATATCTTTCTCGGGCTTCTAGGTGAGGAAGAACACTTTACTATCCACGATATGATGCCTCCGTGATTCGACTTTCCACTAAATCGGAATTCACTGTGAAAGGCAACTGAATTTATTGGCCATTAGGGGTTTCTACACTTATATTCAATATCCTTATTTGCATATTTTCTTTCAACGCAATATGAATTATGGGATGAAACTTCCGCGTTTTTGCAACGACGCAATGCGCTGAAATGGAATTAGTTTTGCGGTGAACATCAAGGGATAAATAACATAATATCATTACTCAGAGAAATAAAAATTATCAGATAAAAATGACATTTTTGTTCGTTAAGTGTTGTTTTTGTAACAAGATCCACCCCATCCATTCTGTAATTGAGATGGGAGAAGCACGTCATTTGCCCAGTTAATGAGATAGATTGGCCATCATCGACCCTCAAAAGGATTTTACCATATCAAAAAACTTTTATTATGCGGTTTTATTATTCTCGTCCAATCACACTTATGATACATTATTACCACGTATGTGATTTAACGGTCAATCTTTTGTCTTTTTTTCCACATTTGTTATACTTTTTTGTAATTTTTTTTATTATGTTATTTAATTATGACATTACTTTTACTGTTTAAAAATGTATCCGTCTGAATTCTATAATCCTTTCTATATACCTTTTTTTCTTTTTTTTATAAATCTGCATTTGTCTGTATTAATTTCTTTGTTTCATTTTTAAATAATAAATAAAAGATTTCAAATTCCAGCGGCTGGCTACAAGCATAAAAAGAGAATTTCAGACAATTTCATCATACCAACCTTAATCATTCTAATTTTAGACATTGTGGTAAATGCTAATTTGTGCTTAGTTTATGCATATTTAATTATTTGTTTCTTTCAAATTATGTAGGGATGTTTGTCGTGCAATACATTGTCATATGTGGTCCGGTATGGTACTCCGTTCTCGTAAGTGCAAAAAAGGCCTCAATGAACCAATTAATAAAGCAGAAGTGGTCATGAAATAAACCATTAAAAAGTGTAGAATTTAATGTAAGCGTACTAAACTATAAAGCATACTTCTGGCAAATAGATTTAAAAAAATTCTTTTACACCTGTCCATGAAATATTTATTTATTTATTTATTTATTTATTTATTTATTTATTTATTTATTTATTTATATTAATTTATATTAATTTATCCGCCCATTCATTTATTCGTGTATTTATTCGTTCATTCATTCTATCATTCATTCGTTTATTCATTCATTCTATCATTTATTTATTTATTTATCTATATTAATTTATCCGCCCATTCATTCTTTCGTGTATTTATTCGTTCATTCATTCTATCATTCATTCGTTCATTCATTCATTCATTCTATCATTTATTTATTTATTTATTTATTTATTTATTATTTATTTATTTATTATTTATTTATTTATTTATTTATTTATTCATTTATTCATTCATTTGTATATTTATTTCTCTATTATTTTATAATCTTTTTCGCATTGATCAATTTTATTTATTTTTATTTTTTACATTCATTTAGTGTTAAACAAAACGAAATAGTAAGTAAACGAAAAAACCCAAACACAAGATTTATAAGTATGTAAGATAATAAATGAATATTGTATACGCATGTTAATTTACAGTTTAGCACTTTTACATCTTGGTTGCGTGCATTTGAAATTGATTAGAAGACGTACGTACCAGACCGAAGCAACTTAACATATCATTCGATGCATGTGTGGCGATTAGTTAATAAAATTGTTGATACGTTCGGGTTCAATTACACGAGATGTGTAATTAAAGCTTATAAAATAATACCCATCTTGATGCATTTTCTGTCATAACAAAGAATATTTTCTAACAAAAAAAAACCATTTCTTTCTGACAAAATTTGTCAGAAGAAAATGTAATCTAAATAAACTGAAATAATGAAAAAACTAACAAAAAATAATTGCATGAACAATGTCAGATTTAATTGAAGAAAGTGTCATTATTCTTATTAACGCTTTTTTTGAATTATTACTGTTTTTCTATAATGCCGTATCACATTAGACAATGTATAGCCTTTCTTAAAAGACAAAGAGCTACATCTCTATAATTTGATTTTTGAAAGGAATTGATAATTTATTATGCACGACCGTATAACCATACAACGCGATATCATTATCACTTATTCAGAAAAAAGTGTGTGTGTGTGTGTGTGTGTGTGTGTGTGTGTGTGTGTGTATGTATGTATGTGTGTGTGTGTGTGTGTGTCTAGAATTCTTAGGTTATTTTAAATGCTACAGAAAGCAAAGAAATTAGCACCAGTGCATTTCATAATTCACATAGCAGCTATGTACGTCTGTTATATTGTGAAACCTCCGATACATCTTTTAAAGCATACATCATTGACTATTCTTATAATAGTTAACCCCATTGAAGAAGCTACAGCACAAAACTGCTACTAGGAATACAAAGAGTATTTAGGTACTTTAAAAGTAATTCATTAACAAAATCACATATCTATTAATAGCTTTAATTGGAAGTTAGATCTCTTAAAAATAAAAAGCTTATTTATTTATTTATTTATTTATTTATTAAATTTTATTTTATTTTATTTTGTTTTAATTTTTGTTTAATTTTTTTAATTTTTATTTTTTAATAATCTTCTATCTACCAACTATCTATCTATTTATCTATCTATCTATCTATCTATCTATCTATCTATCTATCTATCTATCTATCTAGTGTCAAACAATAGTTCTTATCTTTTCATCATCTTACTCCTTTTTATACAAACACGATAGAAATTAATTTGCCATAGATGGCGCTCTCAGAGGTCAGGTCTAAGAGTGTCTTAAGATCATTACTGGCTATGACCTCACAAGATTACCCTCTGCCATTTTATGAACTTTACTTCGCATGCGCAAAAATGGCGAACCGTTGTATTATATGCATTTAGACGAAACAACGCTTTTTATTCAATCCAGTAAAATAATATATTTATCATTATCAGATAGTACTTACAAGCAATATGGATATTAAACTCTAATTTAGAAGAATATCTTACCTCTTATAGGCAATGGCATTAATATCACCATATTTTTGGATACCTCTCCAGACCTTGTTTTTTCTTCGGTTACAGAAATAGATTCTTTGTGGTTCCTCATTGAATTAAAACACGCTTTCTTTTGTGTGATTGTGGTTTTTGCCTCTAATGTCAGTCAGTTTGAGAGAACAAAGCGAAAACACTCGCCGAACAGATCGATCATAAGCTCTTCAATTAAGTATTGACTCGTTAACAAATACCACAGTTAAACTCCCTATAAAACCGCATAAATTCAACATACGGATATGAATTAACCCAACTTTACACTATATTTCTCACAGATTGTCTAATCTCTCAGAAAATCATCTTGGATTTTCACACGGATACAGCTTCCGACAAATATGGCGTTATTTCCGTTAATATCCAAGGTACATCAACGCGATATTATATGAACTTCCTGACGCATTATTAATTTTAAAAACATACTCCATTATTTTGACACTATTTCATTGAATACATTCTTGTTAGTCTAAACATGGAAAATTTCCTTTTTATGACTGAAATGATGAATTTAAAACATACGGCTGCAATTAATTCGCTGGTTGCTTGTACTTCTCATCAACAGTCTCTTTCATCTAGTTAATAAAAGATGTAAAATATAGGGGGAAATTGAATAACAGGTTTAAAAGAAAAACACATTACCAGAAAACATTTGTTGTATACAAAACATCAAAATTAAGATAAAAAGAACAAAAAGAAAGCAAAATAAAAGGTCCTTATTCAAATGATTAAAAAAACATACGGTAGACAAATTATTTAGAACCGGTCACGTTTTTCACTTTCTATTTAAGGATGTCAAATTAATTTTTGATCAAGCCATTTAGTAAACCAAAAAAAAAAAAATATTAATTAAAAATCTTTAAAAAAATTGATAAAAAATATTTTGAAATCAATTAATAGAAATTTAAATTAACTTCCCTTTTTTAGAGTTTACTCGCTAGACTATGCAAATTAAGCTATTGAATTTTCCTGGAATAATGGTAAATTCTGTAAGGATTTTAAAGACTATTGAAATTCAATTGTGAATTTGCAATATGTCAAAACATTATTTCAAAACATAAATTTTTTTTTGTTTAAATGTCTTGTTAAAAATCAATCCGCATTTCAAATGAAATCATTAATCATTTTGCAAATAAAAGCATGCGAAATAATGTCTACATAATTATATAATGATGAATTAACATTTACGCAATCTGGTCGAATAAATGTGTTGTGAATTTTTCATTTTTAAAAACATGGGTTTAAACACAAGATATGGATAAGCATCCAAATCATTGCCGAACCCCTCCCCTAATGTAAATAATGGAAACTTGTTAACCTATTAATAAAATAAATTCTACTGTTGTGTAGCAAAAAATTGCAGCTGAATAATGGACTGGTCTGTAGTTTGAGCAAACAGGAACAGGCAAGAACAAAACGAAACAATAAAAATATGAACAAGAAACAGAGTTGGAGAAGTCTGATTTTTTAAACTCCGGTACCTTGGATACCTAAATAGAAAATAAATGTATCAAGTAGGTAAAAATACATCACTTCTGATGAGCCATATTTTATCTTCAAAATGTTTCTAAGCTTTCATGAGTTTCATTTTTCGTTCGTCAAACTCAAAGAAATAATTTTGAAATAATTTACTTCACAGGCAAAAAAGCGACTGTTTGTAAAGTAAATTGGATTTAAAAGGTCCTTTAAATTTCATTAAGTCACACCACCGGGTTTGTTTTTATTACAACGAACATCAGTAGTAAGGGAAATTATGTACCTATATATTTAGTTCATTTAGAATGTTTTTGGACATTTATTTATTTTGCATAAGTGTCCTAGTGGTGCAATTAATTTCAAGTTAAAGTTTTTTTTCGATCGCTTGTTTTAAGACATTGCTATCACGTGATTTGTATTCCACATGCTTTCACATGATTTGTATTCCACGCGTTATCACATGATTTGTATTCCACATGCTATCACGTGATTTGTATTCCACAATAAGAATACGTCTACTACGAAGATTTACAGGATAACTAACATAGGTAAACTCATATATTAAATGTTAAAAATCTAACAAGTTTTTAATTTGTTGTTCAATAAAGTGATAAAATTTCGCCATAATGTTTTTGTTTTTTACATTGCTATCGTACATATTTCGTGCTTGGCTAATAAACATGGTTTTTACGTCTTATTGTTTCAAACTGTTGGTGTCTTTGGCTTGGCTACCAAGTGGTCAAGAACACGAATAATTAATTGATTTATTAATTAATTTATTTATTTATTCGTGTATAAATTGGGTTTCAAGTCCCAGTCAAGAATATTTCACTTATATCAAGACAGACCAGCTATTAGTGAAATGGAAGAATCTTTTAACTTTTGCATTGCGCTTAGGGCAACGTGCATTGAGGTGTTATTAACATGCCACGCTTGCGTTTTTTAACAACCCCGTGATTTTCAATTCTAAATTCGAGTACTTGGCTAAAGAACAGTCACTACCAACTTTCAAGTCTTGGTCAGACTCGGCCGGGATTCGAACCCTTGACCTCACACACACAAAGCGAGCACTATACCAGTTAACTACTGAGGTTTTCTCTAAAATACGGGATAAGGATAAAATCCAATTTGAAACAGATCTTCTGCAAGGTATATTGTTAGTTTGCTTGCCAAATATCGTGATTTTGACGGACACAATTTGATTTTACAATACCTTAAAAAGAACCTTCAACTGATGAATAAAATTCAACTCGTCTGTAGCTTCAAATCAGTGACTTTACTAACAGAGTGCGTATAGAAAAAAAAAACGTTACGGACGTGTGGATACTTTATGATGATATACATACATATGTCATCTTATCATATTTAAAATATAGATGGGTCTGTTAAATAAAAAGCGTGTGGTCTTGTCTTGCTATCAAATAACCTTTGTCGACATTTTAACCTACGGTTCGTGATCTCTGACAGTTCAAGGCGAGTTGATTTTCACTAAAAATTAGATCCTCATATAGTTATAATATAGATAGTAATCTTTGGTAGGTCAAGTAGGCCATGACGGGGCAAACCTAAGGTCACGATATGGAAACACCTATCACTTATTTACTGATTTAAAGTTGTATTATCTTATACCTATTATTAGTTAAGGTCAAGCCATGATATGATTAAAATATTCACCTTACCTTCCTGCATATCATACAACTTGAGACACTTAAAAAATAATATATTTACAATATAGAAAATGTCAAACTAGTTTTGTTGTTTTGAGTTGAGTTGAGTAATGGTGTTTGACGTCCCAGTCAAGAATATTTCACTTTTATCAAGAAGTCGTCAGCTATAGACGAAAGTGCAGAAAATTTGCCTGTGCGTTGCGCTGATGGTATAATACAGCAGGGTTCTTTATCGTGCCATGCCTACCGTTACATGGGACGTCGTTAATTTTAAGTTCCCATCCGAAAGAACCGTTACTTTCACTTCATATACCGAGTGCTTGTTGAAAGAACAGTGACTTTCCGCTTTCAAGTCTTGGGTCATACCCAGACGGGGTTCAGGGAGCACTGTACCAACTGAGCTACTGCAATGGTTTTTGTTGTGTTTAGCAGAACAGCATACATTTGCATCCTAACAAGAAAGCATTTGTTTCTAGATGTAACTATTTACAAAGCTGTAATGGCTGAACAGTCTAAAGCTTTGATACTTTTGTAATTTCTTATTGTTGTTATATTGCTTGTAGTAAACAAAGTAATCTGTAACGATCACAGTGTTAAACTCTTTTCGAGATCTTTTAACGTTTTTCTGATACAAGCTTCTTTAGTTTGATAATTTGAAGTGTTTCCAAGTTTAAGTTAACATAAGTGTTGGAAGGAAATATCCAATGTCAAAGACATGACATGGAGGTCACTAGCTATGCGTCTGCTTTGATTTATTAACCATGTTTTTTTGCAATTGGCGAATTTCAAAGTAACTTAGAACAACAGACGACAAAAGAAACATTTGAAATTAAGCGTATTCGACTAGTCGTTTTCCGTCTAGCAAGAGGCTCCTCCATTAAACGAAATTTCCCACTTTATTTTGACCAATCAGACAAAGACGTCAACTTTACGTTTGTTATTCGACTTTTAAGTTGTTCTCAACTCGACCTTCGTAAACAACAGTGTTTTTAGAATTGAAAAGTGTGTTGAGCACTTTACCAGTCGAATGACAAATGCAAAACTATTTCTTTGATCTGATTGGTCACAAACAAAGCTGGAAAATTTTCGGTTAATGGAAGAGCTATTAGCTCGACGGCAAACAAACAGTCGAATACGGCTATTGAGACTACTTTCTATACGTTTGCTTTGTTTTGATAACCATGTTGTTGGTAAAAGTAACGGTAACCAAGAACAACAGGCGAATAAAACCAGAAAATATGAAATTTTCTATATGTCTATTGTTATATTTTTATGTGTATTTGACAAACTCACTATAACCAAGATCATAAAATAACAGACACATTAAAAAAAAAACAAAAAAAAAAAACAAACAAAAAACAAAAAACAAGACATTGAGACCATTGACTTAACATTTGGTTTGATTATATAACTATGCGTCTGAACAAAAGCCGATGAAGCAACAACACAAACAATACAAGAAACAAGTCATTTGGGAGAAATATTCTAAAATATTTTTTAAAAAAAAATAAGAAAAACAAAAACTTCGTTACTGCGGAAAAGCATTGTATCTTACTAGATGACTTAAAAGGATTCTTGGTAATTTTGTATGGTATTTGGCCATCCCATTTATTTTACAACCCTTGGTTTCTTAACACGTGTACTAAATATTACGAATATTAATTTCAACATTATATTCTTTAAAATTACACAAACTTATTATAACTTTTTCTTATCTTCAAAGCAAAGATATTGTTAAGATGTTTGATATAACGTTAAATTTGCTCTTGGCTTTGATGAAACATTAAAAGGTAGGTATTTTATCAAATTTTATTAACTGCGACGAGGAGCCTGAAATGCTTGAAAATCAAATTAGTTTATACGTTATTACGCCCTACAGGCTGAAATTGTTTCAAAATTAATTCATTAAAGACGGTAGTTGTTAAGATATTATATTTTATTATTATTTTGCTTTGTGATCTATGAAATTCATTACTAGGATAAATGTACCGGTATGGAGAAGAATTATTTATATTTTAATACAATTAACATTGATGTATATTGCAATAATCATTAAATTCTAGAAAAGGCTTTGTTTGAGCAATAACTTTCTTGTAGGTCGGCCGTTACCGGCACTCGTCTTTTGCTTGAATGCCCCAACAGTCCATCAGCAGTCAGAAGCCAATGCATGAGGAAGTTTTTCTTTCGGGTAGGGTGGTCTAAAGATGCAGTATACTTTTTCTAATAAGGAAAGTGTAAAACTGTTTTTCACCCAAAATATCATTGAATGCCAAGAAAAAAAGTATATTCGGTTTGATTAAAGGTGTTTATCTAGTCAGTAATGATAACGTTCTAAATATAAAACAAATTCCCTCACCAGAAGTACACAAAAGTACCCCCAAAAGAACCCCCAAAAATAATGATAATTTTCTGAGTATGTAAGGTATCATATATAATGGCGTAGAGATGATAAGCTGTATTTTGTTATATATTTCTATAAAATATCAACCAAAATCATTAAACTCTGTACTGTCAACGCCGAGAGCAATGCGAGGGGCAAAATTTAGTTATAATTGTGACAAAAGTTTTGTTTGCAAATACGATGAATAGCATATGACAGTTTACGCAAGTCAATCGTTGTAAAGCCACATATTTTTAATCGTCGTTGACATGTAAATATATATATATATATAATTTTATTTCACATTTTGTGTTAATTTAAAATTAAATGTAAAAGTGAAAATCATTGTCACTCTTATCGTTTGCAATAGTGAGTCCATTATGTATCGAAAAGACACTCTTTCATTACCCTAGTTTTCGTTTGGTTTGGTTTAAAAATAGTAAAAATAGAACAAAATTTAATAAATCATTCATAATATACGCTCTAACGTTTCGTATACTGCGTCCTGCAATTTCTGCATGTCTATTGTTCCGCTATAGAGAGGAATTTTGTGAGGACAGGCTGAATAAAACACAAACATACCAGTGAACTTACATTAAGGAAGTCAGGCCGGGTGCTCTGGAAGGGTAAGCACCTTCTGTTTAGCTAACTAAACTCGTCAGGTGCGAAGTCAAATTTGAGTATGAAAGGAACATATGACTTTACTAAGTCAAATATATTCAGTATAAGTTTGGATACAGTGACTACATACTTATCAACAATATTGCGATGACGGACCATAAAACTTTTAAGAGGCCTTGATTAGCCTATGCTTGAAATATTCTTGAGTCAAAAATTTAATTGTAAGCAGTTCGCATCACTGTAGAAAGTCTACGGAAGTGGGAATCTTATCACTAGACATGCATTTGCTTTACAGCGTGTCCTAATGCAAGAATTCTTATGTTCATTTATTGGTCACCTTGTATTTTTTTTATACATTGTGTAATGTTATTTCCTTATTAACAATGTTTCGTGTTCCTAACTGCACGATCGTTTAGTTGTTTTCAAATATTTTCAGTATTAAGCTTGATCCTTTTATTTCAACATACTGCCTGCACACGTGTTCCATTCAACAGGTATTTTTATGAAACTAATACATTTAAAAGTGCACAAGACAAGATTAGGACAAAGACAAATTAAAGCTATGTGACTTTATTGAGGGCGTTTCATGAAAGATGAAGATGGTTTTATTATTGCAAAAATTCAAATTGAAATTCTGATCTAGAAGCAATTGAAATGTGCATCGTTTTTCTATTGCTTTTAAATTACTTTGAAACTGAAGGCTGTCAGTGAGACTCGTGTTGCATTTGACAACATAATCCGTCAAAAAGAATAAAAGCCTTTTGATCAGATTTTTTTTTTTTTTTTGGAAAGCTAAATGGGACATGACATTTTCATAATTCATTTAAATATATAATGCAATTCAATATATTTTTCATGAATTTTTAATTTTCTAGACTGCACGATTTGTACTGAGAAAACACTTTTTCAGTTCGTTTACCAATGGTCAATTGTCTTTTCCATCATTGCGGTTTCCTTCTCAACCCCTGACCTGACAGTTTTGGAACTGGAACGTAGAACTCCATATATAATGATGATGATGATGATGATTATTATTATTATTATTTTCATTATTACTATTATTATTTTATTTTTATTATTTGCAATACAAAAACCCCTTGATTTGTTACATCTTTTATACTCCTATGCAACACCTATGCAGTTTTACAAGCACAAGTTAGTTAGTAATGCAGACGTGATGGAAAGATAACTCTGTCTTTATCTAAAGATATTGTATACGAGTTTGAATAATTTTTTCAATTAATCAGAGAGAGAGAGAGAGAGAGAGAGAGAGAGAGAGAGTCCAGTAAACACACAAGTCTTCCCTAAGAGTTTTTACAGATTAAAAGAGACAGGTATCTATTTTAAAGGATATACACACTTTGGTAAAAAATAAAATTTCAAAATAGGAATACCTGGGGGTAAAGTCCCTTTTCTATGGTGCCACTGCAATATCTCTTGCTTTTAGTTTAAAATTTGTGTCCAGGTAAATAAATATTTCAAGGTTGATGACTTGAAAATTCGGAGAATTCAAGGTCAACATAATAGTTGATAAAATACAATTGCATTTTTTAAATCCAAACCTTGACAAACTATGGAGCCTGCAATGTCCTTAAACTCACGGACATAGTATTTTTATTTCATCTGATTTAGTTCCCAAAAAATTATAGCCATTCTGAATAAATGTTATTTGTGATAAAATTAGTGATTGACGCTCGCAAAGGTGGCTTATAAAATGTAAACTATAGAAGTTAGTTTTTAGTAAATATTGATTCATTGAATTACTTTTTTAAATTATTGAAAATCGTTTTGCTTGGATAATTTTTGATAGTGTTCATCAAATCAAAGTGATCGTAATTACAACGTTTTCAAATGTTGAAGCATGAATAAGCTTATGGTCTTTTTAACTGTAATCTGCTAGGAACACCTGCTAAATATAACGATACCAATCAGCGTTCAAAATTATCGGTAATTAGTAGGCAATTAGTGATGGTCCATCCTTTAATGTTCCCAAATGGTGCTGGACCAATGACACGGTTAATTGATGCCGCGGAAACCCAAACAATTGGCTCAATTTTACACAACATTAAATAGCGTAAATATTGATGTTTGAAACCTGCGATAAACATCGAAAACTTCGTCATCAACAGCTGAAATGAAAACATCTTTAAATACTCACGGATTATTAGTTTTTATTACTCAATGGTATTTATTTCTTTGCTTTCTCCCTGTGAAATCATTAAAATAATTTATGATTTTTTGCCTTTCTTGCTTTCTTCTGCTCTACCATAGCTAATTTTTTTCTCCCATTGTGTAAAAGAGTTTAAGTGTTTACATTATGGCCTAATTGACAATGTTTTCATAACGGACTTTAAAAAATGCATATATACATTTAACAACAATTAAAAAACCAACAACAACAAAAAATTAAAAATGCCTATAATTTATCTTTTTTTTTACCATTACAATGGATTTTTAAAAAAAAAATGAGATCATCAAACCAATACTCTTAAGTTTCAATGTTTATTAAAATGTTACTTGCAATTGTTTTACCTCTTTGGTCACTGCTAACTATTTACAAAGATGTTATAAATGAAGTCTAAAATTTAATGGAATTAATTGCATTTCTATGAAAAACAACATATCATAAATAGTAAATATCAATCACAGTACCTTTATTTCAAATGGTTGGTTGCTAGTGGGTTGGTTACTTAGGTCAGTTAATGATGATTTACATCGTATCAACATTTTGATTAATTTGCGACAGGAATATCAAGAATACTGTCAGTAACAATAAAAACAAAAGTTGTTATTCTACAGTATAAGTTGATTTATTTTAAGCATTTAAAAGTAATTTGTACTAGTGGCGATCTTTAGAATGCTAGTACACTAGCCAACCCTGTCTTTGAGAAACATAACAGTCATGATATTGATACCAAGCTAAATGGGCATACACATGTACTAAACATTGCGTCTCAAGTGGGGTAGACTGGGATCGAACCCACAGTGAAGAGATGTTTTGGGTTTAGGAGCTTAACCCTTTAGCAGATAAGACACCGCAACTCTAACCGAATATCAATATCGATTCAGTAACTTTTTATATATTAGTGCATGTCTAAAATTGAAAGAAAAACATTACAAAGGAAACATTTAAGAATCTACCAAAAATAACAATGACCGAAAGCACGCAACCTTGTCTAACACCACTTTTATATTTATTTTTTCTTGTGGAATTCAACCTTTTTTGAAATGAAGATTTTCAGTCAACTAAATTCAAAAACTTGTTTGATTACGTTGAAATTTATTTGTTGAATCTACGTTTTTGAATTTACACTTGTATTTACGTAAGCTTTAACTATTTTATTGCGTTTGTCTGCAACCTGTATGCATCATGATTGGATGCACTTGTATTTTTAAGCGTAGTTGCACCCTTGAGTTATTTTTCTAAAAAATATTTTACCACAAAACAGAAATTTTTAGGAAAAAAGGTATTTTGAAAATTTTGAAGGAAAAAGTTTGCTGATTTGTGAGTTTTGTAAAACACGAGAAGAGAAAACATTACATTTACTACTAAAATCACGTTTTATTATATTTTTGTTTCAAGGGCATAGTTGTTGTGTTTCTTTTTTTCAAATTACTAATTATAATTACGATTTCCATTTTTCATACATATTAATGAATGGCTATATTAGGATTTTTCAAACATGGTAAATTATAATAGAATAGTGCGCAGTGAGGATCTGGAAGTCAAGCATAAATCAGAACTTGAAATCTGTCCAGAGCCCTTGTTTGATTGATGTTAATTTCCATGCTGTTTAATGCAAAAAATAAACCTTACCGTGCAAATGTGCATATGATTACCATGTATTAAAAACTCATTCATAATTATAATGACATTTAAGATTCACTTCTAATCATAATTGCGCCACCTTGTGTCATAAAATGCAATCATAATTCATTCAATGTCCTTAACAGTCTATTCTTATGAAAGATGTCATGTTCAGCTGTTTTCTCTTGAGCAAAAACGTAATTCAATGCATGAAAAATTCATTAATAAAAATTTATACAAATTAGGCAGACCCATTGAGTAATTAAGAAAGCATTATGTATTAATTAACTCTATAATAACAGGAAGTCCATGTTAATTATTTGGCTTTAATTAACATTAAATAAGAAAAGCAAGTTTAAATGGAAATAATGCTGCCTTGCACCAAACATATTTTAATTTCAAATTTGAGACAATGCACCTGTAGGTCAAAAACCTTTTATAATGACTTTTTTTAATTTTAATAACACAATCAATTTTATGTTTAGAGTTTGCACCTAGATTTTAAAATTTGAAATGGATTGCATAAAGATGAGAGTCTTTGAAGTGATTTAGTAGGTTTATGTTACAAATACGTGACTGAGCATATGATTTTATTTTTCGCATAATTTTTTTTTATCAAATGATGACAAATTAGCACCTGGAAACTCAAATTGTTTAAAAGAATTTATTGACAACTTAAATTATTAAAAAATTAGTACCTGACAACTTAAATTATTCAAAATTAGCACACGGTAACTGAAATAAATCCCTAAAATAAACATGGCAATTTTTCCTAACAAAACATTATTTTCTTTACTGTTATTTAACATTTTTTTTAATTAAATTATAAAATACATTCAAAAATTATATATGACAATATTGGCGTGTCAATTAACGTCAATATTGCAGTATTTATTCATTATTTAAAAATAATTAAATGGAACCGGAAAAGTAAAGTAACTGCATCTCTCTTTTTACTCGATAAAAACCAATATCTGATTTTAGCTCTGTATATTCCTTTACCAATCAAGTTGTCAACATACAGTTAGTTTCGTATCACATGAATACAATATTGAAAGCCGATGCTCGTATAGTGAACAATATCCATTTTTACTGCGGATGAATTTTTCGCTTAACTGAATTTGCGCAAAAGACTCGAAGGCAGTTAGCTAGTATTGATAAAAGAATCATCGGGTATTAAATTTCTCGCTTATATTGGCCGACACTATCGAACTAAGCTGATTAGAATAATACAACCAGTGGGACAGAAAAACAGATTATGTATACTACCTGTAAACGGGAAAACGTTTAACCAATTTGTCAATATTTACCCGAATAAAATTCCCATTAGGGATGAAAAATTACAAAAATTGTTGCACGTAAAGAACCGTAATTGGTTAAGCGTTTGTTTAATAAAGATGCATTGTATGATTACTATCAATAGATTTTATCACTGTGTGTTTGATTTTCGGAACAAAAAACTGAAAAATTAGATTTTATCGAATATTGTCAGTGAAAATCTATTGTTTGATAAACAAGGATCTCAAAATGAGCATCAAAGACGTCTATTTTCAACAATTAAATGAATTATATCACGCTGAGCCGCAAACAAACACAGAATCATGGTCACATAAACGTTTTTATTCTTGTCGGAAAATTGAAGATTGGAATCATTAAGTGTCGGTTTGTGGATAAATTTCGTATGTAAATAATTAAATATGACTAAAAAAGACAGAGTGAATATGGATCTTTCGTTGATTAATGCTTTAATTCGTTTTGATCAATGTTAAATGAAGAATTCTTTGTTGGGTTTGACATTTCGAGTCATAAATCAAATATAACTCTTCAAAAGTTTTGAATAACTCTGTCGAAAATATAGATTAATTAGAATAAAAGTTCCGTGAATCGCATTGTAAACAGTTTATTTGTTGTAAATACAAATAAAGCTGAAAAGATACCAATTACAAAAAATTGATACCTGATTAGCGAATTTTCAATAAAACCTCCAGGATGCCTTCGTGTCTTCTCGGCTTTGAAAACCATAATCAATGCCATGGCAGAAAGGATGCTGTGACGGTTAAATGTATCCTCAAATAATTTGATAGGATAAGTGATTGGGTTTGATGGTTTTCTACTATGTTTTATTTTACAATAGATCTAATATTAAAACTATATGAAACACATTCTGCTTAGCTCAGTTTTTGAATCCCTTTTTTTTCTTTCTCTTTGACCTCGTTAAGCAAAAACTGATATAGAAACAAAGAAAAACTGTCAATTCTAGCTTCACTTTTTTCTGCTTTTATATTTACCGTAGAAAATAAAAAGAAAATATTTTTTAAAAAAAAAAAAAAAAAGCTTGAAAATAGAAAAGGTAAATATACCAAATTGTTGGTCGACAATTTTAATCAATGTTCTTCAACTAGCTTCGTTGCAGAAGAGTTCTTCGCTGTAGTATATTATCCAGTGTTATTTACGCAACAATAAAATTAATTTTTAAAAATTCTCAAAATTCTTCTTAATCATATATACATGTAAGGATTGTTTGTGGGTTTTTAAAATAAAAACGGAAGGTATATTGTGAATTGCAAGAATGTGTTTGTTTATGAGCCACTGATTGCAATCAAGTCGGATCACTGCGTCTCTTACCGTCTAGGGAAGATCTTGGTGGGGATAAATTGTCAGTTCTGTCATATACCACTTTTTGAATTTTAATCATAAATATACATTCAAAAAGTGGTATATGACAGTTAACTTGCCGAAAGATGGTGATTTTCTACGAGCACTTAGGAAAAACTTATATCAATGATCTCATACTAAAGATTCCAAAACCATAGAAACTGTAGACTTTTAAATATGCACATTTACTCATGTGGGGTAATTTTAATCTAAAAGGCATAAAGTTTAGATCTATTTTTGTGCGGTAAATATTCCGGAAAATATTTAGTGGAAAGACAATTAAGAATAATAATTTTAAAAAAGAATTTTAAAAAAATACAAATTTTGTCTCTTTCTACATTTGAAGTTATTTATGTTTTACAGATTTTAACAACTATTAAGATTATTGAAACTTTGAGTTGAAAATATCCATAGAAACAAATAATCTTACCAATACGAAACGCACAAAAACGAAATAAATGACGAAACGCAAACAGTCTGACCAATGTTGAACTCACGATCCCAAAAGCAAAGCAAAAACCTATGAAAAACTGACAAAGAAAATTAAAGGATTGAACTTCCACTAGGGAAGTGAGCCCCGTTGTTCCGGAAGGAGAAATCACCTTCTGTAAAGCTACCTACACCAACATAGTGCAACTGATAAAAAATTATCACGGCTTAGAACGCACATGGGAAACAGTAACAAAACACTGATTATGTTGGAGCTTTGTAGAAGTAAAATCCAAAACGAACCAAAAACAACTAACATTTCAGTCAATTTCCCTAGACATAACAAATATCAAAGAAAAGTATTCTACTTCAAAATACATACATATGTTCAAAAATGCCACACTCATCGTGACGTGTCATAGCTGGTAGGCGTTGCTAAATTTACTAAAAGTTTGCCAATAAATTAATACATGATGTCAAATAATCGTGTCATTTAAACATATCTGTATTATAAATTATCCAAATTAAAGAAATTACATTAAATGTTGTCAATGTACTCTTCGGACAACATAAATCAAATGGCACGTGACTTGACGCATTGTCTATTATTAATTCAAATATCTTTAAAAACAATCTTTTAAAAAACATAGCAGAGTTCTATATTATTCTGTTTATTGGAAAAGCACCAAAGACAATTTTAAACTAAAATGAAACAAACAACTCAAAAAGCACCATGGATACAGAACACAAACGTAGAATGGTTATTTCGATTTCCAGTTCCAGAGCTGCCTTTTTACCTTGAATAATGAAATAAATTAAACTGATTTATGAAATGTACTTTAAGTAGTGTTATAACAATCATTACCCTATAATTGTCAGTCAAAGAAATGTAGAAAACATTAACGAAACATAAACATACCTAGTCTTATATCATAATTAATTCATCAAAGTGTAACTTAACAGTCACTTTATATCATTAAGTAATCAAAAATAAATTGTTACACCTAAACCACGTACGTTCAACTTGATTTTGTCCCATACAACAAATCGCTAATTTTGGAAACCTTTAATGCACAAATGAACTCGTTCTATTTACATAGAAACTTTTACATTACATGTACATTAGTAGCCTCGGTTGCCGAGTGGTCTAAAGCGCGCTAACTGTTCATAGGGTCTCAATATCTAATCAGCATTCCAATTCCAATAGAGAAATATCTTAGTATGTGTTTGTTAGTTCTGTCATGTGCTATTTTTGAATTGTATTGTTTCATAAAAATTCAAAAGTAGCACATGACAGTTCGCTTGCCTTAGTTTCGTAGGTTTCAACGGACATTCCGGGTTTCCTCCATATACGAACTCATCTTCTCTTCCTTGCAGATTGAGCAGGTATATTAAAGTTTTTAATACTTAACGACAGAAACACAAAAGTTACAACAATGGAACCAAGATCATAGAGTTCATACAGTCTCATCTTAGTAACAACAGTGTTACCAAGATCATAGAGTTCATACAGTCTCATCTTAGTAACAACTATGGAACCAAGATCATAGAGTTCATACAGTCTCATCTTAGTATCGACGGATTAATTACTTAGGATTGAAACAAACTTTTGTGTTGAATTATTTGTGATGTGTGTAAACATGATATTGATACTGATACAAGAAACTCAATTATTTATGAAGCGTTTTAGGAAAAAATAAACATCTAAAGAGCGATCAAAAGTGACTATTGATTCTCTATGGGTATAACCCGGAAGCAAAAACAAAGCCTGGTGTTATAAAATTATCAATTCATCGAAACATTTAAAGTACAAATACTTGAAATAATGTGAAATAGATTAAAGAATATGCTTGTCATTTGCAATAGGAGGAATCGTTAAAAACATAAATAATTAAGCACAAATAACAAGAAGGTTCGAATATAAGACATTAAATTGTAATCAAGGTTTTTTTTACGTAGCCTCGATATCGAATCTGTGCTTTGACCAGATTCAACTCTATTCAGCCGAATTTAAAATAAACGTGTTAGTGATCGCTACGTACATAAATTCAAGGGTGTGAAGCCAACAGGAAGCATTGTACTTGTCATGTGCTACTTTTGAATTTTTATAAAATAATACAATTTAAAAGAACAATTTAATGCTTTATAAATTGTATTATTTTATAAGAATACAAAAGTAGCACATGACATTCTTATAAAACTATGTAAGTACTATAAACAAGCATACAAACAATAGCTACCTTGTAAAAGACTTACGAGACACTATTTCACTTATATATTTTCTAGAACATGTCACTATGTTTTATAGAGTCGAACTGACAGACAAGCACTTTTTAACAATGGAGAATTAAAAGGTTAATTGGGACTCTTAACCGACATAACACGATCATAAAATGTTATGATTTTACACTTAATCAGATATATAATTTATTAATCTAAATAAATATGTCTGGAATTAATTTCATGAATAATTTATACATTAGACTCATAAATCATAAATTAATAGTAGATACTGTAAATATGATGTATCGGTTACATATTTATTCATTTATACCTATAAATGTCAATTCTACTTGTTAGAAATAATGCTAAGATCAGTGGGTCACAGTACTTTTAATTTTTTTTAAGTACTTTTGAATTTTTTTAGCAAAAATTGTGGTCAGGTGTTTATATATATATATATATCAGGTATTTATATATATATATATATATATATATATATATATATATATATATATATATATATATATATATATATATATATATATATATATATATATATACTGTTTCATGCAAATACAAATCACATTATCGGTTTTATTTTAGTTTTGTTCAGCATTAATATGTATTAAATATGCTTAGGTGACAGTTGCATGTTGCTGAAGGGCAATTTTAGGGGCACACAAAAAAAACCCTCGTTTTGTTGCTTGGCTGAACAAAAAGGGTAGTAAAATTGTTCATGATGTAGTTCAAGTTCAAGATATTTTATTTAATTGTCATATATAAAAGCTGCTATCTACAAATAAAAACTAATACATAATTCGTTTAGCTTTTCCATCCAGCCTAAAGGACTTATAAGATATATATTGGCAGAAATGTCTTAGGTCATGGGCAAAATTTAAATTTTACTATTACAGATTTTATCGTTAAACGACAAAAGAATGTCAAGGTTAATTCCAATATGCAAAACATCTTGCTTTAATAACTAATTTAAATTTAAAATAAAAAAGTTGATAACACTCTGTAGTGTATTTTTGACCATTTAGTTAAGCTCAAGAAAGGCTGTATTATGTTGAAATAGAATTACTGTTATTGTCTAGTCCGGCTCTCGGAGAGGACGAGAGAAAAGTAAATGGTGTTAAAATGAAGTTTTAAAAATTGTTTCAATATAAAAAGTGTTTAATATTTTGCTTGAGTGAACATAGCCGTCTTTACTTTCGTTTATCTTTGATACTTGTAAACATCTGTTTGATACGCCAAACTTGTTTAATTAAAGCAGTCTGGTTTTTAAAGAGGTTTAAGATTTCTGTGATGCTAATGAATTTTGAAAGAAAGGCCATGAATACAAGGGATTAATCCCCACAAATTATCTCGGCGGTCAAACATCCATGTACCACTTAAGTATTTACACAAAATTGATGTATTTATGCTAAGTAGGCGTCCATATTTCAACATTGGTGTTACTAAATGACCACGTTGACCACTTAGCATTAATTTATGACCATCGTAATCTAGATTAAATACCAAATGACCAATGTCCGAGATAACTATGAAGAACCATATTTACTATTAAATCAAACCTTTATGGTCCATTGCTTTTCATTGTGATCAATAATGGATTTGGTGGACAGAAAGAATATAATACCGGTATAATGTGGACACACGGTCATCTTTAATCCTCGTAAAGTTTGACCATTAAATTTATCTAGTATAAAAGTGTCTATTAACATGATTGGTTGAAAGCTTAATGTATGGGGAAATTGTATCAACATGTATGCATTAAATTTTATGGCAATATTTTCTGAGAGAGATTTTTTTCAATACTTTTAAGTTTTCTTTATTTCTATATCCGTATATTTTTTCATACTGTCCGCTGGAAGAAAATACTCTATTTTTTTCATTCTGAGGGCAATTAAAAATGAAAAAGGGGTGATATTACTTCCTTTCAGTTTCAAGTCAAAGTTGCGTTAAAAACACGAATGCGTATGACTTCAATTACGTCACGATGAAATCTATGTTGCATCCTTCAGTAAACATGTATTGTATTATTGTTTGTTGCTATATGCATTATTCTGTTTGAAAAAGACATTTCAGTTTGATATATGGCTTCTTTGTATTCATTACTACTTTCAAGGTCTGATATATATATATATATATATATATATATATATATATATATATATATATATATATATATATATATATATATATATATATATATATATAAGTAAACTTATGAAAAACAGTTAATGACTTTAATATTTAAAATATAATTGGCTTCGGTTTCATGCAGATTTTTGAACCGCATAAACCAAGGTCAGCGATATTATGTTTTATAGTTTTATAGCTTCAATTTTAAATTTCTTTTTTTTCCCCAGTAATTTATAGGTATCAAAATCACTTGTTTTACCTGGAAATTTTATAATTATTTCAATGTTATTAAATGTATTTGTATGTGAAAATTTTATTCAAGTGTTAAACAAATCGGATGTTTAAGCATACCAAGACAAAACCTGAATCTGACGTATTTCACATAATTACATGTAATACTATAAAGTATGATTGTCAATATCACATGACAGATTGAAATGACAACATTAAAGGTCATACAAAAAACAACTTACACTGAAAAATATACAGAAATTACATGTATATTTTATAGGACAATACACTATACATTAAACATCAAAAAATAAAATTGAACATGGTAAAGTTGCTTTAATTAATTATCAATGTTTCGTGCTTTTATATTATTATTATTATTATTATTATTATTATTATTATTATTATTATTATTATTATTATCACTAAGTTAAGTATTGACAAAATTTGGAACATAACACATTCATTATAACTCTATATTTTTATCAAACGGTAATGAGAGCCGTATTGTTTGCAATACCTACATTTTGTAAATTTTAGGTGTCTTAAAAAATAATTGCATCTAATTACTTAAGAAAAAGCAAGTGCTCGTTTGTGCGATCCCGAGGAAAAATCTTTTGATAAATTTCTTTTACAAAATGAAATATTCAAAATTCTGCACATGAAAATTCAAAATTCTGCACATGACGCAAATATAACCTGATTTTTGTGTTTTGTACTAAACCATTTTTATTTTGTGTCTCTTTTTTATTTAAAACAATCCAATAAAACAAACTAAAAAGCTGACCATCTGTTCAAAAATACCGAAAATAGATCTTAATCACTAAAAAGTCCCCCCAAAAAATCCATATCATTTTGTCTCTATCATGATTTCACAGATAATTGAATTTGAAGTTGTCCATCTCTCAATTATTGTTTAAAACACAGATGTAATTTATTTCATTTATAATATTCTCTCTCTAGCTATATATGTATTGTCAATATTCATCGAGAAGATGTCCCTTTCTTAATAATGATGGATAGAAATTGACTTCCTTGACACTGTGTCTATTTCATCGTCAACCTTACACATCACACATGCTCTCTGGGATAATCGGGTTTCTCTTCCATTGGCCTAGGGAACGGGCAATTTTCCAAACACTCCATTCGACCATTAGTTATGGTCAGTTATCAAATTCTGGACAATATTCGATTTGACGTTTATGTTATAGAAAGGCCAATTTTCTGTCATAAGGCGAGACAAGTGTTCACAGCCAGTTGATAAATTTATGACCGTTTTCATGCTAAATGTGATTATAAAGTCTCGTATAAAATCACTCACTATCTATAAACATTTCACCTGGTCAGTTAAAATCAATAGAGTACCATTACAAACTATGAGATTATTGGTCAAATCAATTAGCAATAATATACACATAAACATGTTTGGAGTAACTTGTAAATCATATTTCAATATCCTCCATAAACTCATTTTGGCACTTACGGCATAATTCTATACATAAATCATTTATGAACATATTCAATTAAGAGGTCCACACAGCTCTTAATTTCTTTGTCATCAACATGATTTAGTGAGAACAATCTGACCAAACACCAGGTGAAGCATGGTCAGTAATTGTTTTATTTCTCCAAATAACAACACGTTTTGCAAATTTATGTTCGTGAACGTAATTAGTTTTGTTATAGGCAGTTGGCAACACTCGCAAAAACTGTCGTTCTTTAAACAAATACATCAAAGGTTATTGTTTGATTGGTTATAATATGTTGTTTTACCTCGCATCAGCAATTTTTAAGCTATTCGTAACGAAATCATGTTGGTATAAATCTAAGAACTAGTTCGTCTATACATCATGAGATATTGGAACGCTTTCTGAAAGGTTTCTCTGACACCCCACGTCTACGTCATCACTCTACGTCATCGATGTACTTTCTAGAGGACTGTGACTCTCCATTTGTTTATCGCTGTAGTAATTATTTATCGATAACTGCTGAGAGGTACGGTAATTCTTTCAACTTTATTAAAAGAGGAACAATCAAATTGAATTTTGTAACATCTGGTACCAATTGTAAATTGAAAAAAGAAATGTTTCAAACCTTAATATTCTTACACTGAAATACATGTATCAAATGAAATCCAGAGGTTGCGTTTTGTCTCAATAACAAAAAATGTATGTTATGATTTGAACATTTGTTTTTCAAAATAGGAGAATGTCATTTCAATGATGTCATATATGGTACAGGTAAATTTTGAGGTATTTTCATGAGCGAGACAACTGTCACGTGCACGTATTGTTTCAATTTTTATGAAATAAATTATTTTAATTTAATCACAAGCTAATTCTTTAATCTTAAGAAATAAATTAAAAAAAATATTATATCGACTAACTATATCAATTCATTATAAGAATTGGTTAAAATTACAGAAGCAAAACTGAAATGGAGGGGGGGACTTAATGCGATACATGATTTATTTTAGGTTATGATAAATGTGCATTCAGTGCGTTTTATAATTAATGCACTGAGAAACAGATTAATGTTACAAAACACATGGTTTATGTTTTCATCAAAGTGCAGAGATGCATACATTACATAAGTTCATGCATCTTAATCATCGCTGATGACTTCATTTATCTCAATTAACATTGGTAGTTTGTTAAAACGGTCATTCATTATATATAAATTATATATAAATGTCATTTTACTATTTATTGTCATATGTAAAAATTTCAACTTGGTTGCCCTTTCTTAAATTATTAGGTCTTAAATAATCAAAAGTCAACCTTTCATTTAAAAACAGTGTTCGTGTATTGTTGAAGCATATTTTTGGTTACCCTTGCAGCTTTTGTGTCATTCGGGCTCTGGTTATTTATTCATAACTGTCAGTCTATATTGTAATCGTGGTTAGCCTTATCCTGTTGTCCGATTCATTGGTGGTCCCAAATATGTGTTCGGGTTCTTTCGTTTTATTTACTATTATTAATATGTTTCAGAAAAATTACTTTAAAAAATTAAAGCTGCATTACGTTTTTCTGTGCAAAATGTATGAAAAGGCGCGTTTTTCTTAACTGTGACTCTCGTGAAAAATGTATTACTTAGTTCCATGATAAAACCTTTACTTACGTTGAAAATCACGGGAAAACCGATCTATCAAAAATCTTGAGAACCTTGATCACGTGATTCTTTATCGAAAACGAGGCAACGTCAACAAACGTAGCAAGGAAGCGTGATTTCTAACAACAGAAGCAGAGATAAGGTAAATAAACACACAAGTTCATAAATTTATTATTTATGACTGAATGAGGAGATTAAATAACATTATTGAATTCAGTTTGTCCCAGTTGGCCCTTATTTTAATTCCTTAGCAGAATATGTTGTCGTCCTCGCATGAACATGTTTTCTTTCTGTCAACGCCATTGTTAACTTACATGTAGAACTTACGCACATGCTCCAAGTTGAAAAATTCACATATTCTCGATTTCGATTTGTCCCAAGCTTTTAGAATTTACGTTTATAATGGGCTAATAATAGTGAACTAATGAAATAAATCGCAAAACATAAAACATTTAAATATCAACTTTTCTCAGTTATATTTCTGCAAAAGTCTTTTTTTTTCTTCCTTAAAAAATTGGGGCGGTAAATCACCTTATATAATTGTTCTAACATAAAATTTAGTACGTTTTTGAATTTAAATTATCTCTTTAATAACCATATTAAATGAAAACTACCCACGTTATAATAGAAACCGATTCCGGCTTGGTTGCAACAAGGTTTCTGGTCCCCCCCCCCCCCACCATCTTATTACTTACCGTCTCGATATGTGTATAGGGACCTTGACTGATTATGGTTTTATTTAATGGGGTTTAATGTCACAGTCAAGAAAATTTCATTTATATCGAGACTTCATCGGCTGTAAGTGAAGTTGCAGAAATTTTGACCTTTGCAGTGCGCTAAAGGCAATGTGCAGACAGGGTTCTTTAATGTGCCACGCCTGCCGTGACATAATGGCCTTGACTGAAGCGCAATACTGTATTGCTACACTCCACTTTTTAGCTTCTTTTTATTATTTATTTTTTAAAAAAGACAACGTGGTATATTTGTAAAAATAATTATGAAGTGCATTGTATTTCAACTTTTTCCTTTCCTTTCTTCTTTCTTTCTTCTCAGTTATATAAATAGTTTGTTCTTTATCAAAAAAAAAATATGTAAATGATTTTGCAAAAAAATCAGTTTCGTCATATGCTAATTGTTACAAAAATTATGACACGAAGAATAAAAAACAGTGCATTGACAGCTTCAGACATGTGCTATTTTTAATTTAAAAAAAAAAAAAAACAATAGCGTTCAAGTAACAAATTAATGTTAATCTAATAATGTATGCATATTTTGAGATATTTCGCAAGACCTTTTCTAATATTCTATAAATCAAATTGAATTTTGAAATTTTTGGCAAAAATGTAGACAGTTTATTGAAATATAAATATTCATAAAACTTAACTGTGCATGTCTTTTGCTCCGATTTTAGCGATAAGATACGTTTTTATTGACTAGTAAAATGAACAATCATGGGTCAGTTTGCCTCAACTTTTTGACCAGTCCTGTGACTTTTTGACACTTATCTGAAAAACGACATGACCCAAAATAATTATTACAATTTGATCTTTATGCTTATACTTTCAAAAGGATAAAAAGTCGTAGTCTTTGTCAAGAATGCATCCGTTTATGACAGTTCAAGTGTACACAAGCATATAATTGTATGGTGTTTGAAAAGAGAGTTTTCATATTGACAAGAGGCTTAAAAATAGAAGAAAAGAATGTTAAGAATTATATGAGAAAATTAAAATTTTACCATCAAAACGAGTTCACAGGTCATACATGACAAATTGTCTATGAAGTGCATCTGCATTGTAAAGTAGATCACGAACAACTTGTTATCTCGCGAGATCAAAAACAAAAAGTATGCACGTGGTACTTTTAACTTCCGCTTTGGAGAAGTGTGGGAATATTTTTCTTCCAATGAAAGCATATTTCGATGATATGTTGCGCAGATTAGTGTGGACATGATTCACAGCTATTAAAATTTCGTCCTCTTTTCAAGCATATTTTCACACATGTCAAAATTTATAATAAAACGATTCAGAGAAGATATAAATGAGATAGTGCTTTTGTTCATCCACGCGGGAAATATATAGCCATCCGAAAATTTTAATTTCCTCTGAATTTTGTTAATTTTAAATTGTGTTTATGGGTACAAATATACTTGAATTTTTATTTTATTGAGAAAGGGGTTTTACAACAATAAAATTTAAACATGGACACTAAATAAATGAAATAATTCAATTGATTGGGCGGTAAATATACTTGGTAAATTGCAGTATTAGTTTAATTTTTCGCAATTAATTCAACTATAGAAATAAAGAGGAATTTTATTCCTTGCAATTTTACCTTAAAAATTGGCAATGGTTTTCATAAACACAAACTTCTGCCTGTCCAAAGATAGTTGACAAGTTAATGTTTTATCTGATATTAAAATATATCATATTCAGGTTCATAATTAAAAGATATGAACAATGTAATTCTAGGAGTAAAGCCGTGACATAAAAATGATGCAGATTGCATGCTTTGGACACAATATTGACGCACTGCCAATCAAACGCTTTCATGAAATCTCTCAGCATCTGTTTTAGTCGTTCGAATTTGAATAAAAATGACACTTTCTATGATCTTTATTAAAATTATTGAATTTTTTCCGTCAATATCAAACATTGTCTGTAAAATATTGAATAAGTATGAACTTACCCGTTAAATTAAACGTCAAACGTGGAGATTAAACTGACGGACATTTTGTCCAAACTGTCCAAAAAATAATGCAAACGTCACATATTGGGTATTGGAGATCATATTTTTTTAAATAGAAATGTTAGTTTTATTATTAAATGAAACTAAATAATAAAAATTTCCTTTATTTTTTCTAAGAAAAAATCACCAAGACTGCTCATGAAAGTAAAAAAGTATTAATTAAAATAATTCAATTGAAAGAAAAGACTTTTTCCATAATAATGTAACCATGCACATTTTGGCTTCATTTGAACAGTTTTAATTTTTATCCCATTTTTATCAAATTTGTTATTTTTATATTTTGTATTATAATATTCCTTACTATTTTACCTGATTTTATTTCATTTTCTCTATTTTACGTAATCTTGAACCGGAATTACTTATTTCCTTCAGGCTAAAATTAATCTTTAATTCTCGCGTCCTTTCAATTATTTGATCAACAGATTTTAGCGGTGTGTTTGTAGTTGTCAGTTACGTTCTTTTCATCAAGATTTATTGTACATGTCATAGAAAATATATTTATGTTCTTAATTAAAACAAGTTCTACCCGTCATAATACCTGATTTATTATCCAACCAGAGGGCTCAAACTAATCCCTCAGGGTAGAACTATTTTCTTTATATTTTATTTCTAAATTCTAAATGGGGACTTCTCGGATCTCCGGAGTACCGTACGGTTGTATCGGAATCACCGATCAATCAAATTTCAATAAGCGGAAACACGCACGAACTTGAAGCGGAAACTCGCAAAAGTTTTGTTGTTAAATATTTTTGTTTATTTTACAAAATCGTTTATTGTGAACCAAATTTATCTGTGGAACTACATAAGATTGTGTTACATCATTTTACAGGAATATATCTAAAAAATTATATTTGTGTCTTAGTTTTCATTTATTTAACTTTGAAAAGTAACAACCCGTCCGGTTCACCTTTGAGCAACAAATCCCCCACACGGACGGCGTAGTTTACAAGTGGTGGAGAATCCGGGCAGCTTCACTTTTAAGCTGAAGCTACTTTCCCAGTACTCTTGCGATAGCGAAATATTATGGATTTATATTTTTGATTCTTGGATTTCAAGACACACGGAAGGACTTACAATGTTTAATCAAACTAGACCATCCTGGTACGGATTTTATCACAAACCAACAACACCGGAACCATATCTCGGGAAACCAGTCACCCACCATGGATATGCGTATCGTTTTTCAAATTGTCATCGACAAAATAACTGTTTCCAACACCGGGATGGACATTGGTATGCGGACTTCTCAAAGTGTTTTAATTCCAAAAATCGATTGAGTGCAGGATCAAACAATACACTGAACTGTCGTCAAGTGTCAAACAAATCCCCCAAATCATCTTCCGGAAAAAGACGCAAAACAAAAAGTGCATATCGTAAAACACGTGACTTGAACCGTTTAAAAGAGTTTGTATCACGAAAAACCATTGCTGCCTCATTTCCTTACTCAAATGTCTCAGACGACGAATTCGGAAAATGTGCAAAAATTTCATCTGTGGAAATTGTAAAAAACTCAAATCCGTCGGATGCTATGAAAATTAAGGACATGTCACAAAGTCTCAAACAATTAGAAGCGATGAACAATAGTTTAATTGCAAAGTGCTCAAAATTGGAGGAATTGCAGGCAAATTCTGAAAAACTCAAAATTGAGAACAGTTGCTTTGTACTGCAAAACGTGATTTTAAAAGAAAAGGTCTCATCACTGGAAAACTCTATGAAAGATGTAGTTGACTTTAAACGGGAGCTAAATAAGTTACAGAGAGAAAACGACAACCTTAAATGTAAATTAACAGATTTTACAGGACAAGGTAATTCTGTTGTTGATATGGTTGATCAACTTGCTTCCCGTTTTCATCATCAAGGTAACGCCACGTACCAAAATAATAGATTTTATTCAGTACAATCGGATCTTCAAAATACAACTCCAAGAAATAGGTCACAGGAAAGAAAATGGAATCGAGAGCGACACTATCAAAATAGACGATTTTAGTGCTTTATTTTGGAAAGACTTTTATTTAAAAATCTTATATAATTTTTGTAAAATGTCATTTTAATTAGTTCTATGTATTCTTTTAAAATCTACTATACTTGTTATAACGTTTTATCGAGCTAAAATTGTATAACAACAAGGCCAATATTTTTTTTCCAAAAACAAACTTGTCCGACCCTGAGGACAGGGTCTTTTTGGCCAGAAGGAATTTGTAACCATGCACATTTTGGCTTCATTTGAACAGTTTTAATTTTTATCCCATTTTTATCAAATTTGTTATTTTTATATTTTGTATTATAATATTCCTTACTATTTTACCTGATTTTATTTCATTTTCTCTATTTTACGTAATCTTGAACCGGAATTACTTATTTCCTTCAGGCTAAAATTAATCTTTAATTCTCGCGTCCTTTCAATTATTTGATCAACAGATTTTAGCGGTGTGTTTGTAGTTGTCAGTTACGTTCTTTTCATCAAGATTTATTGTACATGTCATAGAAAATATATTTATGTTCTTAATTAAAACAAGTTCTACCCGTCATAATACCTGATTTATTATCCAACCAGAGGGCTCAAACTAATCCCTCAGGGTAGAACTATTTTCTTTATATTTTATTTCTAAATTCTAAATGGGGACTTCTCGGATCTCCGGAGTACCGTACGGTTGTATCGGAATCACCGATCAATCAAATTTCAATAAGCGGAAACACGCACGAACTTGAAGCGGAAACTCGCAAAAGTTTTGTTGTTAAATATTTTTGTTTATTTTACAAAATCGTTTATTGTGAACCAAATTTATCTGTGGAACTACATAAGATTGTGTTACATCATTTTACAGGAATATATCTAAAAAATTATATTTGTGTCTTAGTTTTTATTCATTTAACTTTTGAAAAGTAACAACCCGTCCGGTTCACCTTTGAGCAACAAATCCCCCACACGGACGGCGTTGTTTACAATAATATGACACATCAACTTTTCTCTTTTTTATTTAACTTTTTTTAATTTATATTTTTTCTAAATTATATATCTTTATCTCAGTTTTTAATTTTCATTTATCTTATTTTCTTTTATTTATTTATTTGTTTTTGTTGTGTGTGTGTGTGTGTGTGTGTGTGTGTGTGTGTGTGTGTGTGTGTGTGTGTGTGTGTGTTATGTGTGTGTGTTTATTTATATTTTTTCTTATTTATTTTTTTAATTTTATTGCGTTTATTTATATATTTTCTTAATTAATTTTCTTTTATTTTCTAAATTTATTTTTTATTTATTTATCCATTTATTGTTTACCTTAGACTGCAGATTAAAAGATAAAAGGAATTTATTCGCATTGGTACAAGGTTTTTTTCTTACTTATCAGTTATTGATCTTTACTATATTTACTTTTCAAGAAAAAATGTATCAAAAAATACTTTTTGTCGGTAAAATATAAATATATTTTTTAAATAATAATGTTATAAACCAATTTTTGAATTTTATCATTAAATACATTAAAAAAAATGGTAAATGACAATTACCAATTTTTTTAATGCATCTAACGATATTTTTTAAATGGTATAAAAAAAAAAACGACGACGACAACAACAACAACAACAACGACGACGACGACAACAACAACAACGACGGCGACGACAACAATTACGACGACAACAACAACAACAACAAACTTTATTGCGTCAAGTTTACAAAAACTTATAGCAAGTATAAAGTTAAGTACATATTAAACAATATGGCTAGAAATTAATTACATCCTTTCATCGAGGAACAGACACTGGACACTAAAAGACTAAATATTTTGAAATATGACATCTCTATGTGACATTGCATGAAAAGTAAATTTTGCAACTGTAATCTGAGTTGAGGCATTTTGGAATTTAACAATTGAATGAATTTATAAATATTCGGCCATGACAATTACGTTACCCTAGATGCGTTAAAAAACTAGTAATTTAGTCAAATTTTTATCAAGCTCTGTACTTGAGTACTCACATGTATTAATGAAATTTTATTTTTAAATTTACCACAAGATATTAAAACTATTTTTACAGTAAGTATTTTATGCAGATTCGAATACTAATAAATGTGTCAAAATGTTAATATTACCATAATAACTTGATTGCATTTAACACATTCTTTGTCATTTATAAATTTATCAAGGAAATTTTTTTTCTTTTTCTTTCAAATCAATATTTAAATGAAGCTGTGAAAAGTAAAATTTTCAATGAATCGTGAGAAAGAAATTGCAAATTAATCACTGACATGACATATATGAGCAATCGTTTATAGTTTATGGCAACCAGACAATGAACAAAGATGTTAAAATGCATTGAATTTTTAAATATAATAAAATTGTAAAATTGAGGATTAAATTTAAAATCATCTCAATATTGAACCAATAAATATACACCAATTTAATTTAATCCGCAACAAAAGTCGAGTCTCTTGTTGTTGAAGTTATTATTACTTGTTTATAGTTTTAAAACAACTTCAAATTGGCGGTAAAAAGTTCAAATCCCCGCCTTTTCTCTCTCTCTCTCTCTCTCACATCATGTGCTACTTTTGAATGTATTATCTCCATGTGCTACTTTTGAATGTATTATTCCATAAGAATTCAAAAGTAGCACAAGACAGGTTGATATACCTTTGGTTTTATCAATTTCTGAGGTTTTTTTTTTTTTTTTTTTTTTTAAATTACTGTTCAAAATATTTTTATGCTTCATGTTTTCATTTCGCTTGTCATTTTTTAGTAGTTTTGAACTAGAAAAACATTTATTATTCATCTTCATTTCGTCACATTTTGAAATGATAAAGGAATTTCGCAACACGAGATTCGTAAAAGCATGTTAACTTAAGGAATTATTTTTAAGAAATAATTGACAAAGTCGTGTGGATTAGTTCATATAAAAATCCAGATATTTTACTCGCTGGTTGAAACCATATGACTTACACATATAGAAACACTTCGGAGAACGGTTGTAGTTGAGACAGTATCTAATTTAAGTGATAAAGAATTAATAAAGAATGCGTCTTTAATTCTGTGCGTAAGTCCATCTAAAGCAAGTAGTAAATAAATAATCTGAGTTATATTATTAGGTATATAGATATGAAAAAAAAACTAAAAGTTATTAATATACAGAAAACTGATATTGTGATAAAGGGATCAAATCCGGACTGGGACAAAAAACGCCATTATACATTGTAGTTACAACACTGCACTCTTTTTTTTATTGTTGGGTGAATCAAATTATCTTGTCGGTGTCAAAAATCAAGTTAATACAAAAAATTTTGTGTAAACGTGAAAAATTGACCAAAAAAAAAAAAACAGTCTCTCTGATAAACAAGGATTAATAAATATCGAACAAGATAAACAAATACATACTTAATTTGAAAGTTTGAACAGATGTTGAATATACTAGAATGTCTATTTAAATGTTAATTTATTTACAATTTACTTCAGGAACTTAGATGACCTTTGGTCAACACACTCATCTTTAAAGTGTCCAGTCTTGTCCAGGCCACGACCTCTGGTTAAAAAGTTTTGATCGTAGAATACCTTTTGTTATGTTATTATTTTTAAGATCTTAACCATCGATACGCAAATTATAATCGAGCATAAAAATGATTTTTTATCCACTTACTTCTGTTTTAATGACTTTGGTCATTTATGCGGTCATTCGGACCATGACATGTCCGGAGTCGGTGTCAGGATAAGGGCAAATCATAACAAAAGAATATAATCTAAAATTTTGATTCAAAAGAGGTGGATAGTCTGTTGTAAAATTTTGTGTTTGTGAGAAAATTTATATGTGGGAACCTAACTGACCACAGGGTCATGACATATAGGAGGTAACTTAGAGAGTGGTCAACGCTTCGGACAGAAAAGGTCACTTCAAAGATCAGGGTGCAGTTTGATTAAAAGCGTTATTCTTAATGATGCTTTAGATTTTAATAAATGCAGGTGTAGCCATCGATGCACCCTTTTGTTATATTTTCAAGAGGCCGCGGTCAATAGGTTTTGACCACTCGAAACTTACTTAAAAAACTTCGGCCAGTGGTCACTTCATTAAACAAAGTTTTTAAAAGAAAAATTAGAATGTCCTTATCAGAATAATGCATTCTCATTGCATGTCAATAAAAACAGCTAACCAAAAGAAATGCTCGTCACCGAGCAAAACCGAACAAGTCCTAAGAAATCCAAAGTAGTAAATGCGCTAGACATAATTCAGTAACACTTGATAAAAAAGGAAAAAAGAAAAAAGGAAAAGAAGACAGAAAAATGAAAAAAAAATTACTCTTCTGTGATTTTCTATATTTAGTAATCAAAATGTCATCACCAAAACACCTTTCTCAACCATGATTTGCCATTTTATCAAATATTTGCCTTTACCTCTCTCTCTCTCTCTCTCTCTCTCTCTCTCTATTCTCTCTCTCTCTCTCTCTCTCTCTCAATCATCTCTGTTTTCTATTTTCTTCTTTTTTTTCAGCATATGAATTTGCTTCAAATTTTATTACATTCGAAAAGTTTTAATATTTTAAAAATACGATTTCTATATCAACCAAAACAGCTACTTTGATGAAAAAGATCAGACCTTATAAATATTTATTCTGTCATTTCAATTTTTTCTCTTAAAAAATAAATTTATTTGAATCATGTGATTTATTATTATTTTGAGATGGTATTGTATTACTAATTCATGTTTCCTAAGCTGTAAAATCGTTGTTGCGGTTAAGTGTGTAATTATCAACTCTTTGCGGTTCGTGTCAAGGGAAAATTTAGAAACTTTCCATTGATATTAACGGATCATTTGCGGCTGCGGATTTTCCAGAATCATTCTATTAAAATGGATACTGTTTTGTAATGTTTTTCAACTGCTAAATGTATAACAAAAAATTATTTATTTATTTTGTTTGCTTGCTTGCTTATTTATTTATTTATTTATTTATTTATTTATTTATTTATTTATTTATTTTTAATTTTTTGCATCATGTATTAAAACGAAATTTTATAATGCATTATTTAAAAAAAATAAAATAGCACGTGTCAGCTCTGCATAATCAACAACTCAATTTAAAAAAAGACTGAAAAAAGAGCAAATTGTCGAAATTTTAACGATGTGTCTAGATCTATTGGGAAAACTGTAAACCGGACTTTCATTGTCGCAAACATGAGTTCTTTATAGCATGGGACTTGTGAATCATTACATCATATTAATTTTATAACTTTTAACACTAGTAACAACGTTTTGAATCAATTTTTAATTTGATATTGAAATTTTTAATGATTGGAAGCAAACGGAACACATTAACACTTGAAACTGCAAACATGGAATTGAAATCAATTGTCATGTGCAGAATTTTAAATATTTTTTGTTATGTTCAGAATTTTTAATTTTTGTCTTTTTTTTAAATTATTATTATGGTTATTGTTTTTTTAAATAAAGAATCGACTCGAGAAATTCGTAGGACCTTACCCTCTAGTTCATTGTGCCTCGATGGCCTTAGTGGATCCTAAGCGCGCTTACGGATCATTGTGCCTATTACCGCTTAGGTTCGAATCCCTCTCGTACAGATTTGTGAGACATTTTTTTCAGTTGGCTTGCTGAAGGTTGGCGAATTTCTGCAGGAACTCCGGTTTCGTACACAATTCCATAACTGGCCTTCTCGATATAAGTGAAAGGGGCGTAAAACTCTACTCATTTTCAATACTCTAGTTAATTGCCATTCCTTATTGTCTATTGAATATAAATTTGTTAAGATGTAAAGGTGAAATATGATTTTATTGACAGATTTTTTAATTTTGTTGTGACATAGTGTACCTAATCCACGAGATGGCTGAAAGAATTAATATTCAGAAAGTAATTATTGTTCTTCTGACAAATAAGACAAAGTCGGACAGATTTAAAGGGGCAAAGCTTAAATAAAAAGTCTGCACTTCTATATTAAAGGAATATCCTGAAAAGAATGCACTTTTTGTTCACTGTCCACCTGGGGTCGGAGGTCTATGGGCTGGGGGTCAAAGGGCTCAGGCCAAATGCTGACCATACCCCGGTCATCACGCCTCATGCAGGGTATAAAACTATATGAAATATCCTTTTTATGATAAGACTATTGTATTTTGACCAAGCATTTACGGTCATCAATTCCATCTCGTGTCAGAAAAACCAGACTATCTCGGAATCATTTGTGCAAATTCGAATTTCCAAGTTCAAATGTGACCTAAAGCACGCGTAAAATAACCTTTCATCTGTTTCATTAAAAAGGGGGTCAAAAAAGTCAAAAATATTGCAATTATATTCTTTGTGGTCATTCCCATCCATCAGAGAATAAAAGACGACTAAGAAATATTTGACCGGTGTCCAAATCTACGGACACGCTCACCAAAGTTATTAACTATGGGTGGGCGTTTCTATATCATGTATTTTGTGTGGTCATTGTAATGTGAGGACATTAATACGATATGCATATCCTTATGGTCAAACGCCTAACCCTAAATTAACCAGAATTCAATATGGCCATATAAATCTGGTTTTGAAACTATCGATACGTCATAAATTTTCTATTGATGATTTTTTTAAACAAATAAAAGAAAATCTTTATAACGTATTGGAAATACACAAAAGATATAATTAATCTTTTATCATAGGTAAGAAAACTGTTATGTGGGACACATTGTATTTTAATTTATAGAAATCTAAAGTATTACTCTTTTTTATTTTAAAAAATATATAATATTACGTTGACTAATTTCTTTGACATTTTATTTCAGTTTATTTATTTATTTATTCATTCATTCATTCATTTCATTCATTCATTCATTCATTCATTTCATTTATTTATTTATTTATTTATTTATTTATTTATTTATGTATGTATGTATTTATTTATTTATTTATTTATTCATTTATATTTTATTGTTGTTCGAATTATTAAATGAAAGCGGAAAAATTGAAATAAAGTCCGTTCTAAAACCATTTATTCCGTAAAAGATTCATGGCAAACGGACAAATTTGAAATCTGACTAATTTTGTTAGTTTTAGAAATTTTAAAAAATTTAAGGTGTCATTTTGTCATTTTTATCCTAGTTGAATTCAATATAATGTTTAGTTTTGCTTAAAAGTTTAGTATTTTTGTAATGTCAAAATCACAATGCCATTTTTTTTAACTCTCCGACATCTTATTCACAGCCAGCTGTAGATCACATATACAGTTTGTGTTTATGTACTAATTCTTACTATGATAATAATAATAATAATAATAATAATAATAATAATAATAATAATAATAATAATAATTTTATTTAAAATCAAAAGAAAAAAATCCTTTTATTTACATCAAATTAAGAAAAGATTAAGGAGTGGAGTAATGGCGGTTTAAGCCCCAGTCAAGATTCTTTCACTTATTTCGAGGTGGTCAGTTCTGGGGTGGTGGAGGAAATCGGAGTGCCCGGAGAAAACTTCCGACCTTCGGCAAGCGAACTGACAAACTTTCCCAGACTAGGATCTATTCCTAGTGGGATTCGAGCCCAGACGGTTAGGATAATACTGGTTCAGGATATTTTAAACGGGGCGCAGATATTTAAACCTAACATTTTGTGTATAATGGTCTGTACGTTGACCACAATGCTACATGTCAACGTCAATATGTATTGATCCCGATATTGTTGATAAAACCAAAAAGCAGAAAAATGAGTATTATTACTCATAGATAATTTACACTTTCGCTATGAATAACAAACTTTTAAAAATATAAAGATTAGCATGATAAAATTAAAAAAAAACATAACAAGCCTCAATAAACGCATTATTGGGCAAAATATAAATTAATGAGAAGTTGGAACGCGTCACTTTTTCAATAAAAAGGGGAATTAAGAAATCTATTAATAATATATGCTTTTTAAAATATCTTTTCCTCATAGTTTAAGCATAACAGCATTCGTAACATATTAGAGTTGGTTTTTAAAGACATTTTTAAGCATATTGCTGATAAAATATTCCCAAATGAGCTGGTTAATACCGGAAAAAATTGTTTAATTATGATGCGGAATAATTAATTATTCATGATGCCGTCAATTGTTTTATCTGACACAGAGTTAAGCCTCTCCACGAACCGACAACGTTGAAATATCTCAATAATCTGGATTTAAACATTACATTTAATTATATATTCAACGGATTATAAAATCATTGACATTTTGTCACAAAATCATAAAATATTTATTTCAAAAATAAGAACCAAATTGTAATTGTTTTTGAAGTTCGATAAAACGGTAGGTGAAAAATCGCATCACCTACACAATCATATCTTATTTCAGTCGTCGTGGGTTCGAACCCCGACCGGGTCTGACCCAAAACTTGAAAGTGGGTAGTGACTGTTCTATTGCCAAACACTCGGCAATACGAAATGAAAGTCACGGTTCTTTCGGATGGGAACTTAAAATAAACGAGGTCCAGTGTCGCAGTAGGCGTGACATGATAAAAAAAAACTCTGCAGTATAAAGCCATCAGTGTAACGCACAGGCAAAATTTCTGCACTTTTGCCTATAGCTGGCGACGTCTCGATATAAGTGAAATATTCTTGACTGGGACGTTAAACACCATTACTCAACTCAACTCTTATTTCAGCCTACTATTACACGCTTTATGAAACAAAACAGTATTTATTAATGTCACTTTTTTTAACTTTAATTCCATTTATGATAAATGAGAAAAGTGTTTTATTCGGCTAAGGAGGATTAAAATCTTCAAGTTAACATATTTTTTGTAAATTACTGAAAAGATAAAGATTTTTATCAAAGCTAACCGTGCAGATTTAAATGTAAATAGAGTCTTTTTAACTATAAAAGTGCACTGTATCATTAACTGACATGTACTTTAAGCGTTGTAACGCCACATAGAGGTGTTGACTCATTATCGCGTCCGACACGTCTATGCAGGGAATTTCAACGCACAAAGAGGTCGGCCACGTTAATGCGGCGGCGTTCAACGCATAAAGATGTTGTTGTTGCTTATATGCGGACGCAAGGGTGCATTTTTGACGCATAAAAGCGCCCTCTTTATGCGTTGAAATTCCCTGCAAAGACCTGTTGTTAACACGTTTATGCGGCATTACACAGCGTGTCTCATATTTTAAAAAAAAACAAGTCAAAACCTAAATCTTCTAACATAAATGTTGCAATGCGTCGGAAAATAAATTGTTTTAATTAAAATATATTTGTAATCACGATCTGATAATACATATGCGCGCGTGCGCGCGGTGGCGAAATGATCTAAAGCACGTATACAGTGCTTTTCGTTGCCTAGGATCGAACCCCTATCTAGTTGATCTTAATGTGAGTTTTTATCAGTAATTTGCTTGTTGAAACTAGGTTGTTTTTTCCAGGAACTTAGGTTTTCTTCACAATCCCAGAACTGACAGCCTCGATATCAGTAAAATAATTTTTACTTTGGCGCTAAACACCATTACTCTACTCCTTCCAAAGTTATGAAAGCTGTCCTAAAAACTTTAAAACTTCAAGGAACACGTTTGTCATAATCAGGTTTAAAGCCGAACATTCATCATTCAAAGAATGTGGTACTTCATTTTCAAAAGAGTTCATTAAACTTCTTAAAGTATGGGTGTTAGTTGTATTTATTGTTGTAATAATATGTAAAAATAGTAGGTTGGTGTTATCAGTAAGTGGACAGGATATTGTTTATTATTTGATGAAAGGGTTAAATAAGGATCCTTATTTGGGTCCAAATTTCTCACACTAGGATCTGTGTTTATCATAGTTTATTCCGGTCCAAACATGTATTGCATAAATGCACAACAGCACCTCTTTGTTCATATGATGTTAAAATGTGACAAGTACGAGCTACATGTAATTTTTACAATGCATGATTTTCCTTTTCGGAACAGGGAAACCAACCACACAATATAGATGAGTTATACAGATACTACTTTGACAAAGTTATCCAGCGTGACGACATTAGGGCGATTGTTTTCTTCTTGTACTTAGGGGCCTCGGTGGCGGCGAGTGGTCTTAAGCGCGCGCTTACGGATCACAGTGCCTCTCACCGCCTGGGTTCGAATCCCACTCAGGGACAGATCCTAGTGTCAGAAAGTTTGTTAGTTCGCTTGCCGAAGGTCGGTGGTTTTTTCTGGGCACTCCGGATTCCTCCACCATCCCAGAACTGACCGCCTTGAAACTAAGTGAAAGATTCTTGACTGGGGCGTAAAACACCATTACTCCACTCCCCTCTTCTTGTACTTCCGTTTATCCACGTTTTCTTTTATTGAAACGGTTACCAGTTTAAATTGCTAAGGATTATGAGCACATTTTATCACATAGGTTCTTATCCCATAGACAGCCATTAAGTTAAAAACCTTTCCATCTGCGTACCATAGGCTCTTGGTTCTTTGAGCTTTTTACTATTTCAGGTCGCTATAAATATGAGTAAAATAATCATTACTGCAGCGCAAATTACTTTTATGGTTCCTTGGACCTCCAGTCGTAAAAGACCGAAAATACTTCAAAATAAACAACACAATAGAATATAGTCATTATTTATTAAAATACATCACAACAAGTAAAACAGATCAAATATAGCTCTTACATGTACAACAATAATCAGGAGTAATTATGCGCTATTCAAAATCATTGCATACGTTATTTTAAATTGTTTGGCTTTTTTATTGTTCATTTCACGTTTCAGAATATTGTACGTTTTCTGGTTTATGATAAGTGGCATATAAACCAAGATTGTGGAAAGCACAATCATTGATCTGTCCAGACAAAAAAGTACTGAAAAAGGATGTTTAAGCAAAGGTGAACAATATTCTGTATATGACAACTGTGTCTTGGCCACGATACTTACGGTAAGGATACATTTTAAATGACGACAACTGAGCAATGGTTCCGTGGGTATGTAACATCAACATCTGCACATGCGTGACAACAATATACATAGGGATATATATATATATATATATATATATATATATATATATATATATATATATATATATATATATATATATATATATGACAAAATGTCATGTCTTTGCGCAGGACATATATGCATATGACAACGCCTATCGTCATGGTAACGATGTTTGAACATTCAATGCCTGTTCACACTACACAAACTGAACATATACATTTCTAATATACATCAAACTACATTTAAAGACTATTTTAAAATCCAGAAACATAAAATTGAGCATTTGGGTTACATATCAACAGACAAAAAGATAACGCACGTTTTTAGTGTGTGAAAACCCTCACGTACATTTGTATATATAAGGTTTTTCTAGTTACATAACAAGTTTAAATAAAACGCAAAAAAAACTGTTTTATTTATCTTCGAAAAAAATTCAATTCTAATTAAAGACTGAACATGCCATTTTACACACACACACACACACACACACACAACTCTCTCTCTCTCTCTCTCTCTCTCTCTCTCTCTCTCTCTCTCTCTCTCTCTCTCTCTTCATTCTGAGTAAATATTGACGAAGAGTCTTTCAAAGACACTTTGAGGATGTAACAACACAATGGCGATATTATGTGAAATGGTCATTAAGCTGCAGCACTGCAATAAGATGACCTACTTAACAATAACGCTATGCTGAAAACAAAATTTATGTTGCCTAATATTTAGGGCAACATAATAGACTTTTATCACTAAAGATGTTTCAAATCATTTTTCTGGAAATGTGAAAAATCTTTGGTGAAGACTTTATTCCACACACAAGCACTGGAACTCAGGTGGAGAATGACCGGTGCACACTGGCTGGAACCGCTCGTTTTTTTGCTTGTATTAATTGTTAGAATAAGTTAGATGTTTACATTGTTAATATGTTAGAAAAAAATGCACAACATTTTACTTATATTTCAAATATGTAAGTACATGTAATTCGTTAATTTTGTGAGCAGTTTATTTACCGTGAGTACCAATTTGCCATAATTGATTTCATAATTAAACAATAAAATAAAATAAAATAAAATAAAATAAAATAAAATAAAATAAAATAATAAAATAAAATAAAATAAAATAAAATAAAATAAAATAAAATAAAATATAATAAAATAAAATATAATAAAATAAAATAAAAAAAGCAAATAATATAATAATATTAACATTAAACCCAAAATTACGTTTGAAGGTCGACAGATACTTGAAATTAACTTATCATTATTTATATTATTTACTGCAGAAAACATAAATTAAGTAATTATTTAATAATTTAAAAACCTGAAAACAAGAGATTTTAAATTTTAAAAGGATAACTGAAAAGTGTCAGATTATTGAAAAAAATATTTTAAAAAATGCTTATTTTAAGTCGTTCTCGTGGTGTTCTCATTAACTCGGCGCGCGTTGGTGAATCGCATATGTTCCTTTAAAAATATTATCTTATTTTATTCTATTATTTCATTTCATTTCATTTTTATTTTATTTATTTTATTTTATTTTATTTTATTTTATTTTATTTTATATTTTATTTTATTTTATTTTATTTATTTTTATTTATTTTTTTTTATTTTATTATATTTTATTTTATTTTATTTATTTATTTTATTTTATTTTATTTTATTTTATTCATTTTATTTTATTTTATTTTATTTTATTTTATTTTATTTCATTTCATTTCATTTTATATATCAGGAACATTGTATTAAATAAAGTTATAAAGTAGGCATAGACAAATTGTTTCAAATACTAGTATCTTTTCACGAAATATTTTAACTAATAAAATAAACACAGATGTTTCAATTTAAATATTTAAAATGATCATTGAAATCGAGATATAAATACCGATTTTTTTATTTTTTTTTTTGTTCGTTTTGGAGTCTTTAGGTTTTACAATACCACAAACTGTTAATAAAAAGAGTTTTTAATTTTCCTAGAAAGATTTATTACCGTAATATAACGTAATGCGAGTCCATCCGAACCTCATAAAAACCTCGATGAGTTCCGAATTCAAATGACGTAACCTGATCCACAAGAATAACATTTAGACTCTCGAATGATTAACATCATCAATGCATATTTTTATGTTAATTTACAAATGAATGGTTTCTGCACTTGCAAACTGTTTTACTTCCTTTTATTCGATATTAGATTTGGGGGTTTGTTTAATTTATAACAGAAGTTTTGGAATAATATATTTTAATTTATCATTGGAGTCAATACTTTGCAACCATTACTGATGCGGTGCACCTCGGAACAACTAATTAATCTAGTTCAGGGTTTTTTTTTAAATATTAATTTAAAAGCATTAATCTAGAGCGCCTTTAATAACAGATCCATGTTCATACTTCATATACCATCTGCAGACTATGATTAAACAAACAGACGGAAAACATCGTTTTTTGGAAATTAATTTTTGTTTCTCGTTTTGTAACAAATCCGAAAAAAAAAATATTTGTTCAAACTTTGTGGTCGGTAACCGTCTGGATAAATAAAATTCTCTAATTATAGATTACGTAACGGTTTTTGTGGTAATTTTTAATTGTGTTAGATCACGAATATGAATAATTATGAAAATGCTAAAAGAAAATCAATTCCAGAAAAATTATACAAAACATAACTCAGAAACAAAAACATTCATTTGTATTATTAATTCAACATGTTCTGAACTTTAAGTCGTTTTATGTGCGAGTTTTGGCTTTTTTGATTAACAATAACATCAAAGAAAAGAAAAAACCTTTTTGAAACGGTACAGTCCTTTTGTAAGCAGTACCATCATCGTTATCCCCGGCCGGGTCTGACCCAAGACTTGAAAGAAGGTAGTGACATTTCTTTCGCCAAGCACTCGGAATTATGAAATGAAAGTCGCGGTTCGTTCGGATGGGAACTTAAAAATAAACGAGGTCCCGTGTCATGACAGGCATGGCACGATAAAGAACCCTGGTGTATAATGCCATCAGCGCAACGCACAGGCAAAATTTCTGCACTTTCGCCTATAGCTGGCGACGTCTCGATATAAGTGAAATATTCTTGACTGGGACGTTAAACACCATTACTCAACTCAACTCATCATCGTTATGGCATGTCTAAATATAGAAAAAAACAACCATGCACAATTTGACGCAAGACGTCAATATGTTAAATGTAAATAAGTCTAAAGCATGAGAATAAATAAATAAATAAATAAATAAATAAATAAATAAATAAATAAATAAATAAATAAATTGAAATAAATAAATTGGACAACATTAATGTTTATATGTTATTTCAAATCTGGTTCCGTCCAAACACTAAACATTTTTTGCGCCTACATAGAACATACCATCCTGATTGTTTTACTATTAAAAACAGTTTCTCGAAATGATTAAAATTCGATTTATTTTTATAAATATATCTTTGTTTGCGTTATTACTTTGAATAAGAGAACCAGAGTTTTGTATTTATATCTAGTTCTTGTTCAAATTCTGGATGTTTAAATGTTCAATGTGTTAACAATGTTTTATGCATGCATGTATATCATATCATATCATATCATATTATATCATATCATATCATATCATATGATATCAATTCATATCATATCATATCAATTCATATCATATCATATCATATCCCATTTAATTTCGATCGAACACAATTTTTTAAAAACTTTTTTGTGATGTTTGTTGGTTGCCTTGGTTACTTTTACTGACTATAACATATATAAACATTTTTTTAAATCTAAAAATGGCTTTTCAAGCGACAAAAGTGACAGAGTTACTGGCGAATCAATCGGAAAATTTATTACCCTACAAAAATCAAATTTTAAGACATTAACGGCTTAGATATAATTAAATTGGTCTTACTGAATTTCATTTAACGATTTATAATAAGATCAGAATTAACTAATTTTCTATTATAAAAATTCTGTACAGAATTAAGGAACTAAACACGAATTAATTTCATAAACCGTGTCCTAATTCAAATCATTAAGCAAAAGGAACGCGGTTTAGTGGTTTTCACACTAGAAGCCATTTGGCAAAAAAAACCGAACACCCGGGAATTTGTTTTATCAACTCTGCCAATCATTGTTTGCCTTCAAACACAACAGATAATCCTTATTTCTGTAACAATTATTGGTTTTTTGTTCCTAATAGAATCACTTTAGACTTTTTTCTTGCTTGGAGCACTATCATTTCATTCCCTTTTGACATAACTATCAATGGATTTAAAATAAAGTACTGCTCCCCAAAAATGCCTTGTAACCAGTATCTAAAATTGATCACTAATTTCACAAGATGTCGTGGTCATCTGTTCCTGTGCTGAATCTAATATATTTTATATAACCCCGGGGGTAAGGAACAAAGAAAATTATATTCATTTAGGAAGATTCTGGGGCACACGCACTTAAAACGGTTCTTAAACAATACTTGTGAGTTTTGCCATGTGGAATGATGTCATCAACTGTTTAATTATGAGAATAAATTGGGTCTATTCGTGAAATTAGATACTGAAGCAGTACATAATAACGGTGGTAAATTAATAAAATTTACAATAGGGACATCAAATGAAGGGATTAGGATCCCATTGTTGGTAATTGTTGGTTTTTTATGGAAATCAAGAATGGCATTAGTTTTAAACAGCCCTGTTTTGCATAAAACTATTATACAAAATCGCATTGTAACCTCCAACCATACAAGGGTGTCAGATTCTGACTAAAATATAATAATAATAATAATAATAATAATAATAATAATAATAATAATAATAACAAACAACAATAATAATAACTCAATAATAATAATGATAATATTAATAATAACAACAACAAACAACAACAATAACTCAATAATAATAATAATAATAATAATAATAATAATAACTCAATAATAATAATAAATGAATAAATAATAATAATAAATTTAATAATAATAATAATAATAATAAATAAATAATAATAATATAATAAATTTTATAATAATATAATAATAATAATAATAATGAATAAATAATAATGATAATAATAATAATACAATGTAATAATAATAATAATAAAATAATAATAATAATAATAATAATATTTTTATAATTATCATTCTTATCATTATTTGTTTTTACGCGATTTTACAAAACTTACATAACTTTTACCTATTGATAATTAATAAAGCATATGGTTTTCTTTGTAAGCATTTCAATATGAGTATTCATTTTATTTTATTCCAAAATCAAAAAAAAATTATTTTTAAAAAAATTAAAAAGTTTTAAAAATGTTAACCTGTAACAGATTGTTCATAGCTCAAAATCTCTTAATTCACATATCAATTTTAAAAAATACATAGATTGATTGAAAAATTTATGACATTTTTTAACACTTTTATTTCGTGTTGTTAAACCTGAATTTTATGAAACGTAAAATTTATAGTTTGTTTTCAGAATTTCAATTTAAACTGCTTGATTAAAGTTTCAAAGCGTAAAACATATGGCAATGATTTAAACACGCGCAGTATGGGAGTTTAACCAACATGAGAACAATACCAATATGCACAGAATGCACGTGCATCAGAATAAAAAAAACGTAAAAACCACAACCACAAACCACAACAGATAGAGAATTACCCACCCAGATGAGACTGCAACTTAATAATAGTCCATGACAATAGTTACTTTAAGAGGGAAGCTGAAGATGTTTGTATTAATTCAACTACTGTTCGGTTAATTCTCTACCTTAATGCCATCCTGGCTAACCAATAAATTATCATTTTGTCATACACACCGGTCTCCTTTTTTCAAGAAAATCCATTAAGGAAAAAACATCACTTCCATAAAGAATGTAATTGAATTATTTAGTAATATTAGAGCAAAGCTGAGCATCTGTGGTAAAACAACTCTACGGCAATATTTGGTAACCATTACGTAAAAGCGAATTTGTATTTTTGAAGAACTCTTGAAATGTTAGTGGAATCGATAACCATTAATGATATTATTTGCCTCGTGGATTCTTTTTAACCTCAAAAGGTGAATATATCATTCTAGTAAAAGTTAAGAAGATGACATTGCCTTAATTTTCATGACAGATGTAAAAGCTTTTAGGAAAGCTATGCGACTGACTTATGTTGAAAGGAGAGCAAACGGCACAGCAGAAAAAATATGAACGAATTGAGGGAATTGATGGGCTTGCATATTTAGTTGAAGATGTTTATATCACTGTCAAACTTTCTTCATATTACAACATTTTCAGTTGAACTTTACTTTGTGAAACATTTGTTTCTTCTGATTGCTATCGATTTTAATTTTCCCACATCATCAGAGTGGCTCAAGATGAGAGAGAAGGGAAAATAAAAATAATTATATATATATATATATATATATATATATATCAGATGATTGCTGATAAATTAACTTAATCTGTAAAAGACGCTTTTATTTCTGATGTACATGTAGATGCAAAAAGTATTTTTACAAGCATATGAGTAAGTAGGTCGTGTACCAATTATGCGGGTATTAGATATTTTATTTTAAGAATTATTGAAAATGACAATTATTTTATTTAGCGTTAAAAATTTTTTTTTCATAGCCCCGAAAGATTATTTTGATAACTTCTTTATTTTTTTTATTTTTATTTTTATAACTAAAAGGTAAATAGTATTTTCAAATTTAGTTTTAAAATCAAAATTGACAAAAGGGAAAAAACAAAAACAAAACAAAACAAAAAACGAATGAACATATCCACGCAAATACAGAGGGTATTTTAAATGAAGGTGCAGGTGAAAGATTTGACCAATTGCAATTATTTTAGCAAAATCTTTAGATTTGAATCCTATAAAAAATTGCGCTCCAAAGTAACGATATACTAACATTCAATAAAATGTAATATTCTGTGTCGATGTTCGCGAAATTGACACTTAAGATGAGTAAAATAATCAAAATGAATTAGGGCAATCACCTGGGAAAACCCGTGAATAAAACTGGGTCATAAATCACGCCTTACACTCGTGTTATATTGGTACTGTAACTAGAATAGACAATTATTACTGTAAAATAACGTTGTAACGGTGACAATTAAAAATAATTTATCCGAGAAAAAGAAATTTTACAGGTCTTAGGATTTGTAGATACTGTAAGTAATATTCAAAAATGTGATGACAATTTGGATAAAAACTTTTATGCAAGTAGACAATACTTTTTTTTTAATTTATTCCACTCAAACGAATATTAAATAATTGTAAAATGCTGAGTGTCAATTCATGGATGTGAATTAAATTATAATTTGTTGTGTGTGTGTGTGTGTGTGTGTGTGTGTGTGTGTGATGTTTCTTTTTAATTTTTTATTTCATGTTTCCGGTAGTACACAAACCTGTATGATCTTGGTTACATTGTTTATCTTGTAAAGTATTCAGACAGAAAATGGGTAACCAAAGACAGATTCCATTCCATCCCTATTGCCAGTGTAATTGCTGCATTGAACAATTTTGAAATGTTCAGTAGCAACATAAACTAATTCAATTTTAAACGCAACTTAAACTAATTCAATTTTTTAATTTTTTTTTAAATTTTGTTTTATTTATTAAGGTGATGTTGCAGTTTGGGTGCACCTTTGGCTGGATGGTAAGTGCACCAGTAACCAGTAGATTGGTAGGACCTCGCCAATTAACCGGATACATGTAAATAAGTGTATTTGGTATCAAACAGTATATATTACTTACGGTTTGTTCTAAATTTTACATGTTTTTCAAATATACTCTCATTCCCTATTGTATGTATCAAAATTTATTTGGTCTTTTTTTTGTGCCACATATCAACCCTTTTCATTTACAATTTTGTTTTATTTAGTTTGATTTGTATATTTTGAATTTATGTTAGCCCCTTATACTTTTTGGTAATAAATCAATATTTAGAACTAACGTTTTAAAATGTATTTGTCAGCTTATTGATAATTGTACTTTTTGAAAACGTAATAAAAGCAAGTCACGGCGAAAGCTGCCAAATGCATTAGCAAGTATATGGAATCTTTTAAAAAATAAATTATGAAATAAAGTTTTCATAATTAGCACATGACAACTTAAGTATTTCAAAAATTGCACATGACAACTCCATACAAAAAGGTCATGCTTTCAATATGCCTTGACATTAGTATGAATAAAAATAAACTGTCAAATTGAACTTGTAAAAACATATTTTTAAATATCTAATTTGAAAACCAGCTTATAGAAATATAACAAATGATCGAACTTAATACTCCAAGTTGTCATGTTCAAGTAAGACTTTGCTTACACAGAAATATCAGTTGACATGAACAACTGTTATGTTGTAAGGATATGGCTTAAAGCGATGTTGAGCTCCGGTTTTGTATCTCGGTTTTTAAGAACTGACATGTTACCTTAAGATGCAAAACCTGTAATTTACAATGTCTACCTTAAAGGCATACCTTTGATAGCACAAAATTTGTCAAAAATCTGATGTTTCAAATGTTATTAAATTTTGGCAGTTAAATTACATATATAACAGTGTCAAATATTATAAAGTTCACAATGTAATTGGTATTTTAAGACAACTTTGTAATTATATTAACAGGTAATTTAAGAAAAATACCCAAAGCGAAATGGACATCATCAAAACCTGACAAATCACTGGACACTTGATTTTTTAATAATTTTGAAATTTCATGGTATAATGTAACCATGGTGATGAAATGGTAGTTAAATGTGTAAACTGTGATAGCTTTAAAAGCTTAACTTTTACTCATTGATGCACCACATGTTTCAAAGAGATTTTCCTGTAAAAAAAAGGCAGCTGCTGGTAAAAAGATATTATGTCTGTTATTTTTCATTAAAACTATAAAAAAATGCAGATTTTTGTAAATCTGTTATTTCATAATTTATGTGACATAACTCTTAATTTCAAACTGTTCATTTTAAGAGCATCAGTAATTTTTTTTCAATATATATTATAATTACTGTTATAAATTTATATTGTTATGAAAGAACACACAAAAAGCACAAAATGCAACCAATGATTTTTTATTATTTTATGTAAAAAAGCAAATAAATTCATAACATTTTATTGCATATAAATTGCATAATAAATATATATAATAAAATATATTTTTTTTATTTTTAAGATTCTTAACTGCAGGGAACAACTTCATGACGGGAAATTAATACTGATTTTCTTTACAGATCATTGTTCTTAATACCAAATTTGAAAGACTTAATGAAATATAGAAATGCAACTTTTTATTATCAAAAAAAGGGTTTAACAAAGTATGAACAATTTGCAGATTTATTATCAAACTGATTACATGTACCAATACATTATTGAAGCATGCATCTGATGCACAATTATATTAAAACATGTGTTCAATGGACAAAATATCACAAGCAGAGTCGGAGCACTTTCATTTAATATATTCAGTAAAAAAGAAAAGTTAATTGAAATAAAGCCTATGATTTTAAGAGTGCACTTGGAAAAATTAACACCCAAACAATTTTAAATCATTATTATTATTATTTTTTTTTTTTAAAAAAAAAGTTAATTTAAATAAATCCTATGATTTTAAAAAGGGCATAGAAAAATTTAACACCCTAACAATTTTAAATTAGGTTTTATTTATTTTTATTATAATTTTCATTAATTACTATTTTTTTTTAAATAAATGATCAGCTAATCGTTTAATAAGACAATTGAGCAGTGTTTAAATTTGTTATTCACTGTTTCAAGTTGGGCCTTTCTGATGGACATAACAGATCATTTTTTAAAAATTATTGGCAATAGAAGAGAAAATATCTTAATCAGATTTTTGGACAAAATTTAGTTCATCAAGAAGACTGCTAATTTTGTTTGTTTGTTTGTTTGTTTTTGTTGTTTTTTTTTTTTTTTTTTAAGATTTTTGACAAATTTGGTAAAATTTTACTTATATTCTTATATTAAGTATCAGATTTCAGTATCAGGAATATTTATAATTTCAAGTCAATGAGACTTGACTCAGACTCGAACATACCAACTTTCCAGACTCCTATGTAAAGGCTTTATTCAAGTGGTAAGTGTTTCTGTGTTTTGTATAGCTAATAAAAAATTGTTTATTTTTTGCAAACTGAATACAAACCAGCTGAAGGAGATACTATAATAGTTTTAAGATTCTTGACTTTATTAGGTTGTAAATCAAAGTGATAGCATCAGTTATGTCTTAATACAAGTCCATTAGTTTGTAATAATAATGGTCAACAATTGGTCAGTCTCTGTCATTACCTGTTTTTAAATGTCTATTTCTAGATATTAAAGGTCATTCAAAAAGTACTTTTAAGTACAAATTCAATTAAAAATCTAAAAGAGAAAATAATTATGAGAAATGTAAAACATGTATTTAAATATTTATTCTAATAATTTTTAAAAAATCTTTCTATCAGATAAGAATAATTTTTATGTTTCAAGCCAATAAATTGACTTAAATTATAGGACTTTTGTTGAAAATTGCATGAAATGAGCAACCAAATCATACGATTATTGAAAACAATTTACAAACATTGATGTGACTTTGATATTTATTTTACAAGCATTAATATGATACTGATAATATTTATCTTAGGAAAAACTGATAAAAACCATTAAAATTATCAAAACTAGCATTTAATGAAAAAAAAATCATTCTTTTGATTTGCAATTCTTTTTCATCTGAAAATCACCAATTTATGCACAAAACTACTAATTTTCTGATCCATAATTCTTTTTCATCTGAATATCACATTTTAATGCTCATTCTCATAATATTTTATGTATATTTTTATTTTTTGATAACACTCATTATTATTTTCTATCTTAAAATCTTGTCAAATAAACATGATGATTTTTGAAATGTCTAATACATATAATTCAAATTCACTTCCTATGATTAGAATAATAAAAATATAGTAATATCATCCATTTATTTTTATTTCATATTTAATTAAACATACTGATACTGATAGCCATAAAAGAAATTTACTTTTGATAGTCAATTTTTGAAAAGCTAATAAACTTTCAAAAATCATCTTTTAAAATGTTCAAATGTACTTTGAAATGAATTTGCTTCATGAGAGTGCATCTTTTTGCAAATCATATATTTCTGACATGATTAAGTTTCGCTTCAGTCCCTTAATGGTAACTATGCTAGCACACTTGCCTGCAATGCTACAGATGATCACCATGGAAACCACCTGGCTTCACTATACTGACATTAGAGAAACATCATTGCAAGAGAAAAAAACAATTTTAATTACAGATTCAACACTGGTGCACAACTAAGGTTACTTTATTTTGAAAGTTAAGTATTTGCCACCATTTTAGAATTCAAAAGTACAGGAAGGGCTGTAAGAAAAACAATCTAGCTCACCTGACAAAAAGTCCATCAATATGCTTGTACAGAAATCTTGAATAATGTTTTCTAAAACTGATGGTCAAGCACCTGCATGTAGGGGATATGGTATAAACTCTTTTGTACATACTTCATGAAATATTAAAATCCTACTTTTAAATATTTCAGTAATTTTATTAAAAATGCCAAAACCACATGATAAGAAAAATCCCTTTTTTGAGACCAAGATTGAAAGATTTTTTTTTTTTGTAACAAAAGATTTTGAAAATAGTTAATAATTATTAAATAACAGATAGTCAATGGTTTTTTACATTTATCTTTAAGCATTATGGTATAAATTTGTATATTTGCACAGATGTGTTTTTATTACAATTTTTTTTTAATTTCACCGAATTTTCCTGGGTTACGAAATACTGATAATAATCATGACAATGTTGTCCACACATGGACAGTGTGATACCCAATCACATTTGAGCATTAAAATTGGTTCTGTTGGGTATGGATAAATGTTCCACAAGACTGCTCTAGAGAATCTAGATGGTGAAGTGGATTAAAGTCTACACATGTGGATCATGGCGCCTCTCATCATCTCAGTTCAAAATACATGCAGTTTGATTGGTCCGAGAAAGTTTTCCCCCTGGCACTTGGGTCTCCTATATTATCCCCAAACTGATCCCCTCAATATCTAACTAAAAGGATCTAAACTGGAGGTTGAATCACCAAAACTTCACTTACACGAACTATAACGTCCAAAATGGACTGAATTTTTAAATACTGAACTATGCAATCCTGTATTCAAAGGAGTGGAGAAATGCTGTTTTACAACCCAGTCAAGATTCTTTCACTCATTTTGAGGCTGGTGGTGGCAGAAACCGGAATGCCCTGAGAAAACCATTGACCTTCGGCAAGAGAACTGACAAACTTTCTCGCACCAGGATCCGTCCCAAGTGGGATATAGGCCAGGCGGTTAGAGGCACTATGATCCATAAGCATGTGTATTCAAAGGAAACAATTGATCTACAAAAATGTGAAAGAGTTGTGTCACACTTTGTATACAAGTAGACAAAATTTATCCATTATGCAAATATCACAACAAAAACAAACAAACAAACAAACAGATTAACAAGAAGTGGCTTAATCTGTTAATCCACACAGATATATAATTATAAATGATTATTTGAGATCACACTTGGCACCACTTTAACAAGATACATAATATCATATCAGGTTATTGAATTACTGTCTTTTTGTAACAGAAATAAAAGAATTTGGGTCTGAAGACCATTTCTGAGACAACATTAGCATCCCAAACTTTGTTTCACTTTTACATTTTTTTCTCAAACAAGATTTTTTTTCATTTCTCAGTAACAAATTTTGCCAGTGTTTTTATGAACATCATATAATACCTTTTCTGTATTGTAAAATTTGTGAACTTTTATGAAATTAAAAACATGATTTTTTTTATTCATAAAAGGAAAAACGTAAAATTTCTGAAATAAAGTTAAGAAAAACCTTAATAAAAATGTTTAAGATTTTGGTTTTCAACGGAAGATTTTGATAAAAAACAATATAAATTATCCAAATACTGTAATAAAAAACATAAATACAATTGTTTAAAGTTAAAATTAACATTTCAAAATCATGTTTTTGTGCCAATGTAGAAGACACTTGAATAAACTGAAGGAAGTTTCAGCAAATGAAGGAATTTCAAAAAATCCTAAATTTCTTACCACAAAAAGACTTACAAAATGATAACCAATATCATATCACACCAAAAAAAAAAAAAAAACAATGTTAAATGTTAACAAAATCACAGCACTAAAAGTTCCCTGAAATTTTTACTCCAGAGAGCTGGGTGAGACGTTTCAATTGTACCTCTAACCGAGGTGTACGAGCCGATGCACATCTTTCTCCTCCACTGGCTCTCATCTTAGAGGCGTACTCTGAGTTCTAGCTTGTTTGTGTAATAGAGGCTGGAAACAGTCCATTTTTTCTATTATAAAATCCCTTACTGCTATGAGTTTCAATTTTTAAATCTGTCAATTCAGAATCCAAGTCAATGTGACTATCCAGCTGAAATGTAGAAACTAAATTATTTTGTTTTTCATGGCGTTTAGTCAAACTAACTTTGTTTTCATTATTTAATTCAAGAGCTTCACTTCTCAATTCTTCCAGCAGGAAGTCCTGTCATTTTCATCATGCCCATAATTCCTCACATCACTATTTATATCCTGTACACCTCTCTCATGTATATTTTTATAATTTGGCGATTCAAGGGATGGCGATGAATGCGGTGAAGCAGAATGACTTATATTTCTACTAGCCGCACTAATTTTTTCAATGTCTGATTTATCTCTCCATGAGGTTGCACTGGAATATATTGGTTGACGAGCATTTCTTCCGCCGGTTAATCCATGAACACACAAATTGTCCCCCTCTTCTTGGATTACTGGGACGCGACTAGCTGGTATACTAACATTCCTCGGTGTGACAAGTCCAAGTTTGTTTTTGGTTTCAGTGTTTTTTGTTGAGCTGGCTGATGGATTGTGAACATTTGCATACCTCTGAAACTGGTTTACATTTGTTGAAGTTTTGTTGTTTTTTACTGGACCAATAAATGTATTGTTTCTGCTAATCTGAAGCTGAAATAAAATAGAATAAACAATAAACACATGATTAAGCTTAGTAACTTGTGTCATGTGACCAACAAGAATTCTGATTCATGATACAAGACCAATAGGCATAATTAGAAAATGCAACAAATGATGTCACTTGAGAGTTAATGCTACTTTCATATCCTACAGCAAAATTTAAATACAAAAAAAAGAAAGAAAAAAATAAATAAATAAAAATAAAAAACTCTGGGCAATTTTAAAAAAAGTCATCTACTTTCTGCAGCATACTCTTGTAAGGAAATTGTCTTTATTGATTTCTAAAGGCACTAGTAGCCCAGTGTTTTAAAGTGTGTACCTACAGATCAATTTCCTCTTACTGGTTTGAATCCCACTTGGGCAGATGATAATGTGAGAAAGTTTGTGAGTTCTCATGCTGCAAATCACCAGTTTTGCCAGGGTACTAAAGTTTCCTTCACCATCCAAGAATTGACAGCCTTGATATAAGTGAGAGAACCTTGACTGGAGCATTAAACACCATTACTTCACTCCACTCTGTTTAGTTGTTCCAGTTTTTACCATAATCCTGGACCACTATGGTAGCTCATTTGGTAGAGTGCTCACTTAGTATGTGGGAGGTCAAGGGGTCCTTCAGATGAGACCTCAAAAACCGATGCCCTGTGTCAAGGCAGCCATGGCACATTCAAGAACCCTCTCTGCACATTGCCCTTAGTGCACTGCACAGGTCAAAATTTCTGGCACTTCACCTACAGGTGGTGCATCTCGATATAAGTGAAATATTCTTGAATGGCTTGCAAAACCCCATTAAATCAAATCAAATCAAATCAAACCACCATCCTGGAAGTGACAGCTTTTTTCAACGTGAAAAAAAAATCATTAAGTTCTAAAACTCCATTACTTCACTCCAATAGACTAGTTAGTCCAAAATACTCAAAATGTTTTACCATGTACCAGGTATGAACATTCAATAAGAAAATGGGCATTAAAGTACCACTGTTTCTTTATATATATTTAAAATCTAAGTGCAGGTATATTAAAAAACAATGAAAACCAAACACTGAAATTCTACACATAAAAAGTTCAAAGTAGAGAAAAAGTACATAAGAATTGATATTCTACACAAACAAACATTCAAATCTAACACTTTTATAAACAGAAATAATAATTTTTTTAAATTCATAGATCCATGCCCTGTCAGCTTTTTAAACACATAAAGTTTTGATCTTTGTTCCATGTTGCAAGCCAAGCCCATGTTTCACAATCATTTCTTAACTAAGATTTTTCTTAACTTAAAATTAGCAGTTTTTTACTACTATCTCTAATTTAATTACAAATAAATATTTTTTAAAAATCTAAATACAGATGTTACAAGCATGAAGCATTCTTTTCAATAAAACTTTAAGTTCTTGAATATCTCAACAATTAACAAAGTTATTGAATTTCAATATGAAACCAGATTTAAGTTAAAGAAAATCTTAGTTAAGGAATGATTGTGAAACTGGGGCCAGGTACTATTAATCTATTATGGACCCCTCCCGAGGGAACCATTCTCCTATAGTGTTGTCTGGAGAGGTATAGTGACTGAGCCGATAGACAACAAAACAGAGCGCCACCTGAACAAAGGGGAGTAATCTGAATTGGTTTGTGGGGGGTCAGGCGAGGGACAATACTTGGATGTCCGGGGGGGCTATACCTAGTATAGTCCCGTTGCTATGTGTTGTCAATGACAGACGATTTCTACATAAAATAGTATTCATGTAGTTATCCAATGATTATTCAACAAATTAACATGTTATGTACTAAATTATATTAAAGGGGCTCTGACTATTCTCATAGACAAGGCATTTTAAGTTCAAATTTATATGTAAAAAATTGTCAGTGACCAATTAGGTTTAGATTTTCAAAACCAATATTTTCATAGTCTCAAAAAAAAAAATTAAAATATTGAAATTATATACAATATAGGGCCAGTAACTCTTGTCAAGTGACCTACAGTTTGAATTTGCATGTTCCTAATACCCGTACAATAGATAGATGTGGTTAAAACTGTCAAAAATTTTTTCAAAAAAACATTGTCTCTTGTAACTAATAGCAACACCTGTTTTCAGATGTCAACTAACTGAAACACTTCCATATTTGGGTACAAAATCTAAAATCTCAAATGTAACTTAAAAATCCTTTTTTCTTCAAAATTTTCTAGCTTCTATACAATACAGATGACAAAGATATATAAATATACTTATGTACATAGGTAAAGAATATATAAGTATAAATGTGAAAATTGTGGAAAAATTATTTTTAACCCCCCCCCCCCCCCCCCCAACACCATCTGATAAAATAATGATTAATCATTAAAAAATGCATATGCTAAACAATAATAATGTTAGAACTGAACTTTTACAAAATGTATTGTGTTCATCAGATGCAGCATGGTTGGCAAATGTGTAAGGTTTAACTGCTCTCTGAGACATATGACTATGGTATATAAAAAAGTTGCCCTCTTTTTCTTGGAGGACCTTGTTGGCTTACAAGTGCAAAGCAAGCACTAACAAAGCACAGCCCCTTGAACCAACTGGGTTCAAATCTACCTTAGAACAGGTTCTAATGTCAGGAAACTATTGATTGATTGATTGATGTTTTTTTTGCTTGCTGACAGTAGGTGTTTTTTCTTGACACTCTGGTTTTCTTCAACATTTTTAAACTGACTGCCTTAATTCAAGTGAAAGAATTCTGATTTGGCTACATTTACAACACCATTATTCTGCTCTTGTTTGGACCTTGGTGGTTATCTCAAGGATCCAACACAGTGCCCCTTACTGCCTCACAGCAAGTACACAGCAACTCTTGTCAGTCATGGTCAAATCCTTTTTTAGCAGATGTTACATGTATTTTGAAAATGTTTGTCAATCCACTTGCTGAAGTTGAGTGGTTTTCTTTGGGCACTCTGGTTTCCTACACAATCCCAGAAATGGCAGCCTTGATATCAGTTAAAGGAATCTTAAATGGGGAGTATATAGCTTTAATCCAATATAATTCAATCTTTTGAATGGATCTTATTGTGAGTTCGCTAGCTGGAGAAGTTTTGGGGGGGGGGGGGTCTCTTGATATCTCTACCATTTTTAAACCCTCTGTCTCAACATGCCATGGATCTTTAGCCTGGGGTGGAGTGGAATTGAGTAACAGTGTTTAACACTCCAGTCAAGATTTTTATTTTGCTGCAGTCAGTTCTAGGATGGAATATGAATCTGGAGTACCTAGAGAAAACCACTGATCTTTAGCAAGTAAACTGACAAACTTCTTACACCAGGATCTGTCCAAGCAAGACTTTGAGCCCAGCACTGAGAGGCACCATGTCCACTTAGACCACTGAGCCACTAAAACCCCTCATAGACCTTTAGAGGTATCAATATAATGAAATAGATGGTTTCTGGTATGAAAAAGGAATATATCGCTACAAAATCACTTGTCATTAAGATAAGGATGCGTTTTTGTTTTAATAATTAGCTTGTCATTATAAGGTGCTTATATAAAGAATAAAACTGTGCTGTTTAAAAAAAAAAACAACTGGAAATTAGAAAATGTCAATATCAGAGATATTTAATAACATTAAAAAGGTAGATGAAGCATACGAGCATGATCTAGGTGTATAAAATACAGATAATATACATTACACACACAAACCTTGTGTCGACGTATGAAATTTGACATCCCTCGTGTCTGCATAATGGTGAAAAGCATTATGGGATATTATTTTACATAATTATATAATACTGATACAACGATAACATCAAAAAAAGAAAACTTGAAGAGAAAAAAAAAATTTAAATAGACATTGTGGTGACATTTTCTTTAATCAATTATCTCTTTTGCTAAATATCTATTTACACAAACATCTTAGTATTTTTTAAAATATTTTAAATTAAATTTTTATTTTTTGAAAGAGAATATTTTGAAAGATTCTTAAAAATGAGATTTCTTTATTATTTATCTAATAGCTCAAATTTGTTTAAAACAAAGAATTTTGTATTGATTTGAGACTTAATTGCCAAAGTCTGAAAATACTGAACTGATAGGGGCATGCAAGATCATAGTCAGATAGTTCCTGCATTCATTTGACACACAACAAACAACACATATATCTATATTTTATATAGATCGTTTTTTTGTTTTTTTTTGTTTTGTTTTTTTTGTTTTGTTTTGTTTTGTTTTGTTTTGTTTTTTTTTTTTTTTTTTTTGGGGGGGGGTTCCCCCTTTTTTAAATTACAATGTACTTTTATTTTTCAACTAGGCTTCACCAGTGTACCTGCCAAATGAAACTTCATAATGCTCATGGGAAAAAAATAAATTTATTTCCATTGCATGTTGCATGGCCAAGTTGTTTTCCCCCCATAAAAACAATGTTTTAATTAGAACTGGAAACAATTTAAAACTGATAAAAAACCAAACACTATATCTTTACTTGTTATAATGTTTCAAATTCATGAATGGATCTGTTACTTTATAAAAAAAAAAAAACCACTTGGAGAAATTTATAGAATGTCTATTAAACTATAATCTTAAGTTTTGTATATACATTCACAATCAACTCTGATCATGAAAATATAAAATGAAAAATAAAATTGAAAAAAAAACAAAAAAACAAAAAAAACATATGAAAAAAATTCTTTTAAAAATCTAAACACTAAATTATTATCTTGCATGTCACCTGCACATTACTATATTTTTTATTTAACGCAAATATGTATTATCATTCCATATAATTTCTTAATTTTGTAATATTTTTTCTACATCCTGCAGAGTTGGGATAGAAAATTGCATCATATCTCATAGAACCCTTCTACAGTTACGCGCTCAGCCAAGCAGGTGAGAGGTAAAGATAGACAGTAATCAGGTAAAAACAACTCGATACAGGTAATTAAAATGCTTGCTCTCACTGATTCCATTGCGGTATCACAGGTTTACAGGGAGGAAATGAGACAATTTGAGACAATTTCCTGGAAAATTTATCAGAACAAAATCTCTAACCAATTATTTGTAGGAAACCATTATCTGCAACTTGCATAATGAGATAATATTTAAAGTTGACAAATCGTGGTTTGCCGGTTTTTTTTTTTTTTTTTTTTTTGTATTAAAGAGATATGGTGGTCGTTATAATAGAACTGTTGGTACATGCGGGTATTTGAATTAAGTGCTCTATTGTGAAACATTCTCACTCTTGGCGAAACATTTTGTTGCTAACGACAACTAAGTATATTAACACTTTAACAAGAGATAGATGTTATTAATAGGCACGTAAATCCAATTAAAACCAATGAAAACAAAGTAATTATCTTATTACATCAGGAAATATTAAACATTTTATAACATGAAAATATTTTTTTTTATTTCATTCAGAAATTGATGATAATAAAGTAACAAGTAAGAAAAGAGTTATATATAAAATAATAAATTGAAAAATAACAGAAATATATTTTTTATATCTATAATTTGCTAAAAAATAAATAAAAATAATAAAAAATAATAAATAATAATAACAAAAAAAAAAAAAATAAAATAAAATAAATAAATAAATAAATAAATAAATAATTAAAATAAAGTTATATAATAACAGAAATATTCTATTTAAAAAGGAAAACAAAAGCAAAACAAAACGGAACAAGAATAAAAAATTAATCATCTAGAATTTTCTTTGAATATTATTTTTTTTTAAATATTAAATACAAGGCTAAAGAAAGCTATGGTTTTAAATCACCCTTTCATTTATGAAGCCTTGTTTTTTTTTTCCTGTGTTGTCATTTGAGAAGGCGTATAGGTGTTAACTGGTCCTCCTATTTTCATCCTATATTTTTACTGATTTGTTGAATGCTGTTTTACATCACATCAGTTTTTTTTTTTTTTTAGCTTTTCGTAACAAGAAAATTTTTATTAATCTTCATGATTAACCGTAACACAAATTCATGTGGTGTATGAGTGTGTGTTTTTAATTTTTAATCTTCATTGTACTAGCACACACTTATAGTGATCTTTAAAGTGCTAGTACACTATTCTGCAATGCTGCAGATAAACATTGCAGACAACTTAGTTCATTACACTGGTGATAAGCCTACTAAAGGGCCTTTATACAAGGAAAAGCCTTATATACTACCGGTATATTTAAAACTGGTCAAGCAAATCTGCTGGTAAAAATGAGAGATTAATTAAAAAGTTCAGGAGAGGGGAACAAATGTTATATGTATTAAAGGATGTTTTTCAATTCAAAACAAAATGTATCTGCAAAACATAAAATTACTTAGGGGTACCATGAGAGAGAAAGAGGCAATGTTAAAATAAAATCTTGGAGTGGAGTGGAGTGATGGTGTTTTACGCCCCAGATAAAAATCATGGAATTAATTAATAATGGCCTTAACAGTTGAAAAAAATAAAATAAAATAAATAAATAAATAAAAAACTGTTGAAAAATAATAAATAAATAAATAATAAATAAATATATAAAATAAAATAAAAAAATAAATAAAATAAAATTAAGTAAAATGATAATAATTAAAATAAAATAAAATAAAATAAAATTAAGTAAAATGATAATAATTAAAATAAAATAAAATAAAATAAAATAAAATAAAATAATAAAATAAAATAAAATAAAATAAAATAAAATAAATAAAATAAAATAAAATAAAATAAAATAAAATAAATAAACTGTTTTGTATTCCTAAACTCAAGTATGAGAATATAAAGTATAGGTGACTGTAAATGAGAAGCTGTATGGTACAAAACAGTTACATAGTTTTTGGTTTATCAAAAATCTGCTTAAACATAATTTCAGTACGATACCATATGTACCATTTTTTGTTGGTTTCTTTAAAGATCTTTGTTCTTTTTATTTGTTTTTAGAAAATTAATTAAAAATGTTTTAAGTCTTTTTTTTTTTTTTTTTAGTTTTTCTTATTTCTTAAATTTTTATTTATAAATATCAATTTTAAAAATTTGAATAAGAAATTAAAAAATTGAAAATATAAATGAGTCTAAATGCTTACCCCAAAATTTAGATCAGTGTTCTTTTTTGGCATACTTGGAGCATGATAAGGCTTTGGTGGTAACCTTGCTTTTAAGCTCATGTTGTCGTCAATATAATCTGGAGTATTTTGTGGTCTCCCATAATCAGATAGTGAACTCTCACTAGTCCTGAATATTAGCTTCGATGGTACCCTGTCTAGTCCTTGTTCCTGTCTCATGATATTTAGTATAGCCGTTTCGCTATGGCGACCAGACCTACTTATAGGACTATCAATTATTCTTCCATAAGAGATACCATAGCTAGATACATTGTGTAATGTAGGCCTCACCAGCACGACTATTAGCCGGACTATCGGCATAAACCAAATGTCTGTGAGAGCTCTCACTTTGAGACCTTGCTTGAGAATTCATTTCTATCGTTCTACTGACTGAGCTGTCATATATTCTTCCAAAACGAGGAGGATGTTTTTCAGATTTGTGAGAACTGAGTAGTCCATTTTCTAATTTTATCTATGTCTTTTAAGTCTATCTCTGTTCTTGTTAAAGTTGTATTTTCTCTTGGCAACATAAAATTATCAGCCAATGTTTTACTGGTTTGAATGTAGGAAGAAGGTGGCACATTGTTAACAGTTTTATGCCGATCATAATTTGCTGCTGGTATAGGCACTGTGAATTTAGTTCTCATGGTCTTCATAATGCTGAGATTCACGCTTATTAGCTATCACAGGTTTCTTTTTATTTGTCTTTTTATTTACAGTCTTATTCACTTTTACTTCCTTCGCACTTTCAATATGGTCACTTTCCGATGCAGAACTACTAAACGGAATAGGAGAAGTGCCGACATCGACATAATCATGATTACTTTTCTGATGTGGTACAGATATGACCAATCTTGCTGATCTGGCACTGCTTGCTTTACTTCTAGTTTCAACATTGTCCATTTCATAATTTCTAGCATTGTCATTTGTATCATAGTTATTATTTATGTCATCCTCGTCTTTATCTTCGTAGAAGGATGGACTAGGTACATCATCTGTAAATAGTTATTGAAATATTTCAATGCATGAGTTATGATGGCATAAAAGGAACTGTTATTTCTTGATCATTTCAATAAGTTACCATTGTATGACAGATATTTTCAATTTTCTTCCACTGATTTCAAAACCTATTTCCCATTATTTTATTACTTTTTTAATTAAAAATCTCATTTTAAACATTGATTGATTAATTTGAGTTTCATGTCCGTGTCAAGAATATTTCATATTTTTTTAATATATATTTAAGGTCTTATTCAAAGGACCTTGTCATTTTCATTTCTAATGCCAAGCGCTTGGTGAAAGAGCAGTCACTACCTATTTTCAAGTCTTGGTCAGACCCGGGCTTGGGTTCAAACCTTGACCTCCCACATATAACAAAAGTTTTGTGGAATGATTATTAAATAAATAGTCCTGATAATGTGCTAACAAGATCATGTATGCATGAGGTTTGTTAGTATGTATTATGCCCTGTGCTAGTGCACATCCAGGGCATTCAGGGGGACTTTGTGTCAGGGTGCTTGCTCAATGTCTATGCTGTATACAAGCAAAATATCATTCTCCTGGCACTTGGAGAACCAGTGGATACTCTGCATTCAGGGGGACTTTGTGTCAGGATGCTTGATGAATGCCTATGCTGTGTACAAGCAAAATATCATTCTCCTGGCACTTGGAGAACCAGTGGATACTCTGCATTCAGGGGAACTTTGTGTCAGAATGCTTGATGAATGCCTATGCTGTGTACAAGCAAAATATCATTCTCCTGGCACTTGGAGAACCAGTGGATACTCTGCATTCAGGGGAACTTTGTGTCAGGGTGCTTGATGAATGCCTATGCTGTGTACAAGCAAAATATCATTCTCCTGGCACTTGGAGAACCAGTGGATACTCTGCATTCAGGGGAACTTTGTGTCAGAATGCTTGATGAATGCCTATGCTGTGTACAAGCAAAATATCATTCTCCTGGCACTTGGAGAACCAGTGGATACTCTGCATTCAGGGGAACTTTGTGTCAGGGTGCTTGATGAATGCCTATGCTGTGTACAAGCAAAATATCATTCTCCTGGCACTTGGAGAACCAGTGGATACTCTGTCTTCTTAATGTTAGGTGAGGATTCGGTATCTCAAATTTTAAATTCTTATGTCTGAACCCTAACCTCCCACTCTCAATTTTTACAAGCTATGTCTGATTTCCTTAAGCATCACTGATTCGATTGCCTCAATATAAGTTAAAGAATCTCGTCTTAGGCATAAAACTGCATTACTGCATTGTAGTATTGTACTTTTATTAATGTACATATTTACCAGCTGAAACAAAAAAAAAAAAAAAAAAAAAAAAAAAAAAAAAAAAGACCATTTTTATGTACAAAAAATAACAATCAGCATGATTTAAAGTTGTGTTAAATGACATCACAGTTCATCTGATCCATTTTGTATACCACTGAAAAATAATTTTTAGTTACTGCTTGAAAATTCATTAAAGTCTTACACTGTTTCTTTATATCAGGTGTTGGTGCATAAAACTCTGCCAATGTTTGCTTGGTATGTTCCCGCTGGAATGAAGTTGTCTCCCTTTGAAAATCTGGTACATCAATCTCATTTTCTTCTAATGACAAATTCTGTTCATCTTGATTCTCCATTACAGACTAGAAAAAACACAAGTATTTGTCACTAGGACAAGGTCAAATGAACAGATATGTATTGTTTTAAAATTTAAACACAAGTCCATTAGCCTAAGGCCAGCAGGTTTAGTTGAAAGAATGTTGTGTTTAATCACATCAGCTTTTCACAACAAGACAATTTTTTTTTCTTTTCAAATTAAGAATTAATCTGAACAGGAATTCATTTGGTGCATGAGTTTGTACAAGTGCTTTTGATGTGCTCTGTATAATTAAGTGCACACTTAAAGGAACTTAAGGCCTACCAGGCCAAGGCTGGTGATATCTCAGGCAGGGGCTGGGTAATTTTAAAACAAGGGCTGGCACAATTATGATGGCCTGCCAGGACCAAGGCTTGTGGTGTCTTAGGCAGGGGCTGGGTAATTTTGAAACAAAGGCTGGCTCAATTACGATGGTCTGCCAGGTCAAAGCTGGTGATATCTAAGGCAGGGACTGGGAAATTTGGAACAAAGGCTGGCTAAATTATGATGGCCTGCCAGGACCAAGGCTTGTGGTGTCTTAGGCAGTGGCTGGGTAATTTTGAAACAAGGGCTGGCTAGATTACGATTGGCCTGACAGGCCAAGGCTGGTGAAGTCTAAGGCAGGGGCTGGGTAATTTTGAAACAAGGGCTGGTTAAATTATGATGGAAAAACATGGCTTTATATAGAACTCCATTTATTTTTTGAATTCAGGGCTCACTTAACTTTTGATAAGTTTTAATCCTGCATGGTGTAATGACTGCACTTAGATAAAGATTGATGTTTATGTTTACGATATACCACAAAAACAATTTATACAAGTATTTTTTCTTTTTTACAGTTTTAAGATTTTTTTCTTCTTCGGGTCAACAACAAATAATTCACAATACAATCCCTGTCAACACTAACAACATGAATCATTTCAAAAAGGTATATTTATCATTATTTCAAAAAAGCTCAGGTAATTAGAAAATACTACACCTGTGTAACAAACCTCCTTTTATGTAAAATCTTCAAAAAAAGAAGCGTAAAAAAAATCACATACAGCAAACAGTATATCCTTACTTAAGATGACAAAAATAAAATGTGGACGGATGTGGTAATGTCCACCCACTGTTACAAATGGTGATAATTAAATCAAAAAGTAAAATTCAACAAAATAAATTACACTTTTTGTTTTGCTTCGTTTGTTTCAGTTGCTTTAAGTAGTAAACATACTTTCTGAAAAGGTAAACCTACTTTTTTCTCTCTCTACATAATCTTCATCATTTTCCAATGATAGATGTTATCTCAACTTTAAGTATTAAACTAGGTTTCACTAACTCAAATATTCCCATTTTTCTCTCATCAATATATTAAAAATTTTGAGTTTTATAAGACAAATATTTTGTTCTGTAAGACAAACTTACATTAAACAATTAAAAATAATATTAGATATTCAAATTTAACTGAAATTGACATTAAAATTCTCTCTAATTTGATTCGAGTGTACACTTAGTTGAGTAAATGATTGTAAACTGAAAGACAATCTTCAAAATTTGGTCAATATATCTGATCTGCAAGATTTGATCAGGAACCTTTATTCCTGAAAATCTGGTCACATTAGTATAATGGCTATATATTTTCTTTCCATATACAAGATTTTTTTGCATGAATAAGAGTAATGGTGTTTAACATCCTAGTCAAGAATATTTCGCTTATATCGAGACGTCGCCAGCTATAGGCCAAGGTGTAGAAATTTTGCTTGTGTGTTGACCTGATGGCATTATACAGCCTGCCGTGACACAGGACCTGAGACGTTTATTTTAAGTTCTCATCCAAAAGAATCGCGACTTTCATTTCGTAATGCCAAGTGCTTGGCGAAAGAACAGTCACTACCTACTTTTAAGTCTTGGGTCAGACCCGGCCAGGGATCGATCCCTTAACCTTCCACTTATGGAGCCAGCACTCTACCAACTGAGCTACCGCAGTGGTTATTGCATTAATAAGAAAAACTCTAGATAATTAGTATTAACTTGTTTAGTTTTCAACCTGATCACTAAGCACGGTGTGCTATATGCTAACTATTTAATTACCTTTATTTAAAACTTATGGAAGTAGCTTGTTGCTGTGTTATGAAAATTGTCAAAATAAAGCAGAAGTATAGAAAAAAGAACAGACATATGGTGAGACAAATACACATACAGACAGTCTGACAATTGATAGATTTAATGGGGTTTTACATCCCAGTCAAGAATATTTCACTTATATCAAGACGTCACCAGTAATAGCTGAAGATGCAGAAATTTTTACCTTTGGGCAATGTGCAGGAAGGTAATCTTTAATGTGCCATGCTTGCATCAGTTTTTAAGGTTTTATCAATGCCTAGTGCTTGGCGAAGGAACCGTCACTACCAAGTTTCAAGTTTTGGTCAGACCTGGATGGTCCTCAAATCCTTGACATTCAGTCATACAAAGCGAGTGCTTTACCAACTGAGCTACAGAAGTGCTAGACAGTCAGACATAAGGGCAGACAGACTGACAGATTGACAAACATATACATATTTATAAAGGAAACAGACTTTTAAAACAAAAAAAAATTGTCAATTTGGTTTTTACCTGTTCATTCATTTTAGCACTCCTTAACAGTAATGTTGTTGTAGGCGGCACTGTAGAAATTATCTGCTCTTGTTCCAGATCAGAAATACCAGAATCACCATCAATACATGACAAGAGGTCTGAAAGAATAAAAATAATGCAACTGAATGTGATATGTCAGCCAAGTAACTTATGTGGGGTGGAGTATAATGGTCTGTTTAAGGTTTTCATTTTCATGGCTAAATGCAAGATTTTAACAGCTTTTTTTGCATTTAAACATTCCGCTTTCTGCTTCCAGTCTAACAGTTACACAACTGTTTTTTTTATGGTTTTCTGTAATAAGCCTTAACACTTTTTAAATCAAAATATTAAAAAAATATATCCTTTTCTCTCATTTTGGTTAAAAGTGTATCATAACTCCCTTCCCCTTCCCTAATACTAAACCAAGTGAATCAATGAATTTTGAAAGAAGTGGACTTTTGTTTTGCACATTGTTAATCTCTAGTGGTCCAATTCTAAATCATCACTTAACTACTCTATTTGAAAACTTTAACCAAAACTGATGAAACAAATGTAGACAAGGAATCTTGCTACCTTTATCATCAGGTGTGATCATACTGCCCATAGTGCCTCTCTCACCTAGGATTAAATCCTACTTGGACAGATCCTAGAGTGAAAAATTATGTCAGTTCTTTTGCCAAAGGTTGGTGGTTTTCTTTGGGTACTCAAGTTTTCTCCACCATCCATGAACTGGAAGTAAACTTGCTTTCTTGATCATCATATAAGATCATAGTGCCTCTCAACATCTAGGTTTAAATGCCACTGGTAGCAACTTACTTTCTTTATCATCATATAAGATCATAGTGCCTCTCAACATCTAGGTTTAAATGCCACTGGTGGCAACTTACTTTTTTATCATCATATAAGATCATAGTGCCTCTCAACATCTAGGTTTAAATGCCACTGGTGGCAACTTACTTTCTTTATCATCATAAAGGATCATAGTGCCTCTTAACACCTAGGTTTAAATGCCACTGGTGGCAACTTACTTTCTTTATCATCATAAAGGATCATAGTGCCTCTTAACACCTAGGTTTAAATGCCACTGGTGGCAACTTACTTTCTTTATCATCATAAAGGATCATAATGCCTCTTAACACCTAGGTTTAAATCCAACTTGTGAAATTTCCTTGCCTCCACCTGCTCGGGCAGATCCTAGAGTGAAAAATTATGTCAGTTCTTTTGCCAAAGGTTGGTGGTTTTCTTTGGGTACTCCAGTTTTCTCAACCATCTCAGAACTGACCACACTGATACAAGTAAAAAATCTTGACAGGGGCGTTAAAACACCATTACTCCATTCCACTCATCATTATATCAAAAATGATTCCTTAATGTTATTGCATACATAATAACATACCTGGGAATCCAGTTATAGCTGCAGCATGCCAAGAACCACAATACACTGATTTTACTGGTTGCTTCCCTTTATTGACACAATATGGCTGCCAGATTTTAATGATGTCGGTTTCCCAGGATATATAACATGACTATTTTTACCCCACATGTACAGCTCTCCATTTTCTGTTTAAAAATAAAAGTTGTTTTTTTTAAAAAAAAAAAAAAAAAAAAAAAAAATTCTCATTTTTCAGGATATATAACATTACTATTTTTACCCAAAATGTTATACTCCCCCTCCCCCCATTTCTGTTAAAAATAAACAATTTTTGCACATTCCTCATAAAAGCTATTTATTTCTTTCAGGAACAAGCTTGAGGAGAACTGGTAAATATGTCTAATTTTTTCAGCAAGAAACTCATAAATATCAGTAAAATGTTAACTGAAAGGTAAAAAGGTGAAATAGAAACAAAAACCACAGAAGATAGATTGATAGATTGTTTTTATGGGGTTTTATGTCCCAGTCAAGAATATTTCACTGATATCGAGATGCATCAGCTTTTAGTGAAGTGGCAGGAATTTTTATCTTTGCAGTGCACTTAGGGCACTGTTCTTTAGCATGCCACGCCTGCCGTGACATAGGCATCAGTCACCTTTTCCGAAGGACCCCATGACTTTCATTTCTAAATGCCAAGTGCTTGGAGGAAATAACAGTACACTTCCTATTTTCAAGTTTTGCTCAGATCCTGCCAGGGTTCAGAGCACTAGCTTCAGGAGAATATACTTGTTTACTTGATAGTTATGAACCAAAATAGTCAAGAACATATCAAAGAGAGGGGGGAGGGGGGTATGTTAGATTGGCAAGTACTTCTTTAGGTCTGAATAGTATGCTCTGAAAAATAAGATCTTATTTACAATTCAAGTCTGTATTTCTTTATTGTGCAGATAACTCTAGCTTTCTGCTATTATGATGATGTAAATTGTGGTTATTTTGTTTGTGCCAAAATGACCTTAATTGTCACATTTGATGTTTCCATATGAACTATGATGTTAATGTTTATTTTTTGTGACATTTATGTTTTAAATGCTGTGACCAATATGAAATGCTACATTACAGAAACTTAACACCTGCACTTTATAACCTATGTTCCAATATACATTATGTAATCTCTCTCTCTCTCTCTCTCTCTCTCTCTCTCTCTCTCTCCTCCCTCTCTCTCTCTCTCTCTCCTTCTTCTTCTTCTTCTTTCCTGACTGGGTCTGACCAAGACTTGAAAATAGGTAGAGACCGTCCTTTTGTCAAGCACTCAGCATTTAGTAATGAAGTCAAAGGGTCCTTTGGATGAGACTTTAAAAACTGATGCCCCATGTCATGACAGGTGTGGCACATTCAAGAACCCTCCCTGCACATTGTCCTATTTGCACTGCAAAGGTCAAACTCTCTGCCACTTCAGTTAAAGCCAGTGACATCTCAATGAGTAATAAACTCTGAATCATATTTTACATAAAAAATATATGAACAGATTGTGAAAACATTTAAAAAATGTAACAAGTTTTGTATCCTAATTTTTATCCCATGACAAATTGTATTTATATGGCAACCAGGGATAGATAATTTAGTGAACACATTCCAAAATTCATAGAGAACACAGCAATAAATTTTAATTTTTAATTTCTATAAAGGGTAATTTACGTGTAAAGGTTATAAGAATTATAAGAATTTTTGTGTGAGGAGTTTATCTCACTGCAGCAACAATTAATTATTTACTTGGGATAATTTCTCAAAACTGGGATTGGTTTAATTATCACAAGCTATTAACGAATCAATTCAGATGGAGATATTAATCTTCAAAATAAAAATAAATTCAACCATTTATTGAACATTTTTAGAATCATAACTGATAGTCGCTAAATCATTAATAAAGACATTTTATGAAAATCAAGAGAAAAAAAAATAATAAAAAATGATAAAATGTCAATTTCCTGGAAGAATTGAAATTTACGCCTCAACAGATGAAAATATTGTCATTTAGAATGACGCCTATTTGTTTTATTGTTCAAAAAGGTTGATCATTTATACTGCGAGAAAAAAATCTGAAAAAAATTCTTTAAAAAATAAAATAAAAGTTTTATGAAAATGCTCATAGAAGCAGAAAATATTATGATAATTTATCATCTAAATAGCTATCATTTTCAATTATTCGCTTTGAGAGATGTTATATTCTTCATAATCATCATTTACTGCTTGATTAAACATTTATGAGCTAGGTTAAAAACAGTGAAAAAAGAGACAAATAAACAAAAAAGACGTACCCTATTACCTTAACAACAAAACTTAAAAATTGACTTAGATGCCACAAATTGAAAGTGCATTATCATTGTGTCAAGATATAATCGATACATAACAAAAATTTAAATGTCAAATGAAATATCTGTTTATTAGTATTTTAGGAGTCAATAATTGATTTTTTTCTTTTTTTGTACTATCAGTAAAATTTATCTAAAAAAATTATGATGATGAATTAAAGATGAAACTTTCCATCCTAATGAGTTTCTTTTATAATGAGGCCATGATGAATTATTTGTAGTAATAAGCTTTATGCTTTAAACATAGAAGTTTTTGTTTTTTTTAGATAATATTCATAGATAGATCTAAAAATGAAAGCTAAAAATGCATGAAATTGTTATGATAAGGTATTTGTCGACTAGTAAGTGGCCTTACGCGTTATCGCTTTACAAACTATTCTACTACAAGATTATTCAATTAGTAATTTCTATATAATATTTTCATACTTCAAATGGAGACGAATTTGACAATAGATTATACATTAAAAGTTACAGTCAGTGAGACTCTTGAAATTTTAATGAATAAAATCTATATACCAAACTTTTTGATCTGGGTAATCTGATATCGATATAAATAAATTATGAAAATATGTCGATATGTGGATGCAACAAGGAAAAAATAAAAATTTCATGTTTTCAGGTCTAAAGATCTTCTGCGAGAAATATATAAATAATATAAATAAATGATAATAATTTTGACAATAAAAACCTAAAAATGTTGCAGTTGAGAGCACCTTTGTACATATATTACAAAGTTTAAAGACATGTTGTCTGATTTTCTAACATAATGTCATTAAATGTTTCATATTTAATAAGATTTGAACTGGTAATATTTCCGTTTAGTTTTTTTTAATTTATTTATTAAAGACCCTTTTTCTATATCAAAAGTGGAATATTGATAAAATAAACTCATTTTAAATGTTATTTTAATTTTATTGCCAGATATTACAGTTTTGTTACCACAGCATAATAGTCTAATCAAGAACTGCCAGTCTTCAAATTACCCACAAAGTTTCCAAGTACCAATGATTTTATCAAAAACCTGGTTTACCTTTTAGGAGAAAACTTTCACTCTTGAGGTACTTGAAGTCCTCTGCTGACAAAATGAGCGCCCTAGGTACTCCAAGCTTTCTCCACCACCCTGTAACTGACCCCTTGATATAAATGAAAGAATCCCGACTCAGAAACATAAAACACCATTACTCAGCTCAACTCTTTTCAGAGGAGCCCAGTTGGAACAGCGCCAACCTTTCTCCACTCTGTCTCCGAATACCTCAGTTGGTACAGAACTCTGTATCTCAGGATCCTGGTGGAATTCAAACCCCCATTTTTTATTTAACTTGTAATAGTTGGCAAGATGACAGTATTTATAATTTTGGGTTTCAATTTTAATGTATTTAAAAGGTTTTTGTATTTCCTTGAAGAAATAAGTTTGTTTTTTTTTCAATTTAAAAAAAAAAAAAAGTTTTAAAAAAATAATTTAATAAAAAAAAAAATGGAAAATGTTTTTTTCATTAATGATATAAGTAAAAGTAAATTTTGGAAAATGATATTTTTTATTAATTAAGTAATTAAAAAAATAAAGTTTCAGTAATTAAAAAAATGCTAATATTCAGGAGAGACATGTTATTCTGCAGATCTCTGGTACATCTCTGTCTAAATTAATGAAAAGACTTAATTCATCATATAAAGGCTACATTTTTTTTTTATTTACATTAAAAAAAACTTGATCTTTTTTCAAGCAGCAAAAACCATAAACATCATTAATATACATTTTATTACTTTTAATTTCTCAGAATGAATATAAAGCTTTGCTGATTAATGCAACAATTATAATACTGCTTAAAACTTCTTTTCAGTGAAAAAAAAAAATCTTGGATGAAAAACGATATTTTTTTCTTCCTTTGTTGTTTTTATGATTATTATATTTTCTTAAAATTCAATATTACAACTGGAAGGCATTGGATAAAATATCTCTGTGACTTATAATTAAATTGGAATGATGAGGTGCTCATCTTTCTGCGCTCAAACAACCACTGCAATTATCGCTTACATCACAAAGCTAAAAGGCCTATTGTAAAACATAATTGACCACATTATGTTGGGTATGCATCGTAAAACTGTATTGTGGCTACACAACATTACCGCAAATTGCTAGGATGACATTTAGGGAAGGTACATTAAAATAATTGGATAACCTTCGATAATCAACAATGAGAGAAAGGAAAGTGTGTCTTTACAGGGGAAGGTTTGTAATAATAAAAAAATCACGAACCATTTTTTTGTTTAATGTTTCTAATCTTACAGAAAGCTAATGTGGTGATGGTATCATAGGAATATTCCCTAACTACATTAATTTGATATAAATAAAAAATTTTAAAAATGTAATTTAATGATTATATATATATATATATATATATATAATCATTAAATTACATTTTAAATTTTTTGTATATATATATATATAATTTTGAGAAAAAATTATTCAATTTCTGAATAGAAAGTGTGATGTTTAAATTATGATCACTATGGTAACACATTAGGGCGACATTCGAGATTTGAAATTTGAAATCTGCAATTATAAGTATAATAATGGTATGTCATTTGATTATTATCTTATAAATATAGCTGATAATAGTGAGTAAAAAATTTCAAACTGGGAGAGAAACTGTAAACAGAACCTCTGCCTGACCGAAGAGTTTGATCACATTATTTTGGGAGTCACTGTGTATTTGACAGTAAATTAAGCAAATTTCAAAACTGAACTTTTTCCTTACTGAATTAAATGGTTTGTTAAATGTTGTTTTCTGTCACATCAGCAATTTTTCAGCTATTTATTATGAGACAATTTTTATTAGTCTTAAGGATTCGTCTTGTTCAGTTGGTGCATGAATGTGAAAGTATTTCTTATCCATATTGCACTAGTGTGCACTTATAGAAATTTTAAAGTGATAGTACACTGGCCTGCTATGTCACATATATACTTTGCTCACAATGAAGGATCCGCCCATTAGTGGAATTTGAACCTTCATAGCTAGAGGCACTGCGATCTATCAGAATGCATTAAACCACTAAGCCACTGCCTCAGGCCCTTCTGTATTAGGACTTTCAATCTTAAAAATAGTAAGTTCATATTCTGGATCCATATTTCAAATCTATAATCTCAGACAAGAGAACCACAAAATTTAGCAAGGACACCGATAATTTCTCTCTGGCTAAAGGTTCAATATGCATCCAAATTAAACGTTAAGCAGGTCTTGACAAGCACTATGATTTGCGGGCTTGAGTGTTAGGCCATTTGGCCACTGAAGCAACAAAATTAAAAAAGTTTTTTTTTTTTACACAATTCAAAATGATTATTGTAAAACCAATATTTTTTTTTATTATATGGCTTAGTAAGCTAATATCTGCCCAATATAATAACGAAGAAGTATTATAAATGGCATAATAATGAATGAAATATTAGTACCTACTATATGACTCAGATGATACCGGGGACCAAAGATCTTGATAAAACTCATGTTATATGTTCATCAATATTTAAGAGACTAAGGGGACAAATGTCAAAAGAGCAATCACCACAATGAGCTGTAACTTGTAAATTGACATTATAGATTTCCATAGAGGTTAGGGCCTAATATTGCTCACTTGGTAACCAATATCAGATTATGTACAGTGAGTTTGCTGAATTAGTGATCTGTTTTCAAAGGAAAACGTGGTCGAGTGGTCTAAAGCCTTGCTTTCAGAACACAGCGCATTTCACTACCTGGTTTCGAATACCATTTGCTTGCCAAAGATCGGTGGTTTTCTCTAGGCACTCTAGTTTCCTCCACCATCCCAGAACTGACCTCCTTGAAATAAGTGAAAGAATCTTGACTGGGCTGTAAAACACCATTACTCGACCCTACTCCACTTGAAGGAAAACATTATCTGTAATCATTACCTGTGACGGCAGCACTGTAGGAATCACCACAAGCTATCTGTACTATGTTTTTAGATAATTCTCTATATGTAAGTCTTTGTGGTTCTGATAGGAACCATACCTTCTCACCAAAACCTAACTGTCCTTCAGATCCACTTCCCCATGTATATACACTACCAGATGCTGAAATATAAAATATAACATGTATATAATACTATGTGTGAATCGAAAACATCTTAATCTGATCTGGTATTCTTTAAAATGCAAAATGGTCTCCATTGTTCATCTGAAACTGAACAATATGAACTAAAATGTTAAAAATACCTCAGATAACTTAATGACATTGTCTGATGTTATGTTGTTTATAAATAAATGTCAAAATGGAAGTTTTGTGTTAGCAACACTTCAAACAGCACATTCATTAGAGGTCAGTGTTAGCCAACAAACGATAATTGTTCTTTAAATGTGTGAAAGTGCTTAAGCTTCTTCAGAGGCTTCCAAAATTTTTTTACCTCAAAAACCACTAAAAGACAATCTAAGCATAAGCAGTCTTAAATAATATCTGACTACTTTATCTCAAGTTTCAAGATACAGATGTGTTTTTGTTCATAAGATGAATTCAAAATTTTAGGGTCAAAGTGAACATATAGAAAGGTAAAGGTCAACCAAATTCATAGACTTGGTAGCCTCTAAGACGGTCAAGTGGTATAAAACTTTGGATTATGGATTACAGCACCTCTTTCTGCTCAGTTTGTGTGCTAAAGGTCTGTGGTTTAAAGTCTGGCACTCCTGTTTCTTCCAACACCCCAGAACTGACTGCCTTAATATAAGTGTCAAAGAATCATAACTGGGGCATAAAACAACAATACTCAACTGAACTCAACTCAACCTCTCTCTGATTGGAATCCTACTCAAATACCTAAGTCTGTGAGTTCACTTTTTGAAGGTATGTTTCCTCCCAGCACTTCAGTTTCTTCCAAAATCTAAATTGACATTCTTGAAAAAAGGTATAAAATCTTGACTGGTAAAGCAATATTACTCCTTCACACAGAAAAAGGGACTTTGGTGACCAGGCGATCTTAAGCATAAGAATCTTGACTAGGGCATAAAACACCATTACTCAACTCAGAGGCCTTGGTGGCCAAGTGGTCTATAGCGCACGCTTATGGATCACAGCACCTCTTACCGCCTGGGTTCGAATCCCACTTGGGACAGATCCTAGTTTGAGAAAGTTTGTAAGTTCGCTTGCCGAAGGTCGGTGGTTTTCTCCGGGCACTCCGGTTTCCTCCACCATCCCAGAACTGACCGCCTGAAAATAAGTGAAAGAATCTTGACTCAATTACTCCACTCCACTCCATTACTCAAATCAACTCCAAAATACACACTGACATCATTGTTATAAGTAAAAAAAAATTGCTGACAAACTGATATTCCTATAGACACATTGATTTGCTCATTTGGTCTTTACTCTAATGACAAAATGAGCAGCCTTGTAAATGTATCCCTTATTTACCAATCACTGTTTTAATGGAAATAATTGAATTATGACCAGAATAATTATCATCATAAAATAATGATTCTGTCAATAAAAAAAACTGGTTCATTTAGTCCATGTTTCATTACTAAACTACTATTTTTTTCACGGTAAGTAATTTTATTTATAACAAGATTGTTAAAGGAAAGACCTTTTTTGCATTTGTGAAAGTGCCAAAAATGGTCAAAACCTAGTTGTCTATCAATTCATGGGGGCCCTAAATAACAAAGTGGTCTACAGTGCACACTTAGTCAGAGAGAAAAAAAAAAGGAGGCAGCCAGTTGTGGGATGTGTGAGTAAACCAGAGTGCTTGGAGAAAACCAAAGACCTCTGACAATTAAATTAACAAACATTTTAAATATAGGCGGTGAGAGACACTGTGAGCTGGCACTTAGACCATTTGACAACTAGAGGCTTGAACAAAATTACGAGCCTAAATCAGCCTAAAAACCAGGTTGAAATCCCTCACACATTATTACATAAATATTGTCAAAAAGATGTACCAAACCAAATGATGTTGGCCCAAGTGGCAAGAAACAGAGTCATGAATACATTTAATGTATTCTATTGTTTTCTGTTACGACCTTATGGCTTTTAGAGCATAACTCAACTAATATACAGATACAGATAAGATTTTCAAACCATGCCATAGATATGAAAAGGGGGAATAATATATCAAAAATTCTAATAAAGTTGTAAGTACCACTTCAGACCTTATGGTTCTAGCACAACGATTAATTTAAGTGCCTGTTCTAAATACCAGACTAATTTATAAAAGAAGTTTTAAAAACTATAAATTTTCTTTTTTGAATCCTTGGAACAGGCTCCCAAGTTCAAAAATTTATAATTATTATAATCGAAATACAAAACTGTTTACACTTTAGCAATGATTAAATCTAACATGTTAATCAAATTTAAACAAAAAAATTAATAAAAAATAAATTAAAATATTAGTTTGTATAATTTTCCATGTCAAATGAAAAAACCCACCTAATTATCTTGACAAACATCATCCCCTGCAATTATAAGCCTTAAAACAAAATTTATCACAATTAGACAAGCCACTTCATATCTTAATTGCTTTCATATTTTTTCAGCTGTTTTTAAATGCAAAAAATCATTAACACCTTACTAAATTTCTAATATTTATGATAAAACAGATACAGTCATTCAATTCAAATATGATTTTATTTAATTTTTAAATTGAAAAATTACGTCATAAAAATCATCTTTTTTGTTTAATTAAATGAAAGAAATGAAGGCCAGACATTATCGATAAATGAACAATCCTTTCTGAAAGCTGGGTGACTCCAAACTGTGTAAAATTAATTGATTTATAAATAGAAATAATAAATATCCAGTAAATATGATATTTAACTGTTAATAGCAATAATTATCAGACAATGTTTGTTTTCATAATTCATATTGTCATTTTCAATTTAAAACTTATAATTATTTAGGATGAAGTTTGACAAGTTGGTGAAAGTTTGTGAAACCAAAGCCTGAGTCAACACAAAATGTCAAATAATGTAAATAGTGCTGATGAGATATTTAACAAGGTATTATAGTCCATTTATTACTGCATTACTGAAGGTAATGTCATCATTAACAAAAAAATGTATGGGTGGGCAGACATGAGTGGTATTTCCACTACACAGGTCAGGGAAAATTTTCTCTAGAGATGCTTAAACACACGAGGTTCATCCTTGTGGAGTAAACTGGAGTGGAGAGGAGTGGATCAAGTAATGGTGTTTTAAATAACAGCCAAAGTTCTTTCACTTTTATCAAAGCTGTCAGTTCTGAAATGGTAGGGAAAACTGGAGTGCTAGGAGAACATCACTAGGTGTTTTAAATAACAGCCAAAGTTCTTTCACTTTTATCAAAGCAGTCGGTTCTGAAATGGTAGGGAAAACTAGAATGCTAGGAGAACATCACTGATCTTAAGCAAGCAATGGCAAACTTTTGTCACAATTTTAACTGCCCTAATTTGCATTAAAATCTAGATCGTTGATACCTATGTAAAGTTTACTAAGCTGTATGTTAACTAACTGTAGCCATTACAGGAGATACATGCTTCTAGAAGTGTAAGTACTGACACCAAACCAAGTAAAACCAAAGGTTAATTTAACACTACAAATGTTATGTCTGTCCCAGTCTAGCCAAAAGGTTCAATAGCATAATACTGATCCTTATTTTAATGGTGGAAAGTGACTGAGAATAGGAGCCTCTCTCTTGGACTGGGTACCAAACCAACACATATTCAAACCAGTCCATATTTTCTGACTGTACCAATTCATCTAATACTTTACTGAACTGGATGCTCTGCACCTTATTACCTGGTTAAAACTTGAATTTACAAATGTATATTTCTTGCAGAATATTTTACCTATGTTGTGTCTGCTGTTGGCAAATGTTGGGAAGTTATGATAAATCCAAATCCAGCAAAGGAATGCTTTGTATCAGGGAACAAACATTAATCTTGAATCTGTTTAGAAGGTTTAGATGGCTTAAAATTTTGCTATACAGTACATTTTCTGAAAGCGCAAAGTACTGCCTACCGAGTTATGGATACCCTTGGAGAATTTTACTCCACCAGCAGCGGTACCTGTTCCGGGGAAGTAAATGTTGAACAAAAATATAATCTTAACAAAGTAATTAGTATACTAGATATTTTTGAAAAAAAGTTCATATGCTTTACATTTTATTTTCATGCTGGACAAAAATGGCTATAGATCCAAAGATTACAGCTATGGTTTAGAGAACCTCAAAAAACCTGGTGTTCAAATTCCACTCAATGGAGAACTACATGTAGTATAAAAGTCTTTATGTATTTATTTGACCATTGCAGAACTGACCACCTTGATATAAGTAAAATAATCTTGACCAGGTAGTAAATCAGCATTACTCAGCTTTACTCTACTCCCTTCTTACCAAGACAAAACACATTTAAATTTAACAATCATGGTACAAGAAGAAGACCTGTACATTCTCCCTTTTTTACAACCTCAGTGGCTCAGTGGTTCACTGAATAAAATAGGGAAATTAAGAAGTAAATTGTTGCTTGCAGGCAAGGATTTTTTTTTAAGAATTATCACAGCAGTCAATTATAGAATGGTTGAGAAAACCAAAGTACCCCAAAAAACACTGAGCTATTCTTAAAAGTATATAAAATTTGACATATATTCGTATTTTTCAGTCAGCTAAAAAAAAAAAAAAAAAAAAAACACAACAGAGTTTAAAATATTTATCATAATATGTAGGATATATATACATCTAGTATCTATCAAATGAGCACATATTTGTGAATACCGGTAATTAAAATCCATAAAATAAATCCCATATAATACATGGATGATCACAAAACCTAATGACAAAATTTGAATATCCTGTCTATAAAATATAAATTTAAAACATGAATGTAAATTACAAACAAGACCACACTTGAAAATATTCATAATTAACAAAATAATAAACTTTAAGAAAATCTCTAAAAACTTTATATAGATATATATACCTAAAATCTTCTCAAAATAAAATTCATATCTTCATCCAGTGAATTAAAAAAGGTCCATGAATTAATTCTGATATATAAGTTGTGATTTTGATAATATACCATTATCATTTTGTTAATGATTACAAATGTAAAGGAACATCGAAGACAATAGAAGTCTCGGCAAATTGGTTACACCTGGTGTACTTTTACGATCCAAGAGACACTTGAAATAGTATATCTTACAGATATATCAAAATACTATGTAATACTAACAATAAACTGTATTGACAAGGAGGTACAATCATGGGAAAAACAAAAAAAAAAAAAAAAAGTAATTTTTAAGAAGGGCTTTAGTATCTCTTAGCTATATTACATATTGTACTGTACTTTACACTTTTTTTGAAAGATATGAACTCGTGTAGTTATGATGTAAAAAAAACAAGTCAAAATTAAAATTTGTTAAAGCTCAGGTTTAACACTTCAACTTTTAAAACAAAGATACATCCAATGCAATAATAAGTACATTTGCACTGTGTTAAAAAAAACTTTAATATTAATTTTTTTAAGTACCTGTATTATTGGAAACGTGTGTGGGTGTATGTATGTGTGGCTGTTATAATCTGCTATAGTAACCACTTCAAAATGAAGACAATCTGCCCATTAAGGAAAATGTTTAAAGGTTCCTTTGCTCTTTGTTTAAAAAATCTATACAAAGACCACCTGTCTATCATGGATGTGATGTTTTTAACTGAATACATGATGTTAGGCTTTTTGGTTAAAAAATGTCTATTAAGTGTCCCTGTTTGTTTAATTGATGGGATAGTAAGTGTCTATAGGCAGTACCGGAATCACTTGTATGAAAACGACCTGATAAGCAATGGGATAGTAAGTGTCTATAGGCAGTACCCGAATCACTTGTATGAAAACGACCTGATAGGCAATGGGATAGTTAGTGTCTATAGGCAGTACCTGAATCACTTGTATGAAAACGACCTGATAAGCAATGGGATAGTTAGTGTCTATAGGCAGTGCCCAAATCAATGTATGAAAACGACCTGTGCCTATCCAAATTTTAATATTTAGAAAAAGACAACATTAAAGAAAAAGAAGTGAAGATTTCCATTATTTTGGGTAATTGTCTCAAAACATGACTTGTACTAGGCCCTCAGTATTCCATTAAATAAAAGCAATAAGCAACTTTGAGTTGAATAATGGTATTTTATACGATGGCCGATAGTGGCCAGGCTAAAATAAAGCATTTTACCTATGTTTTTTACCAAGGTACACAAACACTGACTATTTTGGAATGTTTGTGTACCATAGTATATTTTTTTATGGTACACTAACATGATTCTTTTGGTATGTTTGTGTACCATGGGATACTTTTTCATGATACACAAATACAACATTTTTGGTATGTCTGCCTACCAGAATACAAATGTTCAGGCTAAAATGAAGCATTTTACCTATGTTACACTTTACCACGGTACACTTTTTATGGTATACAAACACGACTCTTTTTATGTGTTTGTGTATCATAAAAATGCGTACCATGGTACACAAACATAGATAAAATGCTTCATTCTTGTCTGGCCATTATTGGCCATCGTAATTTTATGACCTAGTCAAAATTCTTGATTCTTATATCAAGGCAGCCAATTCTGGAATGGTGGGGGAAACTTTGGAAAGACAACTGACATACTTTTTCATACTAAGATCTGACCAGGCTTGATTCAAACCTGTGATTTGTAAGTGTGGATCATTTTGGAAGGGGATTATGTCCAGCTATGTGTGTGTGTGTGTGTGTGTGAGTGTGTGTGTGTGTGTGTGTGTGTGAGTGTGTGTGTGTGTGTGTGTGTCCAGCCCAAAGACCCCCTAAATTATACTCTGCTGTAAATTTGCCTTGGAATCCATAGTATTTCCAGGGATTTTTTGTATGTGGAAAGTATGGAGTATAAAAACAAAATATACACAGAAATTTCATGGACATGTACATGAAAATTCTATGGACAATGTACATAGCAAATCCATGGACAATTTGGAGTATTAGAACTGCATGTACACTGAAATTCCATGGCCATTTTCAACCTGCTTTTCATTCAAGTCATAAGTAAGATAATGTTAATATGTTACCTAAAGTTTCCGAAAATCTTGAAAAAAACCAAAATTAATCAGAATTATTATCTACCAAATAATCTTTGAGAATGAGACAGCATTATATATACTGAAATATTGAAACATTAATAATTATGACATGTTTTAAAAGGACCTATATAGATGATATAATAGAATTATTAACTTAATTATGTATTTAACAGATCTAATCACAAAAGGCATTTTATATATATATATATATATATATATATATATATATATATATATATATATATATATATATATATATGACATATCACTGAGACTATGGTATAGAATATCTCTGTCATTTAATGATTTTCTTTATAATGATCTTTTATATATTTACTATTATATAAGTGACATAGTTTTTTTCAACTTCATTGACTTCTGAATGACAAGATTAATTTACTTGAGATTTTTTCTGCATTATTACACATGATATAAGCTATTTTAGAAGAATTAGTAACACTTCAGTTGTAATAATGTAACAACATTGTCATGATTTAAATTTTCAAATATTATTTTCTATAATTATAGATGCTTGCATATTTAGTAACACTTGTGCTTTTAAATAATGCCATTAGACAAAGATTTCAAGATTTCCATTCAGAACAGAATGTTCAAATTTTTCCACATTTTAAAAATTTAAAATGTTTCCTTTATATTATATAAGGAGGAAATATTTTATCAATATTTTTAATCTGAAATTGAATGGGCAATAAATTATGTACAATTTTATAGTGAACCATTTTGTTACCTAACACGAAATACGAGTGCTGTCATAATAGCATAACCAAGTAAAATCAGTCAACTGAAAATTGCAGGAAGTAATGCATAAAAGACCAAGGTTTGAATCTCACATCTGTCAGACTCTATTAAACCAAATTTGTCAAATATTGGTAATTTATCTCAGAACTAAACTTTCGTTCATCACCCAAGATCCCAGCCTACCGTGAGAAAGTTTGTCAGTTCACTTGCAAAAGGCTGTTGGTTTTTCTAAGGGCACTCCATTTTCCTTAAACATTCCAGAACCGACTGATGTGATAAAAGTGAGAATCCTGGTTATGAGGTAAAACACCAATCTTCCACTCTTCACTCCATTATCAAAGAAAAATGCGTTCTCACTTGGGGGTTGACCAAATGGTCTTAGCCAACAAAGCACAAATTGCAAAAGTTATGTAGAAAAGTAAATTTTATAATTAAAATTATTGAAAAAATAATGTCAAAGAACACTAAAATTGGTAACATATTTAACATCATTGACTGTTATTTTTGGTTGAGGAGAGAGAGAGAGAGAGAGAGAGAGAGAGAGAGAGAGAAGAGAGAGAGAGAGAGAGAGAGAGAAAGAGAGAGAGATCTGATAGTGTTAAAATTTCTGGTTACAAGGTACAAAATCAAAGGCATTTAAGCAGGCTTTAAGGCCTTTTAATGATAAATCTGTTGTTTTAACCTGCCTTTTAATACTTATAAAAACAATTATTTTTATAAATAAAAGAAAATGTAATTTATGAGTCCTTCTTAATGCATTTTCATTTTGTGGCAAAAAAAAGTATTTCTTAAATTTATATGAAATGACAAGAGAGCTTGTCTGTTAAAAAGAAAAAACAACCTATGATCAAAAAGACGATTAAAACTGCATGATAACACATTAGATTTGATGTAGTTGATTGTGCTGTTTACCAAAATGTATCAGCAATTTTTCAGCTACTCTCCGCCATGACAACAAATTAGATTTGTTGTAGTTGGCTGTGTTGTTTAACATCGCATCACTAATTTTTCTGGTATTCTCGACCATGATTACAAATCAAACTTATCCGGGATAGAAATATTTTTAAGAAAAAATTGGTTCTCAATGAAAGAATATGTTTTGTTAGTGATAATAGTTGCCATAACACATTTGGTCAGCTTTTAATTCCAGCATCCTGAAACTTGACAGTTTTTGTAGTCCATATCTATAAAGCTCCATGCACTTTGACTTAATAGATTTCACTGTATACCCATTTTCAAGACTAGGGGCTGTCTAGTGACTCAGTATAGATTGGGGAAATTTATGCCCAGTCAAGATTCTTTTCACTACCTTCTTCAAAACAACTTTGACAAATTTTCTCACCACATGATCTGTCCCAAGTGGTATCCTATCTTAGAGCAAGGGATTTGCTGTGATACTTAAGCCCATGGTTTTGATCATTTAGCCCCCCCCCCCACCCTGACAGTATAGAAGGTGGGTACAAGAAACTAAAGATTTCAAAATAACAGAATAGATGAAAATCTCCAACCAATCTGGCTACGATAAGCTTCGAGGAATCTACAATTACCTTATGGCTGCGTTCTATCCAATTTTCCGAGAGTCATATTTCTCATCCTCACATTAATCTCTACTCTCAGGGTAATTTGATGTATTAGCTAATGATGAAATTTTGGACTCTTATGATAAAATACTAACCAGTCAATGTCAAATTTCATGTTAGATGGACTTGATGACAAAAAAACATTATTTTTGGTCAATGAGTTGTCATAATTATGAAATATATTGAAATATAGTAGGTCTCTAATGAATACAAGTTTATCCTTTAAATGACAAAATCTGAAATCTGATCTGTTTAATTTACCCAAAGGTACCAAATTGCTAGGAAAAAACAAACTTTTCATTTTAGTAGTATCTGAAATCTCTCCATTCAACTCGATCCGCCATTGAGGTTTTTATTCCCGGGGTAGAGGACTTCCGTTGTATTACGCTGGTTATGCGAGTAAGCCATTATGTTCTAATCTATTCTGCAAATCCCTCTGGAAATAACATTTAAAAGTATAACAAAATGTCACACTTACAAAAGTTACCAATTTACCACAATCTAAAAAGTCAGTGGCTTTTGATCATACCTTTGGGAATAAGGTTGGGAGAAGCTTAATTTGGATAATGAGATAATCTAGGCTGATATGGTCATTATCAAAATGTGACAATCTATTATCTACAGATGGTAGGGCAATATCAGAAGTTTGGAACACCTCTGATATTTACATCGTTTTTTTATATTTAAATGATAAAAATCAACTAAAAAGGTTCCAAATAATGACACACATTGTTAATAAAAAAAAATGATAATAAATAAATAAATAAATAAATAAATGAATAAATAAATAAAATAATAATAATAAACTTATAATTTAGGGATTTTTAAAAAACAAATTTTGACAGAGGTATGATTTTGAAAATCCAGTTGAATAATATTGTACCTTAAATACCAAAATAGTAAACAAAGGCTAAATAAAGTCTATCAAATAATACATTATTCCTGATTAATGCTCTCATTACAATAGATAGTACTGACGAGACAGGCCGTGAATGCAGGCAGTCAATGGAAAAAGAGCAAATATGAGAAAAATTGATTATTTACAAGTTAGCATAATCCATAAAGACTTTTTCATTAATTTTTCATTCAATACTTTAATTGGTACAAATTAACATTATATGCAAAAGCATACCATATTATTCTTCCAGGTTTTCAATCTGAATGGTAAAAAACTGCAATCATATACAAAAACAAACTATCGGTTGGTCCTAATGTTTGTTAAACTCATCAAAATGTATATCTGTTTATAATTTAATTATATAACAGAAATATAACAATTTTCTGAAACTTAATCAGTTTTATTTTCTATTCATTAAGAATGACTAAATCTATTTATACACATATTTCTCTTAGAACGGAAATCTGTTGAAGTAATCACTTTTTTTTTTTTCCCCATTTAAGATTCTTTTATTTACATTGGATAAGCCAATTAAAGAAGAAAGGAGGAAACTGGAATGCCCAGAAAAGGCCCATTTGACCTTCAGGAAGAGATCTGAACAACTTTCCCAAACATGGATCAGTTCAAATTTTAGGCACTAAGATAATGCTCTGTTCAGTAAGTATTAGACCCCTTCCTTGATAAAACTAGGTACTTCCTTGCTTATTTTTAATTTTCTCTAGTTTTAAATTCGAACAAAGAAACAGTTCAATACTAATTCAAAAGTAATAATAATTAATAATGAGTTTTAAAAATTGTGTGTGAAAACAGATTGACATGCTCATGACATTTCAAGATTTAAAGGATGAAATAATTTTATTACATATAAAAAAATTAATTAAAAAAAAAAAAACTTGGAAAGGTTAAGTAAAAATCTTGCAATAAAAACATAAATATGATATAATTGTTTGATGTGTCACTTCATTCATCAAAATAAAATAAAACAATAAATAATACATATGGATGTACAAAAGCATTCACATGATGAAGATCATAAATCATGATCATGTAGAGTCTTCCTTTTAAACGTCTTTTAAACAAACTATTGCAAAACATATTTACATTTACATGGGACCTTGGTGGCCAAGTGGTAAAAAAAAAAACTACTCAGCATGCAGTGCCTCTAGAAATGTGAGAAAAATGATCAGTTTGCATACCAAAATTCAGTATAGTTCTATCTGAGTTTGATACTTTTCCCCACCATTACAGGAATATAAAACCTCTATATAAGTGAAATAATCTTGCTTTTTGCGGTGTCTAGATAAAAAAAAGTGATCCAAAGCAAAAAAATTACAAATTTTCTCGCACTAATATAACTTAGAGTGGGTTTAGAACATAGATGGGACGGGGCAATGTGATTTGAAAGTGAACACTTTAGGCCATTTAGCCATCATGGCCCCTAAAGTGAAAGAAGGAGTTGAGGAAATAGTATTTTTTGCCTGAGTTAAAATTCTTTCACATAAACAGATCTAGATTTAAACAGTTCTTAAAAAGGTGGACTGGAAAGCAGAGAACCTAGCAAATTAGCCACAGACTTTTTAAAAAGAAAACTGACTAACTTTTTACCCTCATGATAAGCCTTAGTGGGAATCCAACTTTAGATCACAAAAAGGACAATCATGATCAATAAGGTTCATGATAAGACTTAGTGGGAATCCAACTTCAGATCACAAAAAGGACAATCACAATCAATAAGGTTTATGATAAGCCTTAGTGGGAATCCAACTTTAGATCACAAAAAGGACAATCATGATCAATAAGGTTCATGATAAGACTTAGTGGGAATCCAACTTTAGATCACAAAAAGGACAATCACAATCAATAAGGTTCATGATAAGCCTTAGTGGGAATCCAACTTTAGATCACAAAAAGGACAATCATGATCAATAAGGTTCATGATAAGCCTTAGTGGGAATCCAACTTTAGATCACAAAAAGGACAATCATGATCAAAAAGGTTCATGATAAGCCTTAGTGAGAATCCAACTTTAGATCACAAAAAGGACAATCATGATCAAAAAGGTTCATGATAAGCCTTAGTGGGAATCCAACTTTAGATCACAAAAAGGACAATCATGATCAATAATGTTCATGATAAGCCTTAGTGGGAATCCAACTTTAGATCACAAAAAGGACAATCATGATCAATAATGTTCATGATAAGCCTTAGTGGGAATCCAACTTTAGATCACAAAAAGGACAATCATGATCAATAAGGTTCATGATAAGCCTAAGTGGGAATCCAACTTTAGATCACAAAAAGGACAATCACAATCAATAAGGTTCATGATAAGCCTTAGTGGGAATCCAACTTTAGATCACAAAAGGACAATCATGATCAATAAGGTTCATGATAAGCCTAAGTGGGAATCCAACTTTAGATCACAAAAAGGACAATCACAATCAATAAGGTTCATGATAAGACTTAGTGGGAATCCAACTTTAGATCACAAAAAGGACAATCATGATCAATAAGGTTCATGATAAGCCTTAGTGGGAATCCAACTTTAGATCACAAAAAGGACATGATCAATAAGGTTCATGATTTAAACCAACTGGTAACTCATGCCCTCTAATAACCATTCAATGAGAAAGTCAAAAATGCAATACAATATTCAATTGTGAAACGTAACTGGTTTTTAAAACAGATGCAACATTACACAACATCTGTGCATGTGCATACATTTAATAATAAGTTAACATTATCATTAAATGGATAGAAATATCAATTTTACCTTAAAAAATCATATATTTGAATGTCATAGGATCATGACTCAGCCGTGGCTTTCCTAATAAAAAGTTAAACAAATATCACATTTTTAGCCATATGTCACACAGAATCTATATTAAATTTTTTTTAGTTTATTAATTTTTCCCTGTTAAAAATAATATACTAGGCAGCCAAAGATATAACCACACACACACACACACACACACACACACACACACACACACACACACACACACGTCTGAAAATTTCATGACATAATTACATGCAAAGATTAATGTACAGAAATATATATATATATATGTGTGTGTGTGTGTGTGTGTGTGTGTGTGTGTGTCTATTATTACCAGGTCTCTCACTATGGTCCACAAACCAGATCAATCTAAGACACTAAAGTTTAAAATACAGATCTCTTACTGCATTCTACAAACCAGGTTTCTCACAACGGTTAACAAATGTCTTTCACTACTATCTACAAACCAGGTCTCTCACACTGGGTCTCTTATTACAGTCATAATTCTACTTCTCTAGCTATAGTCCACAAACCAGGATTTTACAAAGAGTCTGCAAACTAGGTTTTTCTTCTATTTTTCAAAACCATTTATGCCTATGGTCTAAACACCAGGATTTATTTATTTATTTAATGGGGTTTTACCTCCCAGTCAAGAATATTTCACTTATATCAAGACATCACAAGCTATAGGTTAAGTGGAAGAAATTTTGACATTTGCAGTGCACTTAGGACAATGTGCAGAGAGGGTTCTTAAATATGCCATGCCTGCCATGACACAGGGCATCGGTTTTTAAGGTCTCATCCAAAGGACCTCACAAATTTCATTTTTTTAATGCCAAGTACGTCAGACCCAAACACCATGACTCTAGATCACTAAACTAGGCTGATTGCTAACTAGCTAATAGCATTTTTTAAAAGCTTTTGCCAATGAATGTTTTTAGATTAAACCCAAGGATATACTTGTACACAAGTTGACATGAGGTGCAAAAATTGTTTTCAAATATTGAAGATCTGCAACCTGTATTCCCTCTACTAGAGTGCACTTACGGCCATAAGAGTGGTAGTATTGCTGTCTTTATATCACAAATAAATATATTCTGCAGGTGTTTAGATTCAATTTAGCAAGCAAGGAAAAAACAACATTCTCACATATAGTTGTCCAGGGATGTACAAGCAGCAATGAAACACTTTGGGTGTAAAGCCAAAAAAAAAAAAAAATAAATAAATAAATAAATGAAAAAAAAATTAATTAATTAAAAAAAAATAAATAAATAAAAAACCATCTATAGCAATTACAAAAAGGGTATACTTGTGTTTTTATCAATCATAATTTTATTTCTTTTACCTGTATTTGGTAAATTAAATTTGTACTTTCACATTAATTTAATACATTAATTTAATATGACTAGTGCTAACTGAATATGCATCTGTGCATTAAAAAACTTGAATGTTCATTTATCAACTGTAAGTGCATGTACAGAGTCTATAAACTCATTCTGACAGGGAAGACAAGCAATTACTAGCACAATCAGTCAACTAACTGAGTATCACATACCTACCATCACATTCAGATAGAGAACTCAACAAGTACTGTTGATGATCAGATGGAGAACTCAACAAGTACTGTTGATGATCAGATGGAGAACTCAACAAGTACTGTTGATGATCAGATGGAGAACTCAACAAGCACTGTTGATGATCAAATGGAGAACTCAACTAGTATTGTTGATGATCAGATGGAGAACTCAACAAGCACTGTTGATGATCAGATGGTGAACTCAACTAGTATTGTTGATGATCAGATAGAGAACTCAATAACCACTGTTGATGATCAAATGGTGAACTCAACAAGCAATGTTGATGACCAGATAGAGAACTCAACAAGTACTGTTGATGATCAGATGGAGAACTCAACTAGTACTGTTGATGATCAGATGGAGAACTCAACAAGTACTGTTGATGATCAGATGGTGAACTCAACTAGTATTGTTGATGATCAGATAGAGAACTCAATAACCACTGTTGATGATCAAATGGTGAACTCAACAAGCAATGTTGATGACCAGATAGAGAACTCAACAAGTACTGTTGATGATCAGATGGAGAACTCAACTAGTACTGTTGATGATCAGATGGAGAACTCAACAAGTACTGTTGATGATCAGATGGAGAACTCAACAAGCACTGTTGATGATCAGATGGTGAACTCAACTAGTATTGTTGATGATCAGATAGAGAACTCAATAACCACTGTTGATGATCAAATGGTGAACTCAACAAGCAATGTTGATGATCAGATGGAGAACTCAACAAGCACTGTTGATAATCAGATGGAGAACTCAACTAGTATTGTTGATGATCAAAATCACCCCCCTCTGTAATCAAAACAGTGCATATTGAGTGGAGTGGAGTAATGGTGTTTTATGCCTAAATCAAACATTTTTATTTATACCGAGAGAGTCAGTTTTGGAATGGTGGAGAAAACCATAATGCCTGGAAAAAAACCACCAACCCTCTGTAAGCTGTCTGAGAAACACTAGGATTTTCCGAAGTTGGATTGAAACCAAGGCAGTTAGAGGAACCGTAGTCTTTCAGCAAATTAAAAAATTATACCCCACAATATAGATGTAAATGATGAACAAGATGAGATAGGATGTTGAGATGACATTAAAGGCTCCCCATACTTAAGTTAAATGATGACTTTTGATTCTAAAATCAAATTAAAAAAGGAAAATAAGCTTCACTTTTTTAAATCCCCAAAATCATCATGCATACCTAAAACACATAAGGGGTCCATGAGTATCATATACTTGTAATTTATCAGAGCTCAGCATTTCTGTACCGACATCAAAGGGCATACTGTATAATTCTTTTTTTAATTTTTCTCTTTAATATAATTCACCAAAATAGGAAGACTAAATTTATCACTTGAGCAACATACATTTCATCATACACTTGACTGCACAAAACAAAGTACTTCATCTCTCATGCATTCAAATAAGTGCAGTATGCACAAAAATCTATCAGTCTAATTTCCATATGCATTTATTATGTAAGATGAACCTTGAATAAACAAACTGCAACATGTGCACATGCACACCATATTTTATATTGAATTAAAAAGTTTTGCACTTTTATAAATGAATATATCGTCATATGGTGGGGCGATAAAATTTATAGATATACAACTAGCTGAAAAGGAAGTGATCGAAATATAGAATTTGCATTTGAATAATACATATTTCACAACAGCCAGTTAATTAGGAAATAATAAAATAATTTAACTTGATTAATTAAAAACAATATACTAATTTTAGATAACTTATTATGCAGAGAAAACCTCAAATTATCACCTATTTAGGATGACCGATATGTGCCGGCAAAAACCTATTACCACTTCGGACTGATTTGCCTGGCATTTAACGATGGCTAATATAGGCTGGCAAAAAAATGTATAACAACTTAAGACTGATTTGCCCGGCATTTTTTCTACTGCAAAACATGTTGGAACAAAAATACATAACAACTTGATATCGATTTGTCCGAAATTTATTGGAATAGAAAAAATGCCAGGCAAATCAGTTTGAAGTTTGATTACGTTTTTGCTGGCCCATATCAGCCATCGTAACTATTATATAAAAACAATTATAAGCTTAGAAGACAAAAAAATTAGACCTACTTATATGATGGTGTCAGCTGTGACGAGAATTGGAGCAAAATTTGGCTGGTTGGATTTTGCATTATTAAGACGTTTCGTTGACAAATTTTGGTAAAATATGAAAGAAAGAAGTTTTGGCCCTAAAAAATATTGTTTCTATCATAAGCATAGTGCATAAATTTAAAGGTTTTACTGTAAACATAGGACAACATTGTCAGCAACTTGTTAAAAACAGAGGACAAATGCATAAGGGACTAGGTATGCAAAATTTTAAGCTATGTCATAACAGTTTTTTTTTTCCCAAAGCAGCTCTCTCTCTCTCTCTCTCTCTCTCTCTCTCTCTGTATATATATATATATATATATATATATATATATATATATATATATATATATATATATATATATAAATTACATCATAACAACAGATGAGAGGTACATATAGTAAAAATATATATAGTGTACTTTATTTTTCAGGTATGCACAGGTAAGTAATAATTAAGAAATTTCCAGTACACCAATGATAAATATGTCCTTAAATAAGAAATTTTCTAATTGTATGGTTAATAAAAATTAAAATTTTCTGAAATTGGTTTAGAATTTTTATAAAAATGGATAATAAATCATTTTTACTGTGGGATTTTAAAGCTTATTGCAATGGACAGTACTCCTTTATTGAACTTGACCATAAAGACTGTCTCCACCTGCCAATTTCTGCAATAGTAACTGGACAATGGTCACTAAATTGAAGGTAATTTATCCATGAATTATTGCATTTTTTTCTTTTCTTTGTATAATTTTCCCACAAACCACTCACAAAATGACCTTAGTTACAATAGGATGACACTAAACACTGCTGAGAGATGACCAAGCCACGACCACACCCCTTTGGTCAGTCAGATAAAATATTGCTAATTTTGACTTATTAAATTAGCTTTAATCAGCATTGGTCAGTAAGTTATGGTTCTTAGTACTGTTATTGAATTACCTGTGATTAATGAAAATTTTTACATTTTATAATTCAAACTTAATTAATAATTCATTCTTAAGTTTTATCAAAAGTTCATAAATCTGGAACCTTTCCTGTCATAATTGAAGCACTAATACTTTGTTGTGGTTAAAATTTGAGGAACAAAAATTTCTTAAAACAAATTAAAGAAACATAATTAAGAGGCACAATGGTATATAAAACCTATTTGGTTGGAGAAATAATTTTTAATATGCTATGTTACTTTTATTTAATTGAAAAATTTCATAGTTTACCAAAAAACCCTTGTGGTCGGATTTTGCTTTGTATAATTAAAAGATTATTTTCATTCCAAAACTTGGTCTGAAATCAGCTGGCAACATCTTACAAATTTTATTTTATTTTTTTTCAAAACCATTTATAAGCTACAGATAAAGGGAAATAACTCTAGAACAATTTTTTTTCATTATCACTGTAGAATCATTTATAAGTACCTATATGGTAAAAAATTTGTGGTTGTGTAATTCAAAAAAATTATTTTAAACAATTCTTGGAATTATCTTCTGCAAAAGTAATATATTACCATTGAGGACCAAAGTAAGTTAAAATGTCATTAAATTTGAATTTTATGGTATTTAATTAACCATAAAAAGTGCAAAACTTAATATCCACCAAACATTAATGATTTTACAATACTGTAGCAAATTTACTCTAATACTTTAAGAGAACAAACATCATGTAATATAATTATGTAACATAAAATTAAAGTACCAAATAAAAAGCTATTCAAATTGGGTAATTTTGATAACCTTAGATGAAATCACATCCAAATTACACATTTTAAAATTATAATCTGAATTTGAAATTTGCTATTCTAAAATCTTCAGCATGTCTTTACTTGTAAAGGTGCTCAGTGCTCCAGCATTAGACAAATGTTGGCTTCATGTCTAACTAAGTATCAGCAGCTGTAACATTTCCATTTTCTGTAAGATTGAAAAACTAGGGGAAAAAATATTAGAAGTGTTGACTAGCAATAAGTCCATATGGGTTACCACTAGATCATCTAATACAAATATCAACAAACACAAATTCATACGTAACTTCTTATCATCATTCACCATCATTATCCTGTTTAGATTTATATCCAGGCCTTTGATTATTCCTTTTACAAGAGTGAGGCCTGGTTGTCCAGTCGAGAAAGAAGTCCCCCCCCCCCCCCAATGCTTGGCGATCCAGTGGGTTTGAATTGCCCATTCTTAGAGACTTATGGTCCTGTTTCACTAGGTCATTCCAGATCAGTTTTGGTCTAACAATGGGGCCCCGATGACCAGTTACATTCAGTGTACGAATCCTAGATATCTATCCTGTACTGTGTTCTAATGATGGTTAAATTTTTTGGCTGTTTATGGAGCTTGCTGTGTTCATAATCAAGTGTATTTACATGAAAATACAACAATTCTAAAATACAGTCTTCATATTTGAGTAAGGACAAAATAAATTGATGCAATTACCTTGATAAACATCAAATCATGGAAATCTGACACAATAAATAAGCATTATACAGTTTTTTAATAAATTTATGGCATTAGTTTAATATTTTTTCATATTGTTTGTCCCAGAGTTTATATTTTGTAATAACTAGAATATACAACTTTCCTTCCAATATGCTGTAAATATGGGACTACAAATATTACTTCAAAGAATTTCAAAACTGAAATTTCATTTTGTTAGAGGACCACAGTGTCTCTTATTGAACATGTTGGAATCTTTCTCAGGCAGATCCTAATGTGAGAAAGTTTTTCATTTCACTTCCTGATTATCTTAGGTGGTTTTCTCTGGGCACTCTGGTTTCCCCCACAATTCCAGAACTGACCACCTCGATAAAAGGGAAAGAATCTTGACTGGGGCAGAAGAAAAAAAAAATAAAAATAAAAAACACTTTATTTAACAGAAAATTTTCTATGTCCTACTTTAACTTTTTTTTCTAGATGAAGATTTGACACATCATTTGCAAAAAAAAAAAAAAAAAAAAAAAAAAAAAAAAAAAAAAAAATTATAATAATAAAAGTAATAATAATAAAAATAATAATAATAAATAAATAAATAAATAAATAAATAAATAAATAAAAATCTGTGGTCAAATTTAAAAAGTTGTATTTATATTGTGGTTTGAAAAAATATTTCAAATGTTGAATGACTTAAACAGACCAGACCCCAGTTTCACAATCATTCACCCGACTGAGTGTACACTCAACTCAAATATTCTTATGTTCTCAAATGAGTGTACACTCAACTCAAATATTCCTATGTTCTCAAATGAGTGTACACTCAACGCAAATATTTCTATGTTTCTTTCATTAATATTTTTAAAAAATTATGAGACAATGTTTTCAAATATTTCTATGTTTCTTTCATTAATATTTTTAAAAAATTATGAGACAATGTTTTTGTTTTGCTTAACAAACCTACACTAAACAATTTAAATATAACATCAGATATTCAGTTTTAACTGTGTAATGTCTTAAAAACTGACATTAAAATATTCCCTAATTTGAGTTGAGTATACACTCAATTGAATGAATGATTGTGGAACTGGGACCAGTTATTTCTAAGTCCTACTGAGATGCTAGTTAAAGGTTTGGTCTATCCATCATAGTGTACACTTTACTCCCCATTGACAAGTGGGTCATTATATATGTGTTAAAGTATATATTATATGTCTGATCCCTCTCAGGTCAATATGGTTTAAGTACTCATAAATTTTAAACCAATTACTTCCAGACTGTCCAAACTAGATCATATACACATTATTATCTTTACCACTTGTGGTTTTACTTAACCCTAGACGACCCTCAGGTCATTCAAGGTCATTGGTCAAGTGTGTATTTTGTTTGTATTGTAAGTATACATATCATGATACCAAAGTGTTTAAAGCATTTAGAGGCTTAGATGTAACATTTACAATAAAATAAAATACAACATTTTTTTAGGAAAAATAATTTATTTAAAACGGGGGGGATCTGAACTTGGCAATGGCAGATGTAAAATGTAAAGAGAACATGAAAAAAACAAAGGAAAAGCAACAGCCTTAACAAGCAAAACTAACATTTATTTAGATCATACAATACCATTATCTAATGTTCTCCTTCTCTTTCTTTCTTTTCTTTTCGTTCTATTTTTTTTATTTGCAAACTTTCAAACAGCTAGCCACATTTGTATCTCCTTTTATCATTAACAACATATTAATATATCATAGTAATATTTGCATTCCCATATTTACTGTAAATTGGAAGGAATATTGCATATTTGCATATTTTAGTTACTTTTATAGTATTGGTAGGCATCATTCACATTTTTTGCTAATTGTTAAGCTTCAACTTTGTATCACTTTTTTTATCTACCTCATGACATACCAAGCTTAAAAGTAGGTGCAATTATGGAGCTTGAAATTTGCAAATCAGAATGAAAATTTATAAAAATCAACATTCACATTTTTTTGCTAATTGTCAACTCCAACAGTGGCAACATTTGTTTCCTTTTTATCTACTTCATGACATGTCGAGCTAAAAAGTAGTTCCTATTATGGAGCTTCAAATTTCTATATCAGTATTAGCATTTATAAAAACCAGTATTCACATTTTTTGCTAACTCTCAAGCTCCAACAGTGGCCAACATATGTATTTTTTTTTTTTATCTACTTTGTGACATTCAAAGCTAAAAAGTAGTTGCTATTATGGAGCTTGTCAATGGCATATCATAATTAACAATTATAAAAACCATCATTCACATTTTTTGCTAATTATCAAGCTCCAACAGTAGCCAACATTTGTATCTTTTTTTTAATCTACCTCACAACATTACGAGGTAGAAACTAAGTGCTATTAGGGAGCCTGGATTACAAGTGTTGTTCCTTTTTTATTGTGCTTTAGATTACATTACTATTGATGAGTACGGAAGTTTTGGCTACATATTACACATGACCTGGGATGTTAATTCATGCTGATCGAAAAAACCAAGACAAACAAATCCTATTTGATAGATATTAGGTCAAACATGGCAGATTAAAAAAACATGCCATATGACACCGACGTTTTTGTCTATTGTAACAAGAAATATAAGCTCGTGAAATATAAGCAGAAAAGGTGTTTTGTTTGTGTTGTAATAGTGTAGCATTATTTATGTATATGTATATAAAGAGTATTGAATTTTGACTGGATAAATTGTGCATTTTTATTACTGTCAACTTCATATATAAATAAATTTTTAACAATATGACACCAGTCTATACAAAGAATACAGAAACAAGTTTGCATTTTTTTATTTATTCATTGAAATATGAGTTTAAATAGGATAGGATTAATGCCTAAGTCAAGATTCTTTCAATCATGTTGAGTCGGTCAGCTCTGGGATCGTGGAGATAACCACCAACCTGGACATGTGATATAAAGCATAAGCAGTTGCTTTAGACCACTCGTCCACTAGAAATTTGAGTTTATGAGACATTACAAAGCATACTCTTGTAATATTAACAAATTATTGTTCCCCACACTTTGTTATAAATTATGAATTAAAAATGTTAGATAAATAGTAAGTTCTCCAATTAAAAGTGCTAATTTGCAGTAAAACTGATTCTTAAAGCTGCATTAAGTTTTCCAAGGAAAAGAATTAAAACAGTGCTGATCTAATTAATGATGTTCCTTAAATCAACAATGTTACATTTGGTTCAACGATAAATGCTCGAATACAGAAACAACAATAATTTCCCAGCGAGATGTAGCATGTGGGATCTAATATTAGAACATGCTTACATCATCAAAAACCGGATCATTTAAACACAACTTACAAAATGGTGAAATACAATAAATTAAACATAGAACTTCATTGAATTTTCATTTGTGCCTTAGTAAGGGATACATAACACCATTGCAAATACATCTGGATATTAATTACGGACAATTAATACAATTTGTCAGGTTTCACTTTCGATTTACTGGAGTTTCCGTACATCTGTGCGCATGCTCCCGGCTCATAATTTAACATGATTAACATTGACCAACCGGTTAGAGGATTCCATTTATTTACAGCTAAAAGGAATGAAATTTTAGAAAATGAACCTCACGGATCATGATTATCAGTTATCTATTTTTAAAAAAATATATTTTTAGAAAACCAAAAAAAAAAATTCAAAAATTGAAAAACTTAATGCAGCTTTAAAAGTAAAAAAAGGCACAGTTACTTAACCAAAGATTAAAAATTTTCATTACAAATGTAAGTCATGAATACATTTTTGTTTCATTGCAGAAAAGCTGCAAAATGTAGAAAAATAAGTTTAAATTAAACCAAAGATTAAACAAAAAGTAAAAGAATCTTAGCCATGGTACTAATATAGCTGCATTTTAGGAAAACAAAATATCAAGAAAATTAAATTTAAAAAAAAAAAAATGTCAGCAAAAGCTTCATGAAAAGATGGCTAAGCAAAACAATTTTTATCTTCACATAACTTTTCTGGAATGTCCATTTAGTCATTTATGAAATTTTCAATGGGACATCTAAACAAAGTTCGGTTTTCAGTATGAAACATGGAATGCCCTTAACCTTTAATCCATCAAGATTCATTGTAAGGGGTTCAACTACATTTTATCTCTCAAAAGAATTCTATATATTAAAATGTTCCTATAATGCCACCAAATGACCAACTAACCTTACAGTACAGCTTTTTATTACATCAAAAAGCCAAAATGCCATTCACATTTACAAGTCATAAACACAATGATTTACAAAAACGTTAAGAGGTTTTTCACAATTTTCTGCTTTTTGTAAAAATAATCAGAGTTTATAAGACCTGTAAAAATGGTAATAAAACACGATCAGATTCACTTGCGTTCATAATTAATTTTGACAACATAAACAAAACACTAACAACCTTAAAAGAGTAACACTTGAAACTGAGGCGATAAGATTCATGTTTTATATCATAAGTGTTGTATTTATAAGTTGGGACCAAACTTTTGTTGGTCTCCAAAGATCAAAGTTTCCTCATAAATGTCGGCACTTGACAAAGTTTTTTAAACCCAAAAACAATAGCAATTGTTTATAAAAGCGAAAAGTTAGAGAAATTGCTCAACTTTAAACACAAAACAGATGACCCCCGAGTCAGATAAAATCAACCAATAAAATGCTAGAAATTTAAAAGTTCTTTTGGGATTCATATTTCAATGCCTTTTATCACATAATTATTGACCTCCTTATAAATTCTGAATTATCTAAACAAGGCATTAATTTTTTTTTTTTTAATCTCCTTTGATTGTTGACATGGTAACTGAAAATGGAAAGTAGCAAAAATTTCACACACTCAATTTTTTTCTTAATACACTGTAATGTTTTTTTAACAATATTTATACAATTTTTAAAGAAAGATGGTTGGCAGAAATTCTTTTATCTTCCTTCATATTTCTGCAATTTATTTTTTAAAAAAGTTTTTAAGGAAAATGCCTGAATAATCTATTTTGATATATGAAATCCTTAGATCAGTTGTTGGTTGTAATGATGTTTAATGTCACAAAGCAATTTTTCAGCTTTTCATAATATGTTTTGATTCATCTAAAAATAAGTTTGTGTAGTTTGAGATGTGCCAGTGTATTTATGGATTGACTTATACAAATATAACTGAGGGGTACTTTAATGACACTGCTTCCTTAAAAAGTCAGTACACCACAAACAAGAATACCACTCCTCCGTCACACTGCTAGCTACCAAAGACAATACACTGCACACAAGAATACCACTCCTCCGACACTGCTAGCTACCAAAGACAATACACTGCACACAAGAATACCACTCCTCCAACACTGCTAGCTACCAAAGACAATACACTGCACACAAGAATACCACTCCTCCGACACTGCTAGCTACCAAAGACAATACACTGCACACAAGAATACCACTCCTCCGACACTGCTAGCTACCAAAGACAGTTCACTGCACACAAGAATACCACTCCTCCAACACATCTAGCTACCAAAGACAATTCCCTGCACACAAGAATACCATTCCTCTGACACTGCTAGCTACCAAAGACAATTCACTGCACACAAGAATACCACTCCTCCGACACTGCTAGCTACCAAAGACAGTTCACTGCACACAAAAATACCACTCCTCCGACACTGCTAGCTACCAAAGATAGTTCACTGCACACAAAAATACCACTCCTCTGACACTGCTAGCTACCAAAGACAATTCACTGCACACAAGAATACCACTCCTCCGACACTGCTAGCTACCAAAGACAATACACTGTACACAAGAATACCACTCCTCCGACACTGCTAGCTACCAAAGACAATTCCCTGCACACAAGAATACCACTCCTCCGACACTGTTAGCTACCAAAGACAATACACTGTACACAAGAATACCACTCCTCGGACACTGCTAGCTACCAAAGACAATACACTGCACACAAGAATACAACTCCTCCAACACTGCTAGCTACCAAAGACAATACACTGCACACAAGAATACCACTCCTCCGACACTGCTAGCTACCAAAGACAATACACTGTACACAAGAATACCACTCCTCCGACACTGCTAGCTACCAAAGACAGTTCACTGCACACAAGAATACCACTCCTCCAACACATCTAGCTACCAAAGACAATTCCCTGCACACAAGAATACCATTCCTCTGACACTGCTAGCTACCAAAGACAATTCACTGCACACAAGAATACCACTCCTCCGACACTGCTAGCTACCAAAGACAGTTCACTGCACACAAGAATACCACTCCTCCGACACTGCTAGCTACCAAAGACAATACACTGCACACAAAAATACCACTCCTCTGACACTGCAAGCTACCAAAGACAATTCACTGCACACAAGAATACCACTCTTCCGACACTGCTAGCTACCAAAGACAATACACTGTACACAAGAATACCACTCCTCCGACACTGCTAGCTACCAAAGACAATACACTGCACACAAGAATACCACTCCTCCGACACTGCTAGCTACCAAAGACAATACACTGCACACAAGAATACCACTCCTCCGACACTGTTAGCTACCAAAGACAATACACTGTACACAAGAATACCACTCCTCCAACACTGCTAGCTACCAAAGACAATACACTGTACACAAGAATACCACTCCTCCGTCACACTGCTAGCTACCAAAGACAATACACTGTACACAAGAATACCACTCCTCCGTCACACTGCTAGCTACCAAAGACAATACACTGCACACATGAATACCACTCCTCCGACACTGCTAGCTACCAAAGACAATACACTGTACACAAGAATACCACTCCTCCAACACTGCCAGCTAATGAAGTCAGTACTCTTCCAGTCTCGTTCTACTGCCACCAGGTTAACCACTGGATACTCCATCACTTTTGTCAAGTCCCAGACAAGGAAGCAGTATTGCCCGACTTTAAGTATCAGGTATGAACCAGCTGGGGTTTGAAACCACAGCCTCCAACTCCTAGTTTTTTTTAACCTCTGTTCTGAAAGGCTTTTACCACTTGATGTAGAAATAAATGAAGACGTTAAGACCCTTAAAAAGTATCAACATTTAAAAAACAAAATAACTGGTCTAGATCTCATGACCATATCTAAGTAAAGATTTGTTAAACTACCAGTAAATTGAGCAAGTTCTAGTAATCATTTTTGGAACTACAGATAATTATGTTTACAAAACCAAACATAAAAGTTTTAAGTGATATTCAAAATGACACATTAAATTCCTGAATATCATAGAATTACAAAATTATTAAGATTTCAAACTTGCCAACTTTCAAAGTTTTAGAAAATTTTAGTTACATACTGGTTGTGGATCTTGGGCCTGGATACCATTTGTCATAATGTCCAGCTGTCCATATAAAATGATTGGTACTCAGTGCAAAGGAGTGAAATAGTGGCTTGTTTTACACTTAAGACAATATAATAATCTTTTTTTAAGAAATGGGAGTCCCTGGAAAAAAACTACACCAAGCTTTCACAAGTTAACTGACAAACTTTTTCATTATGAACATAAACCTAGGTGGCAATAGTTTTAATCCACTGAGATGTGAAATTGTGTGCTTTCAGACCTTTCAGCCAAAAAGGCCCCATAATAAAATCATCAAAAGCCAGAGTCACCACAAAAGATCTGTATCTAAGTGTGGGAAACTACTCACTCGGCCATAGATGACCTGCAACAAACTTAGCAATAGCTAGTCACCACAAAAGTACAATAGTGAAACCCTTTAGTTATCTATAACCACTTTTCTGCACTTACATAAAATTTATATTTTGATATTATTATAAAAAACATCTGTCCTTATTGATAAGCTACAATCAAATTGAGATCAATGACACACTTTTTTTACATATACGTTAGCATATATCAGTTCACCGAATTTTTCTTTTAAAAAACTATAAATATAAGGTGTGATGCGCAATGAACCTGCACAATTGTGCATAATCTGCGCATCTAATGAGACATGTAATGATAAAATAATGATTATAATGATAAAAACCTGCACCTATCTTTACAGCCCTGAAAAGCCCAAGATTAAAGGGGTCAATTACAGACGTTCAAATATATGAGCTGTAATGATACATATAGAGTTGCACGGTTTAGATATGCTGCACCGTTACGTGAGAGGTCATTCAAGGTCATAACTTTGATAACACTGTGTCTTATTTTCGCAGTGAGTGCATACTCGTTTTATTAGATGTCAGTAGATGCAGACCTTAAAGAGGGGGATAATTATAGTCTCCCATATATAATTACAAGATTACACCATTTTCTGTCACACTACAGATCATCCATTGTCAATATTTTCACTCCTCCCAGATTTAAAAAGATGTTTTTCGAATCTATTTGAAATATTATATTACTAAATTATGTAAGTGATTGCCATTGAAGACATTCATAATGTTAAGATATACAGTGTCATAAAACATGTGCTGCCATGGGTACCCGTCTGTCTACGGAACACAAACCTTTTGTGTCTCATCAAATTTTCATTTAAAAAAAGGAATTTTAATTCTTCACCTCATTTTCTTTTTTGAATTTTAAAATCAAATTATTCGTTTTTCTACAATTAAAATTCCCATCAATTATCCAGCAGACAAATTTTCCTCCTTAGACTTTACAGATAAATGATGCACTTGAATGTCTATAGCTATAGATCAACAGCATTATCTAAAAAACTGTGGGTAACTAGATCCCTCCCCCCCCCCCCCCTTTTTTTTTTAAATTTTTATCTATCTATTTTTTTAATTTTTAATTTCTTTTTGTTTTAAATCTTGTTTAAGCAATAAAGTCAAATAGTAACTGTCTTTTCTTTCTTTGAATTGTTGAAGTAAATATGGGAATCAGCATACTGTATTTAGAGAATATCTGCCTGCTTGGATGGGTATGTGTTTTTAATGAACTGAGTTTCATAAAATTATATTACTTACAATATCAAAACATCATCACACAAACTCTCTCTCTCTCTCTCTCTCTCTCTCTCTCTCTCTCTCATATCACTTCAGTTGCCAAGTGGTACATATAGTATCTGCCTCAAGACCAAAAGGCATTGGGTTCAAACTCTGGCTGGATCATAAATAAGTCTTACAATATCAAGACATAACCACACAAACTCTCTCTTTCTTTCTTCATCTCTCTCTCTCTCTCTCTCATCACTTCAGTGGCCAAGTGGTACATATAGTATCTGCCTCAAGAGCAGAAGGCATTGGTTCAAACTCTGGCTGGATCATAAATAAGGCTATGGATTTGAGATACTGCTTTTTCTCCTGATGCTAATCATCAAGTAGGACAGATTTTTTGCTTGTTTTATTTTATTTTGGGATAATGTGACTGGGAATGCTTGTCTGCAGCATACCATCTGAGCACAGTAAAAAAGTCACCCTGAGAGTGTGCTAGTACAATGCAGACCATGATAAATACTTGCACAATTTAGGCATACCCCAACTTATTCTTAAAGATTATCAATAACCTCTCTCTCATTGGGGTGCAAATGCTTCATAGTTAAACAACAACTCATGCCATATTAAAATATTACACCCACCTCTTCATCTCTCTTCCTGATATTTCAATCACTGCCTACTACATTGTATTTGTCTCCCTTGATCATTTTAGTGACCTTTTTACAATCTTTAGTTTTAGTATTTTATAGAACATATTTTATTAGTAGACAGTCATTACAATATATAATTCGGTTTCTTTTTGCGAAGTTTTAAAACATTTGTGGCCGAGTGGTCTAAAGCGTGCATTTACAGATCACAGTGCCTCTCATCACTGGGTTCAAATCTCACTTGGGACAGATCCTAGTGTGAGAAAGTTTGTCAGTTTGCTTGACTTGGGCATAAAACACCATTACTCAATCTATCTTTGGCTGTCATATTGCACATTCTTCTCTCTATCTCCATATAGACAGGATTTCTGTCTATCCATTCTTCTATCTTTCTATCAGTTTTATCTAAGTGTATCTGACATAATGCCAAAATGTATGCTATACATGTTCTGTCAGGCGACTGATAATTAAATAAAGCGTGTTATCAAGCACCTGTAAGCTGTAATGTACAAATACATAATTATAATCTTATCTGGTAACTATGCTTAAAAAAATATTAAAAAATAAACATGAAAAGAAATAATTTAAATAGAATTGAAATTTAAAACTAATGTGATGTATTTTTCATAGTATGTTCCCAAACATGGCTGCCATTGTTCTGGCTTTGTGTGCTATCTTGTGTTTTGTATAATTTTCGAGATATAACAAAACATCAGATATGTCCTGCTACACTATCTGCCCCTATCAGTCTGTGTGCGTGCATGCATGCTATCTCACACCCCAACTTTTTGTAAAAATGTGTTAAATTGACCTTCCACAGATCATTAATATAGGTTATGCACATTTTTTAAAAGGAAGTAGGCGATTGTTTTAAACCAAGGGGGAGGTTGTGTATAGGGTTAAGTTGTCAATAATATATCATTTTACACAAATATATCACATTTATTTTATATTAACCTAGCTTCTCAACAAATATATATCTACAAGTTCAGTTCAATAGTAATGAAATGAATTATTCAACATAACACATATTTATCTTTTACTTCAACATATTTGTCTCCAATGTACAAGAATTTTGATTTGAAATGAGCATACAAAGATGAAAACAGATAAGATTCTTTTTTTTTTTTCTTTTTCTTTTCCTCATTTGTAAATGAAAATACTTAATTTCTTCTGTCAATCGTTTTAAAGGAATTGAATATGTAACCTTTGCAACATTAAGTTTTCTTACAGCAGTTAATCGGCATCAAAGGGACGGAGTATCATTTGGTTTACCTGGATAATATGACTTGGAAAGTGGTATGCATGTCTGCATCATACTGACCCTGTGACCTAGCACTTCCAACAAAAAGCCACCCACCCTAAGTGTGTGCTAGTAACAAGACAGACAGTACAAGTTATAAACACTCACATCCCAAGCACACAAGAACTGTTTCTTAGATAAATCCTTAGAGATTTAAAACATCTAAAGCACACATGAACTGTTTCTTAGATTAATCCACCATACTATTATTGCTAATAGCTGAAAATTTGCTGGTGCATTGCTCAGCAAGACTACAACCAACCAAAAATCATCTTACAGTCCTATTCTCTGAAGTAAAGGGACATAACTCACTGAAGATTAAGCTTATTCTTAGCAATTTAAACTTGATCTGGTAATTTAAATAAAAAAGTCAACAGTTTGAGAGGCCTCTTTCACAAGAACAAAATTTACTGTTCAAAGTTGTAAAAATGGTCTAGGTAATCCCGCTTTAGCTTGCCAAATTTTTTTCTTCCTGAGTATTAGTACTTCAAATTTTACCCCACTCCAGAAATGTCTAGTTATTAGTAATATTATCTAAAATGAACTGTATGACACCATTTTAGCTAATCCTTCTACCAAGTAGTCCCCACTATGTTCATAAGTGTGATTTTTGATTTATAAATTTAATAGGGTTTTATGTCCCAGTCAAGAATATTTCACTTATATTGAGATGTCACCAGCTATAGGCAAAGAGGCATAAATTTTTATCCAAGCAGTATGTTTAGGGCAATGTGCGGGGAGGGTTCTTTAAGGTACCATGCCTGTCTAGACAAGGCATCAATTTTTTTTTTTTTTTTTTTTTTTTAGATTTTTTAGGTCTCATCTGTAGGACCCCATTAGAATGATGGGCTACAACAGTCATACAGGTACCAAATATATACCAGTGAATTTCTGCTGCCTTAAAAATGGTAAATAAAACAGAAAATAGTTTTATTCAGATGAATAGATAAAAGTTAAAGAAACATTTAGGTAAAGTTTTATCGAAATAAGTATCCATACATAACATGGCATAAAGTGATACAAATCCAATATGGAATCTTTAACTGTTACAAAAAACCAAGAAAAATAAATATAAACATCCATCCAAAATTGAAAAAAAAAGTTGGCCAATACAGGGACCTGATGCGATACTTCATGTAACATCAAAGAGGAAAGTGTCTGTATGTTTACTAAACAAGTTGAGAATTAAAATATATACAACTGATATGGTTTAACCTAAGATAGACCCCATCTTGTTCTGGGATTTGATAGATAAATCTTTAATCAGAATCACATTGTTTAACTCAAAATCTGCCAGACTAATGCAATAAACATACCTGTCAATCATTCTATTGACTCTGACAAACAAAAATTTCCCAGGGGTCAAAGCAATAATGTCCCTGATGGTAAAAGTTTCACTCCGGGTCAGTTAAAAGGTTGACAGGGGTTAAATATAGCATCTATATAGAATAACAACAAGATTAGAATTTTATCAAGTTGGAGATGGACTGTTTATATAGTCAATTAAATTAAGATCACCTTTCTTAACTTTATACAAATTGCTGTTGACCCCAGATGACCTTGTGGTTATCACAGGAACAAGATGCCAAAGGATGAAGTCATTATTCCAATAGTCAAATTTATATTACAATCAGTTTTTTTTTTTTTTCAAGAAGTCCAATCCATAAGTCTTCTTTTCTTACTTTAGCATTTATTTAATTGAAGTCACCAAAAATCTTGTCCGATTCTCTGAAAAAGGGTATTTAAGGGTTTTTTCGTAAATATTTCAATATAAAAAATTCCCTGAAGGACCAACTAAAGATTTATTTATGAATAACTGATTTTTCTGTCTATCTATGAAGAAATTGAGCCTTATAGTACAAATCATTACAAATGACAAATATTCATAAGACTGTCTTTGATGCCAACCCAATCAGATCACTCCTTATTCACTGGACCAAGGATGAAAAGAAGAGCAAGCCAACTTCTCTTAATAATTTCAAATACTTCTAGAATAGAAATGATCCATCATTCTCAATAAGAATTTTTTTTCATTGTTTTTATTTTTTAATTTATTTTATTATTTATTTATTTATTTATTTATTTATACATTGTTAATCTATTTATTTAATTTTTTTTTCACAAATAGTTTCCTCAAACATCCAATAACTAATTATCTAAAATTATCTAAAAATATGAGGGGTATAAACTTGCATTGGAAGTAAAACATTATTCCAAATAAAAAGAAACCGACAAATTATTCAGTCTCACTAAAACTTTTCGCTAGTATATAAGATAATCAATAAGATCCAGATTCATAAAAAATGTGAAAGAAAATATTATTTTTTAAATCAAACACTTCAATTTTCAATTTAAAAGACCGAGAATTACAAGGTACATAAATAAATATAATACATAGCCAGTCAGGATTAATACTTTTTATATACTGTAAAATGGGTTTGCCAAATGTTGAGATAGGACCTGAAGGGTTGTGTACCGAGTCAGACAGGTTACGAATGTTGCATCTTGGGTTATTTATAAATTATATGACATTTTAAAGTAAAATTTATCTTCAACAATATCAATCTTCAACTCAAGACAAATAAAATCTCGAAATTCTTTTATGAATGTTACACAGGTAAATTTCGATAATTTAAACTTTAAAGTTTAAAAACTTAACTTTTTTGACAGATATGATTTAGACTATAACCTTATATTCAAAATCTTGTTATAGCCAAGTGCAACAGCATGGTAGGCATTAAAGATTAAAATTAAGGCTTTAAGAAATTAGATAATGATTATAAATTGGTTTACGATGACCCCAATATTTGCTAAGTCTTGACCCAGAAAAATATATCATGAAGTATGTTAAACTTTACCTGATAAAATGATGAATAAATAGATATGATTTAATACTGGTTAATGTCACGACAGGTGGGTGATGCTAACCGCTCTGTGTGTGTGTGTGTGTGTGTGTGTGTGTGTGTGTGTGTGTGTGTGAGAGAGAGAGAGAGAGAGAGAGAGAGAGAGAGAGAGAGAGAGAGAGAGAGAGAGAGAGAGAGAGAGAGTATTGTCAAAAATCACACACACACACACACCTATAAAAGTTTCACATGTGGTTCAAAGTTGATTTATTCATTAGTTTATGGCGACATATAAGTTGTTCAATTTCATAATACATAAGAAGATGCAATTCAATATTATTTCTCATTTCACACACACAAAAAAAAAAAAAAAAAAAAAAAAAAAAAAAAAAAAAAAAAAAAAAAAAAAAAAAAAAAAAGACCATTTTAGTATATGTCAAATTTAAATCAAGGTATCAATATAAACCATTTTCAACACCCCCCCCCCCACTACCCCTTTAAAAGAAGAAAAAAATCTTACGAAAAACATACTAGTACCTTTTAACTTTTGGAACAAAATTTATTGTCGCACCTGTGAAATTTATAGAGCTAGGTACTATAAATTTTATTTCTTTTTTAATTATGAAATTGTAGATTAATTAATCTGATGTGTACAATGCTGTAAAGGTTAAATGAGGGCCACCCAAAGTTTAAAATTGCTGAAAATAAGTGCACCATTAAATGAGACATATTCTACAGGAAAATATAAAAACTGCCACCTTCGTGTTCCTGGGTCATAAAACATTCTAGGGCGGAACACAAGATCTATGTGAAAAAAAGGCTTTATGACATAAAATTAAAATGCAGTGCAAAAAATTCAAACAATTTTGACCCAATTTTTTTATCAAATGAACAGGGGATTTATGTGAATGCAACAATGGCCTATCTGATTATCCGTCTGGCCCAGATATTGTGTAATAGATCATAAGATCAAGGCACTTGTGTGGTGGGTTACGCCATATATATATTTAAAGATCTTCCGATGCATAGGTAAAAAGGCAATCATAAAATGCTACCTGTAATTTTCCTGTTCATAAAATGAAAACCGATACCTTACATAATATAAAGTAAAAGTTGAGATTTTTTTCAGGTAAAAAGACAGAATTTTAATTATCTTGGTTCAATTTTATGTCAATTTTTTTCCATATATTAAACTGTCATTTTGATACTTAATTTTGAATTTGGATTTACAGCCAAAATATTTGATTTTAAATGTCTGATAAAATTGATTTAAGTGGTTTTTAAAAAAATTATTCTTTAAAACTTTTCCCACTTCAAGCTATTCACTTTTTTACCAAGGACAGTGATACAAGAATTTTGAGAATAAAGTTTATAGCAGTTCTGAATCTAGACATTTGGAAAAAATTTATTGTAATAAAAAAACTGAGCTTTAATTATTTAAAAAATATATATTCTTATTCTTGAGAAGTAGGTTTACAGCAATTTAAATCTAGAAATATGAAAAGAAGTAACTGTTATTTAAAAAACTGAATTTTAATTATTTAAATAATAATAAAAAATTACTGAGACTTTCATTAAAAAAAATTCAAATACAGTAGAACTTGGATATTTTTTTTTTTTTTTAAATTCCATGGATACCTCAATCATTAGTAAAATTTTATTTTTAACACACTTATATCATAATGCAACGATATGCACTTCTAGTTACTGCAGGAAACATTGCAGTACTGCACTGAAGGTCGCCATCATATTACCAGGGCTTTAGTGGTCTAAATTGTGTTCTTACAGAAAAAAGTTTGTAATCATGTAGTCTCAAGCATGTGCTTTAGGAATAACAGTGCCTCTTAATGCCTTGGTTTGAGCCCCACTCAGGCTGATTCTACCATGGGAAAGTTTGTAAAGGTCAGATGTTTTCTCCAAGCACTCTGGTTTTCTCAAACCATCCCATAACTGACCATCTCAATATAAGTGTAGGAGTCTTGGCTAGGATCAGGCCTTCACAAATGCCGATTTTTGGCAAGAAACGCCAATTCAAACTTCAAAAAGCCAATTGAAAAATATTCGAATCGGCTTTCCCCCCCCCCCCCCCCATAATAGTTAGACAAATTCTGATTAAAAATTCTTTAATGCTGACTTGTAAACAAAAGTTTGGGGTGATGTACCTCTTTGCCGACTGCCGATTGACCATACCGGCGTTTGTGGGGCCCTGGGTAGGATGTATAGCACTATTACTCCATTCCACGGATAATAGCACCTTTTAATTATTGATAAAGTTTTTATCCAAATCGGGCAGATCTTCTGGTGTGAAAGTTTGTTGGAAGTTTTCACCAGGTACTTAGGTTTTCTCCACCATTCTAGAACTGACCAATTTTACGTGAGAGATTTTTTTAATAACTTGATTGTAAAACACAATTATGACACTTTACACCACACCAACTGATCACCAATACAATGGATATATAGTAAAACAAAAAGGACAAGAGTAGTTTGAATTGGAAAGAATCCTTGATGATAAATCAAAAAAAAAAAAAAAAAGTCATCAAATAGAAATTAGAACCAGATTTGCCAACAAAAAAGGTAGTATTTACTGCACAGATTAAACTAAAACGGTAGATCATCTATCATCTTAGATCTTGTCTTAAGTTTAAACACATAATCCTTCATTTTATGTAAGTATCAAAGTGCCTGTCGACACATTAGTTTGAATCCAACCCTTAGCAGATCCTAGTGTCATAAAGTTTGCCGACGGTCAGTGGTTTTCTTTTGGTACTCTGGTATTTTTCTACCATCCCACCATAACATCTTCACTTTTATACAAGTAAAAAGAATCTTGACTTCGGGTGTAATGCATAACATCTCCAATCCACTCTATCACATGGGACAATAATCTTGGAAAAACTTGTATGATTAAGAGTTTTTTGGTTTTTTTCATCACCAATGAAGTAGTATTAAAAGTTTAAATTTCTTAATTTCAAAAAAAACCTTTAATCATGCAAGCAAAGAATTTATTTTGTAACTTATGAAATTTTACATTCTTTGAATAATCAGTATGTGGTTGAGAAAAAAAAAATTATATATTTGTCAATCTATATGTGTATACATAAGTTTACAGTCTAAGGGAGATTATCATGTTCCCTTCATTAAAATTATCAGATGTTTATATATCAAAACTTCGAGAGAAAAAAAAAAATTAAAAAGAACAAATCAAGAGAAAAATTTCAAATGCAAAACCATTCTATCACACTTAAAAGTTTATCTTGTTTGTTTTAACCTGTTAGGTAGGGTGCAACCTTTTGTCGTAAAACATCTTTCAAGTTAAATGAAGGAGAAAATTTAATGGAGTTTTTACTGAGGGAATGATTATGCAACATCATGAAACATTACTGAAAAAAGAAAACCATCGCAGATAAAGAAGAATTTTACAATCTTTTGAAGTATAGATTTCCTGATGATTACATGACCAGGTTTCAGGTGTCGAGAATAATTAATAAATGTCTTGTGTCATGTGATGTCTCCCTTTTTTTAGAAAAAAAATTGTTAAAATTTAAATCAGACAAACTTCAAAAATCAAAATAATGTGACCTCGATAAACTATAAAAATCAGTCAGTAGTAAAAAACAGGGAAAAAAAAAAAAAAAAAAACAAAAAAAAAAAAACGTGCGTGCATGAATTAATTAAAAATAAATTTGTGTTCCAATAAAAAAAAAATTGTGCACATTTTACATGATTACATCATTATAATAGATGTAGTTTTGATTTGGTTACAAAAGAAACCCCCCAATTTTACACCTGAAATGACATATTTAATGTGTCGAGCATTTGTTTTAAGGTGTTACACATGTATTATAAAATTTTACTCTCTGACCCCATAATCATACAGCCGATATTAATTGTTATACAATGTAACTACCATCAAAACTTGTACGAATACAAAGAAAAAACATCAAAGAGCTAATTCTTTAAATGTGATTAATCTCAAAATTAAATAATGCTGAAAAATGAAAATAAAAATTTAATTGCATTTTACGGTAAAAAAGATACACATTTCTTTTTTTTAAATTTCTTTTTCTTTTCTTTTCCTTTTTTTTTTTCAAAAAGTCAAAATCTAGTTGACAAAGTATTATAGATTCAACCTGTTTCACCTTTGTTTTGTACTTTTAAAACATGGATTTAATTTAAGCAAGGTAGTCCATCAAAGTAAAAACAATATATAAAAAACAAAAAAATACTGAATGAAAAACATAAAATAAAAAGAATTAGAAAAATAAATTTAAAACAAAGTAGTATATTTACATTAAATATACATATTTTGGCAAATAAAAAATTAATAAAAATTTAATTTAAAAAAAGCAATAAATAAAAATCAGAAAAAAAAATTAACGCAAGTGTACAGCTAAAGGGAAATAACCCACTTGCAGAGAGAAAAAATGACAATAATATATTCAAAACCTTCAAAAAACACCTGTTTAATGAAATGTAGAAAAATGCTAGCAAATGGATTAAATATAATGGTAGGGTATAATTTATTTTTAATAATTATCATATCAATTTACTAGCTTGTAAGATTTAACGTCCTAATTAGAGGTATCTGCACAGAGTGCATCCATAATTACTGTGTGTTCATTTTTTGAATCTTAACTGAAGTCTCATTTTTTTTGCCTTTCAAGTTTGATAAATTTATATCAGCTTGACAATCTCAAACATTTAAAGTCTGTCTAGGATTTTATTACCAGGTTTCAAGTTCCTGAATCACTTCACATAAATTATTTTTTATGCACCGCAGTTTACATTTTGTGCAATATCGATTTATGCTCCGACACTTGAGATTATATCTTAAATCTCCTACAAAATCTCAAATACCTCACCATTGCAGCAACAAGTTTCTTATAAAATATTTGTTTGTCTTGAAAAAAAAGGAAAAACCAAAAAAGGTTGATACAACTTGACACAAGGTCTATTAACAAATATTTTCTGAGCCCATGCTAGGTCTTGAGAGTTTGTACTAGTATAACTAGTCTATTTAAATATCTGTTTTGACATAAGTTCTGACCTCGCGATTAATCTGCAAGCACCTGTAGGAAAGATTACATAATTAAATTTGAGGTCTGTGCTCCGTTCACGGGAAGAACATGGGTATAAAATTCCTATGATTGGAATACGATTACACTAATCAGTTTCAAAAATTTCGATTTAAATTCTTTCATGTAACTTAATCAACTTTTTTTTTTCTAGAGTTAAAATTTATAGTTTATTACTTAACATGTTGTATCTAAGAAATTTTCAAATACCAACTCAGAAATATTCACCTGATAACTTTCACCATGGTAAAAAACAGTAGGTGTTTTTTGGTGATTTATTTTCATGTAATCAATACGAATACATCGTAAATGGCAATTTTACCACAGATAAGGATTTAAATAATATCCTGTATTTTTGTTCAAATATATTAAAATTGGATTTGATTGGATTGGATTAAATGTGTTTTACATTCAAGTCAAGAATCTTTAATCTAATTGAGCACTGGTTAATTCAGAACACATTTTTGTAACCGTTGACAAAATCAGTATCTTCTGAAGACACTCCCTTACATCAAGTTACTGGGAATGCTTTAAAAAACAAAGGCCAATTTAAATATTGGATATATATATTAACCAGAAACTGGAGTGAAGGTCCCTTACAAGACCTCGGTGCTGATGATTTTTGTACAAGCACTAAACATATGAAGTGGAGTGGAGTGGATTGGAGTAATGCTTTTTATCACTCTAGTCAAGATTCTTTCAGTTATTTAAAGGCAGTTAGTTTCGAGATGGTGGAGAAAACCAGATTTTTGTAGTATGCAAACTGGCAAATATGACTTTAAGAAAAGATCAGCATAATCATGCATATTTTATGCCCTAATAAAGGTTTCCTTTAATACTATCAAGGCAGTCAGTTCTAAAATGATGAGAAAACCTGAGTGCCCAAGTAAAAAATTCATCTTTACTAGGTGAAATGAAAAATTTTCTAAATTTTTCTAAATAGGATTTGAACCTAAGGTATGGGAAACACTGTGAAGTGTTAGCCAGCCATATACCTGTTATGTCACTGTAAATGAATCAACTTTAAACTCTTTTAAAAAAAAGGCCTGTTACTTACTTGAAATCCAATGTCATTAGAAGGAGATACTTTATATATTTAAATAGGAAAATACAGTTTGGAATTAATGTTAGAAAAAAATATTCTTTCAAAAAAATTGCTTTTATATTTATAACTGCATTAAACAGAAAAATTGTTAAATTGTCACAAAAAAAAAAATAAAATAAAATAAAAAATAAACAAATAAATATAAAAATCAAAACTACTAATTATAAGAACTTTATAAAAATGATTATCTCTATATGTGATGAAATAGGGAGTATTTAAAATTTAAAAAAAAAAAAAAAGAAAGAAATCTTTATGTATCCATATGTGACTAGATTTCCCATAAAATGACATCAGAAGGCCAACATCCAACTTTCGAGTATATATACGAGATTAAAGAGAAATGAGTGAGTCTACCAAATAAACGTCCATGGTAATCAAAGTATTTAAATTTTTTGTCAGACATGCAAAAATAACAGTAAAACCTTGTTATAATGCCTCGATAACTCATTAACTCATATCAGTCTCACTTAGCAAAACCATATTTTTGAGTTCTTGAATGGTGGAGGAAACCGGAGTGCCCAGAGAAAACCACCGACCTTCTGAAGCGAACTAACAAACTTTATCACACTAGGATCTGTTCCCGAGTGGGATTCGAACCCAGGCTGTGAGAGGCTCTGTGATCCGTAAGCGCGCACATTAGACCACTTGGCCATAGAGACAGACATTGTACCTATATATATATATATATACATATATATATATATATACATGTGTGTATTTAAAATATTGTAGTTGATATATAAATTTATACATGTATATGATACTAAACAACATGTTTTTTGTTTGATTCGAAATTTAAAAAAAAAAAACTAAAACAACAACTAAATCTGTATATACAATATCTTATTACACTTGAACAATTCAAATCTGGCAATGTCTATACAAGCTCGGGGAGTCATAAATTACAGCTTGTTTCACCAGACAAACATGTGACCTTATATGACTCTTTCTGCAAGAACAATCCCAGACAATGTTCAAATACACACCGAAATTCTACATGGGTCATAAAATTCGTAAAATATGTTCCCCTCTTTTATTTTAGGTTAAATATCTAATCATCATATGTAGTAACTATTTGTAAGATTTTAACTGGTAAAGGTTAAATTATAAGGTGGCAAGGTGGTAAATCCTTCATTATGATAAGGTGACAAGGTGGTATACTTTTAATTATCTAACATTAATGACCATCTTAAACTGTCACAATAAAATGTACATAAACAAACTACATAAAAATTACATTTATTGCCCAGTTTTAACTGTTGTTTTTTTTTTTTTTTGGTTTTTTTTTTTCATTGTTAATCTGTTGCCAAAAATTAACTTGCTCAATTTAAAAACCTTTTTAGATAAGTGTAGTAAAAGGTTTTTCAGAAAAAAAAACTTTGAAAACTCTCATAGGTTCCCAATGGCAACTATATATAAACTTATTTGACTGTAAGCATATTTTTTTACAAATGGCCCCTAGAATTGATTTCATTTATTTAGCTGACTAACAGAAAATGTTGTCTTTTCAATGTGCATATTTTCTCTCCTTCTTTGTAAAATTATCTTGGTAGCTAGGTCAGGATAAGTGGTCTGCCTTACAGTCAATAAGTTTACTTATTCAAGATTAAAGTTGTTCATTTCCTGAGGCAAATTTTGTGTTATTTTTCAGGATAAAGTTGCAAGGTGTTGGCCATCCAAGGAAGTCTTGGAAAGGGCTAATAGAGAGATTGTAGAGAGTGGAAGCTGTCAAATTCCAACCCCTATGATTGTGAGAAATTGAGAGATAGGGTGAAATCTGCCATGCATGCAGTTAGCAAGTCATCTGGAAGGGTGCTACTGGTGTAAACAATGATTCTGAACCTGCATGTTAATCAAAAGAAACCAATGATGATGACAATTATGATGATGATGATGATGATGATGACAATGAATGACGACCACAATGATGATGATGATGAGATGATGGTGTAAAATATATGAGCAAGTTTCACTTTCCTATCACTTATAGTTTACCATATAATTTGCAACAAATGAAGGCAATAAATGATACATGGTGTAATATTCTAGTAAGCTTATAAGGATAAGTTATCAAGTGTTCTGTTTTATGCTTCCAGGAGTTAATGCAAGCTTTGCCTGTGCAATTTTGTCAAAATTTAAACTTTTAATTCATTGATGACCGAAATGACGAATCTATGTCTTAATCTGTACTTACTTTGTCCTGGCTTGTCCAGGCAAACTTTTTTTAAATGCTAGGGAAATGACCGCTATCAGAAAATTTTGTGAAATGTTTGTAATTATATGCCTTTATTTTTCTCAAAATGCATTAGTTCTCTAATCTTGTTCAGTCTGTTTCATACGCTTCTAGTTGTAAGCCTCCTCTGTAGCAGCCACAGGTGGCCTACTCTTTTTTGAACTCTACAAAGGTGTCTTTAGTGGGCACTGAGACACAGGTCCTCAGTTTTGAGTCTCATCCAAGACTATTTAGTAACAAGTTTTTTACGGCTCTAGTATGGGCAGAAGATGAAAATCATCTCAGAAAATTTCCAAGTCCTGAGTGAGGTTTGAATCCACAACCCTTGACTTTGAAAGCCAGTGACAGTTTACTCAGTAATAAAAATAACTGCTAAGGTAGAAATTTATGTGAATTCTTCAAAATTATAAACCTTGATTTTTATACACCAATAGTCTTTATTGTTAATCAGAGTAAATTGTAATTTTCAACAAAACAGAGATTATTACAATGACAAAGTTAATACTATGGTCTAAAGGTTAAGGAAAAGTGAAAAAAAAAAACCTTATGATACACATATGAAGATTAATGACAAACGCAACAAAAAATGACAAATAAAACTGTGTCTTACCGGTTAATGCCATAGAGTGATTAGATCCTCCGGCTACCTGGACCACATTTTTCTTTCGCGTCATCTGTCGTTCCGGAGAAAGTATATCATTAGTTTTGTCACCACAAGCTTTGCCATAGCCCCACAAATAAATCTCGCCTTCATCTAAAAGACAGGTACACCGTAATATATTGTCAAACTTGTCTAATGCTTTATATGAAAGATAGATGAAATCATGTAAAGTTAGTAAAAAATTACTTTATCATAGTCAATTCACTACAATATAAATGCCACCCAAATTCTTGTTAAAAAGTTAATCATTTATAAGAATATTTAGTATAATTTTTTTTTCAGCAAATCATAACAGTAACACCTGTATATAATGACCTCCCTTAGGATCTCAGTAAAAAAACCACAGGTAATCTTTATTGCAAGGGTACTTTGGGTTGAATTTATACACATAGATCTTAGAACACTGTTTTATAAAGACAGGTGGTCTTTATATAGAGGTGGTTGCTATAGCAAGTTTTACTGTATAACTCATTAGTTATTTAACTGCTTCTTTACTGTAATAACTTAAAGTATTGTTACAAAAAAGTCCCTTACTCTTTTTTTCAATTTTGTTTTGTTTCATTATTGTTTTGTTTTGTTTTATTTCTTTCCTTTTTTTCATTTATTCACTTTTTATTTTTATTTTATAGAATTCCTCTGCAACCTGTAAATTTAGAGTCCAAAAGACAGAGTTTTGTGCAAATTTACTGTTACATGTCCCAAAGATTTATCATGTAAAAATCTCAAGTCTAGCTACAATTTACAGAGCCCCCTCCACATTTTGGTCTCTACTGGTAATTTTCACAAGTCAGGCATTACTTGACCTATGAATGAATCATACCTAATATCTAAATTTTAACTATAACAAGTTAACCTAGTGCAGTCCGTAAGGTACCCCACTAGTATGGGGAAAGTCACAGGCTTGAGTCCCGATAGGCCCCGGCATCCCTTTCCTACTACATTTATGACAGCTAACACCTGACCCTGGAAGGTGGCCAACCAGTGGGTTAGTCCCAGGGTGGAACCATGTGGTTTTGATTAAAGGTGGTTGAAAAAAGGGAAGGGAAGAATATTTAATGTAGTGAACCAGGCTTGATAGGTGGCTGAGTAGCTAAGTCCGTAGACAGTGTCCAACTAGTTGGGAAGGTCCCAAGTTCATGTCCCTGTTTGGCTACTGCATTTTTCCTCTTTCCTGTAACACAAATGCCAGATTATTGCCTGTTTTATCAAATTCAGTTTAGCAGTTACAGAAGAAAAGATTGAAATGTAAACAATTTAAAGAAAACATACACAAGTCCAAGTCAGATGGTGAACCATCACAAAAGCTTAAGCTCAATCATCTGATCCAGAAACATTTAGACCAAGTTTTATTAAATCCAATCAAAATCACAGGAATTGTCATCTGGAAACTACTGACCAATCAAAATGCGGTTATTTAATACTAATTAATATTACATGGATTTTTTCTATTTTATATCTAAGTTATATAAATACCCTTGTAAAACAGTTTTACATGACAGTCACACAAATCTTTGAAAACCTGTAACAGGTTTCTTAAGTGTCTTTTTCAAATGCTTAACTACTCAATTTAAAATTTCGTAACATGATATTCATACCTGAAGTATCATGACCAAATTTACAAACATGGAAAGTCACTTACTAAAATTATCTGTAATTCTTATCACAGTTCCTAGAACAGATGTGTTTAAATGCGGATGTCAGAGTTGACAAGTCTTTTGACTACAACCACAAGAACAGCCAAGCTATAGTTCAACAGAAATTATTTTAGTGGTCAGACTCGTTAACTGTGCTATCTCTGCTGGGTTTCCCTAATTTTCTCTCCACCACATCCACCCCTACCCTCTACACACACACACACACACACACACACAACACACACACACACACACACACACACACACACACACACACACACACACACACACACAATCCTGAGTGGTTCAGTTCTTACAAATAAAAATTCTATAAATACTTTGAATTAAATGTAAAAACCTGAAACTGATTTTTAATTTCCTAAAGTTTTGACCTCATTTGTAACAACTAATATTTGCAGGAAGTTTGAAAAAAAAAGTTGTTCTTTTTTTTTCTTTTTTTTCTTTTTTTTCTTTTTAAATGTTATTTTCACATTTTTACAATTTTAATGCAGTTTTGAGTTTTTACACACATTATATAAAATTAAAATAAATTGACTTATTTGTGATCTTGATCTCACCTGGGAGGACAGAATGTATAGTCAAACTGAAGGTCATACATTTTACTTATTTATATTAATTTCAATGACATAATGTCAAAACCGATAACTCAATCTCGAAATATTTTAAATTTATTTTTAAGTTTAATTCTCAAATCAACATTTAAATGCAAATGAATTAAAACTAAAAGTCAGTTTCACATTGGATATCAAAGTCTTTATTTACACTTTCATTAACCCCTCTGTGATCCCTCGAATAAGTTATAAATATCTGTCGACATGTTTGTGCAGATATAGATTTAAAATGGTGCATAAAGTGCACTTCTGCTGCACACATGTCAAGGTTAATTTGCTCTTGGTGCATAAAAATGAGGTGCATCAACTCTATGCATGACTCTATGCATGATCGTTAATATAAATAAATTTCGGTTTGTTTACCAAAAGTAAGGCAATTTATTTTGTTTTATTGTCTTGTAACTTTCCATAATTGAAAAAATTAACCCTTATGATTCCGAGAGCAAATGTTGTAAGAAATTAATAAAATTGCAGAATAAAAAAAAATATAATAAATATCATAACCTCTATTGGTGCAAATTAAGGCAATACTGAGATTTTTTAATGTTGTAATGGGAGCTACAAATTCCTGATATTTTTTCACACATTTCCTGTCCTAATATGCCCTTGGGTTCATTTTAGACAGAAAAGATTCCTGCTTTTATTAATTTAAAATTCCCATCTTACTCAGAAGGAATAATACTTTACACTCACACCATGATTGTCAGAGTGCAAATTTCACACTGTCCTGAGTGACAAAAATGCTTAAGTTCCAGAATCAGAAGTCTTGGTGGCAGTGTGGACTGGTGTTCAATATGACAGTTCACACCACCTCTGACCACCTACATTAGAATCCGACTCCTGCAAATCCTAGTGTGAAAAAGTTTATAAGTTCATTTGGACAAAACTCCAGTTAACTCCACTATCCCAAACTGAGCAGTTGTTGGGAGGCCTTGGTGGCTGAGTGGTCTAAAATGTGCGCTTACGGATCACAGTGCCTCTCACCGCCTAGGTTGGAATCCCACTCGGGACAGATCCTAGTGTGAGAAAGTTTGTCAGTCCGCTTGCCGAAGGTCTGTGGTTTTCTCCGGGCACTCTGGTTTCCTCCACCAACCCAGAACTTACCACCTCAAAATAAGTGAAAGAATCTTGACTGGGGCGTAAAACACCATTACTCCACTACACTCCCAAACTGAGCACATCAAAATATATAAAATATTCTTGACTGGAGTGTCAAATACCACATTCTATTTCCACTTTCTGAAATGAATCCCTGCCTTGAATTGTAAAGTTAATCTTTCACTACAAAGCTGGGATACATTCTTCAAATCTTGTCTCAACTTCAATGTACATTCCTAACAAAATCCTGCTTTTAAAATTAACAATTTTTTTTCTGGAAATATGTAAAGTACACATTTCAAGCTTTTCCCATTTTGATTCACTAACTCACATTAGGGATGCTTTGAAGTCAACAGACAGAAAAATAAAACAGATTTAATTCATGTGTAATTAACAAAGTCTGATAACAAATACTATTATTAAAAGAGAAAAAATAAAAATAAACTTATTAGTGGTTCTATGATCTCTAAAGTGAAGACAAATTATCACTCATATTACACTTCATTTCTGAGTACGCCACTACAATATTGTAACCCCGAGATAAACTGCAAAGTCAGGCTACTAAATCCCGAGGCTTTCATCTCTATAAGTTTTCTAAATTCAATGTGTTAAAAATTTCCCTGAGGTGTTTGATGATTGTGCAAAAGTTTAATTATATAAACAGGTGAGAGAAGTATATACTAGAAATATTGCAGATTTTTGTGCAGAATTTTGTATGTTTCAAGTTAAAGTTATCTATCTACAATTATAACATCTTTAATCTTTTAATATGCTAAAATTAAAAGGCTCATATTCTAATAAAATTAAGTATAAATACAATTAAATAACACATTCGTGGAATTTTTATCTCATATTTTTAAAATAAAAAGTAATTATGACGTGAAGTATATCCCTTTAAATTTATACTTATGACATCATAAAAATGAAAATTCCTTTATTTTTATCAATTCCAGACTGCATTAGTTGCAGCTAATTAAAATGTGAGAAGTTATCTTCTCTTTGAATTCCTCATAAAATATGTGATTATTCTCCAAAAAATTAACAGATTAATTACTTGCTTAATTTTCAATAATTTTCTCCCCAACACATAGGCAATAAAATAATATTGGTAAAATTTCTCAATAATCTGCACACAGATGTAAAGTACTTAAATAACAAAATATGCAACTTATTCAGCAAATATTTTAGAATCATAAGTTTTTATGGTATAAGGGAGATAATTCATGTCTTTTCTTATGATCTTTCTAGAATCCATTAATAAGCCATGTTAAATCATTTTTCATAGAAATTTCAACTTTTTTGAAAGGTTAACCTAAGTCCCCTGAACTATTTTTAGCACTGTTTTGATAATGGTCAATTTGAAGTTGCTTAGGTAAAACAGAAATACAGTGTTTTTCATGGTCCAAGCAGTACTGCAGGGAAGTGATTTATTGACTTGGCTACAACAGGGACCAGAGTATTCCAAAAATAACTCCTTGATAGAATGAGCCACAACACGTAACAAAATGGAGGAAAATTTAAAGCAACTGAAACCCAGGACCATTCCTAATACTAGCATGATGTCCTACTGAAAAAGGTATCCAAAAATCTATCAAGCATGGTCAGACACAATGACATGCGGCAGCAAAGCCACACAAATATAGAATTTGACATCATATCATATACTTTATTTACCTGTAATTGCCATACTGTGATTAGCACCACATGCAACATAGGTAATATTGTCCATTTCCAAAAATTTTGGAACAACAGCTTCCATACGGTTACCCATACCAATCTGTCCATGGACATTACACCTAAAAAAAAAAGGATAGCAATAATTATATATGCATCAAAACCTGCATAAAAAGACCCCTACAGAATCCGAATCCTAAGAAAGATGGACTTAATAGACAGATTGTCTTTGTTTTATACAGAGGAGTTTTTTTTTCTTTCTTTGAATCATGAAGACTTTAAAACAATTCTCTGAAAGGAAAGTAGTCTTTGTATAAAAAAAGACGGCTGCTATAGCGGATTTTACTTCGTATACATATATGTAATACCTAAAATCAAATATTCACAATTTATTTTTTTTATTTTTTATTTAATTTTTTTTTTTTAATTAATTTCTTTATTATTCAAACTTTGGAAATGTTTTTCACTTATATGTAGGTGGGCAGTTCAAAAACAGTGATGGAAAATAAACCCCAAAAAATAAATCAAAAAAATTTGTTAACTAGAAATCTGACTTCAGTCAAAAAGGGCCCAGCTAGCAGTCTAAGTCTTTTTTCTTCTCTCTCTCTCTCTCTCTCTCTCTCTCTCTCTCTCTCTCTCTTTCGTTGAAACTATACTTACCCCACACAGGCAATAGCACCATTTTGAAATCTGAACACAGAATGTTTTTCACCACATGCTATTTGAGCAACAGGTCTACAGACTAGAAATTTGAGTAAATATGGCTTTGTCTGAAATTATGTAGAAATTATATTTATGAGCATTTTAATTTAAAAAAAAAAAATAAATCTCCTTCTTGTATGACTATAAACATCCAATATTTTTTAGACTAAAATCCCGGTTACTAATTTAGAGTTTATTCGCAGTATTACAGCCAGGCAAAATCAAATTCACTTTCCAAAAGGGTAGTGTATAGAAACAAAGGGTTAAGTAGACTGTTATGCATTTCACCTTAGTTTATTTCTGGGGCCTTCCTGACCATGGGGTTTTCAGTGTACTTACATCTCTTCTGCACTGAGCCATGATCGCCTTTAAACTCTTATTGCTGTGGGCTGAACCCCAGGTTGACCCCAAGTGAGATAGATTTTTTTCTTTGTAGCAGGCCTTTTAACTAGATAGGTAGGGACCAGCATAATGAGGTATGTTTTCTCAATGTTTATTTGTGACACTGACGGCAAGTGAACTAGCACACGAGTGCAATGCAGATCAAAAACACAACCAACCAAATTACTCTTTTGTTTTTTACCATTTCAAAACTGACAACTTCAATACAAGTTAAATAATCTAGACTAGGGCATAAAATGTCATTTCTCAAGATAATAACACGCCTTCCACAGTACTTTCATAAGACAGATTTTCAGTTATCATAATGTTAATGTTATCAATATGTTAACAAAATGCAGTAATTTGGATCTTAGGTAAACTTTTCAGATCTGCTGTCTGTGGATTTCATTAGGGGTTACTATTGCAGCCTAAATCGCTATTGTAATAATATTGTTATAGTATTGCAATAATATAAAGGACAACCACAGAAGTATTGCAATACTGGGTTACTATATTGCAATCATCCTGTGATAGTATTGCAATAATGTTAAGGACAACCAAAGAAGTATTGCAATACTGGGTCACTATTGCAATAATACTGTGATAGTATTGCAATAATATTAAGGACAACCATAGAAGTATTGCAATACTTGGTTACTATTGCAATCATGCTGTGATAGTATTATACTATTGCAATAATACTGTGATAGAATTGCAATATTGTTAAGGACAACCACAATAGTATTGCAATACTTGGTTACTATTGCAATCATTCCGTGATAGTATTACAGTAATGTTAAGGACAACCATAGAAGTATTGCACTACTGGGTTACTATTGCAATAATACTGTGATAGCATTGCAATAATGTTAAGGACAACCACAGAAGTACTGCAATACCAAGTTAGTATTGCAATAATGCTGTGATAGTATTGCAATTATGTTAAGGACAACCACAGAAGTATTGCAAAACTGGGTAACTATTGCTATACTATTGAAATATTTTAAGTTTTAAAATTGAACAAATGAATTTTTTCTACAATTTTTGTCCTAATTTTTGGCCATCGTTACTTAAGAGTTTTTTTATACAGTAGAACTTCAATAACTCCAACAATGATATCTCAAATACAATGGATAACTCAGTCTTTTTTTATCCTGACCCATTTTCTATATAAACTTTTTAAAAACAACTTTGATAACTCAAACTTCTTAAAGTAGAACACCCGTGTTAACTCAAAGTACCATAACAGGGACTACTGACCATTAGGTTAACAGGTAACCCAATTAGGATGACCAATAATACCTGTATCAATAATTAGATTTCCATCATTTGTTAAAGTCAGTGAAAAATTACTAATTTTTTTGATACTTTAATGAGCAATAGACTATAACCACTCCCAATTGTGGAATTATTGAAATGATTCTTAAAACATAATTTTAACATCATCTCACTCTCTCTCTCTTGCACTTGTCTCCAAAATCCAAAATGTCATAAATTTTAATTATTTTACTGAGTAAATTTTCTTTTTTATATGTATTTTGATAATCTGACAAATGTTCGTAAATGTTCAAAATCTGAAAAAATTTGTAATATATTTGACTTCAACTTTTGCCAATGAGTATTTCGTTGTTATAGTGACGATTAATATTTTTAGTATATTGCTATATCAGTTAAAGCACATCTGTTAAAACACAGATTTTGTTCTTGTTGTTAAAATCATATTTCTTAATTCTTAAACCATTTTGTAATTGTAGAGTTTTTGTCAACTGCATTATGTGCACTTGTAGAATAATATTGAAACTACATTCTTACATTTTATAGTGAGAGAGTTAGAAAAGACATCTGGATCACAATATGCATCAAACTGATGAATACACTGAATTAGTTATCATTGTCAAAACACTCTCAAAATATGAACTTTCTTGCATTTGACTGTCACAAAAACATCACAAAAATAAAAGGAAAAAAGGTGAAAAAGTGATATAAATGAACAATGGTATTTCCAAACGTTATTTGTGAAATTATCTGCATTCATTATCGTTACTATTAACAATTCATATTAAAACACAAAAGGAAGGATAATTTTTGTTGTTGTTTTTTTTTTTAATTTTTGTGCTCCACAATACATTCAATGTGTATTTTTTTCACCTCTTTACTGTGGCGTGGATTGTAATAATCCTCATCAAAATCATTGTTTTTCTTTACCATAATTTTCTTGGATGTCGTCTTGGAGGTAGCCAATGGCGGTAAAGAAAATTTCCTGACAAAAAGTGCAATAAAAACCTTCATGGTTACCAGAAAGTAATAATTCTCCAAAAACAAGGTCCTATAGAGTACTTGCAATAAAGTGACTGAACTGGATTGGATTTGGATTGGATCAATGTTGTTATACACCAAAGTCAAGATGCTTTTATTTATATAAAGTTGGTCAAACTCAGGAATGGCAAAAGAAATCAAAACATTGGCAGAAACCATCTAACTGATGCAAAGGAACTTACAAACTTTCTTATACTAGGCTCTGTCCATGAAGGATTTCAACCTAAGCCGTGAGAGGTATTTGAAGTTGTAATGCCATGCTAATAAACAAGGTAGCAAAGTTATTAAAAGACATAATATATACAAGTTGTTATAGATGCAAAAATGTAAACATTCTGCCCTGAAACTATTTATCTTGTTAACTGTGATCAGCATTGTGATTGCAGTTGCAGCTGTGCCAAATTTCCAAAAAAATGCTTCCAATTTCTTGTAACTAATTTTTTGAAATAAAAATGTTTATTTCTACTAAAAGAGTTATTTGACAAAATGCTTTAAACAAATAAACCACAGGCTTTATGATTCTGTGTCCTTAGCATGGAGCTGCATGCTATGTCTTTAAAAAACTGAACTTCGCAGTTTGAAATCCAGCTCAGATAAAAATAAAAAGACACATGCTGGCCTCATTTAACCTTGTGTGGACTAGAATTGTATCCAGAGATAGAACCTTGAGGTCTTTGGTAAATTACAAGCAAATGAATCTGAAAAAATAAAATGCAAGCAAGATACTGCTTATATATGCTAGTCTTTTATCCATTCTCACCATCTTGCTTTTTTCATGTGACCATGACGCTTTCACAATTCTAATCAGAAGCAAAGAACAGCTTTCATTATTCTGATCAGAAGCAAAGAAATGCTTTCACAATTCTGATCAGAAGCAAAGAAAAGCTTTCACAATTCGGATCAGAAGAAAAGAAATGCTTTCACAATTCTGATCAGAAGCAAAGAAAAGCTTTCACAATTTGGATCAAAAGCAAAAAAACTGCTAGAGTAAAAATTATTTTGACTAATTTAGACAAAGTACAGCAATGATTTGTGGTTAACATAGAAAAGATCATGAAAGCATCACTTTAGCATTGACATATTATTTTAATAACATAAATGGTAGTGTAATCAGAATAAATCTTGTTTATTCTTATTCAATAATTAAACATTTAAGCAATGAACTTTGATTGTAATCGATTTATTGGGGTGTAACTCTAATGGATCATGTTCAAACTGAATGAACCCCTCAATGGTTCATGGAAAATTTGTGTGTGACCCAACAGAGTTACTATTTACAATCCCATCCATGATTTTCTTAAAGACCTCTGATTTGAAATAGAATTGTCAAAAATATTGTGTAAAAATAGTACAACCAGGTCAAAGAATTCTTCCATCCAAAATGTACTTTTTTGTGACCCCAACAACTTTGAACTTTTTGTGACATCAAGGAAAGAGGAAGAGTCTCATGTGAAGCAATGGATTTATTGAAACATATACCTATTCCTAGACCAATAGTTTATTGAAGGGAATTTATTTTGATTGTAAATATTCTAACATCAAGTTCCAACCTACCTGATTCTCCTTATAATTCTTCTCTCTAAAATCATATCCTAATTGAGCATAAAAATTGTTTCCAAAACTGAACACATTTCCATTTTGTAGCCAAACCATGGAATGACGGGCTCCACATGCAACACCACATGTGGGTGGATTCTTAGATTTTGTATCAAACAGGTCCACTTTAAAAGCTTGTGAAATGGATGTTTCTCCTTCTTTCCCAAGTCTGAAATTGCCAAAAAAAAAAAAAAAATAATTTAAACAAAATACAATTTTCTACTGAGTCAACATCAAACACTTTTAAATGAAACAAACAAATTTTTGTAATTACAGTAAAATCTGTCTACACAGGCCACTTGAGGGACTGGCCAAATGTGACCTTTGTTGAAAGGTAACGTTTGTAGACAGGGTCAATATTCTGAGGACCAGTTATGTCCCTTGATTTGCATTCGACTTATAACTTTTCCAGTTTTCAAGTTATAAAATGAATACATAATTCACCAATATATAGTTATTAAGACAACAATTGTTGTTGTTGTTTTTTTTTTTTTTTTTAAATATTTTAGTGACTTTTAAAATGCAAGAAAAATATTGGTATTGTGTCATTTATTAATTACATAATTTTCTCTACATTCATTAATCTTATTATACAAATTACAAATTTGGAATTTCACCACCACTATCAGGTCTGTAATTAAAGCAAAAAATCCAAAATTCAAAAAAATTCAAAATCAATTTTGGCTAGATTGATCTCATGTTTGGTATAAGAACACATTTAAAAATAGTTGGAATTGTGTCTTGATCCCTGCTTGGTAAGATTGTTTTTCATTTACAATAAGGCAGTGATCAGTTCAAGGGGCCTCCGTGGCCGAGTGGTCTAAATTATGTGCTTATGAATCACAGTGCTCACCACCTGAGTTCAAATCCCACTCGAAACAGATCCAACAGTGTGAGAAAGCTTGTCAGTTTGCTTGCCGAAGGTCGGTGGTTTTATCAGAGCACTTCGGTTTCCTCCACCATCCCAGGACTGACCACCTCGAAATAAGTGAAAGAATCTTGACTCGGGGGTGAAACACCATTACTCTACTCAACTCTCCAGTTCAGGAATGGCAGAGGGAAAGGAGAAAAATCATTTTTGTTTGGTAAGTAAACTGACTGCTAGGATAGGCACAGAGTAAAACTTCAAAATTAGGCTATGGGAGGTATTGTTATGTTAAGTATTATATAACTTGACACACTTAGCAGCATAAAGCCAAACAGTCACGAAAATTAGAGAAAAATCACAACTGTGTCCTACAAAATCCTAGAAATCACCATCTCAATATAAAAGTGAAAAATCTTAATTGGAACATTAAACATCATTACTCTACTCAAATATATAATGAGACCAAATCACCCCAAAATCTTAAGAATCGAGATTGTTGTCCCATTCTCTTCAATCTTTACTTCATATGCAATGAACATGCAAACTTCAAATTTTTGTTCATGAAATCCCCACATAAAACATGTTCAAAAATTAATTACTTAAATCAAATGAGAATAAAAATTCCAATTTTTTCAAATAACTTCAATAATTAGTTTAGAAAATCACATTTAAATCAATTAAAATTGATCGATAAAATCACAAGGCCGAATACAATTGGGGAAAAACATATTAAGAATAACAGAATGGCACAAAATATTACGAGGAGCATTGATAATAACATGATAACAATATAAGGGATAAAAACGTTTTAGCTCTAAGCTATAATCATGATGAATTTTTTTCAATTTTACTAGGAATATATCAGAAATAACATCAATGTATACCGGAGGGATGAAAATGATACATGGTTGAGTGTTTAACAAGCTGCTGATTTCAAGTGCCCTTCGTCTCTATGGTTTAACCATATTGCCCTAAGCTAAAGCGTTAATGCCTGACAATCTACTTTATCGTAATTGTTGATATTATTTATTTCACCTTTGAGGTCACAAAGGTTTTTAAACAATGGCTTGATATAGGGAAATAATTAGCCTGATGCAGTGATGGAGCCATTCGGATCTTATCAAATCTAACCTCAAAACAGTGAGTTGGACGTTAACGTGTCCCGAAGGATTGTACGATGTCAAGAACTTATTTACAGTGATGAAACCCTTCAATGATGAAATGTACATGTTGTAATTATCATTATATGATGCTGTTTTCATGATTAATTTGAAAAAAAAGGTTAGGATGCTAAAAAAAGACAATTTATTGACATTTCTATTGTTATGTGGTTTTACTGAAAATTAAAACAATAAAAGACAGTTTTCAGCTTAACCCAATACATTATGAATATAACATTACACAGTTACTTAAACAACCTGGTAAATCAATAATAATAATAATAAAAATAATAATATTAAGAAGTAGAAGAAGAAGAAGAAGTAGAAAATTATTTAACAATAAATAAATAAATTAATTAATTAATTAATTAATTAATTAATTAATTAATTAATTAATTAATTAATAAATAAATAAATAAGTTAAACCAGGATTCATCACCAAAAGAAGGACAATAATAACTAAAATATACATATGTATAGCTAACATAAGAACCAGGAAAACAATCAATATCGGGTAAAGAGAGATAAAGCCATTAGAGAAAAGACAAACACATATTGTGGTTAACTGTTATAACGCTTCCAATTTTGGATATTCATGGTAAGAAAACTGTCCATAAATTACTACAGTTGCCTCGGTAAAAAATCAGATAGTATTATATTTTTTAATTTGTCATAGTAACACAAAGAAAAGGATTAAAAATAATTTATAGTGAACAAATAAAAAAATTATGTTTTGTCCTTGATTAGAACAGATTTGATTATTCAAAGGGTGTAAAGAAATATCAGATTTATGTGTTGCTAGAATGCATTAATTAATGTCATTTTTTTCAATATTTTCCAGGGAAGCATGCCCATGGACCCCTAGATTTGAAGCTCCTTCGGTGCTTCTATTTTTTGTCTCTGTTATAATTGGTTGCTATCTATGCTCCTGAAATGATATAAATTCAGTGTATATAACAAAATTATACCTTAAACCTCTTGTGACAGAAAATTTAGATCAATGCAGTGTTTCAGAAAAGTGAGACTATGTAATACCTTATTGAGTTTTATTTGAATCAATACTACCAACATCACACTGAGAGAAATTATTTCAAAATTGATGACATGGTAGCCATTTTATTTTTGTAGAAAACTCCGCAAAATATAATTTGTAAGTTTATCAAGAAATAACACAAGAATCTAATAAACAACACGAAGTTCTACAAAATGCCATATTGCAAATTGAATTTGATTCTTTGAAGATTATGTTAAAGCTTCTATGTTTTCAAGGGTAATTGTCAGAGTCAATTTCAACAATCTAAGGAAAATAATGGTCAATTTTTTTTGAAGGATGAAAATCAGGATCGCTTACATCCCATGAGGATGAGTTCAAGATGTGTTTTGGCGAAAAGTGTCAAACTTTTCAACCAAGGTGACTGATTATTGTGAGGAAACCAGCTGTCACTAGAAACTTCTACATAGAAGCCATCTACAAATACAATACCTTAAGGGGCCCTGGGGATATGACACGAGGGACCTATACACACCAAAGCACTCAAACTAAGTCAATTAATTTGATCTAAACAGACAAGCAGAAAACACAACACGTTAGTTTGGTGAAAATGGAATTGGAAAAATGATGATACTGGTAGGGAAGAAGACAATTTTTATCTGGCATATGTCAGGCGTTCATTGAATTACCATTTTCACCTTATAGCTAAATTGTCTGATCTGATTTCCTCTCAATTAATCTGTGATTGCACGTTTGACAATAATGGGGCACAGGGCCAAGACATGTCAGTCAGGGGGATTATTTAGTCGTAACATCAATGTAAAAGACCAAGTTTTGCGGCTTTACTCCACATGAAATTACATTTATTGGAGGAAGTTGCGCTGATATTTGACATATAACAACACAAGGATATTTTATCAATTGTTGCCATGTGTGAAGAAAATCTAATAAAAACGATGTGTTAAAATTCTGATAACAATCAGTGTTAGTTCAGAGTATGTATTCCGCCTATAGTTAAACTTTTTTTTATTATATTTCATTACAAACCAATAACACAAGTCTGTCTAAATTGTCTGAAAATTACTGAATGAAAATTAAATAAAATTAATGCATGTTACATAAAAAGTAAAATTCGATGTCAAAATATCAATGGAGGTGACCTGTTTATTTTTAACAATTGAATTTTTTAGATTGAAATTGAAAATGAAATAAAATTGATTCATGTAAATGCAAGCAAAAAAATCAAAGAGTTTGAATGAACCATGTTTTTTCTTTGTTCTTTATTTCAATTTTTATTTTAATGAAAGTTAAAATTAAATCAAATCTGTGCAAATTGTATATAATAAAACTATAATTTAAGTTGAAACATCGATGAAGGTGACTTTTTCTTTTTTTTTTTTTTTTCTTTTTCTTTTCTTTCTTTCTTCTTCTTTTTTTTACATTTTATTTTGTTAAAAATTTAAATTTTATTTTAATGAAATTGAAAATCAAATCAAATCAATAAAAATCAGAAAAGAATAGATTTAAACTTTCTATGAAGGTGGTCTTTTTTTTATTTTACCATCATAAGTTTCTATAAGAAAGAGAGAGTTATATAAAATCAATTCACGATATCGAAAAGTAAAAATAAAATTAAAACTTAAATGAAATCCCAATACCTGTAGTTTATTCAAACTTCATTTTTTTCCTTTTAAAATATTTAATTTAATGATGGTTTATCAAAAAAATAGGTACTTGAAAATGATAAATTCATAGGTCTAGTACTCATGTCTCTCTTTAGGTTAAAATCAAATCCTTTAGTCATCTGAAAGTCTAAATTTATCTTTTAAAGTGTTTTTTTTTTAATTATTACAACACAAAGTAATATTATATAATACCAGTCATAAGAAAATAAAATTTTTAAAACAGGAAATTCCTTCAAGATTTCAATGTCAAAGGTTGTTAATAAATAATGACCTTTTTACAATAGTGTATCTGTAACGGATTAAAATTTGTGAAATTTTGGATTTTCTCTCAAACTTGTTAACAACACTTATGAAATTCTTCCTCTCACAATAACAAACATGAATTCCTACTTTGACAGATCTTAATGTGAGGAAGTTTGTTAACCTTCTTGCAGATGGGTGCCTCGGTGGCGGAGTGGTTTAAAGCATGCACTTAAGGATCACAGTGCCTCTCACTGCCTGGGTCGAATCCCACTCGGGACAGATCCTAGTGTGAGAAAGTTTGTCAGTTCGCTTGCCGAAGGTCGGTGGTTTTCTCGGGCACTCTTGTTTCCTCTATCATCCCAGAACTGACCGCCTCAAAATAAGTGAAAGATTCTTGACTGGGGCGTAAAACACCATTACTCCACTCCACTCTCTTCTTGTAGATGGTCATGGTATTTTCATGGTATGTGAGTTTTCCTCGACATTTTAAAGCCCCCCTCAATAAAAGTAAACTTGAACTGTCTCTGAAGGAGACTAATACCTCCTGCTCACAATTGTAGGTGGAGATATTTGATCATTGGGGATGGGTTCTTATGACACTTGTCATTTATGCACAGATTCTTAATAATATCTGTGCAAATTTCAGAAAAATTCTATCATACATATTTAATATACCTCCAGACAAATTGTATGGGTGAAAAATTCCAAGTCTGGAAATGGCAATAAATCCACAAAATTCATCCAATCAAACTGATAATTAAAGGTGCATCGGTTTTTATGATGCCTTACATATGGGCATAGTTTCAAGAAATTTGAATCATACATAATTAAATAAACCATTGGATAAATTGTATGTATGGCCAAATTGTACATGTGAAGTGAAACCTCAGTTGGCTCATAATAAAAATAAAATTTGAGATACTGCCTGGTGTGTAGTATTAAAAGTCAGAGTATCTACTAGTGCCAAACAATGCAATGATAGGGGCAGCGCTCCAGTGTCAACCAGCGATTTTAGAAAATCAGTAAAACAAGATTTTTAATGCCAATATTTGCGTCATTGGTAACAACTCCCCCCCCCCCTTCTCTCTCTCTCCTTCCCGACTGTTGCGCGAGTTTGTGTTTGTAATGTCAGTTTCTTTAATTGTTTAATATTCGATAGTTTACCGTTATAGGAAGCCTTTAATAATAATAATTTGACTGCAGACAATTACAAGTAGAAAGTGGCATGTTGGTGCACCTCAAACGTTGGGAGTTAATGAAAAAAGTCATGTTGTTTTCTTGTAAACAAAATGGCGACCTCGATGTGTATTACTTAGAGAATCATGATTATTGATCAACAAACGCTTTAAAAAATAATAATTAATGAAATAAACAACACAAAAGGTAACTTTTACTTGTATTTTATTCAAAATTTTACTTTATCATTGATATATGCGTGGATATCGCTGTTGATAATGTCTTAAAATCTCGAGAGGGAACCGGGAACCAAAATCGGCTCTAAAATGTCTCTAATTTTTCGGACACTCTAAATATTCGGACACCCCCAATTTTCAAGATATTTAATTTTCAAATTTCCTCTAAATTCCCGGACACTTGAAATTATTAAAATCTGTCCATACATAGAAGGATTACGGTACTCAATCATTAAACAATTCAAGCCATGTAACACGTGTCCTGGCTAACGATGCGTGTATATTGATCACATAATTACAGATAATTAACGGATTAAGATATTTATTGATCTATCTGAGTAAAAGCCCAGAGTTCTGTTACGTGATTAATATTCATCTCAATTAATAAGGGTGCAGTAATAATTTATTTTTCGCCGGTTGGATGTTTTCACAACCGGCGTTTTTGCTTGCAAACCGGCGTTTTTTGCCGAAAAAGTGCCGTTTCTAGAGGCCTGGATAGGGCGAGTGCTGCCTGGTGTGCAGCATTAAGAAGTCAGAGTATCTACTAGTGCTAGTACAATGCAATGATAGGGGGAGTGCTGCCTGCTGTGTAGCATTAGGAAGTCAGAGTATCTACTAGTGCCAAAACAATGCAATGATAGGGGGAGTGCTGCCTGGTGTGCAGCATTAGGAAGTCAGAGTATCTATTAGTGCCAGTACAATGCAATGATAGGGGGAGTGCTGCCTGGTGTGCAGCATTAGAAAGTCAGAGTATCTACTAGTGCCAGTACAATGCAATGATAGGGGGAGTGCTGCCTGGTGTGTAGCATAAGGAAGTCAGAGTATCTACTAGAGCTAGAACAATGCAATGATAAGGGGAGTGCTGCCTGGTGTGCAGCATAAGAAGTCAGAGTATCTATTAGTGCCAGGACAATGCAATGATAGCGGGAGTGCTGCCTGGTTTGTAGCATTAGGAAGTCAGAGATTCTACTAGTGCTAGTACAATGCAATTATAGAGGGAGTACTGCCTGGTGTGCAGCATTAGGAAGTCAGAGTATCTACTAGTGCCAGTAAAATGCAATGATAGGGGGAGTGCTGCCTGGTGTGTTACATTAGGAAGTCAGAGTATTTACTAGTGCCAGTAAAATGCAATGATAGGGGGAGTGCTGCCTGGTGTGCAGCATTAGGAAGTCAGAGTATCTACTAGTGCTAGTACAATGCAATGATAGGGGGAGTGCTGCCTGGTTTGCAGCATTAGGAAGTCAGAGTATCTACTAGTGCCAGTACAATGCAATTATAGGGGGAGTGCTGCCTGGTGTGTAGCATTAGGAAGTCAGAGTATCTACTAGTGCCAGTACAATGCAATGATAGGGGCAATACTGCCTGTGTGCAGCATTAGGAAGTCAGAGTATCTACTAGTGACAGTAAAATGCAATGATAGGGGGAGTGCTGCCTGGTGTGTAGCATTAGGAAGTCAGAGTATCTACTAGTGCTAGTACAATGCAATGATAGGGGAAGTACTGCCTGGTGTGCAGCATAAGGAATCAGAGTATCTACTAGTGCCAGTACAATGCAATGATAGGGGTAGTACTGCCTGGTGTGCAGCATTAGGAATCAGAGTATCTACTAGTGCCAGTACAATGCAATGATAGGGGAAGAACTGCCTGGTGTGCAGCATTAGGAATCAAAGTATCTACTAGTGCTAGTACAATGCAATGATAGGGGGAGTACTGCCTGGTGTGCAGCATAAGGAATCAGAGTATCTACTAGTGCAAGTACAATGCAATGATAGGGGAAGTACTGCCTGGTGTGCAGCATAAGGAATCAGAGTATCTACTAGTGCCAGTACAATGCAATGATAGGGGGAGTGCTGCCTGCTGTGTAGCATTAGGAAGTCAGAGTATCTACTAGTGCCAAAACAATGCAATGATAGGGGGAGTGCTGCCTGGTGTGCAGCATTAGGAAGTCAGAGTATCTATTAGTGCCAGTACAATGCAATGATAGGGGGAGTGCTGCCTGGTGTGCAGCATTAGAAAGTCAGAGTATCTACTAGTGCCAGTACAATGCAATGATAGGGGGAGTGCTGCCTGGTGTGTAGCATAAGGAAGTCAGAGTATCTACTAGAGCTAGAACAATGCAATGATAAGGGGAGTGCTGCCTGGTGTGCAGCATAAGAAGTCAGAGTATCTATTAGTGCCAGGACAATGCAATGATAGCGGGAGTGCTGCCTGGTTTGTAGCATTAGGAAGTCAGAGATTCTACTAGTGCTAGTACAATGCAATTATAGAGGGAGTACTGCCTGGTGTGCAGCATTAGGAAGTCAGAGTATCTACTAGTGCCAGTAAAATGCAATGATAGGGGGAGTGCTGCCTGGTGTGTTACATTAGGAAGTCAGAGTATTTACTAGTGCCAGTAAAATGCAATGATAGGGGGAGTGCTGCCTGGTGTGCAGCATTAGGAAGTCAGAGTATCTACTAGTGCTAGTTCAATGCAATGATAGGGGGAGTGCTGCCTGGTTTGCAGCATTAGGAAGTCAGAGTATCTACTAGTGCCAGTACAATGCAATTATAGGGGGAGTGCTGCCTGGTGTGTAGCATTAGGAAGTCAGAGTATCTACTAGTGCCAGTACAATGCAATGATAGGGGCAATACTGCCTGTGTGCAGCATTAGGAAGTCAGAGTATCTACTAGTGACAGTAAAATGCAATGATAGGGGGAGTGCTGCCTGGTGTGTAGCATTAGGAAGTCAGAGTATCTACTAGTGCTAGTACAATGCAATGATAGGGGAAGTACTGCCTGGTGTGCAGCATAAGGAATCAGAGTATCTACTAGTGCCAGTACAATGCAATGATAGGGGTAGTACTGCCTGGTGTGCAGCATTAGGAATCAGAGTATCTACTAGTGCCAGTACAATGCAATGATAGGGGAAGAACTGCCTGGTGTGCAGCATTAGGAATCAAAGTATCTACTAGTGCTAGTACAATGCAATGATAGGGGGAGTACTGCCTGGTGTGCAGCATAAGGAATCAGAGTATCTACTAGTGCAAGTACAATGCAATGATAGGGGAAGTACTGCCTGGTGTGCAGCATAAGGAATCAGAGTATCTACTAGTGCCAGTACAATACAATGATAGGGGGAGTGCTGCCTGGTGTGCAGCATTAGGAAGTCAGAGTATCTACTAGTGCCAGTACAATGCAATGATAGGGGGAGTACTGCCTGGTGTGCAGCATTAGGAAGTCAGAGTATCTACTAGTGCTAGTACAATACAATGATAGGGGGAGTGCTGCCTGGTGTGCAGCATTAGGAAGTCAGAGTATCTACTAGTGCTAGTACAATGCAATGATAGGGGGAGTACTGCCTGGTGTGCAGCATAAGGAATCAGAGTATCTACTAGTGCCAGTACAATGCAATGATAGGGGGAGTGCTGCCTGGTGTGCAGCATTAGGAAGTCAGAGTATCTACTAGTGCTAGTACAATGCAATGATAGGGGGAGTACTGCCTGGTGTGCAGCATTAAGAAGTCAGAGTATCTACTAGTGCCAGTACAATGCAATGATAGGGGGAGTGCTGCCTGTGTGCAGCATTAGGAAGTCAGAGTATCTACTAGTGCCAGTACAATGCAATGATAGGGGGAGTGCTGCCTGGTGTGCAGCATAAGAAGTCAGAGTATCTACTAGTGCCAGTACAATGCAATATGATAGGGGGAGTGCTGCCTGGTGTGCAGCATTAAGAAGTCAAAGTATCTACTAGTGCCAGTACAATGCAATGATAGGGGGAGTACTGCCTGGTGTGCAGCATTAGGAAGTCAGAGTATCTACTAGTGCTAGTACAATGCAATTATAGGGGGAGTGCTGCCTGGTGTGTAGCATTAGGAAGTCAGAGTATCTACTAGTGCTAGTACAATGCAATGATAGGGGGAGTACTGCCTGGTGTGCAGCATTAGGAAGTCAGAGTATCTACTAGTGCTAGTACAATGCAATGATAGGGGGAGTGCTGCCTGGTGTGTAGCATTAGGAAGTCAGAGTATCTACTAGTGCTAGTACAATGCAATGATAGGGGAAGTACTGCCTGGTGTGTAGCATTAGGAAGTCAGAGTATCTACTAGTGCCAGTACAATGCAATGATAGGGGAAGTACTGCCTGGTGTGCAGCATTAGGAATCAGAGTATCTACTAGTGCTAGTACAATGCAATGATAGGGTGAGTACTGCCTGGTGTGCAGCATAAGAAGTCAGAGTATCTACTAGTGCCAGTACAATGCAATGATAGGGGGTTTGGTATGCTTTTCTGAGGCATACTGACTCTATGAGCTGACATGTTAAAAGTTTGCCTGAGTAGAGTACTGGTACAAGGCAGATAGATGATAAGACAAGCTTGCACATCTTTCATGCATATGAGAACCTTTTTATGAATTGATCCTTGAAGATTAAAAAAGTTATTTTTATTGCAAATAGCTGTAAGGCGTAAATGTAAGGTTAAACAATTATAACCAATAAATCAATCTCCCCTATAAATGCTTAGTAAATTAGCATTTAAACACATATCCTGTTCCTGCTGCCAGCAAGTTTTAACCCTTCCAGGTATAAAATGATAAGCATTAATGTCCAGAGCAGACTGGTTGAATTGGATGTCCAGACTTTGACAGAAAAAATAACTTACTGCTTGTTATAAAAATGAGTAGATAATGGCAAGTGTCAAATGTACATCTGATGTTAAACACTGTCATTTATTTAACAAAACCTGTTACATTCCTGTTTACAATAAAAGTAATGTCTATTGTGTAGTGTTTTAATGAAGCAGATGTAGCAAGTAATGTTATTTTAGAAATGGTGGAGTCGATATTTTACAAATGGAGTGTAGTAATAGTGTTTTTTTCACTTATATTGAGGCAAACACTTACAGGATGGTGGCAGATACTAAATTGCCCAGAAAAACCACCAACCTTTGGCCAGTGAACTGATAAGCTACTTCACAACAGAATATGCTCAAGTGAGATTCGAACCCAGGAGGTGAGAGGCACTGGGATCTGTAAGTGTGCACTTTATACCACTTGGCCATGGAGGCCTCTAATCAGTTATGGAATGGTGGCAGAAACTGAGAATTGGCCAGAGAAAACGACTAACCTTTGGCCAGTGAATTGATAATCTTTTTTATGACAGAATATGCCTGAGTGAGATTTGAGTCTTGACAATGAGTGGCACAGTGTGATTTGTTAGATTACCTAGCCACTAAAGCCCCTTTTATGAAAATGCAATCTAACTTGAAGTCAGACTCTGAGAAGTTGTATTTCATGCACCTTGGTTCGAATCCCAATCCGGACAGATCCTAGTGTGAGAAAGATTGTCAGTTCTCTTGCCGAAGGTCGGTGGTCTTCTCTGGGCACTCCGGTTTCCTCCACCATCCCAGAACTGACCGCCTCGAAATAAGTGAAAGAATCTTGACTGGGGCGTAATACACCATTACTCCACTCCACTCTGAGAAGTTGTACAAAATGGAAATTGGCATTCCAGATTTTTTTTTATTAAACTACAAATTTTGTTGCCATTACTATCTTGCCTCACAGAGAAAAAATCTGCATTTTAAGGATATTTTAGCATAATGTAGGTAACCAATAGCAAATTGTATATCACAAATATGCTCTAGTTAGTATATAAAATCATTTAATTGATGAGCAGCATTTATGGGTGTGATTCTATATTCCAAATGTACCTGTGACATTAATAGAGGTAATTATCAACCAAAAGAGATGTATATTGGTGTTTTCACACAAATATTTCATACACATTGGTTACTTTTTCTGTATATGTGGTACCAAAAATTCTTTTAGATATTAAAAAGGCTGACCATACATATATTTTCTTGAGATATTTTTGTATTTAATGTTATTCTATAAAAATGTAACAAAATAAAAACCTAAATTTGTATGATCTAAAAAAAAAAATTTGTCCATATTCAAAAATGAACAGTTGTACAGCTAATTCATAGATCAAATCTTGCACTGTCCTATACTGCTGGAAATATTGGATTTAATTCTTTTTCAAACCCTTCATGTTTTCAACTTGGAAGTTGAGTGGAGTTGAGTAATGGTGTTTAACATCCAAGTCAAGGATATTTCACTTAATATCGAGACGTCGCCAGCTATAGGCGAAAGTGCAGAAATTTTGCCTGTGCATTGTGCTGATGGCATTATACAGCAGGGTTCTTTATCCTGCCATGCCTGCCATGACATGGGACCTGGTTTTATTTTAAGTTCCCATCTGAAAGAACCGTGACTCTCATTTCGTAATGCTGAGTGCTTGGCGAAAGAACAGTCACTACCCACTTTCAAGTCTTGGGTCAGACACGGCCGGGGTTCGGTTCGAATCCATGACCTTTCACTTATGGAGCGAGCACTCTACCAACTGAGCTACCGCAGTGGCTTCAATTTGCAATTGATAATGACATACTATGATTCAGATTCTGAGCAGAAAAACAAAAAAACAAGAAAAAGAAAAAAAAAAGAAAAAGAAAATAGAACGTGATTTATTTAAGTTCAAGGCTGTATTGTTTTTAGAAAATCCTTTGCCTTGCATCTAAAAACATCATGCAGCTTTTCGGCATCCGACTTTTTTTTTTAAATATAAAAGCACATTTTAATAAAACGTTTTAAACACGTTTGTTTATTTTAAAATTACATACGATACAGATACATGTATCTTATAATTAATAAGTTAATGTATTAAGTAAACATCGACGGTAGGTAAACAGGTGTTATACATAGCCCGCGGTAATGATGAGTTCTCGTCACGTGCAGTCATTCGTGACAATTCAAACATTATTTGTTCCAAAGGTAATGTCGGTATTCGGAAGTTTATTTACTGTTAAAGAAGCCGATTTGGGCTGACAAATTATGTCGGTGTTCGGAATACGGAGGTGTCGGTTTTCGGAAGTTTTTATTATAAGATTTATATAAGAATAAATCCGTCCCGAGCGGACATTGTCAGTTTAAACAAATTGCAGCATCAATTCAGCAGGACCTGAATACAGACATATTGTGACCACATGCAAAGTCACTTCATTGCACACTACTTCTGACCTTGTGTCGAGCTAATTGACTTGCAGGACACCAACTGTTGTCTTAGTGTTCTTGTATCTTAATGCTCATTTTGATGCATGCTTCCTACATACTTTGCATAACTTGCAGTTAGTTATGAATGATGGGTTGGAATGAATCAAACCAAGAATAAGCGTCACAGGGCAACAGAATTCAACATAACCCAGAGGGTGGAGTGGAGTAATAGTGTTTTACATCCCAGTCAAGATTCTTCCACTTATTTCCAGGTGGTCAGTTCTTGAATGGTGGAGGAAACCAGAGTGCCCAGAGAAAACCACCAACCTTTGGCAAGCAAACTGACAAACTTTCTCACACTAGATGTTGAATGAGATTGGAACCCAAGCAGTGACAGGCACTGTGATTGGTAAGCACCCACTTTAGACCACTCAGCCAATGAGGCCTTTAACATTCAAATGGATAAATTTATGTTTTGTTGAAGTCAAATTTGATAAGCTGTACTTGGACAAAATTTTGACAAAATAACTGCAAAATAAAACCTAAAAATTTTGGAAACAAATTACAAGCTTGTACAACATTTGTTAAGCAAGATGTATAAACACACACAATGTCACCGCTATAATGCAGAATGTCGTGTATTTTGTTCATCTATCACAACAAAAAACAATAGCATTATATATAAATGATCATGCAAAGAGCTACAGTAGAGAGAAGGATGCACTTTATTCATTGCCTTTAGAGACAGCAAAATACATCGGAATTCTTTTATTTCTGTCAAATTATCAGTTTGTAGTAGAGACGGCAGTATTCTTTCACCTCTTCTGATCAGGCAATTACATTTTGTATTGCAAACACCATAAAAAAAAGAATAAAATATTAAAAATATCAAACAGGAAAATCAGAATTTAAATTGTTTGCATTATACGAAGTTATCTGAGGAAAAATCTATTCATAACATTTTTTTTTTTTGGTCGTCTGTATTCATTCCATTCTAAAAAGATAAATGTACACAATTTGTGGCACCATTTGTAGTATAAAGTCATTTGTTATCATCAACAAATTTTATTGCTACTGTCTCTTGTTCGACACTGACAAGTCAAAGTTAATCAAGGGGGAACGACTCCTTCTCAAAAGGTGAATTGAAAGATACAATAAAGTGCACCATTGGCAGCAAAAAGGGCAAAGTAATAACGAACCTTGTAATAACACAATCATATCCGTGACATCGCGATATTAGGTTGTTAACCTTAAGGTCAAGCTATCATTTAAAGTCGTACAGAACAGAGAAAATTTCAATGAAATAAACACCGTCAGAAAATTGGAAAATTACGTTTTTTGTAGAGAATCAATAAAAATGAATTACGCTTGAACAATGAGACTGAATCAAAATCAAATATGACATATTTTTGTCAGAATCGGAACAAGACTTAAATTCTTCTCTGATCCATATATAAGGCAGGATTTTTTAACAGAATCTCACAATGGATTAGATTCAATATAACTTGCCTTTGTTATAAATACCGAGTTTAAAATTCCTTTTTTGTCATCAAGAATCGTTTGTTGTACTGAAATTATCTGATGTAAATATCCATAAATCAAACAAATTCAATCATAATTTTCTAAAGTTTTGTAATCAGTGTGTTACTTTGTAAAAAGAAAAACCCAAATATAAATTTAATTTTTTTTTTTTTTTTTAATAATCTCTTTTTATAGAAGGCTTTTATTAAAGTTTTAAACATTTTAAATCTTTGTACAGCGATATTGTAAATTTTTTCTGGATATTTTGAGAAGAGTGGAGTAATTGTTTTTTACATACAGTCAAGATTCCTTTATCGATGTTAAGGCAGTGAATTCTAGGATGGTGGAGGAAACCAGAGTGCCTGGATAAAAATCATCAACATACTGCAAGCAAACTGACAAATTTTCACACACTAGAATCAGGATGTTAACCTTTGCCAATTATTAAAGGGTGGGGGATGTCATTTGATTTACCTTTTGCTCACTGGTGATTTTCAGGCATTATTAAAGCCCCGATTTAAACCTAGGCAGTGAGACCACTGTGATCCATAAGTGTGCATTTAAGACCACTTGGCTGCCCAGGCCATCAGATATTTGATGGCTTTGGTAAAATGATTCTGTTATTAAGACAAAATAATCAATCATGTTGTATGCTCATTTGATGTCCTTGATTTGTAATTATGCAGATGTTTTGTTTCTGAGAAAACAACAAATCCAATCACAATACCTAACAAGACTGACCAAATCAATCTAAAGCAAGAACTAGATTTGTAATTTCACTTGAAAGCTCATTTGTAAACTAAGGCTTCAGTGGTAGACTGCCTAAACAACAAGTTTAGAGAAGCTCTGATAGCTTGCTAAAGGTTGATATCTCTTTAAGTCTGCTGAAAGTTGGTATTTTGCTAAGTACTCTAGTTTACTCTGAACTGGCCTGTTTGATAAAAGTGACTTACTCATCACAGATATGTAAAAACACCATTACTTTGTCAACATTTCACAAACAACTAATAAAAAGAAAAGGAATAACCGGTATGACATTGACAATACAAGCAACCAGGCCATTGTCATTTCTGATTTCTCTAAATTTTCTCATACTGTTGTTTTGGAACAATAAAATGAATACTTTTTTATTACATAAGCAAATCTACAAATCAGTGTGACACATTCTAACCAAGATATATCTTCACTAAGTGTGAAACATTTTCACCAGGATAATATCTGCACCAAGTGTGAAACATTCTCACCAGGATATATCTTCACCAAGTGTGAAGACTTCTCACCATGACATATCTGCACTAAGTGTGAAACATTCTCCCCAGGATATATCTGCACCAAGTGTGAAACATTCTCACCAGGATATATCTGCACCAAGTGTGAAACATTCTCACAACAGGATATATCTGTACCAAGTGTGAAACATTTTCAACAGGAAATATCTGCACCAAGTGTAAAACATTTTCAACAGGATATATCTGCACCAAGTGTGAAACATTCTCACCAGGATATATCTGTACCAAGTGTAAAACATTTCCCCAGGATATATCTGCACCAAGTGTGAAACATTTTCAACAGGATATATCTGCACCAAGTGTAAAACATTTTCAACAGGATATATCTGCACCAAGTGTGAAACATTCTCACTAGGATATATCTGCACCAAGTGTGAAACATTCTCACCAGGATATATCTGCATCAAGTGTGAAACATTCTCACCAGGATATATCTGCACCAAGTGTGAAACACTCTCACTAGGATATATCTGCACCAAGTGTGAAACATTCTCACCAGGATATATCTGCACCAAAGTGTGAAACATTCTCACAACAGGATATATCTGTACCAAGTGTAAAACATTCTCCCCAGGATATATCTGCACCAAGTGTGAAACATTTTCAACAGGAAATATCTGCACCAAGTGTAAAACATTTTCAACAGGATATATCTGCACCAAGTGTGAAACATTCTCACTAGGATATATCTGCACCAAGTGTGAAACATTCTCACCAGGATATATCTGCACCAAGTGTGAAAATTCTTACCAGGATATATCTGCACCAGTGTGAAACATTCTCACTAGGATATATCTGCACCAAGTGTGAAACATTCTCACCAGGATATATCTGCATCAAGTGTGAAACATTCTCACTAGGATATATCTGCACCAAGTGTGAAAAATTCTCACCAGGATATATCTGCACCAATTGTGAAAATCCTTACCAGGATATATCTGCACCAAGTGTGAAACATTCGTGAAAATCCTTACCAGGATATATCTGCACCAAGTGTGAAACATTCTCAACAGGATATATCTGCACCAAGTGTGAAACATTTTCACCAAGATATATTTGCACCAAGTGTATTGAAACTTAGCCAACCTTGATTTATGCTCCAGTAGAAATTCTTTCATTTATATCAAGGCAGACAGTTCTAGAATGGTTTGGGTAACTATCGTACCCTGAGTAAACATTGGTAAACAAACTGACAAAATTTCACATTAGAATATGCCCTTAAGTAAGTTTTGAATCTAGATACAAAGAAGTGCAAGCATTCTAAAGGAATCAGTCAACGATTGATATCGTGGCCCCTAAAACAGTAAAACATGTAACCTTATACAATTATTAAAGTACCAAATTGAATAAGATGAATTCAAAACTTAATCCACAAAAGCCTGCATATTTCTTTAAGTTTTGCACTTAAACTAATTAGTAAATTAAGGAGCAAATTGTTTTTAACAAATTCACACCCTTATCACGAAAACTAAGAATATCACTAACCTCAATGCAATAACCAGTTATTATTTTGATAAATATTTGCATGAAAATCATTTATTTTGATCCTTAGCAACACGACATTATTCTTTTATTACACTGTCATAACCTTAACGACCTTCCCTCTTCCCCCTAATGACATGAATGCCAAAGCACAAAATATCTTCCCATGATTCAACTCATCAATCAGCTCGCCATTTCACGCAACAATACTAATAAGATGTCATTTTTTTCATCTTTCCCGTTATCCAATTTTTGCGATGTCATAAACTTAATCCTTTGTATTTTAACTTGTGTTTGTCAAGGGATTACTGCGGAGCTACAAGAGAGCGAGACCTTATCCCGCTGTTTGAGCAATTATAATTCCCGGGGATTAGCATTCTACTTGTCTTTTATAATAACTAATAATTTGTCTTCCTGCTCTCTATGATATTTTGATAAAGAATCCATGGTTACCATGATTTTTTTTTTCAATAAAACCTATTCGTATTAATTTTTCAATAATATATCAATAATTATATTTATGATATAATACATTGATATTTTAATTACTTAAAAAATTCTATCAATTACAATTAGATCAAAACTTTGAATATAACCTAAAGTGGATTAAAAAAAGGGTATTTATTATTTAAAAGATATTTACTGAAATTGTCACTTCATGTATGATGTGTTCTTTTATCTAATTGTGCAGTAAAACCACTTTATAATTGACCCTCATCAACTCTGACAACCAATATATGGCCATAGAATTTTGAAAATCAAAATCTATATTTTAAAGTCATATTTGATTTATTCACAAACCCCTTTAAACATGTAACACAACAGTCTGAGTATTAACAAGGGGTGGTATTTCCTAACTTCCTTGTGCTAGGATTTGCTAGGTTTGAAACCTAGGAAGTGAGAAGACTCCAATTAATCAGCTGACATTTGGCAATACAAGGCCCTAGAAATTGAGAGGTGCTCTAAACATTTAGCTGACACTTGTCACAAAAGGCCCTTGGAATTGAGAGCTGCTCTGACCATTCAACTGACACTTGTCACAAAAGGCCCTTGGAATTGAGAGCTGCTCTGACCATTCAACTGACACTTGTCACACAAGGCCTTAAGAACTAAGAGGTGCTGCTGTGATCAATCAGCTGACATTTGGCCTTACAAGCTGCTCTGATCATTCAGATGACATTTGCCACACAAGGCCCTAGGAAGTTAGAGGTGCCTCGTTTTATTCAACTGACACTTGTCACACAAGGCCCTAGGAAGTGAGAGGTGCTCTGATCATTTAGCTGACAATTAGCCACACAAGTCCCTAAGAATTGAGAGGTGCCTCGTTTTATTCAGCTGACACTTGCCAAACAAGGATTTAAAACTGAGAGGTGCTCTGATTAATCAGCTGACATTTGCCAAACATGGCCCTAGGAAGTGAGAAGTGTTCTGATAATTTAGCTTACCACTTATCAAACAAGGCCCTAGGAAGTGAGGGGTACTCTGATCATTCAGCTGATCATTCAGCTGACATTTGGCCACAAAAGGCTCTAGGAAGTGAGAGGTGCTCTGATCATTTAGCTGACAATGCCACACAAGGTTCTAGGAAGTGAGAGGTTCTCTGATCATTCAGCTGACATTTAGGCCCTAAATGATAGATGGGTCGACCTTATTATTATTTCACTTTCCACTTATCCAGAGGAGAAAATCCTGTAAACAAAAGACTAACAGGGAACAAAGAGGGATAAACTATATTGTGGGATCTTTGGGGGTAAAGAGGGATGTAGAATTAGATTAAAGATGTGATGTTTAAGATTGAAAGTTAGAAAGGCTGGGGAGAAATAAAGGACAAATCAATAAACAGAAATATCAGGGTAGACAGAGATTTTATTTGATTTATAGTGTTTTACATCCCAGTCAAGAATATTTCACTGTTATTGAAATGTCACCAGCTATAGGTAAAATGGCAGAAATTTTTACCTTTGCAGTGTGTTTAGAAAAATGTGCAGGGAGGGTTCTTTAAAGTGCCATGTCTGTCATGACATGGGGCATTGGTTTTTAAGGCCTCAATCAAAGGATCCTTTGACATTCTTTTCTAAATGCTGAGTACATGGCAAAAGAACAGTCGCTACCTATTTTCAAGTCTTTGTCAGAACCAGCCAGGGTTCGAAACCCTGACTCCCACATATAAAGTAGCACTCTACCAATTGAGCTACCAAAGTGGTAGAGGCAGAGAGAGATTTACATAAATTGAAAATTGGAAGAAAGGAAAAATAATGCAGAATTTTATGATTCAGTAAACAGCTGAATTTCTTGAACATAATTTTTTGTGTCCAGGAAAAAAAAATAGGATTTATTTTTTAGAATTTTTCAATTTGAAAAAAAAAAGATAAATATATGTAAAATACTTACTGACCACTATTACCATTACCCCAAGAATAAACTTCATCAGAATCTGTGAACAGAAGAAAATTAAAACTTAAAAAATCTTAAAAAAGCTTAAAAAAGGACAAATAAAAATTTAAATACGGTGTACTTCATCAGAATCTGAAAAAAAATATACCAAAATTTATTCAATATTTCATCAGGATCTGTGAAAAGAAAAGACATTGAAATTTAAATAATAACTGATGAATTTCCTTAATATCTTTTTCCTATTAATGCATTTATATTGATTGATCACTTCATAAATTTCCACAAAACACCATTTCTATAATCTACTTTTTCACTCCTCTAGACACTGGACACCTAAAGATTTTGTTTGAGACAAGTTTTTTATAAGTTTATGTGAAAAAACCTGAAGGGTTTAGCAGGTTACAAGCCCCCCCCCCCACCCACCCATCCCCACCCTGATGTAAAGTGACTGATGGTACATACACCATTGACAGAGTACAGGGGACTATTATTACTATTAATTCTGCAATATTTGACATGAAAAAGGGTCTGGGTAAACCACCAGATTTTAAAACAAATAGTTTATTCTAAAATAGAAACCAATTCAATTTTTGAGCATAAATATTTTTTTGTAGACTATTCAGCTGACGACTCATGTAAAAAGTTTCTCCATTATCAAGTAAAACTGCTAATTAGAGTTTCATCCACAGCCTGCAAGGAGCAATGATTAAGAGGAGAAGGCGTTTATCTTGTAGCCATTTTTTCTTGATGCCAAATCAGCAGAATTTGGGGTAATAACTATAGAATTTGGGGTAGGAACTGTAGAATTTTGGGTAGGAACTGTAGAATTCGAAGTAAGAATTACATGGTCACAGAAAATTTATCAATTTTTGGAAAATGCAACAAAAATTCACAGAAAATGTGTACATGTCTGCAGAAATGCCATAGGAAATACAAGAGGCCCAATAGGGCCTGTGATGCTCAACTGGCTGCATATGTAAGACACTGTTTGTTTTTGATTGTAATGCTGTTTAATGTTCAACTCAAGAATATTTCACTTTTATGGAGACTGTCAGTTTTGGAAATGGTGGAGGACACTGGAGTATCGGAGAAAACCATGACCAAGCAGCAAGTTAACTGACAAACTTTCAAAGATGAAGTGCTAGCCCCACTAGGCATTAATGCACAATGTCAGGGGTGAAAGGTGCTATGATTCGTAACATCGAATGCTTAAGACCACTTGGCCACTGTGGTGCCTGTAAGACAATGTGATGTGGTTACCATAATTGGTTTATCAGCTTAAGAGGGGAAATAAATTGAGCTTATGACCATTATTGCTTCAATGAAGCCTACTTTGCAACACACACATGCAGGCATGCTTCACTATGCCATAAACTCAGCTGGGTTTAGCCAGTGTAGGAACCTTCCACACAAAGTTTGGTTCCAATTCGCCCAGTGGTTTTAGAGGAAAAGATTTTTACTAAATATTACACTAATTTGCATATTTCTTGAAAATTGGGTCATTTAAAATTTTCTCAGAAAAAAACATATAGTATACTTTCTATGGTCATTTTTGTTTGTTTTTTTTTTCTATTTTTAGTTATGATGGCCATCTTTGATGTCAGACAGGGTTGCCTGGTACAACCTTTAGTCAGGCAGACATTTGGCCCTTCACACAAAATTTCATTCCAATTGGCCCAGTGGTTTCAGAGAAGAAGATTTCAAAATATTTCGCTAAATATTATACCTTATGCATAATTCTTTAAAATCAGGTCAACGAAAAATTTCCTACCAAAACCGGTTAAATATGTTTAATCCCTCATGATATACTTTGTATATTTCAAATTTGAGGTTAATTGGTTGAAAATTGGATCTACAATGGCAATTTTAGTGTTTTTTCTATTTATAGTAACAGCGGCCATCTTGGATGTTGGACAAGGTTGTCTCGTAAAAACTTTAGTCACGCCAACGTAGGGACCTTCCACACCAAATTTGGTTCCAATTGCCAAGTTTTCAAAGAATTGATTAAATATTACACCTCATTTGCATAATTCGTAAAAATCGGGTCAACGGAAAATTTCTCAGAAAAACCCATTTTATATGTTGAATGCCCCGCTATCTACTCTCTACATTTCAAATTTGAACAAAAACGTTAAAAAAATGACTCAACAATGGCTATTTATGAGTTTTTGCTATTTATAGTAACAGCGGCCATCTTGGATGTCAGGCAGGGTCACCTGGTACAAACTTTGGCCTACCCCACCTAGGGACCTTCCACACTCAATATGGTTCCAATTGGCCCAGTGGTTTCAGAGGAGAAGATTTTTAAAGAATTGATAAAATATTACACCTCATTTGCATAATTCATAAAAATCGGGTCAACGAAAAATTTCTCAGAAAAACCCGTTTTATATGTTGAATGCCCCGCTATCTACTCTCTACATTTCAAATTTAAACAAAAACGGTTAAAAAATAAATCAGCAATGGCTATTTATGAGTTTTTGCTATTTATAGTAACAGCGGCCATCTTGGATGTCGGGCGGGGTCGCCTGGTACAAACTTTGGTCTATCCCACCTAGGAACCTTCCACACCAAATTTGGTTCCAATTGGCCCAGTGGTTTCAGAGGAGAAGATTTTTAAAGAATTGATAAAATATTACACCTCATTTGCATAATTCGTAAAAATCGGGTCAACGAAAAATTTCTCAGAAAAACCCGTTTTATATGTTGAATGCCCTGCTATCTACTCTCTACATTTCAAATTTAAACAAAAACGGTTAAAAAATAAATCAGCAATGGCTATTTATGAGTTTTTGCTATTTATAGTAACAGCGGCCATCTTGGATGTCGGGCGGGGTCGCCTGGTACAAACTTTGGTCTATCCCACCTAGGGACCTTCCACACCAAATTTGGTTCCAATTGGCCCAGTGGTTTCAGAGGATAAGATTTTTAAAGAATTAATTAAATATTACACCTCATTTGCATAATTCGTAAAAATCGGGTCAATGAAAATTTCTCAGAAAAACCCGTTTTATATGTTGAATGCCCCGCTATCTACTCTTTACATTTCAAATTTGAACAAAAACGGTTAAAAAATAAATCAGCAATGGCTATTTTTGTGTTTTTGCTATTTATAGTAACAGCGGCCATCTTGGATGTCGGGCAGGGTCGCCTGGTACAAACTTTAGTCTACTCCACCTAAGGACCTTCCACACCAAATTTGGTCCCAATTGGCCCAGTGGTTTCAGAGGAGAAGATTAAAGTTTACGCACGCACGCACGGATGCACGCAAAACCATGCCATAAGCTCAGCTGGCTATAGCCAGTTGAGCTAATAACCAGAGTCGTCTTTTTAAGCATGGACAAGACCACAATTTTTACATATTTTCCATTTAAAAATATCTAAATCATTGAGATTTCTATGGCAACATATCAATTAAAAGCCCTACATGAACCAGAGGTTTTCTGATCAAAACACTCCCATGACAAATTCCGATGTCACTTGAGCAAGTTCATAGTTTGAACAGTTTTTCAGTTTACTTGCCACAGTTGGTGGTTTCCCCAAGGAATGCTGAGTTCTATCCACTATTGAAAATACACTGACAAAAAAAACATTTTACAAAAGTAATATTTTCAAATCTAGTTACTCTTGCAAAATTACCCAATAATAAAACTATTGTGAAAAATTCCCAGATTCTTAATTATGTCGGCACTTCTACAGACAATGGAGGCAGATGAAGGATTGTGACTTTGAACATAGGTAATACATTCAAGACTTGTCAACTCTGCTTATTTAGGTAAGACATGTAATCCACGAGTCTCTTGTTTGATATTTTACAAGGCAATATCTAGATAAATATCAAGCAGTGTTTCTTTATTACACATCAATGTAATATTAATGTAAGATTTCCTGACCAAGTTCATATTATCTCCAGCCTTTATGTGCAAAGATGATTACAGAGCCTGCAAATCACATACTTTAACCAATATTCTTTATTGCTTGTCATGAATATTTTCCTACTAAATACTCATATTGACAGCAAAGAGCATGATTTTATGGTCAAAAACTGATATAAAATCAGATTAATAACTTTCTTTCCATCTCTCTCTCTCTCTCTCTCTCTCTCTCTCTCATTCACTTTCCTCCCTCTCTCTCTCATTCTATTTCCTCCCCCTCTCACTTTCTCTTTCTCTCATATTTCTCTCTCTCTCTCTCTCTCTCTCTCTCTCTCTCTCATTCTATTTCCTCCCCCCCCTCTCTCTCTCTCTTACTCTCTCTCTCTCTCTCTCTCTCTCTCTCTCTCTCTCTCTCTCTCTCTCTCTCTCTCTCTCTCTCTCTCTCACATTAATTTTCATTCTACCCCAAAAGTCTCCAAGTATCTATCACTAAAAAAAGTCTGCTCATACATATGAATAAAATCTCTCTATCAATTAAAGCAATTAAATTTTCACTATGTAGCCATAACATTTAAAAAAAATAACAGATATTTTGTTTAAACTGAGTCTCTCTCTCTCTCTCTCTCTCTCTCTCTCTCTCTCTCTCTCTCTCTCTCTTCTTACATATCCACTGTCCATTAAATGTTGTCAATACTTATCTTCATGTCAATTGCCTACCACTATATTACAGAGCATTTTTCATAATTAGAAGTCACACCAACTAAAAAACATCAAATAGCAATTTAAAGTCAGCAGGAATTTTAATCTAATTATTTGACAAATCCTTTAAACTGTTCCCTTAACTAAACTAAAAATCTTATTACAACTTAAAAAACAGAAAATTCTAATCTAAAGCCAAAAAATTCCATTTACAAAATCAAAAGAGGGAAAGATTATCTAACAAAATGTATAACTGCATTATCACTCTCCCCTCCACAAGACTGACGATGTCCCCAGAGATTTATACAATCAAGAAAAAGATTTGAATTGATGATACTGGTTAAAACTTGTTAATTATGATTCATTTTCAGTGTTCGTTTAGCCCAGCATCTTGATTACCATCAGTAATTTTCTTGTGTTGAATTGTTGTGAAACCAATGACTGTAATAATACAGGACATGACACGGGTTTTTGCGGCTTTCCCAGTTATCGCATGTGTTAAATGAGGGTGTCTGCAATGATGAGCTGAAAGAGATGTTAAACAATTTTATCATAACCAAAAGGTCTGTATGGGCAATATTATCAAAGGTGACAAGTGAGTCATGTAGACTTTGTTGCCAATCATCTTTTTTCGTCAAAAGACAATGAAAATACGACTGTTATCGAAATAATTTGGGGTAGATCTTTGTGACTTAGGGTAATTTTTTTGACGATTTCACTGATTACAAAAACCCAAGAGATTTGTGTGAAATATTCTCTATTATAGTTATTTAGTGCTATTTTCATTTTTATTCGACATCTTCAAAATGATTTCGCCTGCATTTTATTAGAATAGTTTGAAGCAATTTATTTTCTAGTGGAGGTCAATGACAATTCTCAATTATTTCTGACAAACAAAAATTAATGAAATGCTTCATATTTCGCCAATAAAACATGAAATATGTCTTATTCCAACAATAGTGTCTGACGATCAGAGGTCTCCATATCTAAAATTAAATCATGGCCGGGTTACAAATGTATTTTTTGTGCCGAGTGATAATGTCGACATGCTGGGGGTAAATGTTAAGTTTCTACGATAAATGCGAAATATTCTATAAACATGCCATAATTCTCTTAATTAAAAGTTATAACTCCGAGAAAAGTCTGCCACTTCTAAGAAATTATATCAAGGATAGCAACGTGCTAAGATTTTTAAAATCAAATAAATTAACAATGAACCAATCTCTTAAAACAATGATTTAAATATTTATTGTAAAATTGTTTTTCTAATATATCTTATTTAATTTGACACAAAATATAATTTTTTTTGGATTTTTTTTTTTAATTTTTTTTTTTTAAATAACAATAAGAAATGAATAACAAATTTTATCACTTAATTTGGTTATTAGGTGCACAGCATTTATAATGCACATTACCGATTTTCTTGGTCTCAAAATATATGAAATGATAAAATCTATCTAACTCAAAATGCATTGTGTAAGTATAAATATTTGCAACTTTAACTAGAGCTGGTAACATATAAATTTAAGTAAAATAATCTTAAGTGGTTAAATGTTTTCCCAGACTAAACATATAATAGATTTTACTACAGTATTTGTAACTAACCAGTATTATTAAACAATAATTTTGTTCACAGTACTTTGAAATTTTTAGAGAACAAATAATATCTGTCAAAATCAAGTTTTTTGCTTCATTCCTTTCTGGCTCTCACAAACATTTAAGATAACATAAATGGATCAATTTGTTAAAACATTGATTGGATGTCACTTCACAGGGTGTAGCAAATATATTTTCATGAACCATCTGATAGCCTATTAAAACTAACATTTTTATGTTTTCATCAAAATATATTTCTCTTAAAAAATGTCATTTAAATGTAATCCATTCCAACCAAAAACAAAAGTAATAAAATAATAATAATTATAGTAATAATAATAATAATAATAATAATAACAATAATAATAATAATAATAATAATAATTCATTGTTGACATTATAGTTATTTGCAGTGGAACTTGTTAAAACAAAACCCAAATTCAACCAAAATCATGTCTTAATTACATTTTTGAATACCATTATATTCTTGTATAAATTAACCCATGTAATAAATCACTCCCTACCATAACTAAGTAAAAATGCTTGATTAAAAAAGTATTTAGGGGTCTCAAGGGCAAAGTGGTCCAAAGAGAGTGCTTACAGATCTCGATGCCTTTCACTGCCTAGGTTTGAATCCCACTCTGGCAATGCAAAGTTTTAGAAAGTTTCAATTCTCTTGTCAAAGGTCAGTGGTTTTTATCTGGACACTGTGGTTTTTTCAGCCATCCTAGATCTGACCGTTGACCTCTTGGTTATAAGGGAAATAATGACTTGGGCATTAAACACTAATACTCAACTACATTTTAAAGGGTGTTCATTTAAAACAAGTTCCACTGTGTGATAATCATAAAATCTTTTTTTAAGATCAATAACCTGCAGAGATAATTTGTTTTTTCTTCCTGCATCATTTTAAATGAAAAGTGAGACACAAACATCAATTCTAAATGTCTGGTGGTTTACAATATCTGAATCCTTAAAGTAAAATCTGTTATTGTATAGCCAACAATATTGATTGACCAAACAATCAAAAAGGGTCAACCATAGTGACAGAATGTCCACTTAAAGTCTGATGGTCATTTATATTTCTTCTCAAGTCTTAAGCCACCATCTTACATCTGTATAAAGATGATGACAGGAATGTGATGATTGGGGTCATCAAAATTACCAATGGCATCAGAAATATAACTACATCAATCATCTTTTGTCACGGTCCATTGCACTAGACCATACGGTCAACTCAAACACCATTAATATTAATAAGCTAGTGGTCATCTGGTTTAATCATGGTTAACAGGGCTGCTTCTTCTTCAAGGAATATATATGAGTTGAGTGGAGTAGAGTAATGGTGTTGAACAACGAGATTCTTTCACTTATAACAAAGTGGTGAGTTTCGAGATGAAAAAGGAAAGCGGACTACATGAAGAAAACCACTGTCACCTTCATGCAAGCAGAACTTTTTCTCACTTGGATGCACTGGAGTGGGATTTTATTGTAGGCTGTGTTTGAAGTGAGTTAGAGGCACTGTTATCAGTGAGCAGGCACTTTAGTTCACAAATTTGGTATAACATGAAAGTCTTTAAATTTTGGATGAGTCTATGGTTTAAGTAAAAGCAAAAAACTTTACTGTTAAAAAACTTTAATGAAACTGAATATTTAAGATAGCATGTCATCACAAACAGGATTTAAAACCACATTTCATCAAACTATAGTATTTTTCAGGCAAAATTCAGGCTGAATCAATTATATCATGATTGTTCTAAAATGGTCTTAAACCAACAACCAATAATTTTCCAAAAACCTTTTTCTCATATTTGGATCTGAATGAGTGGAGTGGAATAAAGAACTGGTGTTTTATTTTTATGCCCCATTCAAATTTCTTTCACTTATACCAAGACTGTCAATTCTGGAACAGTGGATGAAACCAGAGTACCTGGAGAAAACCACAGACCTTGTCAAGCCAACTGACAAAGTTTCTCAAACTTGGATCTGTCCAAGTGGTATTCTTGGAGGTAAAACGCACAGTGATAGGCAAGCATGCAATTAGACACTTGGCTACTGAGGTCCCTGAATAAGAGAATGTGATCTAGGCCAGCACTAATACCATTCTACCAAAATAGCTCTGATATGAAACAACAGAACTAGCATATAAAAGAAGAAATACTACTTTAAATTTACATATGTATAATCTCTCTTACACACACACACACACACACACACACACACAAAAACACACACACATGTGATTTCTTGCCCCTTTTCACATTAAACAATAACAAAATTGCATAACCTTTTTGTATATAAAACTGATGACTTCAGAATTATTTTCTCCTTTGCCTAAACAAAAATAATTTAATTTTTTTTTTTGCATAAAAACAGACACAAGACCATTTTTATTGAATGAGAAAAAATTTGTGTATTACCATGACAGACAGACTGGGTCTTTAATGACCTAATATTAATCATCAGCGTCCAATGTGCTAATCATATATAATATTCCAAAAGAAAATTCATCACTCTACTGGATATTATTGTGTGAATTCGATAATATCAAAACTCTATATGTCATCTCGATATTACCCATCCAAGCCGTAAATCTGATCCGAGACTGATGTGTTATGGGATAGCAATTTCTTCTTTCCGTTGTCAATTTCGGCTAACCTACCATTACTTCAATATTGGCAATTAATCATTTGGCCTCGTTGACACTTAATTTTTTGGTTTTTATAAAAAGGGTCAAATATAAACAACATGGCTTATAGAAATTCTGATAGGCCATATAACCTCTCATTTCCCGATAGATCTACTGCCTTTGTGCATGTTGGCCTTAATCATTATTATGGCCAGTGAAATCCATCAGAGATATAATTTTATCAATAATTTTTAGTGTTTTTACAAAAAAGAGGCATGGCCCTAAATCACTTGTGGTAATATCTGTGTCATTTGCAAAGCCATTCTAGTAATCTCACATAACTTGGGTGAATGGTAGAACTCCCATCTGTCATTCTGGAGAAATACATTCTATACACAAAAAATAGGGCCATACACAGGATAATTCTTTGGTTTTAAATGCTGTATATTTAATTAATGTAAAATATTAATGGCTGAATTAAATATTAAAGTACAATACTGTAACAGATGGGGTGTGGGTTGGTAACATTAAGGGGAGACTGACATATTTCATGTCTGGTGGTTGGGGAGGGTTTTTAACATTAAAATCACATTAGTTAAACAGTAAATTGTTCTCTAAAATTCATTGACAGGAAGCAGTTATATTTCTACTGTTATCTTTTATTTATTTAATTATTTATTTATTATTTATTTATTTTGTTTTAGCTTATAAATTTATTTAAAGATAGTTCCCCCCCCCCCCGATTCATTTTATTTATTTATTTATTTATTTATTTATTTATTTATTTATTTATTTATTTATTTATTTCATTTCATTTTAAGTCATTTATTTATTTATTCATCTGTGCATTTACTAGTTGACAACAAAATTGATACAAATATGAATAGAACAAAAATAATCATATAAAGGAAATATTTATTTAATAGCAATTTATAATTTATATTGTCAAATTATCTTAGCAATTTTACAGGACTGATAATTAAAGTTGTCATCAGAACAGAGAACACTATAATAATACTATCCCTTACATCTAGTTCATTAAAAATTAAATATTAACAATGAGTGCTGATACTGACCTTAACACATCCGTCTCAAGGGACTGACATTAACCCAGTTTGTCATACACGCTAGACATTACATCTGATCAAAGGGATTGACATTAACCCTGTATGTCATACAGGCAACACATCCAAGTTAAGGGACTGACATTAACCCAGTATGTCATACACACTAGACATTACATCTGATCAAAGGGACTTGACATTAACCCTGTATGTCATACAGGCAACACATCCAAGTTAAGGGACTGACATTAACCCAGTATGTCATACAGGCAACACACCCACCTCAAGGGAAATGACATTAATCCTGTATGTCATACAGGCAACACATCCAAGTTAAGGGACTAACATTAACCCAGTATGTCATACAGGCAAGTCCGCACAATCATACAGGCAAGACAACACATCCATACCAAGGGAATGACATTAACCCAGTATGTCATACAGGCAAGACAACACATCCATACCAAGGGAATGACATTAACCCAGTATGTCATACAGGCAAGACAACACATCTACCACAAGGGACTGACATTAACCCAGTATGTCATACAGGCAAGACAACAAATCCACTTCAAGGGACTGATATTTACCCAGTATGTCATACAGGCAAGACAACACATCCTCTCAAAGAGATTGTCATTTACCCAGTATGTCATACAGGCAAGACAACACATCCAACCAAACGGAAGGACATTTACCCAGTATGTCATACAGGCAAGACAACACATCTACCACAAGGGACTGACATTAACCCAGTATGTCATACAGGCAAGACAACAAATCCACTCCAAGACATTAATTAACCCAGTATGTCATACAGGCAAGATTGACATTAACACGATATGTCATACAGGCAAGACAAGGGGCTTATATTAACCCAGCATTGCCAATACTTTTATTTTTGTTCCAAAAAAACCTTTTTTTCAAACAGATGAAAATATTAAGGAAGATATAACTCAAAAATGTTATGCACATTACAATATACATTTATAAACAATGAATTCTGTGAAAGTGTGTAAGAGGGTTTATGACATGCAATCACATTTTTGAACCATTTTGCCACTGGCATTCTAAATCAGTGTTTATGATTATGATCATTCATCCTCTGGGGCTTTATTTCTGAAAGAAAAAAATCACTGCATTTATAACTGTTAGAATTACAGCCATGCACATGTAACCTACAGTAGTTAAGTAATGATGGGTACAGTAAAGATTCTTTATTACTTGATATTCCATCACAATATTTCTTTATATCAATTAAAACATCATTTCTTTTACTTTTTATGTTGTTTTTCTAGCACCTGATTTCACTTTATTACATTTTTACTTTATTCATTTTTTATATCAAAATCATATGTATTGAGTGAGGTAAACAGATGTAGAAAATTCACTATAACAATCAGACAAAGGGAGGTAATTCTTTGAAATTTGATTATCTAGGCATTGTTCTTTAGTGTTGGAGTTATCCCCCTTTATATAAAAAACTTATCTGTCAGTTATTATTTTTGTATTATTATAATCATTTTTTAAATTTTATTTTGTAGCATTGAATATGTTTGATATCAAATAGTTCTCTAGCAATTTTACATGAAAATCTTGTAAATATGTGTATACATAATTTTGTTCTGCATGAAAAAAAAAAATTCTTGACAGCATGAAACTTTGTAAATGGTTTTAAACAGATTACAAATCCCTCCTGCTTTTATTATGTGCAGAAAATACATACTTCAATCTTAATTGCTCTACCTTACATAAAATGAAACATTCCATCACTTCATTTACTATGCAGAAAGAATTCAGTTACAAATACTGTATAAAGAGAATCTATTCCGAGTTTGAGGTCAAGATGGGGAAATTCCGATCGAGTGGTCAGATAAAAGTAAAAATAATATTATTCATCATAAAAAAAGTTTTTTATGTCGTTTTCTTATAGTTTATTTGCACAAAATTATCATCCTTGCCAATTGTAAAAAATGTAGTCCCCGTTCAACTGAGATAGGCTACACATGCACATGCGGGGTGCGATATGGAAAAAATATTGTAGCACCAATTCAGTAAGATAAATCTATTTATTTTGGCGCTTATGACATTGAATTAATTCCCGCCGATATTAATACACTTCAACATTAATTTTAGCTCACCTGTCTAAGGGGGGAACAATGACAGAACCAAATATAATACACGCTAATATAAATACTTATACAGTAATGAAATTGCCAAGGCACCCAATATTTGTACCAAATTATTGTTTCTCAGACAGTAAGACTTGGCTTCATGGACTTCCTTATAGGCATATTTCGTTTTAAACAATTTTTCATCCCCAGTATCGTTTTGGAGAATGCAGAGACGAGTTATCTCCCTTCGTCAATGTGTATCCCATAAACCGGAAGTAAAGGACGATAAAGAAATTAAAGCTAATATATGGTTAATGCTAATATTTTTTTAATTAAAAATAAAATATAACAACATAAAATGTATATATATTAAGCATTTAACCATCCATTAGCTTTATTAGCCAGTAAAGTTCTATCTGTTGTATTTTCAGTAAACTAAAAAAAAAACAAACTCCAGATTGAATTATTTAATTCAAACACACACACACACACACAACACAAAAAAAAAAAAAAAAAACAAAAAAAAAAAAAAAAAACCCAATACAAAGCAAAACAAGAGGCCCAAGGGCCTTAACGCTCACCTGAGGATATGGCCAACCTGAGGATATATCCGAAATCATTTGCAAAAATACATAAAATATTCTTATATACATGCCTACAATAAAAGTTAATAGTTTTCAAGATAATTAATAATTTGAGTCTTTTTATGCATCTATGACCTTGACCTTTAAACGTAAGACCTTGATCTTATATCAGAATAATCACCATATCAATTCCTACAATATTCGAATATACATGCCATACAAAAAGTTAATAGTTTCCAAGATAATAAACAATTTCAGTCTTTTTATGCACCAATGACCTTGACCTTTGAATGTATGACCTTGAGCCATATATCAAAATGTTCGTCATGTCAATACCTACAATATTCTAAAATACATGCCTATACAAAAGTTTATAGTTTTCAAGCTAACTGCACAATTTTAGTTTTTTTTTTTTTTTTAGCAAAAAATAATATTTCAGGGGCATCAACTTCTACATGCATTATCATACAGTTATGCAAGCTTTGTACCTCTTTACATTTTGTCCTGCTGAACATTTTAACAATGCTTTAATATTATATATCTCTTATAATTTGGAAGAAAATAGCCCAAATATGCACAAATTACAAACTAGGTCATGACCTTGAACTTTGACCTTGACCCCATTTTGAAGGTTATTTCAAGAAAAAGTCAAAACTGGAAAACCCCATGTTAATGTCTATTCATATAGTCAAGTTATAATAATTTGAAGCCATTTTACGAAATTTTTTAAATTAAACACAAAAACGCGTAACCTATTTTTGAGCCGAATTTCTCGATTTGTATAAAATATATACTTAAGACTCTAGAGTAGCTGAAAATCAAACCAGTTTTTGTCTACCATTTTTGGTTTCAGAGAAGAAGATTTTTTTAAGTTTTTTTCAAGTGTAGGTCACAGTGACCTACTTTCTATAGCTATGGCAACCAAAAGTACAAATTTGAAAAGTGCCCTCCCAATAACCCTTTCTGTGAAGTTTGATTAATATTGGCCTGGTAGTTTCTGAGGAGTTGTTGAAAATGTGAGTTACAGATGCACAGAAGCACACACGCACTCATGCACACACGGACATACGGACACACGCTGCGCCATGCCATAAGCTCACATGGCCTATAGGCCAGGTGAGCTAAAAACAATCAATCAATATTACTTTCTCACAATCTGATATGTATTTTTTTATATCATAACATTAAATTAATCCAAATTGTTGAAAACATGTACCTTTAATCCGTTGCGAAAAATTTATTGAAAAAAATTATATCAGTTTAAATATCACAGTGTAAATCCATGTTACTTATCGGAAAATAATTAAAATCCATTTAAATGCCACGTTCTGAACATTTATCAATAACACATTCTAAAAAAGTTGTTAATTTTGACGTTTCACACATTTTTAAAAATGTTTCTGGATCCGACAAACTGTCATATATTTTTTCATTCACATTTTCCTGGGTATCCACATAAGGTCTCAATTTGACAAGTGATTCACAGGCACTTTCCCTATTTTTTACGGAATAAGTAAACTGTCACACACAATTTTATTCATTAAAATAACTTTTAACAAGCTTCAATAAACCCTCGGCGTGCCTCTCGTTAAGATCAGTGAGTTTTGAATAAACACGTGAAGGTATAGCATCAAAGATGTTACATTCGGTGTATAGGTGATTTAACACCTATTATCCAATCATGACATCCATGCTTACTGTCTGGTCGGTTACATGTTTTGAAGTGGTTTCTTTTCAATCTGTTGTCGACGGTAAGTCATAATTAGGATTAATTTTAGTGACTTGGTTATACACCTTATATTTACCGTTCTATTTTTTTCACGGGACGTGAAGTTTACTATGTTATAGACATTTTTTCGTTATAGGCCAATTCGTAATAAGCAATTCAATTAAACATAAATTCTATAGTAAATTGGTCTGGGAATTTCTTCTAGTTCATTATAGGCCTAAATTCATAACATCCGTCTTCATTATAGATGAACTCCACTGTAATTTCTAATGCTCAATAGTCTTAATTTTTCCAAGTTTTCCTCATTTTATCACAAAATCCCTTTTTGATGCCATGATTTTATACTGTAAATTTGGAAATTTTCACATCAGTTAATATTCGCAAAAGACAAAATGGACACTTGATTTGCATACTTTCAATTTCGCATAATCTGATGACCACAAGCACAAATAATATTGACTTTTTATACTAGCGATAGTTTTGTTTTCACATCTAGCTTTGCTCACAAATTAACACGAAAATATATCAATCACAAAATTTCCCGATTTACAGTATGACAATTGTTTCAACAGATCGAGGGATTACCAGTATTTATATTTCATTTCAAATTGCAAAAGTAACATTATTTTCAAACATTTGAATTTTTTTCCTTATCAATATTGAAAAAAATTAAGAAATACGTGATTACAAACTTGAATCAAGATGAAGTGTCTGGCAAATTCTAAATCTGAATTATTTTTTTATTTTTAAAGACATTCAGGAATTCAAGTTTTCATTTTGAATATCAATACAGTCTTAATTATGACATTTATTTTCTAGCTTTGTCAATTTTTTCATCTGTTGTACAGTAAAAAAAGGCCTCATTAAAACATACCGTAACTAAAATTTAATACTGACAAAAATATTATGACAGTAGACCAAGTTCAGTGGAGTATTGTTGATCTCAAGAGTATTTGGATTACATCAATAAATGTAATCCATTGATGATTGAGGAAATGGAGTCCTTGAAAAAATTCCAACCTGACAAATTTTTCAAACCAGAATCTGGAATTCAAACCTAGGCAGTGAGAGGTGCAGTGATCAGTAAGTACACAACTTCAACCACTTGGCCACTAGTCCAGTTAAAGGAACGATCATAACACTGAGATCTGATGATATATTGGTTGTGAAGCCTATAGGATGCAACAATCATGTAAAATCAACAAACCTACAACAGATATACAATATGTAACAGGAAAAGGAAAAATTGCAGTGGCCAAACCGGGACTAAAACCAGGGATCTTCCCAATAATAGAGGGACACTCTCAATTGAGCTACCCAGCCACCTATCAAGCCAGGTCCACAACATTCCTCCCATTTTTTTTTTTATTTTTCTATTTATTTTTTATTATTTTTTGGATTCAGCTACCCTGAATCAAGCCCTTGGTTGGCCACTTTCCAGGGTTGGACAAGCTCCCAAAGGTAACAGGAAAGACAAAAATGCAGTGGCCCAAAAGGGACCTGAACCTGGGACCTTCCCAATACTAGCAGGATGCTCCATCGACTGAGCTACCCAGCCACCTATCAAGCCTGGTCTGTTACAAATATATTCAAGACAAACAGTCTATTAATCAAGCACTTTCAAGTCTAAAAATTTGAATTGTCCAGATTTAGAATGGCTTCGCCTTTTCTTATCTTATTATTCATATTTCTTTTTTTAAAACAAGAATAGATTCCTGGGTCCCCCGCCGGTCAAGCAGTATACTAGTATACTGTATATGAAATTGCAATATTTTCAAACATTCAGGGCTGTTCCAGAATTAAATGTGTGGGGAGGTTGGGAGGAACATCTTCAGATGTTAATAAACTAGCAATATATTCGATGATGAGGCGGAGTGCGATATAACAGTATACAGATGGACAAACAGACGCATGTTTGTACTGAATTACAGACGGAAAGGAGTAAAACAATATGCCCCCTCCAGCTCGTCTTTGTGTGAGCATAAAACATTTGGTATAAATTTTATGAATATCTTAAAAATTGAAGGCATGAAAGCACTTTCAAGGTCAATTTTTGATATAACGAAGTAATTATTGTGGTCAAAGTCCCATAACTCCAACAAAAAGTATTGACCAAGGCTGATTTAGGAACTTGACCAAGGTATTAGTGGTATAAACATTAGGTATAAATTTCATGTAAATCCGTCAAAATTTGTAGGTATGAGAGCGCTTATAAGGTCAATTTTTGGATAAAACGGAGTCATTATTGTGGTCAAAGTCCCATAACTCCAACAAAAAGTATCTACCAATGCTGATTTTCGAACTTGACCAAAGTATTAGTAATATAAACATTTGGTATAAATTTAATGAAAATCTAAAAAATTTGTAGGCATGAGAGTGCTTACAAGGTCACAAAGTCCCATAACTCCAACAAAAAGTATCAACCAATGCTGATTTTTGAACTTGACCAAGGTAATAGTGGTATAAACATTTGGTACAAAATTTAATGAAAATCTGTCAAAATTTGTAGGCATGAGAGCGCTTACAAAAAAGTGTGATAAATCCGTCAAAATTTGTAGGCATGAAAGCGCTTACAAGGTCAATTTTTGGATAAAACGGAGTCATTATTGTGGTCAAAGTCCCATAACTCCAACAAAAAGTATCTACCAATGCTGATTTTCGAACTTGACCAAAGTATTAGTGGTATAAACATTTGGTATAAATTTAATAAAAAACCGTCAAAATTTGTAGGCATGAGAGCGCTTACAAGGTCACAAAGTCCCATAACTCCAACAAAAAGTATTGACCAATGCTGATTTTCGAATTTGACCAAGGTAATAGTGGTATAAACATTTGGTATAAATTTAATGAAAATCCGTCAAAATTTGTAGGCTTGAGAGCGTTTACAAAAAAGTGGGACGGATGGAAACATTGACACACGGACACACGGACACATGGACACATGGACACACGGATACTATGTCCCCGCTCCGCGTTGCAAAAAATGAAATTGAAATTTATACATACTTGTGACTACTAAAGTATGACTAGCTCCACATGAAACAGCCTTGATCTTGTTACTGATGCCTTCATTAAATTTATATAGGACACCATCTTGGAATGCTACATCTTCTTTTGTAGAATGGCCATGTTGGCCAAATTCACCACATCCCCAGCAAATTAACTCATTAGAATTTTCTAGTTCACCATCAATACTTTCGTTCCCATTCATCTCCTCCTCACTGAAATTAGAAAAAAAAGCAATACTTTATTGTTTAAAAATATGGTATAAAAAACTGATAATTATAATATATATATATATATATATACATATTTCTTCCAGACAATGGAAAAGCTAAAAGCTATTTTTGTCTACAAGGTATTTACAGTTTAAGGGCCTCTGTGCCCAAAAGCTTACAGATCACAGTTCCTCTCACTGTCTGGGTTTGATTCCCACTCAGGACAGATTCTAGAGTGAGAAAGTTTTTCAGTTCATTTGCTGAAGGTCAGTGGTTTTCTTTGGACTCTCTTTTTTTTTATCCGCTATCCCAGAACTGACTGCCTCGAAATAACTGAAAGAATCTTAACTGGAGCATAAAACAACATTACTCAACTATTAACAGTTTAAATTGCTATATACATGTGTCCTCTTCAATAAGACCAAGGTTGTTTAATGTTGCCACAGTTGTAATATATAAAACCTTACTGGTTTAATTTACTGATAAAGATGTTACATTTGTTAAATGATTTGCCAAATATCGATTACAACTGAAAATTGATCAATTTTGACTGTATATTAAAAGAACTTGATCAAATTTTTGAATAAATGATGTTCAGTTCTTTGAAACAGCCCTCAAAGTGGGTTTTAAAGACAATTGGCCAACTGGCTACCATTTTAAATTTTCAGGTGGCCAACTGCAATTCCAGGTAACCAAGTACTTATTTTAGGTCGCCAAGCAAAAAAAAAGTATAATTATTATAAAGAAATTTAAGCTTTTTATAATGTTTGTTAAACAAATTAAAGAAATTTAAACGGTGTTGTGTTGTTGTTGTCTATTTATTTGATCATCATGAGAGATGCAACGGATTCTTTTGATATTTTATCCGCCATTAACTCCGGGTCTGGCGTACTTTTTCTTTTAAGAAATTTCGTTAAAGCTGCATTAAGTTTTTAAATTTTCTGAATTTTTTTTGATTTTCTAAAAATATATTTAAAAAAAACCAAAAAACACAGATATCTTCTAACCACGATCCGTGACATTCATTTTCTAAAATTTCATTCCTTTTAGCTGTAAATAAACGGAATCCTCTGACCAGTAAGTCAGTGTTTTACGATGGTAATTATGAGCTTGGAGTATGCGCACGGATGTACGGAAAATCCTAGAATCGAAGGTGAAACACAACAGTTTGCATTAATTGTCCTTCATTAATATCCAGATGTATTTGAAATGGTGTTATATATCCCTAAGTCACAAATGACAAATTCAACGAAGTTCTGTGTTTAATTTATCGTATTTCACCGTTTTGAAAGTTGTGTTTAAATGACCCAGGTTTTGATGACGTAATATTAGATCCCAAATGCTGGATCTCGCTGGGTAAATACTGTAATTTCTGTATTTATTCGTTGAACAAAATATAACATTGTTCATTAGGAACATCATTAATTAGATTAGCACTGTTTTAATTTTTTCTTTAGAAAACTTAATGCAGCTTTTAACTGAAGTTGAGACATGATTATGAAAATGACCTATCGTCCTCTAGCTCACACATACGCTTGACAGTGACAATAAAAAATGCCAATGATGAGTCAAGCACACAAATGACTTTGACTATTAAACTCTGAAGCGAAAACGATACAGGGGAGTTTGCACTTGAAACGGAATTGCGACTCGCTTCATTATCACACATACGCTTCAGAGTAACATAAAGAATACGGTAATTGTAAAGCGCAAAAATGACTCTTGACTAAAATCTGAAGCGGACATGATACAGATCTCATAAATTCCGATTTCTGGTCGCCGCTGATTAAATGAGAAGTGGACAAGCTGGCGACCGTTTTGAGATTTAAACTCGCCAAACACAATTCTAGGTTGATTTGGCGACCATTTTAGTCGACAAAATTGAGGGCTGTGAAAGGATAAAAGAAATTATAGACAAAGAACAATAACAAACATTGGTTTTAGATGCTACTCTTCTAAGTAAAGATCCTATGTGGGAGGTCAAGGGTTTGAACCCTAGCCAGGTCTGACCATGACTTGACAATTGGAAGTGACTGTTTTTTCACCAAGCACTTGTTATTTAGAAATGCAAGTCACTGGGTCCTTTGGATGAGACCCTAGAAACCAATGTCACGTGCACACGTCACTACAGGTGTGGCATTTTTCAAGAACCCTACCTGCACATTGCCCAAAGCACACTGCAGAGGTCAAAATTTCTGGCACTTAACCTTTAGCTGGTGTTGTTTCAATATATATAAATAAAAATTCTTTTGACTGAGATGTAAAGACCTGGCCAGGGTTTGAAGCCATGATCTCCCACATACAAAGCAAGCACAATACCAAATAAGCTGATGTAATGGTAATTCATAAATGAAACAAATTTCACCATACTACAAGTTTATGTGTTAAAATACCAGCAAAGTCTCTATCAAAAATCAAAAGAGGGTCAGTTGTTGGTAGATTGTAATGTTGTTTGACATCAAATTAGCAATGTTTTTTTAGCTATTTATATGGTGGCACAGAGGTGATATGAAATATATATTCATATCACGTGCGCACATATCACATTTTACGTGCACACGTATCACACTTAATATGCGCAAATATTAACCTATTACGTGTGCACGTATAACCTTTTACATGCGCACGTATTACCTATAAGTAATACGTGAGCACTTAATAAGTTAACCAATATGTGCTCACATATATTTATGATGAGAACAGGGTTATTTATCTATATGTATTAACAAAAGAACATGTTTGTGTATATCAAATTGTGCAGTTTTTTATTATTGGTCTACCACGTACTAGTGCACACTCAGAGCAACTTCTTGTTCAGGAACTACCTCAATAAGTCAATATTTTGCACACAATAAATCACTTTTCCAGACACCTGGAGAACCAGTCCATACTTTATCATCTTAATAGCAAAATGCAAGAAAGCAGTCTTTAAGACTAAAAAGTCTTGTGTATGACCTGGCCAAGGTTCAAACCTCCTACTCTCAAGGTAAAGGGGGGGGGGGGGGGGGGAGAGGAGGGGGATTTTAAACCATAGAAGTTAATGTTAATGAAATTTTTAATTACCAAGGCCCACGGGACATATTTTTACAAAACAAAATTCAACAAAATTTTCTCCCAACAAATTTATTTTAAATTGCAAAACCAGGAAATTTTATCCCAATGAATAAGTTAATGACTCTGTATGTGTGTGTATATATATATATATATATATATATATATATATATATATATATATATATATATATATATATAAATGTATTATGTATAATGTATTTTCATGGGCCAAGTGATGGGTATAGCCCAATTAACATATGCACCAGAAAGTTTTAGGGTGGCCCAGGATACAAGTGGTGGTTATATGTTTATAAGTGTACACTGACATATATCTGTCAAATTCTGAAGTAAAAGCTTCAAGATTAAAACATGTCAAATAAGGGTTTACATTTTCTTTAAGTGCTTTCAATCGAGAATTAATATTCGGCTGTTAAATGAGAATAAGGGTAAAGATCTCATACCTATGAAAAAGAACACATTTAATTCTGTGCACTTGAAAAGTGTTAGATCGTGTTCACTTGGAAAACATTGACTGTTTAATGGTAAATCCCCTATGAACAATCTTTTTTGCAAATAAACTTTGCAGTAGAGAAGAGCTAAGTAACAGGTGTTTATTACCCTAGTTGGAAGTATTTACTTACAAAGAAGTCGTCAGTATAAGAATAGTGGAGGAAACTAGAGTGTCCAGAGAAAACAATTTACTCTCAGCAAATAAACTAACCTTTTCATACTTAGAATATAACAAAATTTATTTAAAATTGGAATACTTTACACACTACGTGAAAGAGGGGTCATTTTTCAAAATGAAGGGGTCATGAAATTTTTAGAATAAAAATTACTTTTTTGATACTTTACAATAAAGGGAATATTTTGTTTGTAGTTAGAGGATCTGTACTAATCTGTCTGTCAATGTTTAAGTGTTTTATTCCAAATGTTACTTATATCTGTAATATTTGAAACAGTAAAATCGAGACAGTGTCCCATGTTCTACCATCAGACCATTATCATTCATAATTATTATCCATCCCTTCCGATATGCCTGTTTTACTTATTATATTATTTTCATAAATCATAAAAGGATATTTGTTTAACCAAATTTTATTAAAATCTCGATTTACATTAGCTTTTTTAAGTTGACTGTGAGTCATCAGCAAGAAAGTTACTACCAGATGCCGCCTGGTCATGTTCTGAGCTCTGTGCAGGACTTTGACACAAGTCTTTAAAAACGTTGTCAAACGAGATTGTTTCGACTTTTCTTTAAGCCCGGTGCAAAGAGCGCTTATAATGAATGACTTAATAAATTATGCATTCAATATGAACATTTCAAAGATTAAGAATATAGACAGGTTCCTATATCAATAATTAGCTTGCTGTAATATGGTACGATGGTCATGTGGTACGACAATACAGAATTTCTGCTCGTTACTTTCTTTTTCACCTTTTATAATTTACAGTAGCCGATTTCAATCTATATAAAAATGGTTGCGTCAAAAATAACGCAACAGCAAAACAAACTTTTAATAAAAATATTATCATTCTTTTAATCAGGTATTTTAATATTGGCCAAATAACATATGGACAATCTACTGTATAGTTGTGCTGTGGGTCAAACAAATGCTTACTTGACATTAGAGAAGAGCAAATTAAAATAATTTCTGCATATTTTGTGGGATACTTTAATTGATAATAATTTTTTTTCAAACAAAAGCAACTTTTCAACATGAAATTAGCAAAATTTGTAGGCAGAAAAAAGTTTTAATTTGCACTTACCCCTTTCGGATTTTCTGAAGCACTATGTGATCCGCCATTTTGATTTTTAATGAAATGCTGTCAGAATATTTGCATGTGCCCACCTTTGGCTCATTTTTTAATATTGGTGCAGTTATTTTTAGCCAGATTTTTACATATTGCATCAATGACACGTAATAGATATGATAGATAGCAATATAAATATTGAACATTAATAAATTACAAAGCTATGCACAGTTATAACATTAAGCTTTCTTGTATTTGTTATTGTTCGAGTTGATATTAATAAAACATGCAATTATGCTAGTCTGGTATATGCATATTTCTACTTGCACACAACTTCAGCGGTTCTTGATGTCAAATTATTTCATAAGTCATTCTGCCTCTCATAATCAAGTTTCACTCTGAGTGGATCCTTAAGTGACAAAGTTTGCCAGTTCACTTGCAAAAGGTTGGTGGCTTTCTCTCGGCACTGTGGTTTCCGATACCATTTCTGAACATCCTGCCTCAATGTAAGTGAAAGAATTTTGCCCTTGGGCTTTAAACATTCTAAATTCAATGTAGTTCAATTTAATGTTAATGCTGATATCCTTTACAGAAAACAAAACTTTTTTACAATCATTTAAGAACAAAATTCAACTGATTATGGAACTACTTGGATCAGACATTGGCATGTTTGCGGACTTTTTTGGACTAGGTCAGGTTTACAGGTAAGAAACTTTTATGCTTAAGAAGCAGCAGACCCTGTATCTTCAAAAATATTATTGAACTGACTTTAAGACACACTAATGAAAGGTGAAAATGCCTAAACTTGTGTCACTTGAACAACCCAGTGATTATATGTTTACAATATTTGGATTGATAGCTACTGGCTAGGAACCATTCCATCTAGAATAGACCACCTTCTCTTAGCATTAAAAGAGTATCTTTTTTGAGATCATGCTGTAGAACAAGATATGATCAAAGGAACAATAATTTCATTGTGACCATGAAGAATCAATAGGCCTTCACTTCAGGTCACTCACTTTGTAAACCATAGAGGGTGGATCTGATTCCTCATGGTCAAAGGGAAATTTATTTCTTTTCCAAAGATGTCCTGTTTTAAATTACAGAGATGGTGGATTTGAATCTTCATGGTCAAAGGAAAATTTATTTCTTTTTTAAACGTGCGGTTTTAGATTGCAAAGATGGTGGATTTGACTCTGTGTGGTCAAAAGGAAATTTATTTCTTTTTCAAACATATCCTGTTTTAGATTGCAAAAATGGTGGATTTGATTCTTTATGGTCATATGGAAATTAATTTTTTTTCTAAGCATGTACAGTTTTAGATTGAAATAAATTTCTTTTTCAAACATGTCCTATTTTAGACCGCAGGGATGGTGGATTGGATTCTTTATGATCAAAGGAATCAAATTTTATTTCTTTTTCAAACATGTCCCGATTTAGATTGCAGAAAAGGTGGATTTGATTTTTTATGTTCTTAGGGAAATATATTTCCTTTTAAAAAATGTCCTGTTTTAGATTGCAGAGGAGGTGGATTTGATTCTTCATGGTCAAAAGGAAAATGTATTGCTTCTTTGAATGTCTTGTTCTAGATAGCATAAAACATGGCAGGAATACAGGAATACAAAGATGAAAACAAGAATTCCACGGATTTAAATGTCTCGCCTGGTTAGTTTTTGATTGAGTAGAAAATACATTACTTTAACATAAACTTTCACATTTTGACACTGCTGCCGCCAACACTGACACCAGGAAAAGTAACACATAAGTCTTGCCTTATACGATCCATTAATGAACTGTTTTTTACAACCTTGGCATCAAGATCCTGTACAACTAATTATTTACTTGTCTTAGTAAGTTTTTTAACAGTAAAAATACTTACATTGGAGGTAGTACATCATAAGTATAATTCCAAGAGGACTTTACAGGGATTTCGCAATAAACATCCATATTTCAAATTTTTGTTAACAATATTTTTATCTTCTTTTTATATTTATCTCTTTTTTTTTATCATATACACAATGTTGTTTACTGTCAATATTAACACCACTTTTAGCAGTTTAAAATCATGACTGTTCACATCGAATTCTAAACAATCACCTCAAAAATTCATTTTGTACCATAGACTCAAAATCGCAACATTTTAAATTCACAATTAAATTCACACATTTATAAATCTCATAATTCTTGTAATAAGTAAATCACTATTTATATATTTTTTTCAAACATTTTGATTCCAAACTTGATATAAAAAAAATTAAAAAATTCCACATAATCACTCAACAAACTTCAAAACACTGATATGCTATCTTGAGCACATACTTAATTCCAATAACCTATATCAGTCTAATCACAAAATATTGTTTACCAATTACATCAAAATACACAATCACAAAAAATCCCAATAATTTTGGCGATAAGCTGCTTACAAACTCATTTACATGGAAAATGTGATTTCTGTTCCATTTCCTCAAAATCAAACAACATAATTATATAACTATCCTGATAGTTAGTAGAAAACTCCTTGTTAATGAAAATCTGAACAATTCAATTGTTATGTAGAACACATCCTTACATTTCCTCAAATCAATTAATAAAATATTTAATTTTGGTTTACAAAGTTAATATAAAACTCCTATTCCAAATATCGGTCTATTTATTTGTAATTATATATATATATAAATCTATTAGAAATTCATCAAGTCGAGCGGAAATCAGACACTTGTTATTTTAATAAACTCCAAAGTTATTGTTATCAACTTAAAACATGTGTATTAAAATGTAAATTTTTTTACAAAAAATCACATTAAGTGCAATAAATTTATGTCAAATTTTCCAAAATATGTTATAAAATATACCAATGGGAGGCAAAATAAATGACCAACTGTACCATGAGCACTTAACCAGGGAAAAAATATTGAAATAACAAAAATCCGAAATTGAAACTAATAGTAATTCAATATTATTCACGCCTCATCAGACCCATTTGATATATAGAGGTAAGTGCCTAAGTTAAAATAGAAACCTTGTTCTTTTTAATCAAAAGTCAAATATGGATATCAACAATAATGTTTTATTGGACAGAATAATCATTTTAAGCCATTAGGCATGCATACTTATTATAAATTTATAAATTTAGTATAGGGGAACAGAACAAAAGTATAACTGTAAGTCACAATACCCTCAGTCAAGTACATCAGAGTGTTCTGGGTACTATATAGGTATATATCAGGAGTACTATACAAACTTCTTAAGTCATGTATCTTAAAATTAAATCTGAAATGTCAACACAGGTGATAAGTGATACCTGTAAAGGTATAGAATTACAGGTAAAAACAAAATAAAAAAGTTAAATGACTTTCAAGGAGGAAATTGAAGTACTGTTGTTTTACCCCCATACAAGATTTTTTTAAGTTAAAATTAAGGTAGTCAGATCTGGTATCATAGAGGAAACTGAAGTTTCAGGATCCTTTAGAACTCTTATGTGTTAATTCTTATGTTTCTAAAGTACAATAACATCAGGCAGAAATTTGAATATGCAACATTCATGATGATTCTAAACAGATTGATTGATTTAATGGGATTTGACCTTCCAGTCAAGTATATTTCACTTAAATTGAGACATCACCAGCTATAGGTGAAGTGGCAGAAATTTTGACCTTTGCAGTTTGCTTAGGGCAATGTGTGTGGAGGGTTCTTTTAGCATGCTATGCCTTCCATGACTCAGGGCATCAGTTCTGAAGAACCCCATGACTTTCAAGTGCTTGGCAAAGAACAGTCACTACCAATTTTCAAGTCTTGGTTAGACCCGACCAGGGTTCGAATCCTGACTTCCCACATACAAAGCAACACTCTACCAACAAGCTACCTTAGTGGTATGATCATAAACAGAACATGAATATATACTTGCAATAAAGTTTATATCTGCTTATCTTTCTTGTAGATAGATATCAATAATCTTTTGATAAAGAAGAAATAAGGAACATAATAAGAGTAATTCAAGGAAGATCCCTTAGAATTAGAGACCACTGTGGTAGCTCAGTTGGTAGAGTGATTGTTTTGTAAGTTGGAGGTCGTTGGTTCGAACCCAAGGAATCTGACCCAAGTCTTGAAAGACACTGGGTAGGACTGTTCTTTCGCCAAGCACTCAGCATTATAAAATGAAAATCAAGGTTCTTTCAGATGGGAACTTAAAATAAACGAGGTTCCGTGTCAAGGTAAGCGTGGCACAATAAAGAATCCTGCTGTGTAATTCCATCAGCGAATCGCACAGGCAAAATTTCTGGTGACGTCTCAATATAAGTGAAATATTCTTGACTGTGACATTTAACATCATTACTCAACTCCTAAGGAGTAGAATCCCCACAGATTTCCTGCTTGTTGATTTAATCTGATTACTCTAAATAAAGTCTTTCAGAATTTTAGAAAAAGAAATGATAGCACCCTGCCCAGGTTTCATCCCTAGCAGTTGCCAAAATTTGAATCTGATCACATATTAAACAAAGGAAAAGATGCAATCAAAAAATCTGTCAGAAAATGTTTTTGAGTAACAACAAGATGTCTGCCCTGAAATTCAGACATAACAATATTATTTTGGTAATTGTCACAATCAAGATTAAATTTTAAGTAGTTTAAACTTGAAAAACTCCTTACCTAATCTATATAACAATACCTGATAAATCAAGAGTGACCATTTTAAGGGCTGAAAGTATCTTATAATACTATTTAGGCATGATAATATTAATTCTGTGGTTTTTGTTACCTTTTAACCCTAAATATTAAATTGATACACTGGAGTTTTTGAGGTTTTTATCTCAAAAATAAAATAACTACTAATGCATCTAGAAGTTTTTGGGTCTGTTAGTTACCAGAACCACATATATTGTTTACTTGGCCTAATAAGTATACCTGGAATTATAAATAACCTGCATGGCAAGTAAAATGACTTAATTATATCTATATATCTATATCATTCACAGATTATTAGATAATTAAAACAGATCTTATTATATTCATTAAGTCCTTATTTATCTATTATTTTTTATCTATATATATATATATATGTTTTGTTTTTTTTTTACAACATGTAACAAATAAAATGGTCTTAAGCAATTGACACTATTTTGTTTAAACCCTATTCAGTAAAAAAAAAGGAAGCAATTTAACAGAATTGGATACCACCAATATTAATTTCACACTGTTCCATATTTTGTTTTAAAATCCAGAAATATCATACAATATTATATCCTTTAAGTTCTTGAAATTGTTTCTTGCCAAATTTCATGGATTAATTAATTAACAAACAAACTATCAGAGAAAAATGGCACTGGACACCATACTAATGAACAATGCACAAACATAGCTATTCAGGGATAAAGCCTGCAAGTTACCCATTAAAAGAAAGAAAAAGGCTTAAACAAGGTATACAAGGAACAACTTGATCCAAGTTTACAAGGAACAACTTGATCTAAGTTTACATGGAACAACTTGATCTAAGTTTACAAGGAACAAATTGATCTAAGTTTACATGGAACAACTTGATCTAAGTTTACAAGGAACAAATTGATCTAAGTTAACAAGGAACAACTTGGTCTTAGTTTAAAAGAAACAACTTGATCTTAGTTTAAAGTAACAACTTGATCTTAGTTTAAAAGGAACTTGATCTTAGTTTAAAAGGAACAACTTGATCTAAGTTTATAAAGAACATCTTGATCTAAGTTGACATGGAACAACTTGTTCTAAGTTTACAAGGAACAACTTGTTCTAAGTATACAAGAAACAACTTGATCTACAAGGAACAAAAGTAACTGATACTTATGATTTGTAATAAATTGACAACACTAGGTTCTGTCCAAGTTGGATTTTAACCAAGGCAGTGAAGCACTGTGATCCTTGATTTGAACAAGACTTAGAGAAACCACAGAATATTTTGTTCAGATGAAAGTGGACTATAATATTGATTAAAACTACAAATATATATATATATACATATATAGAAAGGTTTTATAATTAAAAAAATATATGCAATTTATTTCTATTTATAATGCAGGTTTTTAACGGATATCAAAAACTCACAATATCACAAAATTTTAAATCCTACTTAAACATTTTTTGGTAATAAAACTCAAAATAAAATCCCAAATGTTTCACCATTATAAATAAAATGACACAACACAGTCCTTATTGACAGAAAAAAATATTTTCTATAACACATTTAAAAGACCACAGGAGTGATAGAACATGGAAAATAAAAGTCTGTCAATAAGTTATGCATGATAAAGAGTTGAGTATAAAATTTGAATGTTTATACATCTAAGCATTAGGTAATCTTACTTTATATCATGATTTGATATTACCGTTAATCTATGATGATAAAGGGGATTAAATAAACGTTTTAAATTTTCATTTTTCTTACTACATTTTAGTTTCAATGGTATGGTTGTTTTATTAAATAAATTTTATACATTTAAAACATGTAAACAAACAAAAATATAATATGTTGGCCAAAGCTAAAAAATAACAGTTTAACAGTCCATCAAACTGTCTCTGTTATCCAAAGGTCGGCTGGTGTTTAACATCACATCAGCAATTTTTCAGCTGATGATGTTATGAATCTCCAAGGATTTATCTTAAAGAAGTTTGTATGTTCAAATGTGTAGTATAATCTGCCTTGTACTAGGTCACCCCCCCCCCCCCAGGTCACATTATTCTTGCACTGGGTTTACCATTTGATACTCTGTCCCCTCAATGCCATCAAGTCATATATATATATGACCCAGCTGGGGCTTAAACTCTTGACTTTCCACTCTTATAACATTAAGACAACAAGGCCAGCCCAAGGCTTGTCACTAGGACTTATTTCTAGTTTGATTAAATAACCAAAATACACAATCAATCCCCAACCCCACCCACACAAACACCATCATACACCACCTCACCAACTTTAAAAAAAAACACAATCAACTGTTGACTAAACAGAACTTTTCATCCCAAATATTTTAAAATAGTTACTACTTACAGATGTGATGTAAAATACTTTTCAGCTTACCTTAACATTTCCAATATATTTCTTGTATCAAAATAAGTATATATCAGTATCACATTACTAAAGACAACATATATACAAATTTGAAACTGATTGGTATAACACTTATTGAAAACATACTTAAAGTATACAAATGCCAGCTGATATTACTAATCACCAACTCTATCAAAATTACATGACTGAAATAAAATGCAAATATACACAAAAACTAAACACTCGGTAGATTTAATCATATCTTTTATGAATAAACATAGATATTAATCAAGTATAAAAATCAAATATGATGTAAATATTATCTGACAGGTTTTTTTGAACTTTTATAAAGGATCTTTTAGAAACTAATGTGATTTTTTGGGCGTAATTTTTCCCCTCGGTTAGTCTTTTATAGTTACTAATATTGACTTCAAAATTCACTTTTTGGTATACTTAACTCATATTAAACACATACATATATATATATATATATATATATATATATATATATATATATATATATATATATATATATATATCAGTGAAATGAACTGAAACAGATTTATTACCGTCTTTTCAACTTACTCAAAAGTGTAAAAAATTACATTAAATTTCCTATTTAAAAATCTGCCATAAATTTTAATTTCTAACCTAGAATTGAGAATTACGAAGAAAATTTAATTGTTATTTTAAATAACTTTGGTTTTTTTATATCTCAATTTAAAATTCCTGATTTCACCTTCTTTAGCAAAATTACACATTTAAAACAGTTCTAACAAGCAGTTACTAATAAAACCATTAGTCAAATTGTAGTTCTATACCATAAATGAGTTTTATCATTTTTACAATTGACTTTCTCTAAGTTTAACTGTCGGTGCATTTCATTCTGGAATTTGATATTATTTTTCCACAAAAGAAAAAAAAGAAGATTTTATAACAACAAAAAAAAAAAAAAAAAAAAAAAAAAAAAAAAGACATACATACATACATACACACACACACACACACACACACACACACACACACAAACATACAAACATACATACATACATACATACATACATATATATATATATATATATAAAAATTTTTTCGCATTTTTATTGTTTAACATTTCTGCAATAAATGTTGTTAATCCTTCATTTTACGTTCAATAACCCCTTCCATTAGCCTTTCTTTCATCAGTAAGATGGGAATGGTTGCAGTTGGTTTTTTTTTTTATTGTATCTCCAGAATCCAATGTGATGACACTTTACACTTTTGATAGAGCTACATCTGTATACAACATCACCTTTTTTCATGTGCCTCACCGCCTGGGTTCGAATCCCACTCGGGAAAGAACCTAGTGTGAGAAAGTTAGTCAGTTTGCTTGCCGAAGGTTGGTGGTTTTCTCCGGGCACTCCAGTTTCCTCCACCATCCCAGAACTGACCGCCTCAAAATAAGTGAAAGAATCTTGACTGGGGCATAAAACACCATTACTCCACTCCACTCTCAAACATGATTTCTCCCATTAGTCTCCAAAAATGAAAGTTCCATGTTTAACGTATGCTAGGAATACTCACATTGATAAAAGTAGTAGCTCTCACAATATATATAGAATATTTTCAAGTAGTGAGTAGATGATCACCTTGTGAAAAGAATTAACCTAAAACATGTAATACTTACCTGTTCAGTAAAACAAATAATGATTCCAGAAATAAAAAAAAAATCATGCAGAAATGTAAACATTACTCTGTTAAAAAATTGCTGAAATCCGATGCGCCCCTTTTTGCTTTAATCATTGCAATAGACGAGCTACTCCATAGATAAACTACTACAAAGTTTAAGAAAGGGTTACACATAATATACCATACAGAAAAATGGTTGATTAGTTGTAATTTTGTTTCCTTTCACACCAGAAATTTTTCAGCTTTTCATAACCAAAGCAAGATTATTAATTTCAGAGAATTAATGTATGAACAAATCCTTGTTTGCATGAGATGTGCAAGTGTGTTGTTATTGTCTATTTTAAACTGCTGCAATTTAGGGATACCTTTTGTTAAGCTGCTAGCTCACTGAGTCAGTATGCCAAAGACAAACATACCAATCCCCCAGTCACATTTTCCTAGCACCTGGTGAACCAGTCATTACTCTGCCCTTCTAATGCTGAACATCAGGTGAGTAAGCACTATGTCTAATTTTAAAAGTATTATGTATGACCTGGACAGGGTTTGATCCCACAAACTCCTGATCAGGAGGCAGATGTTTTACCACAGAGCCAACAACAAGGCTATTTGTGGTAGATAATGGATAACAATTGTTTACAACTTAAAGTGCACTTTTAAAATGCACTTTTAAAGTGCACTCATGAAACTATAAATATACTTTTAAGTTGATGGAGTTTAAAACACTTGTATGAAATATATAATAGGGCTTTCTATTATTCATGGTATTCAAGGAAATGATGATTGAGTTATTGCTCAGTTCACCTACATGTAATTAAATCATTCGAGATGGCATAAATAGCAAGTGGCATCACCCAAGATATGAGCGTTTGTTGTTATTTTATAAATGTTTTATGTTCGTTTGAGTAAAACGAATTAGAACATAAAATAGGGCTTTCTATTATTCATGGTATTCAAGGAAATGATGATTGAGTTATTGCTCAGTTCACCTACATGTAATTAAATCAGCTCATGAATATAAAATGTTTTAGTTCATCTGTTCTAATCAAGGTAGTTAAACCTGTCCAAACTAAAGCATACATACAAAAGGGGAACAAGACCAACAAGGTCCAAGAAGCTCAATTTTAAAATGTAAATCATAACAATAATAATATTAAAAAACGACAGCACAAATCATTTTATATCATTTATTTGTTACCTAAATAAGCTTCATTGTGCACACCAGCAACAGAGACAGACAGTTTTATTGATTGACAATTATCTGCTAAAAACCAGGGACATGTATCTGACAATGGACATGTTACCGCCAAGATACTTATTGAAGACATACAGTACTTCAGTAATTTCTTTTTCACAGAATTTTTTTAAATGGCATAATTCTGTCAATTTTATACTTTTTTTTGGTTTATTTTTCTGCCAAAAAGAAAATTCCAGTGGACTGTGTAAGTGAATTTTTTTTCAATTAAAATTAAAAGAAATGAACAAGAATACAGTTAAACAACATTATAAAGTCTAGTTATCCATGAATTATGTAAAAGTAATTAAATTCATTTTTGTTTAATAAATCTGTGACAACCTAAACCCCATGTAATACTGACAAAATCCACATACTGGAATGTGTTCAGTTCAAACAGATTCTATAATATATGTTCAAATGAATGGCAAAAAAGTACATACTCTCAACTGAACTAGATGGTTGATAATAACACTAGATTGCTAACATGTACAGTTGCATTATTTTGTAACGGATGACCCATAAAACTAATATTGATTACTGCTGCAGGTGTAAGAAGTATGACAAAAGGTCTTTTTGCACTTAGAAAAAGCAAGCATAAAAAGAAATGCTTAAATAACATAACTTTGATACATTACGGATTAACTAGATCTTATAAAGCTTGCACTCTGTGTTGACTTATATACATTAACATATCAGAAGCAATCTTTATTCATATATTCAATTTAAATAAAATTTGGATAAATTCATGTGAATTATCAACATTCCACAATTACAATGAAATTTGTGATTATTGGTAAATTGACACAAATTGTTAAGCCAAAAAACTCATAATATTCTCTCATAAAATTAACACAAAGCAATCATGTTAATTCGGTCAGTATGAATCGCCATTTATGCAATGTCTGTAGTACGTAACCATGGAGAAAGCAAGACACACCCTTTGGATTGAATACCATTCCATAGCATGGTTGACACCCAGAATTTCTATAGGTACCTATTCATTAAGCAGCTGGGATAGGATTGGATTGGATTAATGGTGTTTTATGCTCCAGTCAGGATTAGTGTACTAATACTGAGGCAGTCAGTTCTGGAATGATGGAGGAAACCAGAGTACCCGGAGAAAACCACCATCATTTTGCAAACAAACATATATCACAGACTAAATTTCAACATTTTTGAATATGAAAATAATTTTCACCATTTTGAATAAAAATATTTTACATCAGAAATTATAAGTATTATTAACATAAACTTTAGATATATAAATCGTTAGATATTTATTGTGAATTAAATGTTTTATTTCCTTACATAATAATTGTAATCAGCAATGAAAACAACTCATTGACATAAGTCCGTCAGGTATGAACTTGAGTCAATTACTCTGTCTCTTTTAGTCATAATTAAGATTTATAAGTAACTGACAAATTTTCGTTGTGCAGTCGGAGTTGCTGTAAAGGTGGGAAGGTGTAACAGTTAGTAATGTTGTTCAAGGTTGGAGTTGAGAATCATTCAATTACAATCAAGGTGTCAGTACAGGGATATAGAAAGAAATTTTCTTCCATGTGGTTAAAAAATCATTGGTCTATTATTTCACTTTTCTCCCCACAAGATCCTATGGACTACAATTTCATATGAAAGAGTTTTTCTCTTTTTTTTTTAATGTTTATTGATTAATTTATCTATTTTTTTTTACTTATTTATTTTTTAACTATTATCATTATTATTTATTATTAAATATTATTATTATTATTATTATTATTTATTTATTTTATCTTTTTTAGCAAAATCACTGATATTCCTTTATATTTAACAATAGACTGACATCTGGTCAACAACATTTTAATGAGGTGAGAACAAAAAATCTTTATGTTTCTTATTCATTTTTAAAAAAAAAAAAAAAAAAAAAAATTATATATACATCAATTTGCAAAATTAGAAAATATCAAAAATAAAATATACACAGATTAGGACTTTAGTGAACTATATTTCACCGGTTTTTATGGCAAAATGTAAGATAGTTGAAAATTTAAAACTGGGTGTAGACATTCTTGATAATGATTTAAATACAATTAATGTGAGATGTTGACTTTGTGGGATTATTAGAGAAAGTTTATTGATATTTGCCTAATACAGAGGATCATTGTGGATAAAACTTCTCACCCATGCTGTATATATGTCACCTATATGTACTATAATGATATATCAGAGATATTTTACCTTATCATTTCAGTTATAGCACAATTATGGCATTCAATAAAGGTATATATCTCGAGGAGGGGTTATTTCCCCCATGTTGAGTGAATTGCCTCCTTCAGATTAAATATTTACTGATAATATTTAGTACTCTCCATGAATTCAGAATTGTACTTTTGTACTTAACAGAAAAAAAAACTACCTAACATCATTTCCATTCCTGAATTTACCCGAAAACTTTTGTCTTTCTTTCTTTTTTTTTCATCCATTTATCTGTCACAGCAGTCATGTTGGAAATCGACAAAAGGGAAATAACTCAGATTATTTAATCAAATCTTAAAAATTAAGGCAAACCCTGAATGTTTAATACACTTAAAAAAAGAGGAAACTCCCTAAAGCCCTAATATAGAGAAGCAACCCATATTAAATGCTACAATATTAGGGTCTGTGATCATGTGATGTATCACATGACCAATATAAGTACATGTACTCCATAATGTTTGTGGTTAATTGTATGCTATTTAACATCACATCAGAAATTCTTAGCTATATATATTCACAACAAGAACTACATAGGATAAAACTAAAAACAATTTCCTGTATGTGTGAATTTTATATGACAAAACTAGAGAATAAATATTTAACCACCACCCCCCCCCCCCCCCCCCAAAAAAAAAAAAAACAACAAAAAAACAAACTTTTGAGCTCTGTAACATGGACAGTTAATAGAACTAATGATAATGTTTCTAACATAAACAAGAGGCCCATGGGCCTCAACACTCACATGAGTTTTCTCAAGTTTTGAATTGCCATAATACTTAATCAGAAATATCTAGTCACATTTCATTTATAAGTAGCTAAAATGCATGGAGTAAATGTAGTAAATGAATACAATTTTTTGCAAATCTGAAACTAGGTTACATCCTTCAGAAGAGAAGATTTTAAAAGTTTTTCACTATTTCACCTCTTTATGGGGTACATTTCTTCTTCATTTGGGAAAATCTGAAAGGCCATTGACCAGGCATGATGGTACCTTGGTTTCAATAAATTTGGCCCAGTGGTTTTAGAGAAGATTAAAATGTTTAAAGTTTAAACATGGCAGACAATGATGGATAGTAATAGCTCATGTGAGCTAAAAACAGTAACTTAAAGGCCTCAGTGAGCAATGTTTTCAAAAATATTTTGATATTTTACAGAGATTGGATTAACTTTAGACCAATCGGTTTTTTAACCAAACAATAAAGCTAGCAGTAAGATTAAATGTTTTTCTTACAGATTTCTTAATATATACAGTACAATCAAAATCAGATTTATATAGGGAAAACAATGTTGTCCTTATCAATGATCTCTCTAAAACATTTACATGTTCATTCAAATATAAATGCCTTCATATCCAAGACACGTAGTCTAAGACAAACTCTTTTAAAATTTATCTTTCAGTTTATTCAACTCTTTTTTAGGAAAAGTGCAGTAATGGTTCTTACAGCCCCCCCCCCCCCCCCCCCCCCCAAAAAAAAAAAAAAAAAAAAAAAAAAAAAAAAAAATTCGCTTATATCATGGCTGTCATCTCTTAGATGGTAGAAAAAAACTGAGCTTCAAGTAAAGACATTAGAAGTTAGACCAGCGAATTGACAATTTTTAAAAAAATTGGATCTGCCAAAGTTGGGATCAAACTTATGTTCATCAAGTTTGTTTAGGTCTGGAGGAAGTAAGTTTGGAAATCCCCTCGGAAAAATATTTGAGTCACCAACCATAAGATTTTATAATGGTACTTTTTATCTTTTTTAAAATTTTATTTTTATTTATTATTATTATTATTTATTTATTTTTATGTTTTATTTATTTATTTATTTATTTATAATTATTATTTTTTTAAATAAATAATATCCTAATTGTAACGACAGTTCCCATTCTTTTTCATTGAACCTCAATAAATATATATATATGCATTCATGTTATTGTAAAAGTTATGTTTGGTAAATTATAAATTAACAACTATACTAGTACTCTAACCCATAACTTCTCACACAATAAGTATGATTTTTTTTCTGAGATAGCTGTCATTTTATATGATTCAATTTTCTTAAAACAACCTGTACAATTCTTTTGTACATATAAGTAAAAAGGAGTTATCTCCCTTACATGTAAATGACTGTATTCAAGTTTGTTTTTATGAAAAGGAGATTTAATGGTTTTGTGACTAATTTAAATTAAACTGCATTTTCATTCATTCACTCACTCTTTTTTATAAATCCCCTTATTTAAAGTTTACAATTCAAATAATAACTTTATAGGTTACATTAATAAAAACTGGCATATTTCGAAGGGGGAAAAACAAAACAAACTCACCTATCATCAGTTAAACTGTGGGTGGGTCTATCTACAGGATGTGGCATTACTTGTGTAGTGCCACACTGACCCATTTGGGTTTTTATACATAAATGTATAATGATAGTCGTTCATTAATTAACACCTTACTTAACATAACTTCCTTTAATTAATAATAGACAATTTAAAGTTAATTATTAGAACTTTGATTAAGTGCCAAAAATAATCAAACATAAATTTTTAAACCTTATTAAGATAATATAGGTAGTATTCATATTGAAACCGTTAGGCTCAATTGTGGTCCAAAATAATGGGCAAATAAAGTCTTAGCTTTGCCCTAGAAAAAAGCAACCTAGTTCATAGTACCAAACTCTGCATACTTGCATTTTCTTATAAAGAGAAGTCCTTTAAAGTTTTTTTTTTTTAAAGAAAATTAAAGATTCTTATTAATAAAGAATATGGATAGATAAGATAAAATTAAAATTCATTTCAATAATTATTACATTTTTTTTAAACTAAAAAAATGTTCCAATAATATGTGAATATAATGCAAAAGATAATAAGGCCAAGAATAAAAGTTTTATGTTTCTACTTTTGCTACATGTACATGTCCTTTTTTAGGCCTACCCTAAAGTTTTTAAGACTCAATATTTATATTAAGTTATGAATGCTAGCTGCTAACAAAGCATAACAAATGAAAAAAGAAACAAAAACATATTTCTATACCTATTTAATCAATATTAAGTGATGAAGGTGAAAAGCATAAAATTCATTTTTGTAGGCCTAATGGCAATATTTAACATTTTTAAGATAAATTTTCAATGAACCTTAAAGCCACATAAAAAAGTACTGTAACGTCATTGAATCAAGACTGTACCCTAATCAACATTATTAAAATACAAAAATGAAAACATAAAATACATTTTTGTTGGCCTAATAATCAAGATAAATTCTCAAAGAATCTTGAGGTCACATAAAGAAAAAGGTAATTTCTCATCATTTAATTGAGATCCCACTCCTAATCAAAACCTAATTAACTTGTACATTAATATCAATCACTTACCTTCCCCATTAAGATTATAACAGAAAAAAAAACTTTTTCCTTTTTTATATAAATACACAGCTAAATATGGTTACAAAAAAATTGAAAAAAAAAAAATTTCTATATCAATACACAGTTACATAAAAATTGAAGAAAAAAAACTTTATCAAGGTTGAAGCCTATCTACAGATATAAATGGTGATAGACTTGCTTTAATTACATACAGCAATATGAAAACCTTCAAACCTTATTAAAAATTTTTAAAATACTATTTTGAAATGCCATAAATTAAATAAGTAGTTTTAAATATGCTTTCTAAACATAAAACATTACCCTTCCTAATACGTAAACAGGCTTGTATTTAAAGCAGAGATTAATGAGACATTATCAACTTAGAGAGTTCAAGTACAAGTCACAATGCATATCAATAATTCTTAGACTTACCTGTAATATTTTATTTTCAAAATAAACAAATTATCAAATCATATTCATAATAGTATTAAACCATAGAATAAATATTCATTTAAACCCATCTGAACTATAAACTGGAATATATTCCATCATATACTGTAAAACCTCTAGTGTGGCTCATTAAAATACATGGGCCTTGGTGGGCGAGTGGTCTAAAGTGCGGGCTTACGGATCATTGTGCCTCTCAACGCCTGGGATCTAATCCCACTCAGGACAGATCCTAGTATGAGAAAGTTTGTCAATTCGCTTGCCGAAGGTCGGTGGTTTTCTCAGGGCACTCTGGTTTCCTCCACCATCCCAGAACTGACCACCTTGAAATAAGTGAAAGAATCTTGTCTGGGGCGTAAAACACCATTACTCCACTACACTCATTAAAATACAGAGAAAAAATCCTGTCTTAACTGAATGTCTCAACCCCTAAGGCATACGCTTACTGATCACAGTGCCTCTCACCGCCTGGGTTCGAATCCACTTGGGATATATCCTAGTGTGAGAAAATTTGTCAGATGGCTTGTTGAAGGTCGGTGTTTTTTTCCGTGCACTCCAGTTCCCTCGACCATCCCAGAACTGACCACCTCAAACGAGTGAAAGAATCTTGACTAGGGTGTAAAACACCATTACCGTAAAAACCCATGTAATTTATGCACCCGTGTAATTTACGCAGGTGGTTTTCAAGCTAAAATTTATTTAAAAAAGCTTCAACTCATGTAAAATTCGCACCCCAAAAATTTCCAGAATCGCCGATTTCTATATGATCCGAGCTAGTGGTTTTCTGATATTAAGTGTTTTGTTTAAGTTTGGTGTAGTTTACCTGTTTTAATTAACTTAGATAAGATTTTATTAATTTTCATTAGAAAAAATTACGGCTGTCACATTTTTTTTTCAGTTTGCAAACAAAGTAGGTTATACGTTGTAACAGGTCATTAGCGTATTGTTGTATGTTTCCAAAATCACAATCACAGGAAGAATTATCAATAAAACAGACAACTACTCACACTCACGCGTGTTGTGAATTCAGTTTAATTAACAATTAACATCAGCTAGTATGACACTTTACTCAACCGGCAGAGGGAAGAAACTGACCTTACCCTGTTTGTAAACAGAATTTTGATTGGTCGAGAGCGTCTTCTTGACCCAAGCTTTTCCGCCTATCCGCTCATTCGCGTCTAAACCATTGATATTTCACTCCCTCTCACACCTTCCCGCTAAATTTGAATCTCATAAGTTTCCTCAAGCCAAGATTATCCATCTCAAAACACATATCCAGTCAAGATTATCGGTATCACCATGTATGTCAATGGTGTTCCTTCACGATCGGTGGAAAATGCAATCAAAGCACATTGTAGCCAGCTCAATGCACGTTAGATTTCCAAACAGTAGTTAACCATTTATTTCATTACATTTAAAATTTGTACAAAGACAGTAAGCATAAAATACCATTCTACACACACATGTCATTTTTTATTCTTCAAATGCATTATTTTTCCGTAAAATCGTATTTTAACATGAAATAGGCCAACTTCCGGTACAAATGTTTACATTTTGAACACTTTCGTCAGCAAGGAAAATTTTATAAAAAATCACGAAAACAATCTACTCGTGTAATTTACGCACCCCCCAAACTTTAATTTAATTTTTACAAAAAAAAGTGCGTAAATTACATGGGTTTTTACGGTACTTTACTCCACTTCACTCCCTCAGCTTAAATTACACTTGGGCAGATCCTTGTCAGTTCAATAGCCGAAAATCCGTGGTTTTCTCCAGGAAATTCTGTTTCCTCCATCATCCTAAAATGACTGCCTCAAAATAAGTAAAATAATTTTGATTTGGGCATAAAATACCACTAATATAAATAATTCAATGAATGTTTTCTGTTTAGAAATCACATTATTAACAGGTAATATTCTTTGTTAAATCATCTTGCTAACACCTTAACAATGTGTAAACGTAACAAAATCTTAACTTTGAAGTGTGTTCCATTTAAACAGGTTCCGCTTGTTTGTTCTGAAATATTCAACCCTGGATTTCATGAAATAGTTATATGTGTACTACAGTCTAAAAAATGTTCTTTTCTAATAGTAAAGTATATAACATCATTTCCAGACAAAGTTTGGAGTAAATATGTTTAATAGTCCAGTCAATATTTCTTTTTAACTTATATCAAGTTGGTCAATTCTGGAATGGTGGAGAAATGAGAATGTCTAAAGATATTGACTTTATGACCTTTATGAAATTGACAAAACCATTGACCTTTATGAAATTGACAAAACCATTGACCTTTATGAAATTGACAAAACCATTGACCTTTATGAAATTGACAATCTTCCTCACACTTAAGGAAATGCCAATGTTGACTTTGAACATAGGCTGTGAGATACATTTTGATTTGTAAGCAAGCACTTTATAGAGCAGAGACCCTGAAGTCCCTATAAGACACAGGGAACTAGAACTATCTCTGAAGGAGACTAATACCCCTCCTCTGAAACAAAATTCTGTTCATGGCCAAACTCAATGTCCATAAAAAAACAATCTATTTAATAAACATAAGTGCACAGGTTCTTATGATTCTTAATATCTGTAAAATAGTTTCAGAAAAATTATATCATACATATTTAATAAACCCCCTGACAAATTATGTGTATGGCCAAATTGTAAGTGTGAAAAACTCTAAGTCTGGAAATGGCAATAAATCCAAAAAATCCATGCGATGAAATTGAAAATTGCAGGTGCAGAGGTTTTTCTGATGCTTATTAATATCTGTGCATAGTTTCAGAAAAAAATTGGATCATAAGTAACTGAATAAAAACTCTGGACAGATTGTGTCTATGGATGGACAGATGGACAGATTGACAGAAAAGACAAACAAGGTAATTCCAGATTCCCCCCTCCTAACTTCGAAGTGGGGGTATAAAAAATTCTGAATATGATAGAACAATAAGTGCTTTAAATTATAGTGAAGATGGTAGAAACTCTTTAAAAAAAATGATTCATATTATAAATTATTCTGGGTCCATCAAACATTTTCAAGAACCTTCATATTTCCATATTTGGACCCTGATTGTGAATGATTTGACAAAAGGGTCTATATCTATATCCAATTATATCACCATATTGGAACACAAAATTACTAGCACTTCAAAATATTCAGTTTTTCTATGATGTCATCAGTGACAAGCTTTTTAAATCCCAACTAACATTCTTTTTTTCAAAAATCACAAAACATGTATACGACCCTGCCAACAACATTGCCCACAAGGCAATTAAGTAAAGTGGAATAGAGAATTTCATTTATACTGAGATATGTGGTCAGTTAACAGGAGAGGACCACCACAAATCTTTGGCGAGCAAATCAAAAAAAATTCCCGACATAGTTATCTGTATCGAGGCCTCAAGAGGCACCATGATCTGTAAGTGCACACTCTGGAACACTTGGCCATAGAGAACTCCTATGTAAAAGAAATTGACTTAGAACCGCCACGAGTGACGGAAAAATAACCCATTGCTATGAGTGACTGAAAAAACCCCACTGCTATGAGTGACTGAAAAACCCCACTGCTATGAGTGACTGAAAAAAAACCCTTCAATAAGTAAATAATCTAAGCTATGACCAAGCCCTAAACAAACATACAGCCTCCTTCTTCAAGGTGTAAACTTTTTACCAGCTGAGCTAGCATCACAATGAAATGTCAAATTTTAAAAAGATATGGTCACATATTATATATATATATATATTAAAACATTCATTTACAACTGTGTACAAATAAATTTATTAGTAAGAACACTTGAATATGTTGAAACTATTTTTACTCTGTGTTTTTGAATATATTTTATATTTAAAGTTAAGAATATATATATAAATAATATGTATGTACCGGTATGTATGCATGCATGTAGAAATTTTACATTTTTTACATTTAAAAAAGATAAACTTTTTTCAAAATTTTTCAAATTGAAGCACATATATTCATATTTAATCAATATTACCTTGATTTTTTACCACACATACATTTAAATTTAAATCTTCTTCATTTATATCTAAATCCCCAATATATACACACCTATATATATGCAATGAGAAAGTTTACCAGCATTTTATTGATTCCAATGTGATACAGTCGTTGTTAGCATTTTTAGATATTTCATTGATTACCAAATACTGAAAAAACTTGGCTTATAAGCAGGTCATTATTAGGAACACATGGTATTTTTAACTGCTTGTATTGATCTGGTACCCTGTTCCATATTGTTATGTACACCCAGCCTGTAGAATGGTTTATGGGCCATAACCAAACAATAAAGTCAACAATTGATTAGAAAAGTTTCATGGCCTACATTGTGTTAAACAACTTCATACAATTATTATTTAATTTTTTATCAGACAGACAGACTGAAAGTCTGACTGACAGATTGATACAAAACATACATATGTAGTGGACGAGGTTTGATAACTGGCCAGGTAGCTCAGTCAGTACAGCATCTTGCTAGTATTGGGAAGGTCCATGGTTCAAGTCCCGGTTTGACCGCTGCATTTTTTCCTTTCCTGTTACATATGGGGGCTTGTCCAACCCTGGGAGGTGGTCAACCAGTGTGTTGTTCCCAGGGTAGAACCAGGTAGTTTTGATTCAAAGTAACCGATTTGAAAAAAAAAAGGAAAAAAGGAATGTAGCGGACCAGGCTCGATAAATGGCCAGATAGCTTAGGCGGTAGAGCATCCTGCTATTATTGTGAAGGTCCCTTTCCTGTTACACATAAACACTTTTTACTAACAAAAAAATATATATATATACAATAATTAAAAGTGGAGTGGGGTAATAGTGTTTATCCCCATTTAGTCTAGATTCTATCACTTATATTGAGACAGTCAGATCATGGGTGGGAATGGGAATCAATAGCCTTTGACCAGCAAACTGGCAATTTTTCTCATACTAAGGAAATCAAGTGATATATGTTCTATCATCTTTCTGTATTATTAAACTATTAAAATCTCCACCCCAGTCAGGTCTGACCAAGACGTGAAAATTGGTAGTAACTGTTCTTTCGCAAAGCACTCAGCATTTAGAAATAAAGGTCACAGGGTCCTTCGAATGAGACCTTAAACACAGATCTATGCCCTATGTATGGCAGGTGTGGCACGTTTAAGAACCTACCCTGCACATTGCCTTAAGCACACTGCAAAGGTCAGAATTTCTGCCACTTTACTTTTAGCTGGTGATGTCTTGATAAAAGTGAAATATTTATGATTGGGATTTAAAACTCCATTAAATCAAATCAAATATCTGTATATACATGTATTTTATTGGTATATTAGGCTCTATAAATCTTCATCAATGGAGGTTCTGAAAATGTACAATACTGACCAGATCTATTGCTAAAGATTTCAAGTACAAATACATATTTCCATCTCTAGTTTGATTGGAAATGTTCATTTAACCGGTCACTTTAAATCTTCACCCAAATGCATTCTATATAGTAAGTGTTTAGTAAGTTTCTGGGTTAAATGAGTTTAACTTGAAATTTGATTTGTATCTCTTATATAAATTACAAATTAATCCTAAATCTATGTTCTCTTTACCAAACTTGACAGATAAATAAAATTTATCATACCAATACAGATTTATCAATTCAAACAATTTTTAGAATTTTTACTGGACATTTTAAGTGATATAGCAATCAGGAAGTGATTCAATTGGTTATTACAATATCATGAAGTATACTCAACCAAGCAAAATAAATTTGATTAATACTTCACCTTTAGACATTTCTGACACTTGAATAATCAAACAATCTATCTAGATAAAAGGTATCTCGTATTCATGTATTTGTGTATTACAAAATGAAATGTTTATTTTTTTTGTTTTTTTTTCAGGTAAATTTCTCAGGTAAATTTTTTGGACTTTCCATGAGAAAAATTAAGAGCCATTCTAAAAGTTGACACATGTATATGTGTATTACAAAATGAAATGAAATGGTTCTTTTTTGTTTTTTCAGGTAAATTTCTCAGGTAAATTTTTTGGACTTTCCATGAGAAAAATTAAGAGCCATTCTCAAAGTTGACAGCTTTAATGTCTGTTCAGACTCACCAAAAAAATTTCTTTTAATCTAGACTACAGAGCATGTTTTTATTAGAGATCGAATTATATTTCATTTCTCCGAAGGTCAATTCATTCTAGGGTAGTGGTATGCCTGTCTGCAGCATACTGACTCAGTGAGCTAACACAACAAAAAGTCGTCCTGAATGAGCTAGTACAAGGGAAACCAAAATAAACACTGGCACATCTCACACATAAAGAATTTTTTTCTTAGATAATCTTTAGAGATCAATAACCTTGCTCTCATCGTTAATAGTTAAAAAATTGCCAATATGAGTTGAGTTGAGTTGAGTTGAGTAATGGTGTTTAACGTCCCAGTCAAGAATATTTCACTTATATCAAGATGTCACCAGCTAAAAGCAAAAGTGCAGAAATTTTGCCTGTGCGTTGTGCTGATGGCATTATACAGCAGGGTTCTTTATCATGCCATGCCTGACATGACACGGGACCTCGTTATTTTAAGTTCCCATCCGAAAGAACCGTGACTTTCATTTCTTAATGCTGAGTGCTTGGCGAAAGAACAGTCACTACCCACTTTCAAGCATTGGGTCAGACCCAGCCGGGTTCTCAAACCCATGACCTTCCACTTATGGAGCGAGCACTCTACCAACTGAGCTACCGCAGTGGCTCTGATTTGAAGTTTAGCGATTTTACAACCAACCAATCTTCTGCATTTACATCAGACAAGCTGAAAATGTTGAATTAAAATTTTATGTAAACTTACCTCGACATGAAGTGACTAATATCAAAATATCTGTTAAGTCCAAGTTACAAAATGCAAAAAAGTTATTAAAAATTGAAAAAGGATAAAAAAGCTCAGCTTATATATAACATAGATATATCTAACACATACTGTTTACTTATATATATATATAAATGTACTGCTAGAAGTAAATAAAATACCAGGTAATTGAATATATATAAAAATAAATTAGACAGGAAATTTTTTTGTCAAATAAATGTAATTTAAATACATTTTAAATAAAATCTGACAATATACATGTGATCTTAAATAATATCTATAATAAAATTAAATTAAAAATTACTTTAAACTAGAGTTGACAAATATAAATAAAACTTTAAAAATTACATAAAAGTGATATAAATTTATATATTCCGAAATAAAACCTAGTTATTCTGAAGTCTGATTTAATTTAAATAACGACTCATCCATGAAATTTCGTCAAAAACCTGTTAGAGTAAGCGGAAAGTTAAACATTATAACAAAAGTTTATGACTTTACTGTGATTTTATGCTGTTACTTTAGGGTCAAAATTTAATCTAACTTGAATTAGTTACTTCATTGAATTATATAAAAAGAGAGTATATGTATTGAAATAGAATGTTTACATTCTGCCCCTATATGCCATGAAAAATAAAATTAGGCAATTACAATTTTGCAACTTTAACACAGACTACAAGAAAATTAAACTTGATTCGAAAGGTGACATAATTGAACTTTTTAAAATTTTTTGAGATTTAATTTTTTCATTATTATATTACAACACACAGAGATTTGTGTTGAGTAGGTCGAGACACTCAAACTCTGACCTATTTTTTTAACATACCGGTAATCCTATTTTGATAAAAAGGTTATTACAAGAAAAATTTAAAGATTAGGCATAAATTCTCACTCTTAAATAAGTCTGCATGATCTCTAACCCATGACTTCTCATAAAGGTGAAAAGAGCAAATAAATTTAACTACAGAATATAACATGAAAAGAGCAAATAAATTTAACTACAGAATATAACATGAAAAGAGCAAATAAATTTAACTACAGAATATAACAATCTCAATGAATTAGAACATGCTTAAATAATTAAATTTTACCATTTTCAAGCATTTTGATTACCTTAAAAATTGGGAGTTATTTTCTCTACCTGAACTATTTTTTGTAAACAATGGTGAATATTAAATGACACATTTTCCTGTTGTTCACAATGAATTAATTGTTTTAATAAACAATAAATATTTTGTTTCGGCTTTGATTTTTAGTATTTTTTTTACTTATGAAATTTTATCATAAGCATTGCCTTTAATTTTTGTTCCATTTATTGAGAAATAACTTGAATGAAGACTGTGTACTTTTTGCAAAAACCCGCTACCCGGGATTTATGCACGGTCTTCATTCAAGTTATTTTCAACAGACCAAATAAAAATTAAAGGCAATGCTTAAGTAGTGTTAAAATTGACATTTCATTTATGCTGAGCTAACATTTATACACACATCTTTCAAATGCAAATCCTCAAAATAGTCAGAAAATATTAAATTAAAATTACAAAAATATTATATAGTGGTGTAGTATGGAAAAAAAATGATACCTGTATACATACAGTTACAGCTCCATATGGGTTAGATTCATCATTTTCAACTGTTTGGCTGATGTTTTTTTATCTATCAAACTTTTCAGGTCTTGTGTCACTGATGAGGAATGAATTTCCTAAATGTGCACATCTGGCACATCAAAATTTAACTGGTATCTGTGTTATGTATTTTCTGTACTAAACCACAGATGGCCTTTTAGCCAATATCAGTGGTAGAGCATTAGCCAATGTGGGTTCAAATCCAGACCGAGTCAATGCATGACTTTTACATCTGGGATACTGTTTTTTTGCCAAGTCCTTGGCATTAGGAGAACAGAGTATCCACTGGCTCACCTCAATCCAGTGCCAGGATAATGTGATTGGGAGATTGGTGTACTTGTCCGTGGCATAATTATTCGCTAAACTACCCTGAATGAATTCTAGTTCACAACAGCCCTATTATACACATTCAAACATCTTGCACATAAAAATATTTTTATAGATTAATGCATAGAGAAAAAATAGCATTACTCTCATTGCAAATAACTGAAAAATTACTAAAACGACATTCAACAGCATAACAACAAACCAAACTGCTGTAGACAAGCATATGGTACATGGGGCATGGGTAACCTAATTTGATAAAAAACCATATCAAATGTAATATGAAGTTTGAAAATTTTAACCTCAAAACTTTCAAAAGTAGTAGCTTAATATCTACCACATTAAAAACATCAAAACGAATAAGATGGAGAAGCTATATTATCACTTAAACAGTAGCAAAGAATTCAGATAAAGAGACAGTATGGAGCACCTATGTATTGTCTGGTGTAGAGACAATATGGAGCATCTATGTATTGTCTGAAGATAATATGATAGTCTAGTCAATCTATAATTTGACCTCAAACTTATTGCAACAGAACAAATTTTGTTACTAATATGCTCTCAAATACAATGAAATGTTTATAGTAAAAAGTCCACCAAAATCTGACAATGAGGAAACAAGATTTTGAGAAGTTTTAATTTCTTATGGGGAATTCTATAGACAAGGGAGATAACTCCTGTAAAACAGGTGGAGTTCTAGTCCAATTATCATATGTTTTTTGCTATTTTAACAGAAAGTAAAGCAAAGACCCTGGAATTAATCAATCATAATTGATTCCATATGTATATTCAACATTTCTGATTTCATTTAAAGTGAAATCATTGGCCCATTTTCATTCAGTTGCATTTTATTTTGTCTTTCACAATCTAATGTTTCTATAATGATGAGGAATTAATAATAGAATACTCAAAGTAATGAAGTAAAAGTAAAGAAAAGTTATGTTTTTAACCTAAGATATACTTATTTTATCATTTTTGTGTATAACAAAACAGATTTGAGGTGAATAAATCTTTTTTTTTTCCATCTCATCAACATGCCCTTAATCAGAGTTTTGCAATAAATTCCTTCAACAAAATTATTTCATTTTTTTACATTCCATTTACTTATTACATTCTAAATTGTCTTAAATCATCTATTTTAAGTCTATGTATAAATTTCCATCTTATTTCAAGGTTGTTCTTCATACAGTATCAGAGAAAACTTGAAGTATTTGAAAATTTTTGTGTAAAATTTAGGATCACGAATACAGAGTTATCTCCCTTTTCTATAGAAAATGCTATTGGTAACTTCAATTGGCAAAAAAAACCCAATTCCACTGGATTGAAATTGGTATTGTTTTTTATGATGAATAAAAACATCATTCCTAAAAACAATCACATAAAAATTTTCTGTTGCAATTACTTTGAGGTTTGTCAATAGATTGACTAGACTATGAAGCAAAGAGGCTTATATACCTTAAAGTGTAAGAAGACACCATGGATGACCTATGAACCTTTTGGTGTACAAAGACCCACCTTAAAAGACATAAATTGTACTCTTTGGTATAGAAAGACAATATGAGGTTTTAAGTTTCGCATGCTAAATCACAAAAAAATTCTATAACTCTAAATTACGAGACACAGAAAAAAAATTAAGAGTAGTTTGCATAGGAATTACTTCTTAATTTCTTTTTATACTTTTACTGAAAAACCAATAACAATCAGATAAATAAAATTTTAAAAAGCTTACCTGAAAAACAGTATAAATAAATACTTTTATCTGGGAGTCTTTTTTTTTACAGCTGTAAAAAGAAATTAAAGGTTTACTCCTGGCAGTTGACATACATGTTCATGTCTAAAATGTGAAATCTCGCAAATTACTGATCCAATGACATACCTGTAATCAGGTAAAATAAAATCCCTTATTAACGAAACAATTACACAGAATTACAGGTATATCAAATATCCACACTTATAAATATAAATCCACTAAGAAATAAATGTTTGGAAGAATTTAAACAGTGTTTCCAAATTTAAAAATATCCAATCCCTGAAATTTGATCTTCTCTCAAAATTTATATTAAATTGAAACAAATCTAAATCCACAATGTGACAAGACCTTGAAATTTTATCTTCACCGAATTTGTATAAAAACTGGAAACAATTCTAAATTCCAAATCAAGTCCTTGAAATTTGATCCTCTCCAAATTTGTATAAAATTGAAACAAATCTAAATACGAAGTCACAGAGAGACATATGTAAATTCAAAAAGAATTTAAATATTGTTTCTAAATATCAATTCAAAAATACCCAGTCCTTGAAATTCATCTTTATGCACTTAACTGTACAAAGATTTTATATGAAATTAAATATAAAGTGCAAACATTAATTTTATAACTTAAAAAGTCTTCTCTTATAGAACAAAGATTAAAAATAATGGCCTTGTAATAAATCTAAAAAATTACCGTTAAATCAATTTGTAAAGTCCTCACATCTACCATCAATAAATGTAAATAAATTGTGTATTCAAGGAGAGAAATATATATTCTTTGATTATTGTTTCACTGTAAAGTTTAAACACAGGATTAGCGATAGCCAAACCAAAATATTTTTAACCGCAAACAGCTTAAGTTAATCTATATGCCTTAGGTTTAAGTGAAATCTGATATAAATATAGTTGTGATATTCCTTGTCGATATAACAATACAATGTTTTATTTGTGGATTGATCGGAGTACTAAAGAGTACATGTTAATGGACTGGCTGACCATAATTAATTGACCACTCGGTGTGGCTAATTATAGTTTCATAGGTATTTAGTGTACAGTATATTATGTACTTATTTGGAGTTAAAGACATACATGTTTTAAATCTTTTGACATATCTTATCAGTGTTCAGTCAAACTTGGATACTGCACTAAGGTAGCTTATAAAGTAGAGTTACCGTAATCCACCATATTGGAAAGGTCAGGGGTTCAAACCCTGGCTGGGTTCAACCAAAAATAGGTAAATTTAGTAACTCTTTCTTGTCAAGCACTTAGCATTTAAAAATTAAAGACACGAGTCAATAAAAGCCAGTAAAAATCAAAATTTGTGTCGACTCACAACTTAAGAACCTTAAACCACAGTAGTGCAGTCAAACTTGGATAGATACTTCAAAATACCACTAAGGTAGCTCATCAGGGTAGAGTTAACCCACCATATTGGAAAGGTCAGGGGTTCTAACCCTGCCTGGGTTCAACCAAAATAGGTAAATTTAGTAACTCTTATTTGCCAAGTACTCAGCATTTAGAAATTAAAGTCACAGGTCAACCAAAGCCAGTAAAAATCAAAATTTGAGTCAACTCATAACTGGAGAACCTTAACACCACAGTCAACAAAAAACCTGAAAAACCATACAATTAACTATCTGAAAAGAATATATAACATCAAATTGGTAAATTTTGTTCTCATTATAAATATTTTTAATGCATCTGTGTTCAAAGTTTCTTGATGCATATGTGAAACTGTAAATAATTTAGACAATATCTGATTAACATCAATAATTTCATAATTGTCAGAGTAGTTGTTTTGGCTTAGGCCTAACTTAAAAGATTCTTTGTTTGCTGTTTTCCGACTCATGCTGTCCACATGTAGGTAGGTAGGTAGGTAGGAAAAAAAATTTATTTTATTTTTGAAAACTTAATCTATTACACTTTTGAAAAAGGTTAAATTGGTTTCAAATGTCTCTTTTAAAACACATTTTACAATTTTTTTGCTAACTACAGTCTTCTTTGTTTCTTCTTAGTGTCTTCTCCCATGGAGAAAGTGGAATTTCCTCACTAATGTGTAAACCTGCTCACAGATTGCTTGCTTGGGTTATTGCCCTTTCATACTGTTTTTTGACTTTGTATGAGAAGTCCAAAAAAAAAATAAAAAAATAAAAAAAAATTGATGGCAATAAAATTTTTTGGGTAGGGGCATTTCAAGTGGGTCGGGCGGTCAACGGTAAACAAACTTAATTTTATTTTAGGCCTTACTCAGGGTTTGGTTTTAAAAAGTCTTATTATAGTTTAATTCAGACTATTTTGGTTTACTCAAGGTTTTGTTTTCACATGTCTCAATATAATTTAACTTAGATCATCTAGGTTTATTTTGGTGACATTATTCTGACAACCATCAAACAGTTGAAGCACCAGGCAAGAAAACAGTCTCTCAAATTGTAAAGTTTTGTGTATGCCCCAGCCAGGGTTCAAACCAACTACCTGCCCCTCATGAGACAGATGACACATTATATTTTAATTTTGACTCTTTCGGTTTATTTAAGGTTTAGTTTTTCACATGTTGTGTTGTAAATAAATTTAGACTAATTTGATTTGCACAGGGTACAGATTTTACAGAAGTTGTTGTAATTTATTATAGACTATTTTGGTTCTCTTGTGGTTTGATTTTCACAGGTTCCAATGTAGTTTAGTATAGACAATTTTTTGGTTTACCCAGGGTTTGGTCTTCAGATTCAATTAAGACAGGTTTCGAGTTACCATGAGTTTTGTTGCTACTACATGCTTTCTGGCTAGATTGGTTTATTTTAATAAGTTATACTGTAAATAAATTAACTTTGCTTATACAATATATTGTCACTTCATGTTCTAGATGCTGTCAATGCCAAGAATAAAACAATGAACATTCAGAAAGATCATACATCTATAGCCAAGATTGCATTGTGGATGAATCAATGAAGAAGACTTTCCAACTAAGAATGACCATTTCAATTACAGCTCTCAGATTAATGGACTCTATTTGAATTTGCATAGCTGTCGAGGGTTTTCAAAGTTAAGCGTGTGACTACCATGGCCAAAGACCACGTGACTTCCCAAAGACCAAAGCATCCCTCAGGGAAAATGGGAAAAATTGGTGTAAAGTCGTTCATTCACCTACTATTTGAGACATCTACAACAGCGGTGGAATCTACAAAACATGCAACAAGAAACCAAAATATTACCGGATCTACGAGTTTACTATCAGCCGCTGAAATGTTGCCAAACTTATAATAGATCTATGTCGTCAGATTTTATTTTCTTGATAGTTTAATTATGCGTGTGTTTGCGATAGTTTAGCGTGTGAGCGTGATTTACATCCAAAATGCGTGTGACTTGACAGGTATGAATTTGGGTAAAGACACAAGAGCCCAATTACCTACAAAACTTTAAGACAACAGTACAAATAGTATTAACTTCCATTTCCGTACGGACAATTATATCTTTTGCAAGATGGCATTTGTCCACTCCTTTTAGTTTTCTAGGGTTCCTAGACTTTTTGTGTCTCCAAAACGATGTGCAAGATTGTTAGAGTAGTTTAACAAAAACTCTCATACTGATTTTTTTTTATAAATGACTAGCAAAAAAGTTGAAAAGATTACCCCAAAATGCTTACTGTATCTTGTATTCTGTGTCTGGCGGGAAAAACAGTTTACACAGTGAAAGGGGAGTAACTCAAACTACATTTTGGGACACGTCACGCAGAGTAAATTTGATTTTATGTGAGTTTGTTTTCAATAGTATTTGGTTATCTTTGTGCAGGTAAAAAAATATTAGCATGATAAATGTAACCGGACAAAATTACCAGGTCCAGTGGAACCACTTTGCACAATTTCTGCAATAGAACTGGATTTAATGATGTTTTACACCCCAGCCAAACGTATTTCTCATATATCCAAGCGGTCATTTCTTGGATGCTATGGAAACTGGATAGTCCGACTAATCAGCGAACTATAGTACCCTCTACCTTTTCTTGAAACTTTTGTTTTCTATTCCATAAATACAGAAGCACACTATCTTCTTAATGTGACTAGTAATAGTATATTTATCATATCAAATTAGTGATGTCTTATGATATTTCACGCGCAAGTTTTCCATATTTTCATTCTTTACCCAAATAGCTATATAATCCAAAATTTTCTTCCAACATTATAAAGATCGGTATTTTAATCTCCTCTTTTGTCCAATAATTCAGTCAGGATTTACATATGAAATAACCGGGGTTTTTAAACCACGGCTAAATACACTATGCATCGAATAATACTTAATTGGGCATAGATGGTAAAAGAACGTTGTTGGTTGATTGTAATGCTGTTTTACGTTGCATCAATACTACTTTAGTTATTTGCGACGAGAGCTAGTTTATTAATATGTAAGGATCAGAATAATTTTGAGTATGTGGGAGTTCTGCGAGTTTGGGTCATAGTCCGACTTGTACTAGCGAGTACTAAAGACGCCTTATTTTGTAAATGTGCTAGCTCTCCGAGTCAATATGTCGCAGACAAGCTTTCAAATCCCCAAGTCACATTATTCTGACAACGGATGAAGCAGTTGAAACGCCAGACGAGGGAAACATTATTTCTGTGTAGTTACGTTGACCCACTGGCCAGTCGGAGTTCGAACCTCATTATCTCCCGCTCACGAGACGGACTCCTTACCAATGAGCCATAGACGCTTCGGTAAAACAGGAAAAATGAGGTAATGAATTTCTTACTAACATACTTTAGTTGAAAATTTCTAAACGAGCTGCAATATATGAAAAGTTTGAAAATACAAAAAATTGCTAAATAGACATCACTAGTAGATACGTTTCATCAGTTTTGAAAAAAAGAGAAGTTAAAAAAATATGTGCATAGAACTGAATATAAGGCTATCCTGACTACGGTTTCTAGTCTTTGTTTTGAAACGAAGAAGCAAGAGGTGTTTTGATCCTTAAGTGCGTGATTTACACAAATGTAGCCACCTAGGCCCCTGGATAGAAATTGCCTTGGTCGATAAAGGTGTAGTAAGTGTCTGTGGCAGTTACCCAGCAACTTGACTTCTAACCAGCCTTCGAAGAGTCGTTGCTTTTTATACACAAGTCTAAAAATGAAAATTTCCTTGTTTATAAAGTTTTTTCCTGGATGAAATTATCAGGACAGTATTCCATGAACTAAATTTGATTCCAATCACCCATATCGGTGTGGTCAGTTATGTGAGAAAATGGAATGTTCTGAAAAATATCGACCATCGGCATATTAAACTGACATAATCCACAAACTCGGAACAAAACAAATGGTATTTAGACTCCCTGGTTGACAGAAATTTAAAGCTCATTTCTTCTGTTTACTATCACTACGGTGGCTCAGTTGGTAGAGTGATTGCTTCGTATATGGGAGGTCGGGGTTCGAACCCCGGCCAGGTCTGTCCAAGACTAAAAAATCGGTAGCGACTATTATTTCACCAAGCACTCGGCAATTTAGAAATGAAACTCACGGTGTCCTTCGGATGAGACCTTAAAAACCGAAGCCCGTGTCACGGCAGACTGGACACGTTAAAGAGCCCTCCCTGCACATTGCCCTAAGCACACTGCAAGGTTCAAAATTTCTGCCACTTCATCTATAGCTGGTGCCATCTCGATATAAATGGAATATTCTTGACTTGGACGTAAAACACCATTAAATCAATTAATCATCTGTTTAACAAAATTTGGTCAATGCTTCAATTCATGATCAATACAGCAAACCCCAAATTTAATTCAAATACGTTTAAAGCTCGGAGAAGTATCGCATATAAAAACTCATGTTAATCATGTAAATATGCAAAGTATATTTTCAGTTTTTAAACTTTATGGAGGTCGATATTTTGATAGAAGGATATTTTATTGGAGCGAAAATAAATTGAAAGCATAATATATATAGCACTATCGTATATAATTTACACAAATATATATATAAAAATGAAATTAAATATTCATATTTCTTGAAAAAAAGCTATAGTTCCTCCTCAAAATGCAATATGAAAAACTGACACATTGTGTGTCTACATAAAATAAGACTATACGAAAGACTTTGTCAAAAAGAAAGCGCTCGGTCTGCTCTTAAGGTCTCCGTTGGTGCTGCGGATTGAAACCATGGTCTTTAAACTGCATAGATAAGACTTCCTCTAGTGGTAAATGAGTATACCCTGACAGACGCTGATATTGCATTTAATTGTGTTAAACTCCTGATTCGGATATATCAGGACTTTTATCTCCTATCGGAATTGGATCGGTGTATTTTGGAATCTTCGTCAAAGCTTCTTTCAATATTTTGAATTACGGGGTGACGCAATTTATTTCTTTGATCGTTACCCACAACAACAGGACGGTGAACTCGAGGCATTACTGGGGTAACTACATATAACCCTGGCTGATCTTCTCGAACTACCCCCCTTAGCTGTGGACACACGGGTGTGGGCATGTAAGGTGTTCCGGAGCCGCAAAATTCTGTTTGTCTCCTATTCATTATCATATGAGCGGGGTTCGCAGGTGTTGAAGTATTCACATGACCACCTCTAAGTGGAGATGCTGAATACATTCTCTTTTTTCTAGGCCATGGTGTTCCATGCAGTGATGACTCTGCAACATGACCCGGCCCCGTAGATCGAGAAACGTCCTTCCATAAAGGTTCCTGATTTGGACTGTGAATTGTTTCCTCAATTGTTTGACAAAATGCCCCACTCAAAGCATTCTCTTTTCTCTCTCCTTTTAATCCGATTCCGGGTTTAAACTCTTTTGATTTTCGAGATGAGCTTCGAATCAGACTTTTTTCAGCAGATCTTGTTGATGCATTGTTTCTAGATCGGCTAAAGAAGGACGAACGTCGTTTTTGTGGAGGCTCGTAGGATATCTTTATAACCTGGTGATTTTCCCGCCATTTCCGACAAATGTTGTGATTTCGACGAATGGTAAACTATAAAACAAAATCAAAAAAAAAGTTCAAGTATCATTTAGCATCGCAATACATGTATATTGATGTTTTGTATTAAATGAGAGAATAAAAGTTTATTTTTAAAAAAAAAACTTAACGATTTTACGAATCATTAGCTACTTAATTTTTATACAAACACCAAAGCTTATATTTATTATTTGGTTAAAAAAAATATCATGTGCAAAATGTTGAGCTTATTTTTTATTTTTATTTTATTTTATTTTTTTTTTTTTTTATTATTATTATTTTTTTGGTATAAATATTACAAACTCTGCACGTGACAGTACCACAAACCGCTTATGAACCACATCACTACTAATAAACATATTGTCATTTACCCTGGTTCCATTTTACTGGTTTTTTGTCAGTTTAGTATCGTCTTTTGTAATTAGTAGTCCCATTTTATATTCTTTTATTTTCTAGCTGAAAATAGCTATAATAATGCTGATGCGTCTTTAAAACATTAATTCAATCAATCAGTTTCCATCACAAGCTTTGGCGACCGAGTCGTCTCTAGCGTTTTTAGGAATCGATGGGATTTTGTTCAACCATCAAGTTAAGCATTTATTTAGTGTAGAATTGAATTTTAACTCAGTAACAATTAAAAAATTAATACATGACACATCATGGACACAATACTTACAACACACCATAATATGAATACACAAAGGTTAGCTGTGGCCACTAAAATCAAACAAGGTGCCCTGTATACTTCTGTTACTGGTGGCATAGTGGCTAGCTCCAATGAGGCATGCCAAAGTGATAGCCATTGATAACGGGGTGAACATAACACAACAAAACATGTCACCAATCATACGGCGTCTTTCTTTTCCAAGCGCTTTGTTGGTCAAAAACTATAAATAAATAAATAAATAAATAAATAAATAAATAAATAAATAAATGAGTTTTGTTCTGATAGAATTATTTTGTTTATGTTCATTTATTAATGTAAAATTCAAGATAAAATTTTAATAAATATACGTATTGAATACATCATAGCAAAGGTGTTAGACTGCTTTATGGTTGATACTGGAATTCTAAAAAGTGTCTTAAAAGTTAATATCTAAAATGCTTCAGTCTCTGTCTTTTAAGTTATTGTATATTATTTCAAAGCTATAAACATTGTTGTTTAAATTTTGTGCACAGGATAAGAGAGAGAGAGAGAGAGAGAGAGAGAGAGAGAGAGAGAGAGAGAGAGAGAGAGAGAGAGAGAGAGAGAGAGAGAGAGAGAGAGAGAGAGAGAGAGAGAGAGAGAGAGAGAGAGAATCAAATTTACCCATGTCCATGGTCGTGGCTTTTTCTGCACCAAGAATTCAAAATTACATATTTCACATCTTGTCTTTTTGGACTGTCCTAGCCAATATTCTAAACATGATATGTGAAGTAAACCTACAGTGCCATCACAAAAACAAGGGGAGACCAGCTCTTCCTCAGCATCTCCCTCGTGACATATCCTACAAATCGGATTGTCACTGAATACACTGTAAAATATCAAGAGAGAAAAAATACATTGGGTAATTGTGTCATAATGCTAATTAAATCTAAATCTAAATCTAAATTTTCCATATGAGCATATGCAAGATGAAATAGAGTTTAATGGAAAAAAATAACATCAAATGAGAAAAATACAAAAAAAAAATCCTTAATCAAAATTGTCGCCATGGCCAACTCATAATAATTCAGGAATTAGACTGAGATAAGCTTCATAAAGCTGTCGGGAAAAAAAAGCTCAGCTCAGCTGCAACCTAGTCCACCAAAAATTCATTACAAATATATTTCAGTTTTATGAGTTTAACTTAAAGTAGAGAAAACGGGAATGCCCGGAGAAAACCATCAACATCCAACAAGCAATCTGACAAACTGACAAACTTTCTTACATTATTTAAGTGTTATTAGAGGCACTGTGATCCGTAAGAACGTAAGTTAGACCCCTTGGCGAACATGGCTCGACGTCTAAATGCTGACGCTGGACCGTGAATAGAACATCGGAACTAAGGATTCCTCTAAATTTTAAACTCGTTTTGTGACAAAAACAAGAATGAAAGACTTGAGTTCAACTCATATGGGCATTTACATTTAATAAACAAATGTCAACAGTCACTCATGCTGCACGTTTTCACACCCACGGTCAAAATATTTTTATAGCACAGACCTTAAATTTCTTGGAGGAGGTAACGATTTATCTGATGAGGCTTCTGATTGGTTGTTTTTGAGAAATTTCTCCGATTTTGAAATCACGTGGATATCACCATGACGACTGTTGTAGTGTTTCCCGCCATATTCTGAACTAGTATTAGGGTTGTCGGTACTAAGGCTATCTTCATGTAGATCGATTCTGGACCAATCGTCATCCTTGAAATAATAACATGTATTTATGAACTTATTGAGAGTACAGAAATAGCTGTTTTAAGCCTACGAAAAGCGTGTAAATTGTACGTTTCGATAGATGACACGTGCCACCTACAAAAACAAGAATTCCGCGGATTTAAATGTCTCGCCTGGTCGGTTTTTTTGGAGTAGAAAATACATTACTTTAACATAAACTTTCACATTTTGACACGCCGCCGCCGACACCGGAAGAGTACCACCTAAATCTCGCCTTACTATCCCGTTATTACGACTTAGTTATGTCGTATTAACGACAAAGTTTTTTAGGTGGCACGTAACGGCTTCCGTAGTCAATCGCCTGACCTATTAAAAAGAATTTTACCAGTAACGTGATTTCGGGTCAGAAATAACAATTTTTTAAAATGTTTTTGATATGTCATGACATTGTTGAGTACGTTCATGCTTGCATGCCTTGGACACGTTTGCCAAGCAAAAAAGTATAAGCAATGTCTACAATTGAGCCACAGTGGAGTGTACTCCGACCATTATGCCACGGTTATGTATTTCATGGATACATTGAGAATTGCTAGAAAATTTTAAGTTCTTTAGATGCACTCTACAATAACTTACAGTAAAATAATACATTTAAAAACTACTTAGTGAAATAGAACTGTCACCTACATGTACATGTATTTTTGAAGACAAAGAGAACCCCCTTCAACCTGTAAGGACTGGCTCCGGTTTCACAATCATTCCTTAACTAAGATTTTCCTTAAATTGTTCAAACTCTTTTTGAGTTACAAATGAACATTTGTGATAACAATATATGCAGATGTAACAAGCTTGAAGACATCTTTAAAATGACATCTTAAATTTCTGGAAATCTAAACAATTAACCAAGTTATTTGCCAGATTTAAGTTAAGGAAAATCTTAGTTAAGGAATGATTGTGAAACCGGAGCCTGGTTAATAAAGAATTTGTCCGATATAAGCGATTTTCTCAGGTAAATACGCAACACAAATTATAGGTGTACCCTGGATTTTTTTCAACACTTAAACAATCTTACTACTGCCATATGCTTTTTAAATTATTTATTTATTTATTTATTTATTTATTTATTTATTTATTTATTTATTTAAATTCGGTTTTAAGGTCTTATCCGAAGGACCCCGTGACTTTCATTTCTTAAAGTCGAGTGCTTGGCAAAAAAAAAAAAAAAAAAAAACAGTCACGACCTATTTTCAAGTTTTGGACAGACCCGACCGGTGTTCGAACCCCCACATCCAACATACTAAGCGAGCACTCTACCAACTTAGTGGTATAATCTATTTTAAACATTTAAGTGAACATTTGACATTTTGAATTACGATACATTAGTTCAAATTAATGGTTATTATAGATACCCGTTTTATTGACTGATGGGTCCAATATGTAATTTTTTCTGAGACATTTTCTTTTATATCTAAACAATGGTGCAATGACATTTTGGTTGTATATCGGATCAATTTTTTATATCGGACGATTGGTTGGTTTTGTTGTGTTGTTTAACATCACATCAGAAGTTTTTCATCCATTCCCGATGGGAACAAGATTATCAATCTCCAAGTAATTATCTAAGAGCAAGTTCGTGTATGCAAGGGAAAAGCAAGTATGTATCACGGTCTGCGACTTTTTGTCAGGTGATAACTCACCTAATCAATATGCCGCACAAAGTATTTAAGTCCCCAAGTCACATATATCTTGGCATTGGGTGATCCAGTCCATACTCTGCCTTCTTGATGCTGCAGCGGACCGGGCTTGATAAGATGGCCGGGAAGCTCAGTCGGTAGAGCGTCCCGCTAGTATTGGGAAGGACCCGGGTTCGAGTCCCGGCTTGGCCGCTGTATTTTTTCCTTTCCTGTTACAATGCCAAGCACAAGGCGAGGGAGAAGAATTTTTATATTTTAAGTCTTTCGTATGACTCGGACGGGGTTCGAACCTCTGGAAGCGGTCGTCCTATCACACATTGGATAATACTTATGGCCTAAGTCAGAATGGGGTACGAAAAAAGGAGTTTTTTACCCTCAAAACACAATGTCATAAGTGAATTTCAAAAACATTATATTGCTGATAACCTCTCGATATAAATGGAATAATCTTGCTTCAAACATAAAACACAATATCGTTCATTTATTTAGAAATAATACCTGATCATCTTTACAAATAACTTCCGTCTGCTCTGGGGAATCTGTGCTTACACGATGACATGCTAATTCATAACTGCAGTTGAGACTGCGTCTGTGACTATCACGTGACCTCGGAGGAGGAGTCATGGTGGATTCATCTTCCAGACTGCTGTACCCAGGATTGTCCATCGTAAAATTACTACTAGTCTAAATGATCTTACTCGTCCAATCTGAACTTACCGTCAAAATGAAAGTTTAGACTGAGTATGTGCTCACAACATACATTCTACGGGGCATGTCCTGAATTATGTTCAATTCTTCAATTAATAGGAATTCATATTGAAACACCATCGCCTTGTCAAATTAAAAAAAATACTAATATTTGAAATACACGTAAATACAAAACGGTTAATAAATAAATAAATTAATTAATTAATTGATAAAATAAATAAATGAATAAATAAGAATGCTTTACAGGAATAATATTTTTAAACGACCACTACGGTAGCTGAGTTTGGTAGAGTGCTCGCCTTGTATGTGAGAGGTCGGGGTTCGAACCCCAGTCGGGTCTGATGAAGATTTGAAAAAAGGGTCGCGACTGTTTTTTTCGCTGAGCACTTGACATTAATAAATCAAAGCCACGGGGTCCTTCGGATAAGACCTTAAAAACCGATGCCCCGTGTCACGACAGGCGTGGCAAGTTATTAAAGAACCCTCTCTGCACATTGCCCTTAGCGCACTGCAAAGGTTAAAATTCCTGCCACTTATAGCTGTTGACTTGCGTTAGTATTACGTCCCAACTAAGACGTTTAAACTTATTGTAACAAGCTTAGTTTTTAAAAACTTTTTTAAGTGTAGTTAATCGTAATACACGGTGAAAACACCGTCCTTAAGGGGAGAATTAACAAACATTTCCATTTTCCTTTTAGAGTGGGGTTCGAACCTTTGTGCTTGGAGGCAATGCAATTCATTGTCGAAGCTTTAAAACACTTAGCTAGAAATTTTAAAATTGGTGATCTCGGCTTTACTATTTCATATATTCATTGTTGTACGAAATATTCGTGGTGGCCAGCAACTCAACGTTTTTTTCAGTGTGCATAATGTTTGTGCAAAACGATATAGTACCGCATAATTTGACCTTTTCAAATACCTTATTGTGAATCTGTAATTTAAACACATTTGGTGTAAATTGGATGGCAATTTTAATTCAGCATAAATGTTATGGGTATCAAATTGTAGTTGATAAATCGTATGAATCGATGTTTATCAATTTCAATATAAGCATTTTAAATTTGGGTCAATATTGTACCTGATTGCTATACGGGGCCGCGGTGGCTGAGTGGTTGATGCGTTAGCCTTAAACTCAAGATGTCTTACCCCTGTGGGTTCGATCCCGGGCGACTGCATCTTGCACCTGTTTCTGAATTCTACACCCCTGGGTTACCGCAAGTGAGAAAGGGTTGCCTTAGTCGGCGAAGGCCCTTATTGCTTGGTTCGGTATCAATATAAAAGACTGGGTGGTCTGCGATATTTGTCTGCGAAATTTTGCGGAGTGTGCTAGCCTTCTAAAGATCGAAATAAGTGAGCGCTACTACAATGCTGTTCAAAAATATCGGCATAACTGCTCAATACAGTTTAGAAATATTAACATTAGCACACTTATGCACCACATTGAACTTGCGTTAAGATTATCCTCGAGATCAAAAAAAATTGCCTCGTCACAAATTGCTAAAAAATGCTGATATAACGTGAAATGACACTTAACCAACCTTCAACTACATTAAAGTGCAAGTAAACCTTATTTCGGTTCATAAGTACATCCGCACAGAGATCAAAGTGTACTTGTGTTGCTTCATATCACAAACACCTCAGTACAATTCCGATATAAAATGGACTTTGGCTGCTATTGATTTTCCAGAGAAAAATGTGCATGGGAATTTTAGATAAATATTGTTTTTCTCAGGTGTTAAAAACTCAAGGTTGCCATTTAGATCTTCGTACTTTTGGTGCACTCTTTATTTCGGTCAACTTGATATGCAATTTTGTCATAAAGGTATCCATGATTCACCGTGCGATAATTTTATCAGTAAAGAGTTTAGTAAGGACGTTTAACGTCCCAGTCAAGAATATTTCACTTATATCGAGACGTCGCCAGCTATAGGAGAAAGTTCCTGTGCTTTTCACTGATGGCATTATACAGCAAGGTTCTTTATCGTGCCACGCCATGACACGGGACCTCGTTTATTTTTAGTTCCCATCCGAAAGAACCGTGACTCATTTCGTAATGCCGAGTGCTTGGCTACCCACTTTCAAGTCGTGCGTCAGACCCGGCCGGGGTTCGAACCCATGACCTTTCACTTACGAAGCGAGCACTCTACCAACTGAGCTACCGCAGTGGCGTAATCAGTAAAGATACTTTTTTTTTTAAAAAATGGCTAATCTCTCAGATGTCGGTTATTACATAAATCTTTATTTAAATTATCCTCATATTGTTATAGAAATTTTCTTTCGGGAAATAAACTTATCATAAACTTTTATCATATTATCCAGTTTTTAATTCAAACAATATCTGTGACATTAATGGTTTTTAACATTTTAGCATCAGTTTTAACATCTGTTGTATTTAGTTTTACACCAGCTCAATGTTTCATATACATGTATATATACGCTGTTATATTTTTAACATTTTCCAGCAGCGAATAGCTGTAATAACGCTGCGATTTTTAACAATAACTCACTCACTCACGCTTAAAGAAATTAAATTTAATGTTTGCTAAATAATACAATTTGATTGGATAATGGTGTTACTCCCTGGTCAAGATTCTTTCATTTATATAGATGTGGTCAGTTCCTGGTTGTTAGTAACTAGATTGCCATTAGAAAACCGTTCTTCTTTTCCAACAAGCGAATTGGCAAACTTTTATTTCGCTTCCCGGGCGTCGGTGGCTGAGTGGTCTAAAACGCGTGCTTACGGATCACACCGCCTCTAACCGCCTGGGTTCGAATCCTGCTCGGGACAGATCCTAGTGTGAGAAAGTTTGTCAGTTCGCTTGTCGAAGGTAGGTGGGTTTTTTGGGCACTCCGGTTTTCTCCACAACCCCAGAACTGACCGCCTTAAAATAAGTAAAAGAATCTTGACTGGGGCGTAAAACACCATTTCTCCACTCCACTACACTCGAACAAAAAAAAATGTATATAGCCAGAGTCAATAAATCGAACCACATCCTAGTCACAGTTATATCATTATTCCAGCGTCGGTTAAAGAAATATGTAATCAGTAATTTTAAAACTCGCATTTGTAACAGGAAGGAGAAAAACCATGGTCGGACTTGGGATCGAACCCGGGACTTCCTACACTATTTGCGAGTGGTCTTCCAACCGCTTAATTCAACTCCTCTAATTCTTGAATTTCCTATAGTTTTCCTGTGAAATCTCTTTTAAAGTTTCTAGGATAGTCTATGTTTTCCCCAATGGAAAGTGCACCACTTCGGAGATCTACACTGGTCACCAAACTCTACAGGAAAGGAGAAAATGCAGGGTCGAAACGGGGATCGAATCATCAGTGATCCCCGCACTATTGACGTGTTCTCTAGCAACTTGGCTAGTCGGGACGCTAAACTTATTGTCTATTATTAATATTATTATCATCATCATCATCATCATCGAATTATTTCGAAATGTAGTATATTTCGGGTTGTGATTTTCATTATTTTTATGTCTAATAATAGTTTTTTAAGCTCTCTCTCTCTCTCTCTCTCTCTCTCTCTCTCTCTCTCTCTCTCTCTCTCTCTCATTTACAGCTAAAATTCATAGATAGTTTAGTACTTTCCAAAGTGTAAAATAAAAAACGTGGCAGTTGAATATCCAGAACAATCAAGAACAAAACGAATGAAACAGAATATCGACGCATATTTAGAGAAACAATTTTGATCATTTTAGACTTTGAACGTAAAATTAAAACAGCCATCATGTATAAACCTATTTCGTTGCAACAAAGACATGCACTATGGTATCTGTTATCACCGGGATTACACGTGTAAATTTTTGTAACATGTTCTTTAAAAAGGGACTTTGCACTTAATGAATCATATAAAAAGGCATTAGGTATGATATAGATTTATCATTTCCATTCTTTGTCGAGATGGCACCATTAGTAATCCTTTTCGCTGTTTTAGCTGTAAGCAGTGCTGCTCCAACAACAACACCCTTTGTATGGGGTGATTGCAGTAAGTATATACCCATTCTTATTTTATTTATTATGTCAATTTATTATGTTCATTAATGCTATGTGTCTGTTTTATATTATTGCATCTACTTTTGCTTCCAAACAAATTTACTGAAGATTTTTTCATTATTTTCACCCCATTTTATTTTATTTTATTTTATTTTATTTTATTTTATTTTATTTCATTTTATTTATTTATTTTTTTTTTTTATTTTATTTTATTTTAAACAGAAACTGAAGTATTAAGTGTCGTGTAAATAAAATTGTAAAATTCTTAGTTTACATAAAAATACTAGCAATTATTTTATATTTCAATAAAATCCCCTTTTGTTCCTCTCAATCAATATTTAGCCAGTCGATTTAATTAGACTTGATTGTTGTTGTCAACAGCGCCCTTGTCAGGATCTAAGGGGCCTCGGTGGTCGAGTGGTCTAAAGCGCGCGCATACGGATCACAGTGCCTCTCACCGCTTGGGTTCGAGTCCCACTCGGGACAGATCCTAGTGTGAGAAAGTTTGTCAGTTCGCTTGCCAAAGTTCGGTGGTTTTCTCCGGGCACTCCGGTTTCCTCCACCATCCCAGAACTGACCGCCTCAAAATAAGTGAAAGATTCTTGACTGGGGCGTAAAACTTCATTACTCCACTCCACTCCTTGTCAAGATCTGAGGCCGCCGTTTCAGGGATATTGGAGAACCTGATCGCCGGAGAATACCACCGACTTTGGCAAGCGAACAACTAACTTTCACATACTATCCGATTGAGATTCGAACCTAGGCGACGAGGGAAGTTGTAATTCTTGAGCAGATTATCATTAAAGAACTTTTACTCAAATATTTCAGTTTGTTAGCACTGAATTATAAAAGAACATTTTTCATTTGAGCCAGTATCAATTTCTGCGTGTTACCCCCCCCCCCCTTTATCTATAGAAAACTACGTATCAGGGATTTACAGTTATTTCATTTGCCAAAAAATTGTGGTTTTCCGGGCACTCCGATTTTCTTCACATTACTTAATTGATCGCCTAGATTTAAGTAAAATAATTTTAATTTAAAAAATCAACTTCACTACAACACTCTTTTTTTAATTATTTCACGGCAATATGTTTCTAACTAAACAAAAGATCTGGTTTTTATAACATTGTCGATAATATTCTTCTTTGTTTTAGCTAAAGACAGGAACACACAAGCCATTGACATTGTTTCCCTACATGCATCTCCAGTTCCGTTGATGTATCCAGGAAAATTACAACTTGTCATCGGAGCGGAAATCAGGAAAACTATACATCCTGGAACAATTTTTCAACTTGAGTTTTTGAAGCACACCTCACTTGGCGATATTAAAGTACCATGTATTGGTAACTTTGGAAGCTGGTGAGTAAAATATTACTTTTGACAAAATTGTATAGGCTTTCTTATGGATATATTTGTATCTCACAATAAAGCGTCGCCGTCGCATTTAAATTTCCTCGCGACAGATTATACGCATGCTGATTCTTGTCAAACAAATACATTGTCTACATGGCTTGCAGCTGAGATGTGGAAATAGTATTGATGCAAAAATTTCAGGCTGCTTGATAAAGCTTTCCAAACGTGTTTTCATTATCATGATTTAAATCATTATCTAATGGATCTGTTTATAAATATCATTATAAACAAACAAAATTTAACTAGCCAGCTGACAAGCTTTCTAACACCAAGATCTGCCACGGGTCACGGGTTTTACGGAGAGCCTTATCACTGTGAGATCTACACACAATTCATACATATTATATGGGACCTTGGTAACTGAGTGTACTAAAGCGCGCACTTACAAATCACAGTGCCTCTAGCTGCCTAGGTTCGAATCCCACCCAAGTGTGAGATAGTTTGTCAGTTCGCTTACCGAAGGTCATTCATTTTCTTCGGAGTCTCCGGTTTCCTCCACCATCCCAAAAATGACTGTCTCGATATAAGTGAAAGAATCTTGACTGGGGCATATAACACCATTATTACTACTACTCCAACTACTACTGCTGCTTCTACTACTACTACTACGACGACGACGACTACCACTACTACTTCTAGTACTTTATTATCCCCTCGCCTCGGCAGAGCGGGGGATATAGTGAAAGGAACGTCCGTCCGTATGTCCGTCCGACCATACATGGTGCATAGTTTGTGTAATCTGTAACTCTTTGAACATTTCCCAAATTAAATAAAATTTTACCCAGCTGTTTTGCACATATCAATGATGTGTACCTCCTATTTTGGTGATATTTGCAGTAATTTTTTAAAAATTTTGTTCAATGGAACTTAGTCCATGAAACATTGTTTTTTTTTTTTTTTTTTTTTTTTTTTTTTTTTTTTTTCATTCGTGGAACCGCTGCATTAGAAGCAATTAGTATTTCTGTTTTATCCAGGTAACTCTTTCTTTAATAATATTATTCTTTAATCATGCTGTAGTGTTGTATACATCTTGCTTTACCAGAAGTAAATACACACCTTCATGGTTTATAACTTCAATATGTGACGAATTATTCCTGAAAATTTGAACACTTCATCTTATCATGTAGAAAGTGTAGACCCAACAACTCCAAAATGTTCTACGCTCAAAATCAGTTAAAGCAAGCCAAAAATTAGATTTGATGCCACATAGTTTCTGTTATAAAACTGGGACTTTAAGTAATCTATATATATGTCGTCATATGATTACATGGTGCACAAGTTTTTACCTCATAGAAAATTTCATTAAGTGTTGAATTTAGTTGAGGAATTCCAGAATCAAGTTGAAAACCACATGCTCTTGAAGGTTGATAGAAAGTCTGTTGTAAATTGTTAGTTCAAAAATTTCATTAACCATTGTTATTTTGAGTGTCTTATGCCCATATCCCCCTCCCCATAAAACGATATTCATCTTTCCCCTGGAAAAATCAAGAGTTAATTATATAGTGCATAACTTCAATATACACTGCACTATTCCTGAAAGTGTGATAATTGTACATATTATATATATATATATATATATATATATATATATATATATATATATATATATATATATATATATATATATATATATATATATATATATATATACAGTCGAACCTGCCTTAAAGCCCACCTGTACATAAGTGCCTATTTATAATATAGTTATATAGTGATTAAGATGAGAAATAATGGCCTTATTACTATTAAGGCCATTATTTCTCATCCCAATCACTATATATCTATATTATTTGAACCTCAATATTCCTATAGGCCAATTGTACATAAAGGTAACTTTTTCTGCTTCCCTTGGGAGGCCTTTACAAACAGGTTTGACTGTATATATAGGCGAGGGGATACCATGTGGATTTTCATCCGCTTTTAAAATCTTGTTATGTATGTCATGTGTGCTTAATGATGAAATTTTGTAAGTAAAACCCGACCACAGAACTTCTTAACATTGGCGTTATGAAAAATGACATTTATATGGAAATTCTTTTTAGGAGAAATACAAAACAAAGGTGCTTTTAAACATGGCCTTATTGAACAGATTGTTTTAAGATAGAGGTGGCCACTAAAACAGGTTGTGCTGTATACGTTTTGGTAAGGAAATATAAGCTGTATTTTATTTTCCAGTGCTTTGGATACCTGTGCGTTATTAGGAATGGCAGTGAATTCGTCGGACAGCGCCATTTCGACCATCGGTTCTCAGACACAACATATGTTTGTGACGACCGGAGTTAAAATAGACTGTCCAATAGTACCTCAGAACATAACTATTCCAGATTTTACCATTGACGTTCCGGATCTTCTTCATTCTGCAGTTTTGGCGGCATTTAGTGATGTAAGTTAATTTTAAAGTTTAAAGTTAGTCCAAGGCCTTAAGTGTGCACTGATGTATTTCGTATTGTCTACCCTTTATTTTTTATTTTATTTATTTATTTATTTATTTATTTATTTATTTATTTATTTATTTATTTATTTATTTATTTATTCATTCATTCATTAATTTATTCATTCATTCATTTATTTATTTTGTCGGGGTAGGTGGGAGCGATAAATTCCATCTGTAGTTTTGATAATTAGAAAATTTCTGTTGTTTTTCCATTTCGTTGATCTACCACAAACATTTTTGACATTACATTATTTTATTGAGATTTTCTTTTCTAAAGAATATTTTTTACCACAAAAGTAATATCAAAATAGTGGAGCAGATTTAAAGGTACCTACGGATTACAGATCTTTTGATAATCTAGGCTTTGATCCCAATGATCAAAATGTGAGAAAGTTTGTGGGTTCATTTGCCGAATGTTTTTCCGGTTTCCTCTCAAAAACTGAGTGGCAAAATAGTGAAGGTGGAAAAATATTCCTAATTCTACTCCACTCATAACAGTTATTTATGAAAAAAAATATTACAATAATTTTTGGTTACTTTCAGGGTGATTACCAGGTCAAAATAAAGACAATGAATCCGGCATCTGGAGAGGAACTCGGATGTGTTGAATTTAACGCAGGTTTAAAACGTGATCCAAAACTGCACCACGGACACTTCTTGTTTGCATAAATGCGTAAAAACGACATTCGTGTTTTATTCCAATACGAAGAAAATGCATGAATTATCTGATTTTTGGTACTTTTTTTATTTCTTTTTATACAAATTTTTTTTCAATTGATATGTTTTGTAATAAAATAACGTATTAATAAAATTTCATAAGTTTTTTATTTGTAGAAAGGGAGGGGGGTGGTGTCCTTTACCCAAGGTTGTTTATTTTGCAATATGCTTTAAAGGAAATAACAACCTTTGTACATATAGTTACTTAATTTTTTTATATTAACAATAGCATGAAAATCTGAACCACACCACCTTGAAATAGATCAAATATTTTTTTATCTTTAACTATTCTAGTATAATTACTTGATACAAAAAGCTTACCAAAACTATTTAAGTATAATAATGTGATCCAATAAGCTTACCATGTCCGAATTTATTGGTGATGGTTCATCTAGTCGTTAAATACAATAAGTGCATTACATAGAAACTAGATGCTCCCTAACCTTGCAATTTAAGCAGATTTTGATTAATCAAAACTATTCAGGTATAATTATATGATAAAATACATTACCATGTCTGGATTTGATGATATCATCTTAGTTATGTTTAATCATTAATATAATTATAAAGTGTATTTTAAGGTAGAAGCTAGACGCCCTCTAGCCTTGCGGGCTTAATATACGGCTTTAAGCTAAATTAGATATACTTTCAAGCTTTTCGAAAGAACCACGTTTTATAAAATGCAACATTAAATAGTATTAGGCATAATGACGAAACGCTGTAATATACTGAATTATTTCCCTTTAAATATTCGATATCTAAAAGTTTATTTTTGATATTGATATTAATTTAAGAATAAAAATGTCGGTCAAACTTTTTTCGACATCAGTCTTATCAAACTTTCTCAATCTAGACATTCTATTTATAAACATTATATTTATGTATATATTTGTCTTAAGCAGTTGAGTTGAGTAATGGTGTTTAACGTCCCAGTCAAGAATATTTCACTTATATCAAGACGCCGCCAGCTATAGGCGAAAGTGCAGAAATTTTGCCTGTGCGTTTCGCTGATGGCTTTATACAACAGGGTTCTTTATCGTGCCACGCCTGCCGTGACACGGGACCTCGTTTATTTTAAGTTCCCATCCGAAAGAACCGTTACTTTCATTTCGTAATGCCGAGTGCTTGGCGAAAGAACAGTCACTACCCACTTTCAAGTCTTGGGTCAGACCCGGCCGGGGTTCGAACCCACGACATACCACTTACAGAGCGAGCAGTCTACCAACTGAGCTACCACAGTGGCGTTATAGAAGTTGGGTAATGAGTAAAAAAAAAAAACGTGTAAAATCAAATTTCTGACAAGGGTGTTACTGCTAAATATTTCTGATTATGCACTAGCTACTACCTGTTCGAGGGCCGATTACGAAATGATTCCTCTTTTTACTGCACAAATAAATGGAAACTAACACACTGCGGTCTGTCTTTAAGCTATCTGCTCCCGCTTTCACAATCATTTCTTAACTAAGATTTTCCTTAACTTAAATCTGTCAAATATGACATCTCAATAACTTTGTTACTTTTTGAAATATTCAAGAAATTAAGGTGCCATTTTGAAGATTTCTTTACGCGTATAACATTTGTATTATATATCTTTATGTCTCTACTGTTATCAGAAGTCCAAAAATAGATTGCCAAAATTTGTTAAATTAAAGTTGAGGAAAAATTTTAGTTAAGAAATGCTTGTGAAACTGGAGCTTGGCTTACCACATAGGCTGTGCGCTTATACGTGTTGTTCGGTACTGTGAATAAATTGGCTAAAACATGTCTTTTAACTATAGACTCTAGTCTAGTTGACTAAGTCTAGTTGAGTAATGGTGTTTAACGTTCCAGTCAAGAATATTTAACTTATATCGAGACGTCGCCAGCTATAAGCGAAAGGAAAGTGGAGAAGTTTTTCCTTGTGTTGATGGCATTATACACAAGGATTCTTTATCCTGCCACGCCTTCCATGACACGGAACCTCGCTTAATTTAAGTTCCCATCCGAAAGAACCGTGACTTTCTTTTCGTAATGCCGAGTGTTTGACTAAAGAACATTCACTACGCACTTTCAAGTTTTCGGTCAGACCCGGTTGGGGTCTACTTGGCAGTATTTAATTTGAAAATGTACACGAAATAATCGCTTACCACACATGTTACGGAATCAAAAGTCATCTTCATTTCTGTTGCATAAGAAAAACCCACTTCTACAAGTGTTGTGTTAAGAGTGTAGCTTTTACAATTATGAACAGCCGCAGTAGCCGAATGGTCTAAGTGCCGTTGTACATAGTACAACGGTTCTCAGGGCATGTGCTCGAATCCTGATAATAGTGTGTCAGTTCGATTGCACAAAGGTTCATGGTTTTTCTCCGGACAACTTGGTTTTCTATCATCCCAGAACAGACCGACACGGTAAAGAGGTAAAAAAAATCCTGACTGGGGTTAAAACACCATTACTCACTCAATTCTTTGCAAACATGACATTGTGCTTTCAAAATATCCCCAATGTTTAAACTTTTTAGGCTTGTTTAAATCAATGGTAAAGCATTAGGTGTTAAATTCGGTGTAATACAGAAAATTTCCCCATCGAATTTAAAGCTTGAAACACAGATTTTCTCATTTCATTTGGGTCATTTTGTCACACAAATTTTCAAAACTAAAATAGGTTATAAGTGTACACGATGTTACAATCTTTGAGCAGAACGTTGGCATATATATTTACATTATCTTTGTTTCTTATCTTAAAAGTTGACAGATTTTCCAAAGACTGGATAAAATTTATCCCGCGTATGGCCTAGGCTATTGTTAATTAGAACACATGTTCTCTGAATATTTCGAGAAACTGAAACTTTTTCCAAAATCACGTCGAAATGCTGACATTGGAAAAGTATAATTAAATTAAGTATCAAGCGAAATCAATTCTTAAAAAATGGTATCTCGTCAGAGATTTTCAAATTTCATTTTTCAACATTTGTCCAACCAATGATCAACTTGGATAAGAAATGAACAATTGTATATCAAATAGCAAACTGATTTATTTCAAAAATAAAAAAGGGCTCGATCTAGACCGTGAGTCTGATAGGCTGCGAATCTGAAAAAGAAATGCTAGTATCTCAAATATTTTGGTTGGTTGTTGGCTTAAATGTTTTTAACGCAGCATCAGTAATTTTTCAGCTTGTCACGACAAGAACAAGTTTGTAAATCTCTATATATTAAACCAGGAACAAGTCTGTGTATGCGTGAGATGTGCAAGTGTATTTAATTTTGGTCTGCCTTCTACTACGGCGCATTCAGAACACGTTTTTAAGGATGCTAGCTCATCGAGTCAGTACGCCCGAAACAAGCACGTGATTCTAACACCGAATGAAACAGTCGATACTTTGTCCTTTAATTTCAAACCAGGCGAGGAAACAGTATCTCAAATTTTAAGTCTTAAACCACAAATAAAAATATCTTTGGTTCCCCTTGCCCTACCTTTACGTCTGATATTGGGTAGGTAGGTAGGCTTTTTTTTCTCATAGTTTTCTTTTCTGGTTAGGAAACATTTTCCACATGTCACCTTGTGTGTACTTTTACATCTTCATCAATATGGCATTTGTATCGCATTGAATTATAACTGTATAGGCGTCTTGACAACTAAGAAAGTTGGCGACTAAACCGTGAAAAGGAAAGAGAAACAAGCGGGAATCTATTAGCACAGAATTGCGAAAAAAAATTCAGTCGGCGGGATTTTTTACGGTCGGTCGCGCAAGGGGAAACAAACTATATTTTTATTTTGGCCTTACCTCTTAGCCATCAAGGGAGATAAATTTACAAGGCATAACATATCATAGGCGTTATTTGTTCATAGTAAAACCAAATACATATATACAACTAGGGTTACCACTAGGAGTCGCTTTGACCTATCACTTCCTAGTAGAAACCGATGCCAATAAGCGGTTAGCGTATACGCTAACCGCTTAAAAACTATAATCAGACAATCACTAGGCCCCAAAATTCTAACCATTGATAGAAAACATCTTTAAATGAATATAAATCTGCTTTCTTTTAATTAAAAGGAACATGTTTTTTTTTATAGTATTTAGAGAAATAAATATGAAAATACGAAAATGCAAATTAATGTTTAAAATTTTAAAATTTTAAAACTCAAATCACTTTGACTTGGGAATGTAAGTTAGGAAAAATCTAAAATTGAAAATATTGCAATTTAATTATTTTCCATTTTAACCGATAGAAAAATTACTACTTTGGCGATTCCTACTGGAACCCGCATTATAAAATTCTTAATATATGTCATGATTTTCAATATTTTCAATCTCTGTATCCTCTTTCCACATCTCCAGTTTCTATTGAAAGGGTAACAAATTGTGATTGAAAAATGCTCCAGACAAAATTATTGGGCACTTTTTTGATTTTGTGATATCCAACCATTACTGAGGTCAAGGTGTGTGAGTATTGTACGGATAGAGCCAAAACCAAGGGTGTTGATAATGATATGTTAGTTTGACAGATCAACTACAATGTCTGGCATCGCTTTATACATTACTGTGGTGATTGCTTTCTTTGGTGTGCCCGCTCTTGGTAATGGGTCATTCTCATGGAGCAGCTGTTGTAAGTTACTAATTAATTCACAAATCACATTTTTTGAAATTAGAAACTAAACTTTTTTTACTTAATTTATCTACATATGTTTTTATAATTAAATAAAATACTATTTGAGGACATCTCATTTGTCCTATGAAATATGGGCATCTTTATAATGATTTTTTGTTTGAAATGTAAAACGAAAGAACCGTAAACGTCTAGATGAGTATGTGGTCTTTATTATTATTATTATTATTATTATTATTATTATTATTATTATTATTATTATTATTATTATTATTATAACTCTTCAATTTACAAACTGTTTGGTATTGAAATATTTTAAACACTTTAAAATTATATTGTTAATAGGCGAAGAGAATTTTTTTTACTCATCTGGCAAGATTCCTTCATTCATATCGAGACGATCATTTCTGAGATGGTGGGGAAATTTTGAGTGCCTGGAGAAAATAATGACCGTCGGCCGTCTAGCTGACAAACTTTCTCACACTAGGATATGTCTGGGTGTAATTTAATCCAAGCGTAGAGATACACAGTGATTCTGATTTTTTTCTGTAACATTGCCAGGTGGTTACTCTTTAAAGTTATATATTGTTCTAATATTTAAGAAATTCGAACTATTTCCAACTAAAGGGGCTTCACAATTGGCGCAATTTTTCGTCGTTCATAATTTGTCGACGACGAATAATTAACCCCTTGCACCTCGTATGTCTTTGCTGGAGTTATTGGAGTTGTGCTCGGAGACAAATCAAACCCAGCAGACGGCAGTATTGGTGCAACAGCACCCATGGTCAGTTGTGGTTTGAAACAGAGATGCTTATACAGGGTATATTTAACAATTTAACTGTTTTGAAATGGTTTTCATTGTCAGAATGAAGGCAAAAACTTTGCAAGCAAATGCAATAACGCGCGTTAGCGAGTTATGATAAGTTTGCCTCCAATTTGTTGCCTTCAAACTGACAATGAACACCATTTTAAAATAGTTCAATTGTTATATTTTCGTTTAATATTTTTAAAAAAAATATTCATTAATTTTAAGAATAAAAAATTCCCATCTATAAAACATGCACATCGGGGGTATCCAGTAGACCCAACAACTGAATTAAGACCAAGAACGACACAATATTAATCCGCAATATTTATAATGGGGGGTAACAACGCGGAGTTTTGGTTTGAAGAATTATAGTGTTATCAGGTATTTTGATGGTCTTTTCTTGTTTTTTCATTAACATATTGAATTTTTGAGAATATTGGATATAAAATTATATATATATATATATATATATATATATATATATATATATATATATATAATTGAATATCAACGATAAATGTGTTGTTATTTGTGGACTATATTTCGATCGAAAATCAGATGCACCTGTGTGGCTCCATTTCAATTTGCAAAGAAGTTTGGAGTAAAAGATTGCTGGCTATATGTCAGAAGTGAAATTTGTGAATTTGAAACGGGAAGAGGGAAACTGTAGCAGAGGGATAATTTTCAATGACCAAGCTTGTGGGTTTCGAATCTGCGATATGCGAGTAGACAGGGATTTACCGAGAGATTTTTTCTGGAATGTCGACATTGTTAGGTTGAGATTCACTCTAACATTATGCGCCGAGCTTTATACTCGGTATCATTCAAATGTAGACAGCAAAGCAGTGAGAAGTGTATTTATTCTTTAGCCCTGGTGCGTTGCGGTGCAAATATCTCTCAAAGTTTAGAAAATTATCGTTTCAGTAAGTTTAGGAAGGAGTTGTGTAGTACTAATACCATTTATTCTACTTTTGAGGAGTTCCTATTGTATCCCTTGTAAACTGATTAAAAGCATGTAGCTGATTTTTTTCAGTTTTTCCGATCAACAAACACAGCATGTGAAACGGACAATTTTCACTGTTTTTTAGTTATAGGTGGGTTTTTTAAAGGTTGAAATAAAGAGTTAAAAGCTGCAGAATCCTAATACTTGGTTCTCACATTAATTGAAAAAAAAAAAAAATCTAGAAATATGCAGATTCCTGTCCCCAGACACCTATGTTTTTCAAGCTTGTCTCGAATATAAACAAAAGTGACTTGATAGCCATGTTTGTTTACCTATGGTAATGTAGTTTCGGTTTGTATAATATATGTATTCATACACGGAGTGACAAAATTTTTGGCGTTCATTGTCAGTAATGAAGGCAACGGCTCTCAAGCTTGCAGCTATAGGAAATTCACAAGGCAAATCAAAATATTAACTAGTGGCAAAGCATGGCAAAACGAAGCTGATAAATCGTGTATTGATGGTAAAACGTTGCAAAGTAACATGAGACTCGTTGAGGAACTGTCTCATGGTCGCAAAACACGTATACACAGTCGCGATTCATCTTACGACTTCTAAAAATCGTGCATCACTCGTGCGAGTCAATAAAACATTACAAGACCTTCGTACTAATGTTTGTGCGTTCCATTTCGATAATTTGGATCGCATTCGGTCGCGACTGAATACTGTGCGTGTCCAATATTTTGAGGAGACTTGCGACCACCAAAAAGCATGCAACGTGCGAAGCTAAAATATTCTGATCGCAGTGTTAAAAGCGCCAGTTGTGATCGGAATTTTACAATGTGCGAAATCATAAACAGGTCCAAATGTGTAACACTGAGCAATCTTCCATTAATCCCAAGGCGTCGTTGAATTGGCTAACAGCATATTTGCATGTTTTATTCATTACAATAACGAACGCAGTGTAATTTTATGAATAGAAATTACCTAAACTAGTACATATATTTTAGTAAATTAATATAGAAAGTTTAATTTCCTTACACTCAACGTTAAATAATGCTCAATGTCTCATTTCAGCATCAAATAAGGCTACGGAGGCTATTGAAGTAACAAACATACAAGCTAATCCAGTACCTATTCACTATCCAGGACAACTACATCTGTCAATCAACGCTAATGTCAAGAAACAGATCAATCAGGGAACCATGCTTCATGTTACAATAGAGAAAGTTCTGCTTGGAATGAAAACTAAAGTCCCATGTGTTGGTGGAGTTGGAAGTTGGTAAGGAGAATTTTACTGTCGGTGGCACTGTGCTTTTGGTAGCGTATTCAGTGGCGAGTTGGGGTGGGGGTGTAGGGAAATACGCCCCCTTTTATGCCACTGATAAAACTTGTGCATTTTTCTTATTAAACTTAAAACCTGGCGCTCTAAATGAAAGATATTTTTTGCAGCTGAATGAAATATTTTGCGCCATTTTTCTCTAAAATTTTTGAGGAGAAGTATCCCCTCGAGTCCCCGCTCTCAGCTTTAGCCCCTCCTTCTTTGTAAATCCTGGATCCACCTCTGATATTAATGGGAAATCGTAATGTATTTGAATAAAGTTGGGTATATTCCACTTTATTAATTCTTGTCTTCATTAAAAATCGTTCTGCGCATAATCATGACTTTAGAATAATTAAGAAATATGTTTTCTTTATGGGGATTTTACATGTTGATAAACCTGCAGTTTTTTTAAATTTCGAAATTTTATTTCATAGTTTGCAGTTAATCATAATAAATAAATTAATTAATTAATAAATAAATGAAAAATGGGGGTTTAAACCACAATACACAATTCGCAATTTAGATCTGAAACATTGCAATAATTAGCATTACATTGCATATACAAAAACGACACCGTTTTGGAAACATGAAAAATGGGGGTTACACAATTCGCAATTTAGATCTGAAACATTGCAATAATTAGCATTACATTGCATATACAAAAACGACACCGTTTTGGAAACATGACAACCTTATAAAAATATTATTGTTTGGAGAGTCCTGTAAGACTTTTATGGGGGTTTACCAGTTTAGAGCTTTACTTTACGTCAAACAACACGTTTTCTTATCGTTCTTATAAAAAGGTTACAGGCGGTAAATTTGTGATGCCCATATCAATGATCGATAAAACATGTTTGTTTTCGTTTTAACGAATTTCACAATTTTAATTCAGATAAGAACACAGTACAATGTACTGTAACACAAGAACACGTGCATGTTTGCTGAAGAGGAACCAGTTGTCTCCAGCTCGATAAATTTAATCACAGACAATCCCAATTTCAAAACTCCAATAAAAATCACCACGCCATTGATAAGTCAACAGTTGGTTTAGACCAAAATGCTTTTCGTTTTTAATCCTGCAGTTAGTAAATAAAATGCCAAAGATGTGTGTTTTTGTCTTTTTAAGTCCAACAGACCTGTGTTCGTTACTAAATCGCGCTAAGTCATCACCAGACGCATCCATCAAGAACTTAGCTGGACAAGTAGACACAATGTTCACACAAGCCGGAGCCGATGTCGGACATTGTCCATTTGGACCCCAGTCTATCACTATATCAAATTTCCAGATAAATATACCGGATCTGACTCATTCTTCCATTATATCGCTGTTTGCAAATGTAAGTATCTGTAGCTCAATATATTAAAGGCCATGACCCAACTTTTAAAGAGAACAAATCATTAAAACGTGAAAAAATTCAAATTTCTTGGCCATTTTCAATTATGGGAAAGTTTTGAGCTTTATCAGAAATAATTTCCGTCCATACGATATTTAAGGCCTTTTTATAAGCTGTTTGCTTGCTCAATTTATAGATTGGGGTTAGATCTGCAGAAAGTTTGAAAAATACATGCTTTATTTAACCATGCCAAATGCAGTGTTTCATTGTATAATGACTTAAAAATTGAATTACCGGACATAATTATTTAGTTTTGTCTTGATAAAAAGTATGAGTGATCTATACGCTGTAAGCGTTGTATTGACTGAGGTTAGCATCAACATCCTTTTTCAGCCTTACTATTCTCTTACTATTAAACGTTATTTACCTGAAAACTGGTGTCATTTGGTCAGTTTATGTCCACGAGGTAGCCTCTAAAGTTAACAAGACATGGGCTAAATCGGCGAAAGACCAGTGATACAATATTTGCATAAAGAAATATTAGTTGAACTGTAGAACAGTGACTAAGCTCGATGGATAGGTCAATGATTTGCCTTCTAAAATATAATATTTCAAGATTTTATCGACACTGGTTTGCGATTCGAATCAACTTTATTGTTAATGTTTGCGGACATCGTCTTCTATTTTTAAAACAAGGCTTCTTGGCCTGGCAAAACTCTCATATTTCAATATCTTGGAAAACAAATCATTGACCTATTGATTAAGCTTAGTTACGTTTCTATAGTTCCACTAATATTTTCAATCTGTAGCGAAATGAGGCGACACCCCTTGCGACACCAGTTGGTATAGGAAAAACCCCGGCTTTTTGATACAGCAATTGTTCTGACCCTACACACAGCTGTCAGGCATAAGGTATGTTAGGGTCAGGGGAAATTCGGACTATAGTAATATGGTGGGTGGCTTAATTAATACGCGGCAGACACGTCTTGTTGATAATACTCATCTTGAAGGACTTGTCACTGTTGCAACTCCCAAAATGGAGATTAAAGCCAACAATATTATTAAGACTGAAAGGCGAATTTCATATAGAAAATTATATAGCCAGTATAGTTGGCATTTTAAAGGAAAGGGTAAATCTATTCTGACACCTCGGATCTTGCAATGACAAAGTTTTCAGCCTTTGGAGTACAGTGCCAAGACTTTCTTTCTTTTTAGGGTGATTACGACATTACACTGAAAGTTGTAGATCCAACCGCTGGCACAGACTTAGGATGTGTAAAATTTCATGGTGGAATTAATGGCGGTGGTGGTTTTATTTTCGGTTGATCAAACAAGGACGCGAAAAAAATAACGGGATGATTAAAATCCAATAAACCTGTTAATTGTTTTCTGTAATTTGTTCTGCATAATTCTACGAAGGACTATGTAGTAAATATATTTTTGTTATATCTAGTAAGTAGTCTCTCTCTCTCTCTCTCTCTCTCTCTCTCTCTCTCTCTCTCTCTCTCTCTCTCTCTCTGTGGGGGGGGGGGGGGCTAGGCGGCCGAGTGGTCTAAATCGAGTGCTTACGGCTCACAATGCCTCTCACCACCTCTTGGGCAGATCCTAGTGTCACTTGTTTGCCGTTTTTTATCCGTCACTCCGGTTTCCTCCATCATTCTTAAACTGGTGGGCTTGCTAAAAAAATCTTGACTAATCAATCCAATAATTATGTCTACTGTTCTGGCAAAGTCGAAGTTCCACCGTCAATGGTTAGGCCTCAATATCTGAGTGTGCTCTTTTATGACTGAAACTCTTTGCATTTCGTTGGAGTTGGTCTTTCAAATGTTTTTTTTTTTCAAGCTTATCGCTAAGAAAACATAATTTCATTGCAACGATTAATTAATGACGGATAAAATTAACTAAAAAAAGTACCTCTGAAGGCAAACACAAAATGAAGAAACGTTGAATATATTCGATTGATTGATTGATTTAATGGGGTTTTACGTTCAAGTCAAGAATATTTCACTTATATCGAGATGTCCCAGCTACAGGTGAAGTGACAGAATTTTTTATCTTTGCAGTGCGCTAAGGGCAATGAGCATGGAAGTTTCTTTAACGTGCCACGCCTGCCGTGACACTGTGCATTGGTTTTAAGGTCTTATCCGAAGGACCCCGTTACTTTCATTTATAAATTGCCGAATGCTTGGCGAAAGAACAGTCACTACCAATTTTCAAGTCTTGGTCAGACCCGCCCGGGGTTCAAACCCTTAACCTCTCACATACTAAGCGAGCACACTACCAACTGAGCTACCATAGTGGTTTGAACACATTCGAGCTTAAAAGTTAAGATCTTGAAAACGCAATTGGTCTGCACTCATTCGATTTGAGTCTTACCCATGTATTCATCAAGTCAACTGTATTCCAGTTTTTTGACATTTGTAGATTTCACTCTTGTGATATAGGTTCGGTTGGTTGTAACGATGTTTAACGTTGCGACAAGAGCGAGCTAATTACTTCTAAGGATTAATCCAAGAACAGATTCGTGTGCACGCGTGAAATATGTGAGTGTGTCCTGTTCCGTTTTGTACTAGCGCGCATTCAGGATTACTTTAACGTGGTAGCACACAGAGCCAGTGCATCGCAGACCTGCAAACTGCCCTGGTCACATTTTCTGGCAATGGTTAAACTAGTTAAAAAAAAACTCCTTTAAATGACAAGCAGAAGGCGGGAAAACACAATATATGACCTTGAAGCCTTACTACCCAGTCGGGATTCGAACCAATGGTCTCTCGCTCTCGAGATGAACCATCTTTCTCTGTGCCAATCTTGGCGGTTTGTGGTATAGGGATTTTGAAACAAGTGACATCTTAAGTTGGTCGTACTGACTCTAGGCATGAATAGATGGTACTCGTGTGGCTCGGTGTTATTATAACAAAGTCAAATTGAAGCCGAAAACAGATTCGTGTGCATGCGTGAAATGGGTGTGTGTGTCCTGTCCTGTTTTGTACTAGCACGCACTAAGAATGACTTTAACGTGCTAGCTCACAGAACCAGTACGTCGCAGACAAGCATTCTACTGCCCTAGTCATAATTATTTTCTGCCACCGGTTAAAGTTATGAAAACTCTTTTCTTTTAATGACAAGCATGAAAGCCTAAAGCGAAAGAACAATATTTCTTTAACTTTAAGTCTTAATACCCAGTCGGGGTTCGAACCAATGATCTCTCGCTCTCGAGATAAACCATCTTCCTCTGTGCCATCGAGGCGGTCTTTGGTATAGAGATTTTGAAACAAGTGACATCTTTAAAAGTTGGTCTTACTGGTCCTAGGCATTAAAAGATGGTACTCGCGTTGCTCAGTGATATTAAAACGAAGTCAAATTGAAGCAGTTCAGGTAAATGTATCGTCCTGGTTAACACATAGTTTTATCGACTACCTTACATTGACGGTTAAATGTCCAGGGTTTCACAATTTTTTGATAAAATTCTGAATGCTGTAAGAAATTATATTGGGCTATTTCATACAGCTAAATTGGGTTGAAAACTTTCATACCAAGAAAGAAGGGGTAGAAAGTTGCGTATAAAGCACAAGAAAAAAAGATAATCATATATCTGTATTTATAAAACAGCGGCCTTTATTGATAACTCGGTAACCTAGTTCTATTTATTGATAGCTTTGTTTCGCATGACGTTTATGGTGACCTTGTTTATCTGTTACGGTTTTAGATACAATTACATAAACTGAACCCTAACAAATGGCACTCATTTTATATATATATATATATATATATATATATATATATATATATATATATATATATATATATATATATATATATATATATTACACAAGATAGATAACCTTTCTTATAACATTATTAAATACCTCTCCCACAAAATTAACATTTCAAAATATAAGCCGTAAACGACTGGTTGTTTTTCGTTAAGAAAGAGGTTATTCCAATAAATCATATTTTCCCACCTTTATTTTTGACCAATCAGACCACAGACAACAACTTAATATTTTGTTATTCGACTGGTAACTTATTCTTAATGCGTTATTGCGAACAAAAGTATTTTTTAGAAGTGACAAAGTTTTGAGCACCTTATCAGCCCAATCACAAACAAAAGGGTCAATTTGGTCTGTATCGCTCGATGCATTTCATTATAAAGCAACGATGGACATCTTGGATGCCACAGAAGGCTTATTATTTTATAAACTTAGACTAATCCACCTAGGGACCATATGGTTCCATTTGGTCTGGTGGTTTCAGAGGAGTAGATTTTCAAAGAATCTGCTATTGATAGCAATTTATTTGCTTATTCTGCATAATTGCACCTTCTGTTAAATGTTTTATTGGCTATCTAGGATGCCAAAAAAGTTAATTGGTACAAAATTATACTAACAGGTCAACGTGAACTTGTTTCTTTAGCCTCGACTTAAAATCACAAATTTTATTTAAACAAATGATACCAAACGGTTTTCGAAGAATAATACGAAATATAATCAAGTTCCCTAAACCATCTTGTTATGGGTATGCCAAGACTTGTTGAGACATCCATATATGTCTGAGGTGGGCCAATGAAATATTTAAATAAAATAAAATAAAATAAAAGTTTTATATGTTTTTTTGTTGACTGAAAATGAAAAAAAATATATCCCGATATCATATATGAACAAGCTTCAAAAGGAAATATCTACCATAATATTGCACTTTTAAGTGTTGGCGTAAATTTTGCTCCTGATCGGTAAATGGATTTTTTTAACAACCAGAAAAACTGGATTTGTGCAAATTTTAAATGTTACTTCAATATATTAACTGTTGTATTTTTACATACATTGTCCAAAATCAGCTGAAGAAATGTACATATAGAAAATTGCTAGATGTTGTTGTTGGGTTTGTTTGTTTTTCAAATTCAGAATATTTTACAATGTTAAAGACTGATTTAATTGATCAAATAAATTATATGTTTTATTTTGGCAAAATATTTACTCTGTTACCTTGAAACATAAACAACTAAATGTGAAGTTGGAAAAACATAATTTAATCTCATGAGCACTGATTTTCTCTATGCCAATAATGTAATTGGCAACAGTTCAAAAGGTCACCTTTTATGTAATGATTACATTAAGGCGTTTTTGAAAGTAAAGTGGTTTAAAGTGCTTAGGCTTGAATTCTACTCTGAAATAGCCAAGAGTAAGAACATTTGTCTCTTTTTATTTTATTTAGTGTGTGTGTGTGTGTGTGTGTGTTTTTTTTTTTTTTTGGGGGGGGGGGGGGGGTGGTGGTAACAGCCTCACCTCAAATGAGTCTTGGTTGGGGGAAAATATGTCTCTTACTTTTATTTATTTATTTATTTTGTGTGTGTAGGGGGGGATCACAGCCTCACCTCAGGAGAAAGAATCTTGATTGGGAGAAAATAATGTTTCTCAACTCAACTCCAGCCTGAATGTTATGTAATAAAAAATATAAATAAAACGATATTAATCTGAATGTTTATATACAAAGATCCACAATGAATCTATGATATATATATATATAGAAGTATATACTACATGACAAATCATGTATATGCATGTACAGTGATGACAAAAAAATATATATAGTCTTAATGATAACCTAGAACCTGAAGTAAAACCAATGACCAGCAAAAACAAACAAACAACTTATAACAATATATAGTAGTTACTATAAATGTTTATAAAGCATTGAAATACAGGATCAATGGTTCTCCTTCTAAAGGAAGGATGTAAAACCAGAATAAGAAAGGATGCATTAACAAAAGTGTAAAACCAATTTTTTCTTCAGTATTGCTCTTCTGCACAAAAAATCTTTTAACATCTGAAAAAAACTCAACTTTTTTTTTGTTGATATCCTTAAAGAAATTTAAAATTTGGTATTTTAAGACAAGCATTTTCCACTCACTGGGGTAGCCAAATAAATGATGGCAATAGCATTTGAGCTTATAATAATCGTATTGTTCTAAAAAGTATTATGGAACAAAGTAATTGCAAAAGTAATTATCATACATTAAAGCATTGAGGTAATCACCTCTTTACATAATATGAACTGTTTTAAACTTTATCCTTCATTTTATTATTATTTTTTTTTTAATTTTTTAAACTGAGTGAATAAAAAATCTATTTTTATACAAATAATTTTTATTTTAAACTACATATTTTCAAAATAAAGCCATTTAAAATAAACTGTTTCTCTAACCAACTTCAAATTAAAAGAATGAATTTTAAAAAATGATTTTAAAAACACATGAAAAAATTATTTTAAAATGATATATGTTTTACTTCTTTTATAATAAATAAGAAATAAAAAAAAAAGTTATTTGGTTTGTCTTTTGTGTTTCACACAACGATTATATGATAATGGTATTAAAATGTGAATAAATTGATTAAAATATGTTGCAAAATATGAGACAATATCAGAAATCAATCAATTGAAAATTTACTTTGTGGTGGGTTCTTATGGTATAAAATATGAGGCTCACTGGGCCTTATTGCTCACCTGAGGAGATGATTGACAAAGCCCTTTTATATACATGCTTTCACCCTTGATAATTATAACGACTAGGTTTCATCAAATTAGACCCAGTAATTTTTGTGATGATTGGAGTAGATAAAAAACTATTAAGAACATTATATAAATGACGAACCATCATAATAATTAATAATAAAGCTTAAAAACATGCTTTGAATGGTATTACCCCATCCGATTCCCATTTCATAAAACATGGGAATTGCTCTTGCAAGCACAACATAACCTCCATTTCTGAATGGAAATTTTCCTATCTTTTAGAGTCCACTGAACCATGTTCACTCATCCCCCCTCAACCAATGCAGAAGTCCATTCTTCATCAAAAGCAAGCAAAGCAAAAATCAAGGAATTATTTTTTTCATCTCAATACATACAGATACCTTCAATATATGAGGTTAGTCAATTTTTAAATTAAATGTTTTGTTTTACTTATGATAAAAACTATAAAATCATTTAAATTTATTTTCAATTATTCCCCTGTTATATTCAGCGAATCTTCTTAAAATGTGAATTATCACCGTCAATGTGAATTATCATCGTCATTTCAACCTGATTAAGTAGATAAAAAGCCATGTTAAGAAGAAGAAGAAAAAAAAAAAAAAAAAAAAAAAACCGGGAAAAAATTAACAATGTTCAATGCTTGTTGTCAGAAAAATATGCATACCAGTTTTCATGATAAAAATGTCCAAATTCTAAAAAACTAATTAAAAGAATTAAAAATATAACAAAAACATAAATAATTCATTCACACATTTAAAATGGCACATACACAACATCTAGCACCAGAACGAAAAAAAAACTATCCATCTGTCACTGTGACCATATGCTTCTATATAAACATTAAAAATATGAAACACTGATACCGTTATACCAGAAAATGTTCTCAACAAATATATAAATTCATAATTTTCAAGGTGACTAATCATTTATGAAGGACAACTATATTCCTTTAAAAATTGTGTGTGAAAAAAAGGGATTGCAGAAACTAAAATGGCAATAATATTACTAAAAAATTATTCTCAAAAATATATATTTTCCCAGTTACAAAGTAATCAGAAAATGTAAGAAGATAGAACATTCTAATATTAGTTCAAATTTTTTAATATATATAATTATTTACCTATACAACTTAAAATTAAAGAATAAAATGCATGTATATTGAAATTTACTGAAGGTGATGACAATAGCTAAATCTTAAATAAATTACAACATGAACACCTCACAGCCTGTTGACTATATAATATCTTTTTTTAAGAAATCAACAAAAACAGAAACTATGATTACTAAGAAATGCTAACAATCCATGCAAAGGTTGTTTGGTATGGAGAGTTTTACACAGACACCCCCCACCCCCAACTCCTTTTTTTCCCCAACCTCATCATTCCTCCAAATTATTATTAGCTGAGCAGATGTCAATTAACTTACAAAATGATAATAAGAGAAAACTGAGAACCCATGCAAAAGCATCTACTTTTCAAAAACAAGCAACATAAGGCTCTGCCCAGATTGGATCCAAACTTACACTCTGAAAGTCAGTGTGATCTTTAAGCCAGTATTGTTGACCACTTTGCCACCTGGGTTCTCTAAGCATGGAAAGTAAGACTTTTAGAAGATGTACGAATGTAGTTTTACAAAAAGCTGATATTACCTTTTAAAGACCAAACAGAAACACCTGTTTTATCTCAATGTGCCACATGTGCACACCCAGGAAATTAAAATGCATTGCAATTACTTTTAAAAAGTATTGACAACTGAAGCAATTCATAAGCAATAACTTTTACATAGTAAGCTTATGTAACCATTGTAACTGATCAACAATTACAAATAACAGAAAAAAATTAACAAGAAACAAAACCATAGGGTTGAAACCATATGCCTACCTCATATAAACATGGTATGTTTATGATTTAAGGCGGTAATTTAATAGTATCTGAAACAATATTAAATAGCACTAAAATAGCAGTTTTGAATTTTAATTTTTTTTTAAACTTTAGCACAATGTTAATTACAAAAATAATTTTTCGTAATGACTTTTTTCAAATTATCAAAAGCTCAAAAAAAAAAAAAAAAAAAATAGATGCCAGACAAGCACTTATTCTATCTGGAATAAATCATGGAGTTGTTTTTAAAAATGTTAATGCATTGACACAGAGGTTTAAAAGATGTATTAAAAATTAGGACAAATGTCTCATATCATGCCATGAGGAAAAGAACCAGGATACATTTATATTACAATAAATCATTTCACTCTTACAAAACAACCATTTTTAAAACAACAATTTCTCACAGTTAAAACCAATCATGCATTTTGATTTTTATATAATTAATATACATATTTATATATGTGAAAACATTTTTTAAAAATACACGAAAAATATTAAGTACAAGTTGGTTATGGAACCTTTCATCCTTGGCATATATACTGATTAAGAAAAGATGAAGACACAATATCAAAATGGTGTGGTTGATATCTAAAACAATACCTTATCAAAACATTTTTAATTTTTTTTTTTTTATTAAAACCAAATGTACAGAATATGTCTAAATTGATAATCATGATGTGTATAAATACATCTCAATAAAATCGACATAATGTGATTCATGTTCAAAGAAACCAACACAACAATAAATTCTGATTCTCCACCAATTTCTCAATATTTTGAAAAATCAAACTATAGAATACAAAGCTGAATAAATTGTATCTGTAATCATGATAAATGTATGTATTAGATAAAAATAGGCATAAATGTATAAATATTTCTATGTTGGATCTTGACAAAGATGATTACACAAGCAAGTCATTTGGATTATCAATTTTTTACTCCCGTTATTTGACTCCTTGTAACTTCCTCCTGATCACTTCCCTAAATCTAATCACATCTGCTTATTGCAAAAATAAAATGTAAACAAAAACATAACACATACTTTCAACTTAATTAAATGAAAATAGACAAAAAGAATTCTTAACTAAACTAAATCAATTTAAAAATGGTCACATTTTATATAAATATCTTTATACAAAAAAAAAATTTAGTGCCTCAAAATGCACAAAAATGTATGAGATCTGATCTAACAGTACTGGCACTGCCGTACAAATACTCCTGTATACTCAAACAACCCTAACTGCCAATATTTACTTTTTTGCCAAAATATACTTTATTCTTTAGAAACATTTAATAATAATAATAAAAATAATAATAATAATTAAAAATTAGGATTTTTTTGCTGCATACATACTAATTTGAACTATTCACATGTATAAAGTATAATGTTTTTTTCTAGTCTTATACTTTTTTGCTGAGCACATGATTTCAATGTTTTGCACAAACCATTCAATACTGACAAAACAATGATGATATCTGTATGTTGTCCAAAAGTCACTTAGGATAAATTTGTTCAAAGTCAATCAAAAAATTTCAAAAATAGCATCAAAAATCCATCATGGCCACCAATGATGTCTAATAAACTGGTTTCACAAAGTAAAATGTCTAATTCAAGAATATTTGAATTTATTCAAACTTAACCATGAGTCGTTTTTTATTGCAGAAATTAAAACAATAAATATGGATTCTTTACATATTTTTTTTACAATGTTACTTGTCTACATTCATGATGGGAGGTAAAAAATGTGCAACAGATTTATATATACTTGACATCAGAATCAGTTGTTAGAATCAGTATCAGTATTTGACATCAGTATCAGTATTTGACATCAGAATCAGTACTTGACATCAGAATCAGTACTTGACATCAGTATCAGTACTTGACATCAGTATCAGTGTTTGACATCAATATCAATTCTAGAAATCAGTATCACTATTAATACATCTTCTGATGTAAACTAACAATAAATAAACTAATAAAACAAATTAAAGCCAAAGTAACAATAATTATGTGTTATAATGATTTCACAATGCAGGGTACCAGAGATAAATAACTGCTTCATATTTGTTACAACAATAAACACACATTTATTTAGATTCCTGAAAAATCACTATTTTTAAGAAAAACCTTCCATTTCTGCAGTTTCATATTCAATGAAAATAATTATTTCAAATAAACATGAATTGGCATCACACGATTTTCTTGTAAACCATTACATGGTTATGTGTAAATCAAGCCATTTTTAATACCCTTGTTTTGCTTGAAAAAAAAAAACTAATCTTTATTCCACACATATAGGTGGAAATGTGTTTATCCACTAAACACAAACATTTGGGAATAATAATTTATCAACAATTATTAAGAACTAACTCATACATTGCTTATCGGTAAATTAAAATAACATGTTGTCCTATGTAAGAATTTATTTGCATTGAAATTTAACAATTTTATTTTCAGTATACATATATGTTTTTATTGAAATCATCATGATAATTACACATTTTAAACCTCATACAAAGCTACTTTTATAATCATGAACAAATTGTGAATTTTTCTACAAAATAACATTTTTTTTCAATAAATCATGTTGATTTTGAAAACTGAGTGTTGGAGTCATATTGGTTAGCAGTTCTCTTCACATTTAAATTCATGCATGTAAACAATTATAGTTTTTTCAGTAAATATTCATTTTTGTAAAAAATAAATGTTATTATGAGTTTTACCCTCTATTATGTTTACATATCAAACACATGAATAAAAAGTCTTCAAAACATTACCGGTAAAGATACAAATCAAATGTGTTAAAACAATTCTACTAACATATATTGACATAAATTTTTGTCAATTTTTTTTTTCAAATGGGTCAAACAAGATGCACAAATAAATGTAGCTGTATGATATAAACATTGTCAGAGAATCTGTTTTAGAATAGGCAATCGAGATGATGTAAATGCAAATTTTAAAATCACAAAAACACATAAGCCAAGATTAATCTGTAAAGGAGTTAAACATTCCTGATAAATCACTAAACTCTGGCCCTGGCTGGGCTAGCATACTTAACATATCACTGAACTCTTCCGTCTGTTGTTGCTGTTGTTGCTGTGTAGTTCCCTGTGATTGTCCCTGGGGTGGGGGTGGAGGTGCTTGTTGTTGGGTTTGTTGCTGACCACCGTCACCACCCTGCCAATGAGGTGTATGCCACATTCCGCTGGCCCCACTACCAGCTGCGGATGAATGCACAAATGTATTTGGTTGAGAGTTTGGTGCTGACTGAGATCCACCGAGTTGTGTATATGTTGGTCCACCTGCTGTAAATAAAAGGCTAATGTAAGCACAGGACAATATCTGTAAGGAATGAATAAGGTTTATGGGATATAAACTAAAATTTTCTTGTAATGGAGCTTTTGAAATAACTTAAAAAAGAAAAAAAAAAAGAAAAAAAATCAACGTGTATATACATGTAAAATATGCTATCTATACAAATTTGGAAAACAAAAATATTAAAAAAAATATTTATTGCCAGACCTCTTTAAGAAGTCCAAACTCTGACAGAACAATTGGAAGTTTACGTTTCTTTTGACATCTCCAAACAAAATGTTTAACCAAGATGAGATAAGAAATGGTGTTTTACTCCCTAGTCACAATTCTTCACTGACATCACAGTGTTCAGTTCTGGGATGGTGGAGAAAACTGGAGTATCCTTAAAAAATACCAATCATATTCCTCACACAAGGATTTGCCCATGTAGGATTGGAAACTAGGCGGTGAATGGCACTATGATCTGTAAGCTCACGCTTTGGACTACATAGTCACAGAGACCCCATCTTACCGAGAGAAAAGTCTGGTATATAATAGTATACCTGTGTCTTTTATGAGGATAATAATTGATACAGAGGAGGATTTGTCTTACCTGGTGATGTACTGCTTGGACTTATCTGTGAATAAGCTGCTGCTTGGTTACCAACAAAGTCAGTGGCTCCCTAAATAACAAAACAGAAGCACAATCATGATTTTGATCAAGTGATCCTTTTATGCTTATACAGAAATAATTTGCAAACAAGTTATAAAAGTTTAAAAATCATGAGTCAATTTACAGCAAGAATAATCATGGCTTTGCAATTTATTCAATTATCATTTTAAACTGATATTATGCACATTTTGTCTATTGTGATAAAACTTGCCTCAATGATCTGACTCAAGAGTAACCATGATGGTCTTAAATTCTTGCCTATGTCAGAAACGACAGAAAATTACTGTGAAAATTACTTTCTAGCTCAACAATAAGTGGCATTCTGACATTCAGACATTCAAACTGAGAAAATTTACCATGATCGTATTGGAGAAATTAAACAGATTAATTTGTCCCTCAGCTATAATGGTTCTCATATTACATGGGTTAAAATACAGTAGATTCCGCTTAATTGCATAGTCTGTTTGTCAGAAAATTTTATGCAATTAAGCGGAATATGCAAATAACCGAAAATGCCCCTTGGGCACAATTGATTGATGGATACATCGGTTGGGGCCATTTTAGTACTTGTGTAGGCATCATAGAACACTGTAGAAACAACAGAAAATTAGTTATTACTTTGAAATTAAAAAAAGAAATAAATAATTCAGAATAAAAAAATAAAAAAAATAATTTTATTTTATTTGTATAAAATGTTTTAAAAATTCTAGCTGATCGATTGACGGATACACCCGGTGAGGCCGTTTTTTTAGTAGACATCAAAGTCGGTGTACTGTAGAAACAGCAGAAAATTTGTAATTCCTTTGACATAAAAAAATAAATAATTAAAGATAATTGAAAAAAATATTTAATTAATTAAAATCTCAAGACTTGTAATATATTTTCTTTACTAAATAAAGATTTAAAATTCTAGCTGATCGTTTTAAACCTCGTATTTACATGGGATTCCAAAATGTGGTATAGGTGGACTTTTCTTTCAGACCATTGATCTGTGTTTAATCCTAGAAAATGTATGTAACTAGAACATCTGTTAGTATTTAATTCATTGTTGCTTAACACTCGCGATATTCGTATTTCTTGTTTATTTACTTCTTTTTAAAAATCCACGTGTTCGCACATGGCACTGAGTTATACTGTTCGAGTTATCTCCCTTTCACGGTACGATAATCTATTTTTAAATGTGACATAGAAAAAATCCAGTTGCTTGACAATGTGCACGATGTCCGGTAAAATTAAATTTCAAACAGATTTTGTGTAAATAAATTGAAAGATGTCTTATCTTGTTATTTGTTTTATACAAAGTTATATTTTAATTGTTTATTGACAATTATTTGATCAGTCATAAATTGGAAATTCCCGTTGTTATGTGTAACGAGGTCTGATCCAATGAAATTAATGAATAAAACGTCACTTCCTTAAGTGAAAAAATGTCTTTGATGTTGAATCTGTATACCGACAATACTTGCTACATAAAGGGTTTTTCAGCCGTAACGATGATTTCAACCAATTTATCTTAAAGAGGAAATAATAAATAAAGAATAAAGCATTTGATTAAGGTATGATTTATTGAGTTTACGCAAAAAGAACTGTATATACGCGTTATCAAACTTGCTATGGGATAACAGTCAACGTACATACAATGATACACATTCCTTAACCATGCTAACAAAGACATTAATTTAAAAAAAATGTTTTTGGTTTTATTTAATCTTTGTTTAAAAAACCCAGCACCGAAGTTCCAGTAAAACCATGTCTGGGTTTAGAAAATGTAATGGAAATAAATTTCAGTTAAAAAAAAAACGTTATAAAACTTGTGTGACCCGACTACAAATTTTTCACCTGTCATAGCCCTTTTTAATTGGTTTAACATAATTAATTACGTTTCCTGACAAACGCGTATTGACAGACCAATTGGATGACTACTCCACAAAGTGAACTGGCTTCATATCTCACCTGGTGTTAGCTGTACACATGTTTATATAATGTAAACATCTGTCGAGGTTACCTTTGCATTGTTGGCAAATATATTTTGTATTCATGAAACTTCAGACCAAGATCGCATAATTTTCAGAATTTTTTATGCAATTAAGCGGAATTTAGACTTTTGTTTATGCAAATAAACGGAATTTTTTACATTGTTTAAATAGGAAATGGTTTGGTGCAGAGAAAATTATGCAATTAACCGGTATGCAATTAAGTGGAATCTACTGTACTTCCTATTCTATGACAGCAATATTAAATCCCACTTACCTGATTCTGTCCGAAACTACCCTGTGCACCCCAGTTAGAGGATGGGTTTGGACTTCTCCGTACAATGCCAGCACTACCTTGTGACTGTGACATCTGGGAACCATACTTCATCTGGGTGGGTGAATTGTATCCATACATTTCTTGTCTTCCTACCTGTCTAGTACCTTAAAAAATAATCAAAATCAAAATTTATCGAAAGTCGAGTTGAGTTATGGTTTTTCACCCTTGTCAAAATTCTTTCACTTATATCATAAATACCTTAATTATTACATTAATCAAGTGAGGCAAGGTTTTTGTTTGTGAAATCAGACAAAAATAACATTCTGTACAAAACTGAACATACAGATTTAATTCTGCAACACAAACAACAAACTGTCAACCACAAATCACAACTGAATAGCACTGTCTATAGTAATGAAATTTATTAGCACGGTCAAGGTCATACATCATCTGTTGTCTTTAGGAACATCTATAGTAAAATCCATAAAAAATCTGTATCTCATGTTTCCATATTATTCTTGCTATGTAGTTAAACAAGAGGCCCATGGGCCTTAACGCTCACCTGAAGATATGTCCAATGTTGTTAGCAAAGTGCAATAGACTATAAATTAAGTACAGAAACTTTAAAAGTTTTCTCAAGTTAAGAACTCCCACCAAACTTAATCAGAAATATATCCACTCACATTTCATTTATAAGTAGCTTAAATAATACACATGAAGTAACTGTAGTGCAATGAATAATTTCCAAATCATTAATCAATTTCAGTATACTTATGCAGCTATGTCCTTGACCTTTGAATATATATGACCTCAAACCATATATGATTGTCATGTCAATACCTACAATATTGTAATATACATGCCTATGCATGAAATCAAAAGCTTTCAAGATAGTAAGTAATTTTAGTATTCCTATGTTGATATGACCTTGACTTTTGAACATATAACCTTAAACAATATATCAAAATGATCGTTGTCACAATACCTACAATACAAAAAGTAAATAGTTTTCAAGATAATTAGCAATTTGTCTTCTTCTGCAGCTGTGACCTTGACCTTTCAACATATGACCTTGAACCATATATCAAAATGATCATTGTTGCAATACCTACAATATTCTAATACATTTTTGTATATTTTGTATACATGCCTTTACAAAAAGTTTTCAAGATAATTAGCAATTTAAATCTTCTTCTGCAGCTGTGACCTTGACCTTTCAACATATGACCTTGAACCATATATCAAAATGATCGTCATGTCAATACCTACTATATTCTGATATACATGCCTATACAAAAAGTTAATAGTTTTCAAGATAATTAGCAATTTAAGTCTTTTTTTGCAGCTAGGACCTTGACCTTTCAACATATGACCTTGAACCATATATCAAAATGACTGTCATGTCAATACCTACAATATTCTAACATACATGCCTATACAAAAAATTAATAGTTTTCAAGATATAGTGACAAATATATAATTTTTAGCAATTTCCTCACTCAGTGCCTTACAATTGTGCAAATCTGAAACTAGATGACCTAAGGATGTTCTAAATGAAATAACTAAGGTATATCTCTTGTAGATTCAGAGGAGAAGAATTTAAAAGTTTTCACTATTTCCCCCTTTATGGGGCCCCAAGGGGACATAACTCCGTCATTTGTGCAAATCTGAAAGGGCTTCACCCAGGCATGATGGTTACAAAGTTTCATTAGATTCAGCTCAGTGGTTTTGGAGGAGAAGATTAAAAATGTAAAAAGTTTACGCACGGCGGACAACAGACGACTGATGAAGATGGATAGCAATAGCTCATCTGAGCTAAAAAAATTGAAAAAGAAGTTTGAAACAATGTAGAAGTCAACATGACTGCTTGTCTGCCTTGATTTGCACTTCTCGGGCCAAACCAATTAATTTTATGTTCCTAATGTTGACATGTATGTAGCAATGTTAGACAACTGTAGATATAGAAAAGTGGAATGGAGTAATGTTGTTTTACATCCTAGTCTAGGTTTTCATACTTTAATTGAGACATTCAGTGGGTAAATCCAGAGTACCAAGCAAAAAACCAGACCTTTTGCAAGCAAATAGACAAACTTCGTAGAAATTTGCCCGAGTTGGATTAGAAACTAGCCATGTAGGACATTGTGATCTGTAAGTATAGAATTTAGACCACAAAAGCACCTTTACTTGAAATGTTTTTTCATGTCCAAGAATGGCATTCAGTTAGGTATTTACCTGTTAAATGAGCAGCATATGATACATCCTGATGGGAGTATGGTTCTCTGTAATCTTGTTTAGAGGCACTAGCCATTCCCATGGTGTCAGAGGGCAAAGGTCGTGGGGGCGTGGCATATGTATTAATGGACGGCGATGGTTCTTGGGGCTGTTCAACAATACCCTGTGCAGCAGAGGCTCCTTGTTGAACACTTCTGAAAAAGAAATACAAAAGTAACAACACATATATACTGATGATGAATAAAAGTATGATTTAATAGTGTTTGAAGGCATTATATTTTTTATTTGACATGGAGTACTCTTAAACTATAGCGAGGCAAAAACTCATTATTGTAGGATTTCCTTGATAAGTTGCAGAATAAATACCAAATTAATAAGAATACTACAAAATGCCTTATAATTAAAAATAAAATATACTAACTTGGCCAGTGTGTTTGTACACACTATATATTCCACTTCATCTGTGTATGGGTTCTGAAAACTGAAAGCACTTGTTCTCAACCAAATCCAATCATGATTGGAGGCCCTGAATCTGTACATGATGGACATCACTTGACCTTTCAACTTGAGCACTGTAAAAATAGAAAACATTATAATGAATACAATGTATTAGAATAGTGTTAATCCTGGAATGGAGTTAATGTGGGCACTGTGGCCAAGGTCTTGAAAAAGGGACCACATTGTAGTTCTACAGTTCATACAACACAAATGTTATTTGGAATTTAAAATACTCCCATTTAAAATTATGTAAATTTATTTATACATGCATATAGATCTTGCAAGAGTTATGTACCTTGAATGGTTAAAACTGCTCTTGCTTTATAAATTGATGACCAAAGTGAAAAATTGTGTCTCAAATCCAAGTCTTAGATTATATCAAGCACGCTTAGTTGTCATTATCTACAAGTGAAGTAGAAAAGTTCTGTTATAGAATTACCTTGTTCAAATGTGTCCTTCATGTGGGCCTTGTCTTCAGGATGATAAAAGTCAAAAGCTGACTTTCCTAGTAATTCCTGTGGCTGATATCCCAGGACATTAGTGGCTCTAAAGACAGAAGAATTACGATAATAAATCACTGAAAACAAGGAGGGCAAATCTATCTAAAATGAACACCATCTAGACTATTTGTTATTTTCAGTTTAGAAAGGATTTCAGATAGCACAAGTTAATTTTACAAACAATATTAACAGTATATACAATTTTTAGTTCAGTTTAAATAGTTTTCTGTTAACTCTTGGTTTATCATTAAAAGGTTTCAAGTTTCTCAAGGCTAACTTTAACCTGGTTTTCATTTTTCAACTTTATTTAGTAAACTTTCATTGATGTAAACAAAACAAAAAAAAAAAAAAAAAAAAAAAATATTGGGATGTTAAGTATCAAGATCCAAGCATTGTGCATTAAATGACATAAAATAATGATGTCCATAAATGTACAGTCTTCAATAGTGTTACTATAGAGTGGAGTGGAGTGGAGTAATGGTGTTTTACGCCCCAGTGAAGATTATTTCACTTATTTCAAGCCGGTCAGTTCTGGGATGGTGGAGGAAACTGGAGTGCCCAGAGAAAACAACCGACCTTCGGCAAGCGAACTGAAAAACTTTCTCACACTAGGATCTGTCCTGAGTGGGACTGGAACCCAGGCGGTGAGAGGCACTGTGATCGGTAGTGTTACTATAGAGATAATGGACAAAAATCAATTTATGACACCTGAAATTAAAACAAACAGATAAAACATAAAATAATCCAGACATATTCAAAGCTTAATTAGCAAAACAAATTCTAATCAACTTTATTTCATGAAAATGTTGTGGTATCGGAACCACTAGAGGGAGGCATCTGTTGTACCAAAAATAAAACAAAAACACCAAAATATCCCAACACACTGTTAGCAAATTCAGTTACATACCTCTGATCCACAAATGTAAATTTCCCATCAATACTGTGACGAGATATAAATTCTGTGGTGGCATTGGGTCCCATCATGTCGTTACAGTTAGGTGTACTAGTCACCTGTAAACGACCGATACCAACAAGACAACAGTGACTAGCTGAGTGTTCGTCATTCTCTCTGTCAAGCTGGACACCTTGGTAATAAAAAAGAATCAATGTTTAACACAGCAAACTGATATTTATCATTCAAGCTTAGAAAATTAAGACACTGCTATTGACAAAGAGAAATATGTAACATCTTTCACTCCTTCTATCACTAGCATCAATGTTACAAATTGTTAACAAATACAAAAATTCCACAAATTTAAATGTCTCGCCTGGTTAGTTTTTGATCGAGTAGAAAATACATTACTTTAACATGAACTTTCACATTTTGACATGTCACCACTGTGCCAATGACGACACTAAAAAAGTAACACCAAGGTCTCGCCTTATGGCAATATCAGGCTTGACAAAAACAGTACACAGATCCATTACAAACATCCCTTCTCAAGATTAAAGAGCTTAAATCAATAGATTTTTTATGATATATAATCTGTTTTATCTTAAAGAGAATAAATGATTAGGACTCTATTTGCCTCATGGATATGGCAAATAAATTAAAATAGGAATATCCTTAAGGAATATCTAGAAAAATAAGTTTAGAAGAAAAAAAAAACTATTTAAAAAATGCAATAAAAACGGCAAATTTTACAAATTTACAGGCCCTTTTTCAGATATGTTTGACACATGTTTTGACTGCAAATCTTGGGTGCAATCAAGAACAAACTTCATACTTTCACAATGCATCTCATGTGATAATAATCGAAGCCTCTGTGCCACTTTAACCAAGTGGTCTAAAGTGCTTGCTTACAGACCACAATGCCTCAAGCAGCCTCCGTTTTAGTCCCACTTGGACAGATTCTGGTACAAGAAAGTTTGTTAGTTTGTTTGCTGTAGAACTGCGGTTTTCTGAGAGAATTCCGGTTTCCTCCACTATTCCAGAACTGACCACCACAGTAATAGTAAAAAATTCTTGACTCAGATACTCAACTTGTGTATTATACAAAGTATGATATCACAATCAATAAATGCTTTAATGTTTATACTTGTGTAAGATTGAAATTGTGTGTTTCATTCGACAGAAATAAACTTGACACACAAAAAGTTAACTTCAAATCCATATGCGATTTAAATATAATCAGTTTTTTTTTTATTTTTATTTTTTTTTGCATGTGGACCAAAAAAACACCTTATTAAATAAGATACTTTGTATGAACATATATTATAAATGTGCTTCCAAGCAATGTTTCTAAGATGTGCTACGTCTGAATATGCTTTATATTTACAAGGTTATTATATAAATTCTTTTGAATACCCGGTAACTTAATGAACAATTTTGACTATATTCCAAATAGGGTAAAGGATAAAAATGAAACTAAAACAGGTATGTATTCTTTATAACATGCAAGTAAAATAAAATGTACATATGTCCAGTGATTTTGCTATGGTTTTTTTAAAACTACCTTCCACCTTCCAGATTGGGAAAATTTGGACCCTTTTTATGTCACATATTACACTCAGAATTTTGAAATTCATTGCAAAGATTTTATATTGTGACAATATCTAATATTTTTTGTCTGTCAGAACAGTTTTGGACAACTGGATTTAACAAACTATTTGATTGTGTGTCACTGTTGCCTTTCGGGGAATTTTAGTTGTCAAATTGGAAAATTTTAGTCTTATTTCTCAAGGGGAAACTACCTTTTTTCGGTAGTAATTTTAGGCAAACAAAACCACTTATGTCATTTTATTATGACAGCTTATAGAAACTAAAGACAATTTGAATGTATAAATTACCTTGCCATCTACATATTTTGGTTATATTAAAAAACAAGAGGCCCAATAGGGCCTGTGATGCTCAACTGGCTGCATATGTAAGACAATGTTTGTTTTTGATTGAAATGCTGTTTAACGTTCAACTCAAGAATATTTCACTTATATGGAGACTGTCAATTTTGGAAATGGTGGAGGACACTGGATTATAGGAGAAAACCACAACCAAGCAGCAAGTTTACTGACAAACTTTCAAAGATGAAGTGCTAGCCCACTTGGCATTAATGCACAATGTCAGGGGTGAAAGGTGCTGTGATTCGTAACATCGAATGTTTAAGACCACACAGCCACTGTGGTGCCTTTAAGACAATGTGATGTGGTTACCATAATTGGTTCATCAGCTTAAGATGGGAAATAAATTGAGCTTATGACCATTTTTGCTTCAATAAAGCCTACTTTGCAACACACACATGCAGGCATGCTTCACTATGCCATAAACTCAGCTTGGTTTAGCCAGTTGAGCTTAGAATAGATCCACAATGGCTTTTTTATATATATATATATATATATCTAGTAACAACAGGCATCTTAGACTGGTTCAAACTTTTTTTAGGCCGATGTAAGAACCTTCCACAGGAAGTTTGGTTCCAATTCGCCCAGTGATTTTAGAGGAAAAGATTTTACTAAATATTACACCTAATTTGCATATTTCTTGAAAATTGGGTCAATAAAAATTTTTTCAGAAAAGAATATCATATATTTTGAATCCCATACAGTATACTTTCTATATTTAAAATTTGAGCTCAATTGGTGGAAAAAAAGATCAACAATGGTCTTTTTTTTTCTATTTTTAGTTATGACGGCCATCTTGGATGTCAGGACGGGTTGCCTGGTACCACCTTTAGTCAGGCTGACATTTGGACCTTCCACACAAAATTTCATTCCACTTGGCCCAGTTGTTTCAGAGGAGAAGATTTTCAAAGATTTCACTAAATATTACACCTTAAGCATAATTCTTGAAAATTGGGTCAACGAAAAAGTTCTCATAAAAACCCTTTAAATATGTTGAATGCCCTGCTATCTACTCTCTACATTTCAAATTTGAACAAAAACGGTTAAAAAATGACTCAGCAATGGCTGTTTATGGGTTTTTGCTATTTATAATAACAGCGGCCATCTTGGATGTCTGGCGGGGTCGCCTGGTACAAACTTTGGTCTACCCCACCAAGGGACCTTCCACATTAAATTTGGTTCCAATTGGCCCAGTGGTTTCAGAGGAGAAGATTTTCAAAGAATTGATTAAATATTACACCTCATTTGCATAATTCGTAAAAATCGGGTCAACGAAAAATTTCTCATAAAAACCTGTTACATATGTTGAATGCCCCGCTATCTACTCTCTCTACATTTCAAATTTGAACAAAAACGGTTAAAAAATGACTCAGCAATGGCTATTTATGTGTTTTTGCTATTTATAGTAACAGCGGCCATCTTGGATGTCGGGCGGGGTCGCCTGGTACAAACTTCGTTCTACCCCACCTAGGGACCTTCCACACCAAATTTGGTTCCAATTGGCCCAGTGGTTTCAGAGGAGAAGATTTTCAAAGAATTGATTAAATATTACACCTCATTTGCATAATTCGTAAAAATCGGGTCAACGAAAAATTTCTCATAAAAACCCGTTACATATGTTGAATGCCCCGCTATCTACTCTCTACATTTCAAATTTGAACAAAATCGGGTAAAAAATGACTCAGCAATGGCTATTTATGTGTTTTTGCTATTTATAGTAACAGCGGCCATCTTGGATGTCGGGCGGGGTCGCCTGGTACAAACTTTGGTCTACCCCACCTAGGGACCTTCCACACCAAATTTGGTTCCAATTGGCCCAGTGGTTTCAGAGGAGAAGATTTTCAAAGAATTGATTAAATATTACACCTCATTTGCATAATTCGTAAAAATCGGGTCAACGAAAAATTTCTCATAAAAACCCGTTACATATGTTGAATGCCCCGCTATCTACTCTCTACATTTCAAATTTGAACAAAATCGGGTAAAAAATGACTCAGCAATGGCTATTTATGTGTTTTTGCTATTTATAGTAACAGCGGCCATCTTGGATGTCGGGCGGGGTCGCCTGGTACAAACTTTGGTCTACCCCACCTAGGGACCTTCCACACCAAATTTGGTTCCAATTGGCCCAGTGGTTTCAGAGGAGAAGATTTTCAAAGAATTGATTAAATATTACACCTCATTTGCATAATTCGTAAAAATCGGGTCAACGAAAAATTTCTCATAAAAACCCGTTACATATGTTGAATGCCCCGCTATCTACTCTCTACATTTCAAATTTGAACAAAATCAGTTAAAAAATGACTCAGCAATGGCTATTTATGTGTTTTTGCTATTTATAGTAACAGCGGCCATCTTGGATGTCGGGCGGGGTCGCCTGGTACAAACTTTGGTCTACCCCACCTAGGGACCTTCCACACCAAATTTGGTTCCAATTGGCCCAGTGGTTTCAGAGGAGAAGATTAAAGTTTACGCACGGACGCACGGACGCACGGACGCACGGACGCACGCAAAACCATGCCATAAGCTCAGCTGGCTTTAGCCAGTTGAGCTAAAAAACCCCTTCTGATTCTGTCACTGTAAGTGAAAGAAAAGTGAATCTGAATTTATTGATTCACCATGTAATAATCAAATATTGATACAGAACATATGTGATAGATGACCTTGACCTTGGACCAATTTTTAAAGAAGATAAAGAACAGATGGACCAAGCCTTACAAAACAAGCAAGATAGATGACCTTGACATTTTTACAGAAGATAGGGAATAGATGGTCTTGATTTTGGACAAGTCTTATAGTATATACAAAACAGATGACCTTGACCCCGGATGAAGTTTTTATTAAAGAGGATATAGAATGGATGACAATGACCTTGGAAAAGTGCTTACATAAGAAATAGTAAGACTTTGATCTTGTTTATAAAATACATAAGATAGATGATCTTAAGCCTTACTTAGAGAGCTTTTTAGAAAAGACTGCTGATCTTTTGTCACCAAGGGGTGTCTAAATACTCTCTTGCTGATTGATCAAATTTTGCTGGTATTTTTGATAAATAAATGTAAAATAAAAAACAATTTTGCACTTGGCTGCACCTAAATCATTAAAATATGGTGAAGCAAAATTAACAATTCTGCAATTCACATAGATCAAAAATAAAATCTGGAAAAAAATCTTTGATTTTGTATCAAATTTTAAAATGTTCCTTTTAATCTCGTGCCAGAAATCATTGTAATCAGTGAAATGATCAATTAATAAATGACATCACTTGCCAGAGTTAATTTCATACTGATTGTTCTTGTAACTGGAAATGGCAAATTTACCATGGTCACATGACAAGACAAGAAATTTCTGCCATATATATATATTTATATATATATATATATATATATATATATATATATATATATATATATATATATATATATATATATATATCAATGTTAACACCAGCAGTTAACAGTGTAACAAAATTCATTTAAATGCTGCATATGGTATAATTCTTCTTCTTTTTAAATATAAGGGTTAAAAGCATCTGTTGTAATGTACTTAAAATATACAGGTAATATACTGAAAAGCATATGTTAAATTTGAATAATGAATTATTAATGCTGTATCCTTAAATTTTTTTCTGCCTAACAAAATTCAGTGAATTAGACGGGAAAATGAGAATTGATGCTCCAAAAATGATTCTTTCCCTTTAACTGAAGCAGTCAGTACAGAGATGGTGAAGGAAACAGAAAATACTAAAGAAAATCAGACCAATGGAAAACATGCTAACAAACATTCTTAAGCTAGGATATACCTCAGTATAATTTGAACCTAAGCAATGTAAGACCTGTGGTCCATAAGCACATTTGGCAAATGAGGATACCACCAATCTGCATTTCACATTTAAAAACTACTTTGACATAAATTCAAATTCAATTTCTTTTTTTTTTTTTCTCCTTTTTTTTTTTTTTTTTTTTTTTTTTTTTTTTTTTTTTGCACTCTAGTTTCTCTGATGATGTCAAAACTGTAATGGAATAAAATCTTGCACAGAGATGAAAAAACCTATTTACTCCCCTTCACTCAAACAAACACTTTGTATTTTAATTTATTTCTTTGAAGAAAAAAAATCCAGGGTTTTTCAACATAATAAAAATTCTTTGAGTATTTTACTAGCCAAAGGAACATGCAAAGCACTGGGATAAAAGGTATCATGTTACCAGGCAACTAATTAACACTGAAGGTAACAGGTTTCTATAGTAACTAAATCTTTTACCAGGTTACTAATAAACAAAGTTTTAACATCTAATACACAAATATTTTCAAATGTGAACAAACCATAAATCATTTATTTTCTAAAAAAAAATAACATTTTTAGCGTTTCAACTAAAATTCATGTTTTATTTTTTTTTTGACCGCATTAAAGTATGCTATGCACAGTCTCATAAAAGCATTTTCTTATTAATTTAAAGAGTTAGTATGTCAAAAATATAAATTAAACCCCTTACCCCTTACTTGCCTGCAAAAATCATTATTACTGTAGAAAATACAACTGTTTATGGGGGAAATTTTGCTGTTTTTTTTTTTTTTTTTTTTTTTTTTTTTTTTGAAGGTTTGTTAGTACCATAGAATCTATAGTCAATAATGTTGTTAATAAATGGAAATTCTTTTTGAAAAATACAAAACTTTTTTCCAACATAATTTTTTGTAAAGATAAAATAAAGATTTAACTTCGCTTACTCTTATAACATTAATGATTTTATAAACATGCAATAATTTACATGGTATGTAATTTGAACTTTCATAAATATTATAATAGTTTATTTAAAGATACACATCTGATAAATGGAGTGCATTTGATTTTCCCAATTACATAAAAAATAATAATAATAATAAAAAAATAAATAAATAAAATAATAATAAAAATAATAATAAAATAATAAGAATGATGGAAGTATAATAACGTTTAAATCTGTGACATACCTAGAGAGTGTGCAGCCAAGGCAACTGTTAATATAAACAGGAAAAACATCAAGATAATAATAACAAGCATTTTAATCCTAATAAATTTTAATTTTCCTAAACAGTTTTACATTGTTTTGATGGAAATGACATTGTTAGTATAGTACTGTGCCGGAAGTCTTTCATTTTACAACATTTTTGATACATCAATTTTTCATCAAATAATTGTCATTGATAAATGCAATTTTTTCTAAAAAGATTTTCTCATAATTTTGACTTTTTTATTTATACTTTTTTTTCAGAAAAATCAGAAGCTGACCACTGTTGAAAAAAAAAGTTACAAGACACTTAACTGTATAATTTTGCTGAAATGTGCCATATTTGTCAATACTTTTATCAAATAACTGTTATTGATAAATGCAGAATTATTTCAATATTTTCTCAAAATTTTGGCTTTTTTAAATTCTACTTTTTTCCGAAAAATCATCAGTTGAACACTGTTGAAAAAAAAGTTACAAGACACTTAACTATATAATTTTGCTGAAATGTGCCATATTTTTCAATGTTTAATAAACAGAGAAAAAATAAGAAATAATTAGAAGATAATTTATGTAATTCTGTTTTGAACAGAAAAAATGATTTTAAAATTCAAGGACTATTTACAATGGGAAAAATTAATTTATAATGGACAGTAATACAAAAATTCCATACCATGAATGACTTTTTGCACTGTTACTCTATATGTTTATTAATTTTTTTACAACAATTTAAATGTCACCTGATTTTTTATGTACAAATTGTCAGATGTGAGTTTATAAATTGGAAGGGGAATATGGCCTAGTAGAATTGTTACTCTGTTTCAAAGTTAAAGATCTTTGTGTTTTGAGCCTCAATTGGGTCGTGAAAATTTTTTGAGACGTTTTTATCTGCAGCAAAAACTATAGCTGCAAAAAACTTTTAGCTAGTCACAGAAAATTATTTTAATTAGACTCAAAAAACAAGATCCCTTGTCTTAGGGTGTGCTAAAGAAGTCTTTGTAAAGTTCTAACACAGAACAGGCCATTTTAACAGGATACTTATATCTAGAACTGATAAAAACAAACAGACAAAGAAAAAACTACACATATACATCAGTCCTTCAAAAACATGGATGTACCCTTAACGACTGCTGACTGACCTTACCGGCATTTGTGGAGCCCTGACATGTTTGTAGGGTAAGTCTGTTGTTAGTACCATGGTAACAGTTCATTAAATGTACATGTTATATCTAATATGTTAATGGTAAAAATTAATGTGAAGACGTGCATGTGACTTTTTGAAATTGGTGTTGACAGCAGTAATTCTTCACCAAATGATGAAAATATTGTTAATGCTTTGATTCCCCATTTGTTTTTCATAGTTTTACAATTTTGCATATAACACTTAGCAGCATTAAAAAAAAACCTAGAATGTGGTTATACCCAAAGTTACAGTTGACCTATCAATAGCAAAAGGACTTGTAATGTGTACATACATCAAAATAAAACATAAGAAAAACTAATTAATAAACACAATCAACGTTCTTGTATACATGTATTTCTTACCAGATGGTGGCCAGTTCTTTATATATCCTGTAACATGTACCACACTGTAATGATTCCCATCATTGGAGGGACCAAGGGTATTTCTCTGGCGTACACGGAGGGAATGATTGGCTGTCATAGGATCAACCTGTACATTTCCCATTTTCATCCTACAAATAAATCCTCTTCTAGACCCCATACATAAACGTATAGATGCTACAATATAAAATTTTAACTAGTTATGTCCCCTTGTTTCAACCTTGATGACAGGATAGGATTAAAATGTGAGAAATTCAGATTTAACATAAATGTTGACACCCATTATGATTTGACAACCATGATAACACCACAAAAGAGATAGTATTTGTCATAACTGACAAACTTGGATTTAATTTCATATACATAGAGAATAATTACATAAAAAATTAAGTGATTGGATAATTGCAAGTAAATTTTAAAATAAGCAACATAATCAGTTGAAATATTATTCCTAAGGAACTAAATGAATTCCTGTTTTGCAATTATTGCAAATAACATTTTAAGCAATGTAAATGTCTTACTCTGATGACTGTCTTTTTTCACTGTTCCAGCTGAAAAATAAAACCATAAAGATTATCAGATAGTGTCACATTCCCAAAATCTGCAATGTTTCCATAGTAACAGAAACCCATAATTTTTGTTTATTCACTGTGGTTTGCAGGGTTAGATAGTGAAATAAAGTGGGATAATAACACTGTTAGTTATTATTATTATTACCATTTATTTATTTATTATTATTATTATTACTATTATGTTCATGTAATTAACACCTCACAAGTGTATTGTCAGGTCTCATTTTGGGTAGGGTTTAGGACTTGTTATTAGTTCTTTTGTCTCTTGTACAGGTTACCTTAAGGAACTGACTGTGTGAAGTTAAACAACTTTTAATCACCAATCTTACTTTTAAGATCTAGAATTCTTCCTGTGTTCTGAGATTCAGTGGTGGACAGCTGTTCTCGGACTTTATCAACGTCATCTGGATGTACCAATTCATAAAGTGTATTACCAAACCAGTCAGACTGAAAGAAGAAAATAAAGATATATCGTTACAGTCTTAACATATATATATATGTAAAGCATAAATATATATATACAAAGCATAAATCCATAGAATTTTAACTTTTTAAAAAGACCCTTTCTTTCACCATATTTTATTCATGACTAATTTAGTTTTTTTACTGAAGAAAAATAAATGCCTATTTATTTCAACTCCTGAAGTTTACTAAAAGACGTAAATTTATTTCAAATTCTGCATCAAATTATCATGCAGAATTTTGTCAAAAATTTAATATATTTTACTGGTTCTACTAGCCATCATTTATTTGGGGAGGGGTGGGGAAGGTTGGGGAGGGGGGATCAAATTGAGTCACATTGTGTTAACATAAATTTAGGGCTACCCCACCAAGATTGCAGTTACAGACTACTGCGTTATTGGAAAATGTTATCCTTGGTAAGTGAGCAGTAATGTGTACTGATGTGACCTGGTTAAAGACAAAACAGATAAAAACATATTAGTTGCACCCAATGATAATGGATCAGTACCATGTAACTCTCATCAATTTCCAACACTAGTAGCTAAGGTTAGTTAGTAATTGCTTGCTTCAAATGTGGAAGATCAGGGTTCAAACCTTGGCAAAGGTCTAACCAAGACTTAAAAATAGTGAAAGTAGTGACTTGTCTTTCATTAAGCACTCTACCATTAAGAAATAACATTCTTCAGCCCTTCAGAAGAGACCTTTGAAAAGCTGATGTCCCATTCTGTGACATGTTTAAGACCTTAAAAACCAATGTTCCTCAACTGTGAAATGAAAAAGACTCATCCCTGCACTTTTTCCAGAGTGTACTGATGATGTCCTGATATAATTGGTATATTTTAGACTGTCATTCAGTAAATCAGTCTGCTTTAAGAAGTCAGTCTATTCCACAAAACACTCAGCTGAATGTAAACCTTCTCCTTAAGAAACAGATGAATAACAAGTAATAAAATTTTTAATATTTTTATATAATCAATTAGAGAATTGATTGTGAAAGCTGAAGTTATGATTATTTTGTGACTATATAAATCTGCGACTTCGTTTAAACCTAATATCAGTATAAATCAGAGATTTCCTACAAATCTTTTATCAATAAGAGAAAGATGAAGAAAATAGATGCTGACATTTTCAGATCACCCACAATAAAGAAGATTTCTATGTGAGTTTGTGTTATAAACATGATATTAACAGTAATGATTATTGATTAATACTTGGTGACATTGTTATAAGATTGTACATTGCTAATACATGTATTTCAATGACATATATTTTTTTTTAAATCTAAATCTAACAGTAAGTAGGTCAGTAAACAATTTTCAATAAATTCTTTGATTTTTTTTTAAATGAAAAATTAGTGAAAATTCATGACATTGAAATTTATATGGTTTTAATAAGAATTCCACAAATTTAAGTGTCTTGCCTGGTTTAAGTTTTTGATGGGAGTAAAAAGAATATTACTTTAACATAAACTTTCCAATTTTGATATGCTGCTGCCTCCGACGACACCGGAAAATTAACACATAAGTCTCGCCTTATGGCAATGCCAGACTCGACAATAAAATGCTGCTTATGAATTAAACTGGATGTCTCTATGATCAAATGCTAAAAAATGACCCATTTCAGATCACAATGCCTTTCTCTCTATGCCGATTTCCTTTTAAAAGGAGAACAACATAGAATCCCCCTAAAACAGATCTTAGTATGATTTTTTTAAATGTCTGAATGGTGTAATACAGGTGGGATTGAGTTGGACACATAGCCTTACCTGCCGTTGATGTAATACAGGTGTGTTTGAATCAGATACATAGTCTTACCTGTGATTGATGTAATACAGGTAGGATTGAGTTGGACAACGCCTTACCTGTGATTGATGTAATACAGGTGTGATTGAATCAGACACATAGTCTTACCTGTGATTGATATAATACAGGTGTGATTGAATCAGACACATAGTCTTACCTGTGATTGATGTAATACAGGTGGGATTGAATCAGACACATAGTCTTACCTGTGATTGATGTAATACAGGTGTGATTGAATCAGACACATAGCCTTACCTGTCACTGATGTAATACAGGTGTGATTGAATCAGACACATAGTCTTACCTGTCACTGATGTAATACAGGTGTGATTGAATCAGACACATAGTCTTACCTGTGACTGATGTAACACAGGTATGATTGAGTTGTACACATAGACTTACCTGTCATTGATGTAATACAGGTGGGATTGAATCAGACACATAGTCTTACCTGTGATTGATGTAATACAGGTAGGATTGAGTTGGACAACGCCTTACCTGTGATTGATGTAATACAGGTGTGATTGAATCAGACACATAGTCTTACCTGTGATTGATATAATACAGGTGTGATTGAATCAGACACATAGTCTTACCTGTGATTGATGTAATACAGGTGGGATTGAATCAGACACATAGTCTTACCTGTGATTGATGTAATACAGGTGTGATTGAATCAGACACAAAGTCTTACCTGTGATTGATGTAATACAGATGTGACTAAATCAGACACATAGTCTTACCTGTGATTGATGTAATACAGGTGTGATTGAGTTGTACACATAGCCTTACCTGTCACTGATGTAATACTGGTGTGACTGAATCAGACACATAATCTTACCTGTGATTGATGTAATACAGATGTTGTTGAATCAGACACAAAGTGTTACCTGTCACTGATGTAATACAGGTGTGATTGAATCAGACACATAATCTTACCTGTGATTGATGTAATACAGGTGTGATTGAATCAGACACATAGATGATTCTTCCAGTGTCACACTGTACAACGAAAAGAAAACCATCAGCAGCCTAAAAAACAAGCATTTCAAAAATCAATGCATTGAAAAGTATTTTAATGTTTGTTAGACAGACATAAGTATTTTGCATGGTTTTAAAGATGGGATAAAGAAAAATTAAGCAAAAATGTCTTAAGAAATACAGTGCAAATCATTAGCCCAATAATTTTTCTTTTCTCTTGTATTTTATATATTTACAAACTTTTTTGAATATATAATGGAGATTTCAATGCCCTGCTACATAAGATCTGTGTACCTTTTTAATCTCATTTTCACAATTACTTCTCAACAGATAATTTACCTAACTTAGAAATTTGAATACATGTAATTTGTAAATTTTCAAGATATTCTTAGACTAGAAATTGAGGTTGTATTTGAAACAAATAACATCTATAATTTAAATTTTGTCACAAATATTTATTTGTATTACTAAAAAAAGTTTTTTTTTTCAAAATTTAAAAAAATTGTTTCAGGAATACTTTAGTTAAAGTATGATTATATGAAACTAGTTGTCAGGTGAGTTAACAAATTACCTCCAGGATGAGATGTTTGAGTTCCTGATCTGTTAGGAATGATGGTTTATATGAACCATCAGCACCTGTGTTACCAGTACCTGTAAATAAAAAAGTAGAATAACAATAAAGATGCATAGTTATGAAACCCTGGCTGGGTCTGACCCAAGATTTGAAAGTGGTTAGTGACTGTTCTTTTGCCAAGCACTTGGCATTACGAAATGAAAGTCACGGTTCTTTCGGGTTCTTTCGGGTGGGAACTTAAAATAAACGAGGTCCCGTGTCACAGCATGGCATGATAAAGAACCCTGCTGTATAATGCCATCAGCGCAACGCACAGGCAAAATTTCTGCACTTTCACCTATAGTTGGCGACGTCTTGATATAAGTAAAATATTCTTGACTGGGATGTTAAACACCATTACTCAACTCAACTCAACTCTATTAAAAATTTAGTTTTGAAAAATGCCAAAAGTGCTAAATCTTCAATAAACATTAAATTAAAGATGGGCTTGTCCTTTGATCTATGTCAAATAATTTATCAATGGTGCTTCTCAGATAAATTGCCAATGACATAACCAGATGGCTGGGGTTTACGGGCTAGTAAAGCCAGTGTTTGGCATTTTCTAACCTGCAAGTATCAATATGTGAGGTACAGCCATAAATGCAGACCCGATGACCTTTTTTTGATAATCATCAGTAAGATCAAAGGAATTTTGTGAAGATTTTACAGAAGTATATTTTTTACAAAATAAGCAATTTTACATGAGATTGTTAGAAACCTTAAAAATCATTTACATTACACCTTAAAATACTATTTTGCCATTATTAAATATCCAGTTTTTTTCCAAAGTCAAAAATTCAATGATCAGTACTCATTTTTGACATTTGAAAGATGCCACAAAAATTCAAAATCACATATGCCTTTGATTTTTTCACATCAGAAAGCCTTTGAAATGCTTTACAGTCAAGAGCTCTTTCAACTTTGTGTACAACAGGATGTCTGTCTTTTTAAAGCTTTATGATAACCTCCTAGTCTTTTAAGTATTAAGATGAAAGTTTTATAAAATTCTTGTTTGGGAACTTAGACAGTGAAGTGAAAATCTATGCAGAATCTGTACGAAAGTAAGATTATCATTTTTGGGGGGGGGGCAATTTTCAATGAAAACTTTAGAAAAGTCCTAAGGGATGACAGGTCTGTAAACGAAGTCAATCGATCAGGATACTGAGTACTTGTATAGCTGATTTTGTATTTATTAACTACTCTGTGATTTCATATGAGATGGTCATCCTAAATTAAATTCATGGTATTTTGTGGATTTCTCAGTTAAGATAGCAATGTATTTACTGACCTCATAGAGTTTTCATGTGAAATACAACCATACTAAGTATATTAATAAACAGATTCACAAGCTAGCGTGTAGCTTCCCCTGTATTTACGAAACTCTAGCCATTTTTAAGTTAGATACAATCATCCTCAGTATAAGTAATATGTCAGGTTTATGTGCTTACATGTCTAGCTGTGAATTTACTAGGTCCTTAAGAGTTTTCAAGTGTAATACAGCCATCTTTAGTAAAAATAAAATGTCAGGTTCAAGAGTGAGCTAGCTATGTATTTACTTACATAGTAAGTGATTCCCTGTGAGATACAGCAATCCTATGTAAATTTTATTTTGTGGATTCTGAGCTAGCACAGCTAGATGCTAGATGTTTTTTTCGCATGAGATACAGTCATCCTAAGTATATGTAATTTGTGTGTTCACAAGCTGGCATAGTGAAACTAATTTTGTGGATTTATGAGTTATAGGTAGCAATGTTTTTACTTAATGCTAGGTAATTCCATGTGAGATAAAGCCAACTCAAGTAAAATAAGTTTGTAGATTTCAGAGTTAGCAAACTTTTCTTAATCCTTAGAGTTTTTATGTGAGATACAGCCAACTCAAATAAAATGAATTTTGTAGATTTCTGAGTTAGCATATTTTACTCACCCCTTAGAGTTTTCATGTGAGATACAGCCATCCTAAGTATAGTTAATTTGTCAGGTTTACGGGCTAGCGTACTGCATGTCGGAACCATATCACATAACTCATTTATATACGCTGTCATCTTGTTTCTACGTCTCCTCTCAATTTCACAATGGCTCTCCCTTAATATACAAAATATAAAATATATTCCTAGCATCTCTCAATATGAAAACTAATAAAAATTGTTTTTTTAGACAAAACTGCAATGAAATTTTTTTTTTCAGATTCTATTTTCTTTTTTAATATAAAATGCAAATGAAAATATACTGCAAAAATATGTTATTTCAGATAATAATGAAATTGTTTTATTTCACAATGGCTGGATATGGAAAAAATATATAATGAAATGACATAAAAAAACAAATCAAGGTATTATGTTTATAATTCTGTAATTGATTAATGATTTTTTTGTCTAGCAAAAACAATAAATTTCTAATTTCATGTTAAAGTAATCTTGTCATTTTTATCAACGTAGAGTGGCTCCTTTAATTTGCAAAAAATACAAAAACTGCAAAAAAATTTAGTTTTCTAAAGGTAGCATTAAGACTGATATTCAATTTAATCTTTATATAAATAAACAAACAAACAAACAAATAAATAAATACATGAATAAATAAATAAATACATGAATAAATAAATAAATAAATAAAATAAAATAAATAAAATGGATATCAATAAATCCCATAGAATTATAGTTATAAACCCATTTTTCACTAGCCAGAGTTGTGTCTCTTGACAGTTTAAATTTTTTATCCCAAGATAAATTTTTAGTCATAAATAGAAGAATAAATCCTGCTATAGCAATCATATAAAGACCCTTCTATTAAAACAAGCGAAGGTCCCTTAATTTCATTATAATTTCAACAGAAAAGACTTTCTAAATAAGTCCACCTGACTATAAAGTCTGTATTTCTATAGGTTTTAATGGTGGTTTGAACTATAAGAGGTGAAAAAGGCTATAGTAAAAAGTTATAAGCAAGTAAACAACATAAATTCTATATCTTGAACTCTTGAATCCTATTGGCTAATATTAAACTTCAGCTCACAAGAGTGACTAACCCCTGCATTCTGATTGTCTATTAAACAGGCAATAACAACAGCCAGAAAATAGCCACTCACCTAGCAAACCTTTCCTTGTCAGCTTGATCAGCATTGAGAGATTGACCTTCTGGACTGTCATCATCATCAGATCTGCAAATAAATTAATTTGAAAAAAATTAAAAAAAAAAAAAAAAAAAAAAAAAAAAAAAAAAAAAAAAAAAAAAAAAAAAAAAAAAAAAAAAAACTCACCATAGCCAAAAATGACTTATAATAGCTGGCAAAAGACCGAAGTAAGATTTTTCTGGACTTGACATGTAATATTATTGACAAAACTAGAATATACATGTTATACATTTAAAATGGTCTTTACAATGGCATCTTAAATTCCTAAAGTTGTTAAAAATTAGTCCTGTTTGGACATATCAAAATTCAAGTTGGAAAATCTTACATTATACTATCCACCTTGAAAAAATGTAAAGAATCTTGATTTGGTCAAGTTACTTAACATCACTATCCTCTTTCAGATTATAAGTTCTGTAGAACAACAGATAATAAGGTTCACAAGAGTTCTGCAGAACTACAGATTATAAGGTTCACAAGTTTTCTGCAGAACTATAGATTATAAGGTTAAGGTTTATAAGAGTTCTGCAGAACTACAGGTTATAAGGTTCACAAGAGTTTTGCAGAACTACAGATTATAAGGTTCACAAGAGTTCTACAGAACGATAGATTATAAGGTTTACAAGAGTTCTGCAGAACTACAGATTATAAGGTTCACAAGAGTTCTGAAGAACTAGATTATAAGGTTTACAAGAGTTCTGAAGAACTACAGATTATAAGGTTTGCATAGATTATAAGGTTCACAAGAGTTCTGCAGAACTACAGATTATAAGGTTCACAAGAGTTCTGCTGAACTACAGATTATAAGGTTCACAAGAGTTCTGAAAACTAGATTATAAGGTTCACAAGAGTTCTGCTGAACTACAGATTATAAGGTTCACAAGAGTTCTGAAGAACTACAGATTATAAGGTTTACAAGAGTTCTGCAGAACTACAGATTATAAGGTTTACAAGAGTTCTGCTGAACTACAGATAATAAGGTTCACAAGAGTTCTGCTGAACTACAGATTATAAGGTTCACAAGAGTTCTGAAGAACTACAGATTATAAGGTTCACAAGAGTTCTGCTGAACTACAGATTATAAGGTTCACAAGAGTTCTGAAGAACTACAGATTATAAGGTTTAAAAGAGTTCTGCAGAACTACAGATTATAAGGTTCACAAGAGTTCTGAAGAACTATTGATTATAAGGTTCACAACAGTTTTGAAGAACAACAGAAAAAAAGGTTCACAAGAATTCTAAAGAACTACAGATTATAAGGTTCACAACAGTTTTGAAGAACTACAGATTATAAGGTTCACAAGAATTCTAAAGAACTACAGATTATAAGGTTCACAAGAGTTTTGCAGAAACATATATGTTTTATTTGCTAATCTATTTTTGTTTTTTTTTTATATATATATATTTTTGTTTTTAAGTATTATGGGGTCAAAATGGCACAGTCTTAGTATGTCAGTTGACATATTTTAAGTAAATAGGGGTTCAATTCAGGTTATAAGGTTCACAAGAGTTTTGCAGAACTACAGATTATAAGGTTCACAAGAGTTCTACAGAACGATAGATTATAAGGTTCACAAGAGTTCTGCAGAACTACAGATTATAAGGTTCACAAGAGTTCTGAAGAACTAGATTATAAGGTTCACAAGAGTTCTGAAGAACTACAGATTATAAGGTTTGCAAGTTTTCAGCAGAACTATAGATGATAAGATTCACAAGAGTTCTGAAGAACTATAGATTATAAGGTTCACAAGAGTTCTGCAGAACTACAGATTATAAGGTTCACAAGAGTTCTGAAAAAGTAGATTATAAGGTTCACAAGAGTTCTGCTGAACTACAGATTATAAGGTTCACAAGAGTTCTGCAGAACTACAGATTATAAGGTTCACAAGAGTTCTGAAGAACTACGGATTATAAGGTTTACAAGAGTTCTGCAGAACTACAGATAAGGTTCACAAGAGTTCTGAAGAACTATTGATTATAAGGTTCACAACAGTTTTGAAGAACAACAGAAAAAAAGGTTCACAAGAAGTCTAAAGAACTACAGATTATAAGGTTCAAAACAGTTTTGAAGAACTACAGATTATAAGGTTCACAAGAATTCTAAAGAACTACAGATTATAAGGTTCACAAGAGTTTTGCAGAACCATATATGTTTTATTTGCTAATCTATTTTTGTTTTTTTTTTTTTTTATATATTTTTGTTTTTAAGTATTATGGGGTCAAAATGGCACAGTCCTAGTAACTCAGTTGACATATTTTAAGTAAATAGGGGTTCAATTCAGATAGATCGTTGGTTTCAAAGTTGTTAATAGCTAGTGCATCAGCAATTTTTCAGTCATTCAAACCATGAGAGCACGGTTATTAGTCTCTAGGGATTAATCTATGAGTAAGTTTGTGTATGCATGAGTTGTGTGTGTGTGTATGTGTGTGTGTGTGTGTGTGTGTGTGCTTGCATGTGGATGTGTGCACGCGCATGTGTGTGTGTGTGTGTGTGTGTGTGTGTGTGTGTGTGTGTGATAGTCTGCCTTGTACTAGTGTACACTCAAGAAAACTTTGTATGCCACAGACAAGCATGCCCTCCCCCAATCACATTATCTTGACACCTTGTAAACCAGCTGATTCTCTGTTCTCCTAATGTGCTCTCAAGGTGGATGCTCTACCACTGAGCCACCAAGGTGGTTTTATTAGAAAGGATTTCAGTTAAATCAAGGGAATTTAAAAAGAATAGAGCACTTTCCCCTTGCCGAGAGCCTGTCATTCTTTAGGTTTATGTGTCTAGATTTAAGGATCCAATGGTCCTCAGCATCATCCCTCTTTTCTTTGGGATGTGGGGTCATCTGGATAATTTCAAAAATTTGTGGATAATTTCAAACTTAGTATCTTGTAGGCTGTGATATACAAAGTTCAGTTTGATTTAAACCTCTTTATGGTATCAATTCTTGAACAATGTTGACAGTAATTTTTCTTGAATGTGGTTGGATTTCATTTTGGATTTTCTTCCCTTATGGCCCTTGTAGTCAGGGCATGTACATTTAGCCTAGATTAATAAAATCAAGTTTCAGAACTTTCAATTAAATTTTCAGTATTTCAATATTCCAATGCATCAAATTTTTTATTATAAGTTTATGATGTACTATCATATTTTACCATTACAGTTAAATTTTCTGATGATCATATGACATTTTAGAAATATCAAATCAAAATTTTACGCCACAGAATCAACGGATATTTATTGAAGTTTTGTAATATGTAATATAAGTCATAAATACATTTTCCAAACATGTATAACAGAGTTTTGTTATCAAAATAATTTTCATCACTATTATTGACCCTGTATTGCATTTAAAAAAATTATAAAAATATTCTCAAAGATTCTACAAAATCACCTTGAATGTTAAGTAGTTTTAAAAATTCTATTTGATTTTTCTTTTTTTAATTTTTAATAAAATAAAATTTAAAATGTCACACAGCTAGGTTTATAAGTAACCAGAAAATGTAATGATTTCTGCAGCAGCTGTGTGCAGCAATTAAAACTGATAATTGCTACATAAAATTCAAGGCTGGTTTTGAAAACACATGATAACAGAATATGGAATTTCAATTTGATTTCAATTTTTTTCAAAGTTTTATCTCTTAAAAACACTTAAAGATAATCTGAAACCGTGTATGACTTTTCATCTGCATACATAAGAAACATACCATATTTTTTCTTTGATACAGTTTCTGTAATTTTTTAACAAAAGATAACCTTTGACAATAGATTTTTTTCAACAAAATAGAAAAAAAATGTGTCGATAATCATAATAAAAAAAGATTATAACATTTAATGTGACTTTAAATTAACAATGTTGTTCAGATCTTTTGAATTAGGTCAAGTTGGTATTATGGGTCATTTAGGTCAATACCAATTTTAGTCCAATTTTCTTCAAACTTGCTCAAAATGGTCCTCATAAAAAACTGGATTAAGTCATATATAAGACTGGTGCATTTCAATTCCAAAATTTGATATGACTTTTCCACACCAAAAAAAAAAAAAAAAAAATAATACTAATAATAATAATAATAATTATAATTTCTGCAAAAAAAGAAAAGATTTTTTCCCACATTTTTACATTTTTATTATTTTTCATTTCCACAATAAACATGTTGTTAATACTTCCTTTTATATTCAATTACCCCATCTGTTAGCCGGATTTTAATCTGTAGCCTCTTGCTCAACATGGGAAGGTGGAAGTGGGATTTATCAATGTAATGCTTTACAAGATTTGATATAGCTAAATCTGTAGACATTATGTCCTTTTTCAACACATGAGACTTTCTATATGCATATCCTTCAAATATCAGACACGATTACCCCCCCCCCCCCTCCCCATTAGTCTGTAAACATAAGTTCAAAGTTTAACGTATGCTAGGAACAATAAAGTGATTAAAGTAGTTACTCTCACAATATAAATAGAATATTTTCAAGTAGTGAGTAGATGATCACCTTGTAAAAAGAATTAACCGAAACATGTAATATTTACCTGTACGGTAAAAAAATAATAATTGTGAAAATGAAAAAAAAAAAAAAAAAAAAACTTGCTTAAATGAAAATATTACTTTGTGAAAAAACTGCGGAAATGCAATGCACCTTATAAGACATGTTTTGTCCTAATGCAGATAACAATAAAAAATTAAAGGTAATGTTTGCTAATTCCTAAAGAAGCTACAATTTTGTTGTCCTAAAAACATTTACATCAATTTTATATAATAGACAATTTTTGACCAACTTCTTTAAAATGATCATGCAGACAAAAAGCAAATTTCAAGTTCATATAAAGGTCATGTTGGATTAATAAGTTAACCACTTGGTAAAATCATAGTAAAAAACTTGTAAACAGCTTGGAGTAATATTTGGAACAAAATTTTTACAAAAGGTAAATCAAGATGTATCAATAAGTAGACTAAATGTGCCAAATGTTTTGTCCAACCTTCTTCTTTGCATAGAATAATCTCCTTGACAAAAAAGAAGTTTTTTTTTTTTTTACTGTAGGTCATGCACAGTTAACTGAATGTGCAAATCATAAAAAATCCTTAACATTTGAGAAACCAGAGACTTTTTTTGGCCAATCTTCATCAGAAGTTAACAGACACATTTCTTTTTTTTATGTAATTTTAAAAATTTTAAAAATTTCAAAGAGTTTGTTTCTCATGACATAAGAGATCAGTCCAAATAAATGCAGTAAGCAAAATCACCAACAATGATTTACACTGTCTATGGGGGATTGGGGGGGGGGAGATATTGAAAGGTAGTGAATATTCAAAGTGGAAGATGCCGAAAACAAAATTCTACCATCAATTTAAATCAGTGTGTTTATGCTGTTTGCAGTACATAGTATCCTCTGTTGCCTATAATATTTTCAAATTTGACAGAGGTTCCTATCTATTGCAGACATAGAACCTCATTTTTCAGTCTCTTACCAAAGATTCCAGTAAGTAATACTTTTCGCAGCAAAAGTTTGAGAAATATCTAAACACCTGTGTAATTTTGATGTGCCATATGTGCACACCTGGGAAATTTATTCCTGATCAGTGACACTAGGAGCCAAAAAAAGTTGATAGATAGAAAAGGTAATCATCCCAGCGATAAAGAAAATCATCTTTGAAACTTCAAAATATCAGATATGGTTTGAACCTGAACATCCTATGTCTCCTCATAAAATCATAATTATGGAAGGGATCAAGATCATATCTTTGTTACAAATAAATATGACCAAAAATTAAAAAAAAAAAAAATTAAAAAAATTATAATAAAATTGTCATACTGTATTTTAGAGTTTCTTTGCCTGTTTATTAAGTCGCAATTAAAAGTAATTTATAATTTAGTGAATTTATAACCACAACTTTATGTTGGTAAATCGAAAAACAAGACAGATATGTACCATAAATTTTATTCCAAATAAAAACCAGATTGTTTTCTAGTAAAATGCCAAGACTTAAAATATAATACACTTATTGTTGCTGGCCGAGTCAAAGTAAAACATGTTTATGAGAAAAAAAAATACATGGCCATATATTGACAAAATTTAACTATGAAACACAAACATGTACATAAATATGAAAATAAAAATTAAAAAAAGAAATGTCAAATGTTCAAGAAAAATTTTTCATGTCAATGTAATACAAAATGGTTTAAAAGTGTGGAAAGAATGGACTAATGATGCTTTGAGAGTAATAATCTTTCATTTATATTGAGGATTGGAGTGGAGTAATGGTGTTTTACCCCCAGTCAAGATTTTTTCACTTATTTTGTGGTGGTCAGTTCTGGAATTGTGGAGGAAACATGAGTACCCAGAGAAAACCATCGACCTTCAGAAGTGAACCGCCTAATTTTTCCACACTAGTATCTGTCCCGAGTGGGATTCCAACCCAGGCAATGAGAGGCGCTGTGATCCATAAGCAATAGTGTTGCAACATTGGTTAAAAATCATAATCGATCATCAGTTGGAATCGGTTGGTGCTTCTGATGCAATTTAACCAATTATAATCGGTTGGGTTTTATTTTTTTTAAATGTTTTTCTTTTTGAATTAAAAAGCTATTAAATGAGTGGAATTTTTTGTGTTCTCTTTATTATTAAGATGTAGATATACACTCTACATATACACAAACTCTAGCACTATGTATTAGCACTGAACTAACACATTTTTATTTACTCTTGCTTACTGTATATGCACCCATTGGTTCTAAGTAATCTTTTTACTTCGTAACATAAAATCATGGTAGGTGGCTAGTAAGTGGCATGGTGAACAATAATCTGAACCATTAACAAGGTCTTACTGTTAGCATTATACACCTGAGGGTTACAGTAAGTAATGCACTGTAGAACAAAACTGGTTTGCAATCTTCATAAGTCAATTACTTCTCAAACAGAAAAGGGGTTTGCAGCTGAAAAACGTACTTGGCAACAGCCAACATAACAAGGAACTTGGAATAACACAACAAAGAAAACATTAAGACAAGACATAACAAGACAGAACAAAGTTACAAACACCTATAAGGACTGTTCATCATGGCATCATCAGCCATGTGGCTTGTGAAAACCGGAATACGTTAGTGCTTTGTAAAACACGAATTGAAACAGCACAACAGGGATTCTGGAAATTTAAACGATGATCGATTATCAGAAAACATAATCGATAATCACAATCGGGAGGCTTCAACACGCTGTAATCAATTCTTTTCGATAATTGTTTCATCACTAGTAAGCACACGCTTTAGACCACATGGCCAACAAGGCCCCCATTTACATTCAGGCAGACAGTTTTGAGATCATGGAAGAAACCTGAATACCTGAAGAAAGTGAGCAAGTGAACTGACAAACTTATTCAGACTAGGATCTGCCTGTGTAGCATTCTATCCTAGGTGCTGAGTGGTACTGTGATCAATCCAGGTAATCTAGACCAATCAGCCACAAAAACAACAAAATGTTCATAAACATTTGCTTCAAGTAAATTTCAATTTTAGTAGTATAAATTTATTTTTTGAAGTTTCTGAGACCAGTTTCGTTAAATTTGATGCAGTTGAGCTGAAATGAAAATTCCACTGCATATAAAAAATGTATGAAAATACTGTTGGGCTTTAATCTGAAATAAACTTGTCATATAGCTCTTAATCTTATTATTTAGTTGTTTGTTACTATGGTAACAGGGAATCAAATTGAAATAGTCTTCAAAATTTTAGACAATTTTTAACTGATTTTTATGTTTCCTTGACAACAGATTGCTATAATTTTCAAATATTAAACATTGTTACAAATTTTATAATACCATCCAAATCTCATAAATAATTGTTCTTTTATGTTTTAGCTCAATAAAGTAAAATGTTTGTAAACTTTGGTGTGAAATGAAATTTTTACTAAATGAGGCATGAATGCATGATCATACCAGTATAATGGTACTGAGGCAGTTAACCTCCTTAAAGAGGCTTTGTGCTTAGAAGTCTAAAGCAAGCACTTGCAAACAAAAGCAACAACATTTTCAATCTTAATTTATATCTCAATCAGAGTTGCCCTTCATGCAAGAAAATTTTCAAAGGTTGGTGGTTTTTTCAGGGTAAACTGGTTTCATCTAAAAAATTTAACTACCTCAACATAAGTAAAAGAATCTTGGATTGGGTGAAAAACCTTTTTATTCCAATCTATCTTCATAAATATTATACCAGGAATTGACCTAACGACATACTACTGAAAGGTGAAAGTGCTACATCTTGTGTCACTTGAACAACCCAGTGATTAAATGTTAACAATGTTTGAACTGATAGCTACTGGCTAAAGACCATTCCATTTAGAATAGACCACTTTCTTTTAGCACTGAAAGAAAATCTCCAAGTTAATAACAATAATAAATATATCATTGAATGCATGAATCTTTTTATTTTCTTTTTCAAAAATCGTCTTTTCCTGGAACATTTGACAGGAAAATTCTGAAAATTTCTAGTGGTTAAACTTGTCTCCAAGTTAATAACAATAATAAATATATCACTGAATGCATGAATCTTTTTATTTTCTTTTTCAAAAATCGTCTTTTCCTGGAACATTTGACAGGAAAATTCTGAAAATTTCTAGCTGTTAAACTTTTATGCCCTGGAGTAAAGATTAATTCACTTATATCAAGGTGGTTATTTCTTGAATGATGGAGAAACCCTAAGTACCAGGAGAAAATCGGCAAACATTTAGAGTAGGACCCCGATAGCATATCTCTAAATTTTGTACTGCATATTATATTTTTCTAACTACATTCAAAAATTGTAGGTCTGTTTCATTTTTCTTTAAATTTAAAAAAAAGATTATCAAGCAAATTTGTTTTTTTATACATAATAAATATAAATAAATATACTTCAGATCTTTATGGGTGGTCTAAAAACGTAGTTACCATGCAAATAAATAATATTGCAATTTCAAATTTTGTCAATGAAGTATTTCATTACCTAATTTATTTATTATATACAAGTGTATATATTTATCTAGAAAGAGATTTCGGAATTCACCGGAGCTGTTTGAATGAACGTTAGAATGGCATTTCAGTTGGGGTCAGAGTGATATCTCGTAACACATCTTACACTAGAAACCACACCTTCAACCATGATAATAAGTATTTTATGTTTTTTCTCTGTTATCTTTAGATACAACTTCCATCATATATATTACACATAAAGTATTATATTCATACAAGATGTATTTTTGTTTCACTGGGGCACCTTCTGATCATCACCTAACACTCGAACTGCACTCTGAGAGGTTACTTAATTTTTTTCAGTTACGCATATGAACTGCTTTTGTCAAGTACAAATTTAAATTTCTTGGTGTCAAGTAAAAATCTCAATTCTTTGGTGTCAAGTACAAATTATAGTGTTTTGGTGTCAAGTACAAATCTCAATTCTTTGGTGTCAAGTACAAATTATAGTGTTTTGGTGTCAAGTACAAATCTCAATTCTTTGGGGTCAAGTACAAATTATAGTGTTTTGGTGTCAAGTACAAATCTCAATTCTTTGGTGTCAAGTACAAATTATAGTGTTTTGGTGTCAAGTACAAATCTCAATTCTTTGGTCTTAAGTACAAATTATAGTGTTTTGGTGTCAAGTACAAATCTCAATTCTTTGGTGTCAACTACAAATTATAATGTTTTGGTGTCAAGTACAAATCTCAATTCTTTGGTATCAAGTACAAATTATAATGTTTTGGTGTGATGTACAAATTATAGTGTTTTGGTGTCAAGTACAAATCTCAATTCTTTGGTGTGATGTACAAATTATAGTGTTTTGGTGTCAAGTACAAATCTCAATTCTTTGGTGTGATGTACAAATTATAATGTTTTGGTGTCAAGTACAAATTATAGTGTTTTCGTGTCAAGTACAAATCTTAATTCTTTGGCATCAAGTACAAATTTATATTTATTTTTTTGTGTCAAGTACAAATCTATATTTCTTGACATCAAGTACATATTTAAAAATCCTTATCATCAAGTACAAATCTAAATTTCTGGTGTCAAGTTAAAATCTCAATTTCTTGGTGTCTAATAAAACTTTAAATTGGCTGGTGTCAAGTGCAATTTATATTTCTTGGCACGAAGTACAAATCTTTATTTCTTGGCATCCAGTACAAATAAAAACATCCTTGTTGTCAAGCACAAATCCAAATTCCTTGGTATTGAGTACAAATCAAAATTGGCTGGTATTAAGTAACAATTTATATTTCTTAGCATCAAGTGTGAATTCTCATTTCTTTGCATCAAGTACAAACATAAACACCCTTGTTGTCAAGTACATATCAAAATTCCTTGGTGTTTAGTACAAATCTCAATCCCTTGGTGTAAGTTCAAATTTATATTTCTTGGCATTTAGCACAAATCCAAATATTCTTGTCATCAAGCATAAAATCCAACTATGATCGCAAGTGCAAAATGAAGTTCCTTGGTACATTGTAGGTTATAATGGTGTTTTACGTAGTCAGTTTTGGCTAGGATTATAAAAGAAAATTGAAGTACTCAAAGAAAAACAAACATTTCACACTAATTAATCTAATATTAGTTTGAGGAGAATTAAACCTTTGAGCACTCTGCAATCGTGGAAATTCTTTACTCTTGCCATATGATAGTGAAATAAACCTTGTAAAGATGCAGACCAACATAAACAATAGCGTCCACAAAAACTCTTAGCTGTAGATTTAACCACTGGTTTGAGGACAATTTAGAAAGCATCGTTACATCATTAGCAACATAATAAAAAAAATGTCCCACAAAATTACTGTTTGTGTGGAAACATCTGTCTTTTTCAGTCTAAGTCTACATGTAGTTTTTAGTCAATATTGTTCTACTACTTTTTCATATATCTTTTTCTTTGACTTATTTAACACAACCAGTATATCATATTTAAAAAGATACAGAGCTGTGGATGTATGAATACTTATTTCCTAAAATAAAAGCCACCAAGTTATAATAAGATTCCAATCCTAATTTAAATTAAAGAACCTGGCAAGTATTCTATTTTCAGGGACTCATATAGGAGGACCCTGTGGATTACACTTCTGTTTTTAACACCGTTATCAAGGGCAGTGCTCACACAAGAAATAAAATATGAGGTCTACAGTATGTTGTATAAGGAGATTAAAAAGTTTGATTTTCTGATGTCGTTCATGTGCTTGTTTTATTACTTACTCTCTTCCAGAACCTCCTTTCCTTTTCCTGTTTCCTTTTCCACTATCTGGTGTTCCTAAAATAGATTCAAATACAACAGTTAATCAAAAGTATCACAGTGAAATGTGGGAAAGAATATTTTGCTCGCTTGTTACATGAAAGTTACAAATAATTCATTTTGGGCATTTAATCTGCAATGAATAATAAAAAAAAAAAAAAAATAATAATAATAATAATAATAATAATAAAATACAAATCAAAACATTAAAAAAGGCAAGTAAAATTTTATTTTGGAACAGCTAATTAAAAAGTTTGAATCTTTTCAATTTTCCTTTTCTAAAGAAACTGTAATTTTTAATCAAAATTAGCAACTTTTTTTTTTTGAAAATTAATTTATCCCAAACCTGTTAAGTAATTCAAGTAATGCAAATTTTATAAAAATAAAAAAAAACAAAAAGAAAAAAAATTCTATTATCATTTAAGGCCTATATATAAATATATATATATATATATATATATATATATATATATATATATATATATATATATATATATATATATATATAAATTGTAAACTCTAAAATTTAATAATGACAATGGTTTCCAGAAGCATGCATGCCAACAGTAACATATGTATATCAATCTGTTTTCCTTCAAAACAAGTGAAGGCATAAAATAAGACAAAAAGTACGGTTATTCAAACAGGCACATGTTGTAAAATGAAATTTAAGGACTATTTAAATTTAAACTAAGCTAACCTCTTGATAATTATCTTAAAGGTTCTGCATAAAATAGATGCGGTCATAGAATATACATGAATAATAATAAGGTTAAACTGTGTTGGTCGGGATTTATCCAAGTGCCAACAAGTACTACAGTACTGAGTTTATGTTTATCTATCTCTGACACCTAATCATTGATGCACAGCTCAGTATGCACAATTTATGAACATTTTATTGGAGACATTTGAATCTTCTACATTTTAGGACATTATTTTCCGTTTTATTTTTCTTTCTTTTATTTTCTTTTCCTAATTTTGAGCTTTCAAGAAAGACCTAGAAAAAAGGTCAAATTCAAACCTTTTTTATATTCTGTGCAAACCATGTGAGAAACAATGTAAAAACCTGTAAAGTATTTCAGTCCCTTTCTTTGTAAAGGGAACTTAAACCTATAAAGTATCCCAGCCCCTTTCTTTGTAAAGGGAACTTAAACCTGTAAAGTATTTCAGCCCCTTTCTTTGTAAAGGGAACTTAAACCTGTAAAGTATCCCAGCCCCTTTCTTTGTAAAGGGAACTTAAACCTGTAAAGTATCCCAGCCCCTTTCTTTGCAAAGGGAACTTAACCCTGTAAAGTATCCCAGCCCCTTTCCTTGTAAAGGAAACTTAAACCTGCAAAGTATCCCAGCCCCTTTCTTTGTAAAGGAAACTTAAACCTGTAAAGTATCCCAGCCCCTTTCTTAGAAAAGGGAACTTAAACCTGTAGAGTATTTCAGCCCCTTTCTTAGAAAAGGGAACTTAAACCTGTAGAGTATTTCAGCCCCTTTCTTAGAAAAGGGAACTTAAACCTGTTAAGTATTTCAGCCCCTATCTTTGTAAAGGGAACTTAAACCTGTAGAGTATTTCGGACCCTTTCTTAGAAAAGGTAACTTAAAACCTGTTAAGTATTCCAGTCCCTTTCTTTGTAAAGGGAACTTAAACCTGTAGAGCATTTCAGCCCCTTTCTTTGTAAAGGGAACTTAAACCTGTAGGGTATTTCAGCCCCTTTCTTTGTAAAGGAAACTTAAACCTGTAGGGTATTTCAGCCCCATTTCTTTGTAAAGGAAACTTAAACCTGTAAAGTATCCCAGCCACTTTCTTAGAAAAGGGAACTTAAACCTGTTAAGTATTCCAGCCCCTTTCTTTGCAAAGGGAACTTAAACCTGAAAAGTATTTCAGCCCCTTTCTTAGAAAAGGGAACTTAAACCTGTAAAGTATTCCAGTCCCTTCCTTTGTAAAGGGAACTTAAACCTGTAAAGTATCCCAGCCCCTTTCTTAGAAAAGGGAACTTAAACCTGTAAAGTATTTCAGCCCCTTTCTTAGAAAAGGGAACTTAAACCTGTAGAGTATTTCAGCCCCTTTCTTAGAAAAGGGAACTTAAACCTGTAGAGTATTTCAGCCCCTTTCTTAGAAAAGGGAACTTAAACCTGTAAAGTATTCCAGTCCCTTCCTTTGTAAAGGGAACTTAAACCTGTAAAGTATCCCAGCCCCTTTCTTAGAAAAGGGAACTTAAACCTGTAAAGTATTTCAGCCCCTTTCTTAGAAAAGGGAACTTAAACCTGTAGAGTATTTCAGCCCCTTTCTTAGAAAAGGAAACTTATACCTGTAGAGTATTCCAGCCCCTTTCTTTGTAAAGGGAACTTAAACCTGTTAAGTATTTCAGTCCCTTTCTTTGTAAAGGGAACTTAAACCTGTAGAGTATTTCAGCCACTTTCTTAGAAAAGGTAACTTTAAACCTGTTAAGTATTCCAGTCCCTTTCTTTGTAAAGGGAACTTAAACCTGTAGAGCATTTCAGCCCCTTTCTTTGTAAAGGGAACTTAAACCTGTAGGGTATTTCAGCCCCATTTCTTTGCAGAGGAAACTTAAACCTGTAAAGAATTCCAGGGGGTTTCTTTGCAAAGGAAACTTAAACCTGTAAAGAATTCTAGCCCCTTTCTTAGAAAAGGGAACTAAAACCTGTAAAGTATTTCAGTCCCTTTCTTTTCAAAGGGGCTGGAATACTCTTTCAATACAGTTTCCCAGCCCCTTTCTTAGAAAAGGGAACTTAAACCTGTAGAGTATTCCAGCCCCTTTTTTTGTAAAGGAAACTTAAACAATTAGGGCGTACGTATTTGATGAGTTCGTGTTTTATGTTAGTCTAATTGCAACTACTTAATCTTAAAACTTCTTTGTTTTATTTCATACATACTATAACATACTAATTATCATAATTTTTAGATTTTTTAAAAACTGTTATTTATTTATTTATTCAGGTTTCATAGTTTTTTATATTTATTAAATTATTCGTATATGCATTATTAAAAATACTTGAAGACAAAACCATACACAGTCATGATTTATTTCTAGAATACTATTATTAATATATTAATATATATTTATAAATAATTCAACATCAATATCATATTCTGCATGTTAACATATATCGTGACTTCTAAAATGGCTACCAAATTAGAAATACTATTATTTAAACAAATTTACAAATATATATTTTTGAACCATTTGATGGCATGATTAAGACACATAAATAACCAACAAAAAAAAATAAACAACTGCGCCTGGAGCACATTATACGCCCGTCAGATATTTAAACTTCTTTTTAATGTCTTAAACAACTTGACATTTAGCTGAAACATACTGTTTTAAAACAAAAGTAGAAAATTTATTTCTCAATGTTTATTTACAAACCTTTTTGATTATAGGACAAATATAACACAAAAGTTTCATAAAAAAGTTCAAATGATTTTTTAGTTACAACATGCAAAAAATGCCTAAAATTTGACAATTAAAGGCCAATAACTCTGCAACAAGAAAACATACAAATCTCAAAAATAAAAGGGAACTCTCTGCCATGGATACCAATATAACACAAAAGTTTCATTCAAATTGTTCAAAGCATTTTTGAGTCATTGTACAACAGGCAAAAAAGTGCCTAAAATTTGACAATTAAAGGCCAATAACTCCTTAATGAAAAAACATACGAATATCAAAAACGAAAGGGAGCTTTCTGCCTTAGATACAAACATTTCACAAAAGTTTCATTAAAATTGCTCAAAGCATTCTTGAGTTAGTGTACGACGTGTGGACATACAGATGGATGGACGGACGGACTGCGCCATACCTTAATACGTCCCGTCATAGACGGCATATAAAAACAGACTTAGCAATTTAACTCCTTTTTCTCTCTAGAATATTATGATAAAATGTTTGTCTGATTGGATAAGTTTATATTTTCCTCATTTTCACACTGCAGCATGATATAGTCCAGATATATGTAATTTAGATGTTTTTCAATAATTGGAACTAGTAATAAATAAAACACAAACATACCAGTACATGTCAAAATCACAATCGCCCCAAAAATAAAAAAAGTACAAATTTTGAAAACTGGCAAATTTAGTTATTCACATGAACTGCCATCAATGAAGTGAGGTCGGGTACTTAGACATACTGTTAATTATTGCAACATTATAAAGAACCCTAAAGACTAAGGACCTTATATAATACCTTTAATTTTGTTCAGCAAATATTCAGTTGACTGCAGTGCTCTAGACAGCAAAAGAAGATATGACAACAACAACAAAATGCTTTGTCATTTACAAGTGTTGTTATCTAAGTGTCATTACATTTAACACTGGAGAAACTATATGGTGCAAATTCTTTTGTCTCAAACACTAAACTTTCCTGCAAAGTTAATACATGAACAGACACCTCAGGTTGAGTGGTTAAGATCATAGGCATAGATCATAGGTCATGGATGGGTTCAAGGTCTAGCAGACCAGTGTGCTATGTTCTTGAACATGATTTCAAATTTCACATTGCTCATTAAGTTCAGCGAGTTGCTAAATGAATTGGCCTGCAAATAAGACACGGTTAGCTAACTTAGCTATGTGACTGACTGATTTCCCATCCAAGGCGTAGTATTGCACTCTTAAGAGTTGCTTCACATTATTGAACCTAGAATAAGCACTAGCCAAATAAGGCTATAAGCATTGAAAAAACTTCAACTTTACCCACTGCATTAACAATATAATAACGAGAATGGCTTCAGGCTCTGGCATTAAAATCTTAAATCAACAAAAATATCAGTTCTATATTGACATATGAGATTTTATACTTGTTAATGTTAGATTATAGTGTAATAAAAAAGGTAGGGTCTTTGGTCTTTGAACTAGTTATACTCATTATAAAACAAAAAAACTCAGGCTACATACATCGTTAAAATTACCGGTAAGTTTTGTCAGAATCCAGATAATTTATGCTCACATGATGGATGATGTCTCTTACTCATAATTCTTGCTTCTTGTTAGGAATACAAAATACAACTCATTTTGCTATAATAACTATAGTACTTTTCCCTTCTTTCAAATACAATTTATTTATTAAGCTTATCAGTCAGAGATACTCTGGTGTTTTTTGTTTTTTTTTTTTAACATCAGATTGGATTAATGGTGTTTTAACGTCTCAGGATTCTTTCACTTATATCGAGGTTGTCAGTTCTGGGATAATGGAGGAATCTGGAGTGCTTAGAGAAAACCAACCACCTTCTGCAAACTAATGGACATACTTTTACACACTAGGATCTGTCTAAAAGGGATTTGATTTTGATTTGATTAAATTTAATGGGTTTAACATCCCAGTCAAGAATATTTTACTAATATCGAGACATTGTCAGCCCAAGGTGAAGTGGCAAAAGTTTCAACCTTTGCAGTGCACTTAGGGTTTTTAAGATCTAGCACCTCTGAAGGAGCCAGTGACTTTCACTTCTGAATGACGAGTCTTGGTGAAAGAAGCACTACCAACTTTCAATTCTTAGTCAGACCCGGCCAGGATTGAACCCCCAACTTCCCACATGCAAAACGACACTCTACCAAATGAGCTTCCATAGTGGCAAGAGGGATTGGAACCTAGGTGGTGGGACATGCTGTGATTATACATCAGACCTCAGTTTCAATCATTCACTCAACTAAGTGTACACTCAACTCAAATTTGGGAATATTTCAATGTCAATTTCTAAGACATTACACAGTTAAAATTGAATATCTAATGTAATATTTAAATTTTTTAGTGAAAAAAACAAAACATTGTCTCATAAAACTTAAATTTTTCTTTAAAGTTTGATGACAGAAAAATGGGAATATTTGAGTTGAGTGTACACTCAGCTAAGTGAATGATTGTGAAACGTGGGCCAGATATTCAAGACCGATAAATTCCGACTGAACAGCAACAATGTTAACAATTGGCTATTTCTTTCCATGAAAATCATTACAAAGGTAACCCCCCCACACACACACACACACAATTTTCAAACCTTGTCATAGAACCATCATTCCAAAGTAAGAGTATTTAAAATTCTAACAATGAGTAAAAAAAAATCCTTGTGGAGATCATGTGATGCATTTGAGAAATAGTCAACCAAAACATAAAATAAATAAAATAAATAAAATAAATAAAATAAATAAAAATAAATAAATAAATAAATAAATAAATAAATAAATAAATAAATAAATAATAAAAAATTTAAAAAATAAATAAAAAAATAAATAAAATAAAATGAAATAAAAAATAAAAATAAAAAATTTTTAAAATGGAGTCTATAAAAATGACTATCATGATGAGAATGTACTTAATAAAAGTGCAGGCATATGAATTTTAACACCATGAGGTCCTTTGTTTTATTGTTAAAATCAGTGTCAGCATCATTTCTATTTTGGTCTTATTCTTTTCTCTCAATAAAATCATAAAAAATATATGATAATCAAATTGACATCACTATGGGAACTGTCAGTTTCAGGACAACATTACAGCTTTCATGTCTATGTTGTTAAGATCATCATTTTTTGTGGCATAAGCTGTTATCACATATTAACTTAATAAAACTTTTCTTTTTTAATTTTGAAGTATTCTTCTAACACACAGTTTTCTTACTTTTCCAACAACATGCATGTAATTATTCAGTGTATGTGCAAAGTTTGAAAACACTGAAACTGCAAAGTCGCAGGAGTTTAAAAATTCTGTAACTGCAAAATCGCAGGAGTTTAAAAATTCTGAAACTGCAAGGTCACAGGAGTTTAAAAATTCTGAAACTGCAAAGTCGCAGGAGTTTGAAAACAATGAAACTGCAAGGTCACAGGAGTTTAAAAATTCTTAAATTGCAAAGTCGCAGGAGTTTAATAATACTGAAACTGCAAAATCGCAGGAGTTTATCGATTCTTAAATATCAGTCTTTACAAAATTTTCTTTAATTGTACTCAAGTTGTTGTCATACTGTGTTATTAATAGTTGTAGTTCTTAATAATCAGATACAGAATAAGTATTTATTTTGGCCGTGCATTAATATTGGCACTTTTGACGTTAAATTTATTTCCACCCATATAAATACACTTCAACATTAATTTTTGTTCACCTATCTAATGAAAAACAATGACAGTGCCAATATCACTACATGCTAAATGTTTGAGACCCTTAGGAACAACAAATATGATACTCACCAATTAGAAATACTTATACACCATACATTTATAACAAGTTAACAAAAAGACTATAAATGTACTCAATATGAAAGAATTTACTCAATACATGTACTAATTTTAGCATAATAAAAAACATTAAAATATATAACCGATAAAAAAAAAGTTTAAAAAAACACTGATTTCACTACAAGAAAAAAAAAAAAAAAAAAAAAAAAAAAAAAAAAAAAAAAAAAAAAAAAAAAAAAAAATAGTAATTAGGAAATAATTTAATCAACCAATCACATACATATCACATAGGATTTATTCCTGGCAGACTTTTTCATTTTTTTGCATACTGGTATAATATTGGTATAACTCTTGTATTTCTATGATCGACCATATATTTTATATTCTAAGAATGGGAAGAATGGACAGAATGCTAACCCGATATAAGTTTGAATATTTATAGATTTCTGTAGTTTGTATGTATGTATGTATGTATGCCCGAGGAAATATATTTCAAAAACATTTGTAACTGAATAATTAATGAATTTAAAAAAACATTTTAAGCTTTTTGAATTTCAAAAATAAAAATTCTAAACTTAGTATTCATTTTGTCTATGTGGATTATAAATAAATGAATAAATAAATAAATATTTATACTGATACCCCTCCCATAATACCTATATTATCTTAAATAAATAAATAATCAATAATAAACAAAAATAAATAAATAAATAAATAAATAAATAAATAAATAAATAAATAAACTTTCCTACTTAGGTTACCGGTATATGATAAAATTATAAATCATTCTATTAATTTGTATTAATACTGATTCCCCCTCTAACAAATAAATAAATAAATATTATTAAATCAAATTTAAAAAAAAAAAAAAGACACTAATGACTGATACATGATAAAAAGAAAGCTAAAGATAAAACAAGAGATGATCCTACATACCAAAGGCACAAGAACTATATCCTGAGGAAGTACTAGGAAATCCACTACTGAAATGATGACCACTACTCGTTGTTTGATCTGGCGGTATGTATGGATTACCTGGAAAATTTGGTGGATAACTCCCAAGATAATGAGATCCACAAGGTGGTCTGGGAAACATGATAAACATATTCCATAACACACACACTCACACACAAACTACATGACTGAAATCCTAACACTTTAAGTTGATAACAGTATTTAGAAAATATCAACACAGATCCTGACCGACACAATGAATGTTTGATACCTTGTTGAAGTGTGTTTCAAGTTAATGTGATGCTCACTACTGATGTTTCAAATGTTTAAATTATATTTCCCACATATAATTATGATTATACATTTTAAAAAAAATGTAATTCTATATATAGCTTATTCCGATACATCACTATACTTCCTTTTCAGCACTAATAAGTTAATATCTACTTTACACGGTTACACAAAAGTGATACAATGTCGTTACTTATGTCAATCAAGCTTACTGAGGGGGTGTAGCATCATGAATATATTTATAACGCATGATATTTATAATAACCATGCTACAACTCTCCACTTACAAACATCAACCATTCGTGCAAATCCGACCACAGGTTTGTATCAGAATGAAAATGTCAAATTATGTGCAATAAAGTGATTTTTTTTTAAATTTTATCTTTACAACTTAAAATAACAGAAAAATGACTATTTGGCTCAAAAGTTTTTAAAACAAACTGATATTGAGAATACCTCGTAATAAATGTCAAAAATAAAAAAAAATCAATAGAGTGATTTTCAATTTTTGCTTCATAAGTAACAACCACATTAACATAAGTGCACAAATCGCAAACCAACTAACACCTCAAAGAAACACATATATAGCGGTATCAATCCTATCATCCTAAAATGATTCTCCTTTTTTTTTTCAGAATATGACGTGGAGACAGAAAGTACATTACATTTTTTACTTATAGGTACATATTCTTTCTTCATTTGGAAATAATTTGTCTGAAGTTTTAATTGCTTGTTTGTTAAAAAATAATTTGTCTGAAATTTTTAATCACTTGTTTGTTAGGAGATATTTTCTTCACATTTTAAAACATGGAAAGTTTTTTTTTCACTCTAAATATAGTTGTCGTAAAATCCATTAAGATGTACTGGACACAGGTTTTTCACACAGTTTCCTTACAATGCCATGAATTGGTCTCATGAACATCTCATTTGTTACAAGACAAAAAATTTGAAATAAAATAATTTAACAACTCAAACAACCATGGGACAACTGCAGAAGCTCAGGTGATAGAGTGCTCACTCCATAAGTAGGAGGTCATGGTTTCAAACTTTGACTGGTTATAACCGAAGACTTGAAAGGGGAAAGTGACTGTTCTTTTTCGCGAAGCACTTGGCACTCACTACCAAATGAAAGGCACAGTTCTTTCAGATTGGAACTTAAAATAAATGAGGTTCCTGTCAAAGTAGGCGTGGCAGGATAAAGAACCCTGCTGTATAATGTCATCAGTGCAGCACAAAGGCAAAATTTCTGCACTTTTGCTTATTGCTGGCAACATCCTGATATAAGTGAAATATTCTTGACTGAGATGTTAAACACCATTACTCAACTCAAACAACCATAGTAATTGTAAAGGCTGCCAAACAGTTTTTTCCAGTTTGCCCAATTTATTCAACATTAACTATGACTTTAAAAAAAATATTGGAGTAAAAAAAAATAGCCAACATCAAAATTATAGAGCCTTATTTTTATGTGTAAAAAGCCAGTAAGACTTGGACATAAAAACGACAAATAAGTTAGTTCAAAATGTTTTTATTTCCAATGAGTGCTGTATAAATTTTTGATCACATGATTTGTTGATTTAAAATTTGTAACAAGAAATCTTACATGTATTTATATATAACTTTTTGAAATTTTGAAAAAGTAGTTAACTTGTACTTTTTCATACTTATATAAAAAAAAATGATAAAAATTTTGGAGCAGATGGATATGCCAAAAAACAATATTTTGGAACCAGAAATTATAAAAATGACAAATTCGCTAAAATCAGGTAATGGCAATGCAGTCCTAGTTTTTTTAATATACTTAAGTAAAAACTTGGTTGAAAAACATATCTGTTCTTTGTGTCACGTACACCACAAATATATAGCAAGACAAAAACTAGACCTCCGGATTCAATGTGAATATACTTGTTATAATAAATCAGTTATTTATAAAGTTATATAAATCAGTTATTTATATATTTATATTCCGAGAATATTGTCAACAGAACATATATATTATAGTCTTATTATACATTGTGTTTACAGCAAACCTTGTAAGCAATTCGTAATAACAAAACCAGGATAAAAAGGAAATGAGTAGTGTCATGTTGTTTTTTTTTATATGTCTTTCAGAAAAGACAACGGGATAGTTAATACAGAGCTTTTGATAAATAATAATTGACGTGCTAGTTTAATCCCGAATCTGCATATGATGTGTTGATTCACTTCCTGTCAATTGCCGTCATAACCATTAACGCAGGAAACAATAAGTTCACATTTGTAATCCAAAAGCGTTTACAGCATGTAAAACAAGTCCGATGTCTATAATGGAATATGTAAAAACATGTATAACAGATCGTCATAACTCAGCTAACATTATGTAAAGATACAAAATTATTGCCACAACAATTAATATCTAAATGTTCTTATTTTTACAGATGTCTCCAGCTTTTATGAATCGTCTTGGTAACAGAGGCAACAATATTTCAAATACTAATATTTAACACTTTAATATTAATCAGTAGAAAATTGCTTACCAAAGCAAAATCTGCAATAAAAGATTTATCAGGAATAACATGCCTCTATCAATTTCCTTTCAAATAAGATTTCCTTGAACTACTGATATAATTGCAGTTTAAGACCTTTCTGCATTTAAAAAAGAGTTCATTTATCTGATCTTGTAGGTAAAAAAAAAAACACCAATTTGCACCTGTGGTTTTATGCAATTCTAAATATTTACTTACTTACAGTCTCTACTTACTTAATTACCTACTGACTTACTCATCATTCACTCATTTATTTATTTATTTATTTTTGCTTTATTTATTTATTTATTAATTTTTTGTTTTGCCTCAACATGCACAACTGTAGGTATGACTTCCTTTTTTACCCCTCATGCACCCATACTAAGTGAATACTTTGAAAAATAAAATCTCATATGTATGTTCAAAATTGTCTTCATTCTGACATTTGTAGAAGTCAAAATTATAATTTTAATGGCAGGTACAACTGTATTATTGTTCTTCCATATATTGTAGTCAAATGTTTGACCGAGATCATATACTACTTAATTTATATAACTTTTGTTGAAATGCCAGTGAACATTTGCACAGCATGTAAACAAATGAAAGAATTATTGTACCTCACGGAAAGTCTTAAACTATTATTGGTCAATTTCTAATCATGTGGTATGAAACAATTCAGAGTGTTTGAAGCAGCGGTCAACATTTCCATGGGATATTGCAATGTTCACTGCTTGACACGGAAACATATGAATGTTCATAACGGAAACTACTGAGTGATCCTACTTAAGATTACGTAATCTATAGACCAGTAACTTCTACAGTTCTTTATTAGATGCAATTTTACGCATTTTAAACAGGCTTTGACGGAATAAAAGGTGAACAAAATCGCTTTTTGTTAGGTATAATAAAGTAAATAGTGCCCTTGGTTGAGGGAAATATGGAGGATTGTCTCCCCTATGGAATGTTAGGGAAGACAATCCTCCATATTCCCCTCAACCAAGGGCACTATTTATATATTGGGACATTACTCCTCTCAACTCATCTCAAATATTCAAGACTTGCTAGACATTAAGAAGTTATTTTGCTGTCATTATTCTTTCTAAATTTTAGACCAAGGTGGTGTAAACATTTCTATCAATTAAGTTTTTTTAAAACTATTTATTGATATACAATGTTCATGTACACATATTTTGCTTTTAGAATCATCACTTACATTTGGAATTGGTGACCTTGACCTTTGAAAAAAGTAACAAATCTGTCAGCATTTTTCAGCCAAGACTTGCAATCCACAGATACATTTTTGACAAAAAATAAATGAAATCTATTACCGGTTAATGATTACAAATTCTCTAATTTTTTCAGAAAACTTATTAAAATATAACAACAACTGCCTAACGACCATTAAGATAAATCATGCTTAAAACATAAACCTATAAACCTATTTTACCATAAGGTTTGATTTAACCACAAAAGGATAAATATGAAAAGAAAAATAAAAAACCCTTACCATGTATGTTGGTCAATACAACGTCTTAGGGAATAGAAACTTATCAGTAAAGATACTGCCATTAGTGAGCCAGCATTAGTGAGTCCGTCCTTTCTACCATTGAGCCCTCAATCCTAACACCTTTATGATAATCAAGTTGTAATTTCATAAAAGTCAATAACTTGAGCACCTGTTTATTCTGATGGATAATGAGAACTCATTATTTTGACCTCTCTTTAATTGTTTTTCCCAATTTAAAAAACTCTTTAACTCCTGGTTATCTTGAAATTCAAAGTCCCTTGTATGTCAAATAATCGCTTTTAATCATACGTGAAGTATTAAATGTCTAGGGTTCTACTCTTTGTATATACCAAATTAGGACCAAATTGATGAACAAATATGTAATGACCATGTATCTGGTTTTTTTTTCTTCTATTTATAGAATTGATGGCCATCTTGGACTTAGGAGCTGTCGAAAAACATGAACTCTTCCAAGATATTTTCATAATAAACCCATGTATTTAGTTTCATAAAATTCTATTGAGAAAAAAAAAAAACTTGTTAGAGTGCTGACAAGAAAAGTAGAATATACACATGTGTGTATGTAAATAACAAATTCTATTTTATCTATATCATTTTAAAATTATTTTTAAAAAAAAAATTAAATTGTACACTGGTAACACATAATTATTTTTATCCAGGTACAACAGTTACCCTACCAAATATATATTATTTATTATAAAACACATGTATATCCAGAAAATCCAGACAACCTATATTCTTGGTTATCCCCCCCCCCCAAAAAAAAATAAAAAAATAATAATAATAATAATAATTTTGTTTTGTTTGTTTATCCCATGAAAAATGTCCTTGTAAAAAAAACTCTTTGAAAAAAAGTTACCTATTCCACTTTATAATGACCTGTAACAATTATCAAATACCGGTTTTCATTTTTAAAAATTACCCAAAAAACCAAGGTGATTGTTAAACTGAATATAAAACAAACATTTTGTATTATCTGCCATATTAAGTAATTTCTTGAAATTAAAATTAAAAATTTCAAGGGAAATGCCTTAAAGCATAATTTGTTATTTTTAATTTCATGTGAATCTAAATATTGTCATACATAAATTTAATGATGTAAACATGAAGCCCTATATATCAACATAATATATTTTGACAAGGTGATGTCTTGTGGGCAGTAAGCATGTACCAATGCTGGGCGGAGGATATTATAATTGATAATTTAAAAAAAACAACTGTTAAGGCGTGGTATCATGTTTGTTAATGCATGATAAAGTTTATCATTTGTAGAAGTATACCACCGTGGTTCAATGATTCCGTACTTCTTTAGTATGCAAGGTGCTTGTTTCTATACTTAACCTGTGTTTATAAATTAGATTTAACAATTATTAAAGAATTATATCATGATGTATGGGTATGTGTTTTACAACTAGAATGCTAGAATGCTCCATGGTGTGTGTGTGTGTGTGTGTGTGTGTGTGTGTGTGTGTGTGTGTGTGTGTGTATGTGTGTGTTGATTTAAAAGAAGGAAATGATATACCTTTCAGGAAAAAGTATAAGGAATATTTACAGGAGACTTGAAAGGGAAATCAGCTTGGAAGTAAAACTCCTGCTACAATTCAGATCACTGCAGTGACCATGTAACTGTCATCAAAATACAGTATTTTATTCTAAGCTTTGGTGACCGAGTGGTCTGAAGCATAAAATAACGGATCACATGATGTGCCTCTCACTTTCTAGATTTGGACCCTGCTTGTGGAAATCCTAGTGCCAGAAATCTTGTTCACTTGCTAAAGTTCAGTGATTTTTGGGCACTCTGGTTTCCTCAACCATTCCTGAACTGACCATCTAGTGAAAAAATCTTGACCGGGACAAAATCACCATTATTCACCCAACTCATTAATTCAAAGAAACAGAGTAGCATGCCATGTGTCACTGAGGTTTTTTTTTTTTTGTTTTTGTTTCGTTTTGTTATTTGTTTTATTTGAACACAATTAAATTTTACGTATCTGGCCTAGTCTATTAATTTAAAAACAAAAAAAATTCTTTGAGCGCCGGGATCATCATTATTCAGAGATATATTTTACTTGTTTTTTTTTTCATAGTATAACATGTGTGTTTGGACCTAAACCAATCAATTCAGAGTGTTCAGGCCGACATTATAATAAGATCTAAATTCATAATTTAACAGTAATGGGTCATATTCGCTTTACTGTTCCCATGAGAACTTGTGGAATAAATACATTGTAATCATCATCAAATCAATAAAATATTATTGTACTATAAATCTTCAGATTATTTTTTTTAAATCAATAACAACTTTTTTTCATCAAAAATGATTTTTTAATTTTCTTTTTTTTTTTTTTTAAACAATAATGTTACATCTGTTATATAACAAATCCATAACAAAAAAGAGACACTTTTTTAAAAATTATAATTTCAACCAATCATACAACAATATATGTAATATACTGGTACATTATAATATGTATGTTAATGTTCAAGTATATTACAAAGTTCACAATAAATCCATTTATTTCTAGAAACACTTGTGTCTTATGAGAACATATTTAAAATGCTAATGGTCAAAATCAAGAAACACTAGCCATCCTCTTCATGAGGTGATTAAATACGATGACATTTTTAAATGTTTTTACATGCACAATGCACACTTATATCTACAGGGGGGAATCCCATATCTATATTTAACAGAAACATGTTTTTCCAAGTCATGCTTTCTGATTCTATAAATAGAAGTCATGACATTGTGGGCGAGACACAGTTATTACTGTATTGAGTTGTTATAAATCAGGTCATTTTCTCTGTAATTAATAAAGAAAAAAAAATTGTAGTGAAAATGATGATGATAGATTGTACAAATAGTTTAATATATAATAATGATGTTTAATTACAAATTATTGGATATCAATAGTTTAACATCTGTTCTAAAAATACACTGAATCTAAATAGACCGTAATCATAATCTTTGCTATACAAGTATATTTGATATGACAGTATTCACACATCAAAAAATTATATGATTAAAAAAAATTATTTACTATATTTTTACTATAAGATTCATCAACTCCTATTTTTCTCCTATTTAGTATGCTTTTGCAAAAGTTAACTTAACTATTAACCTTCAGGCACTAAATTTACAGAACTTTTCCATAATGGTATACCGGTAGATCGAGCCTCAGTGACCATTATTACCCATGTCTGTTAAAAAAAACTTCTTTGGTAAAATAAGTAAAGTTTACTCTTAAAGACTGTTCTAAATGAAAAGGCTGTCCAAATATAACCTATTACAAAAAAATACAATTTGTGATAAACAGGGATTTTAATAGCCTATTGGTCTAAAGTGCTGGCTTGCAGATCTCATAACCCCTAACCAACTATGGTTGAAACCCTATCTAGAAGACCCTACAGTATGACGTCTTGTCAAGTAAGTGCTTCATTTCAGTACTCAAGTCATCTCTTATATCCAAGAACTGACTGTTTCAATGTAATTACTGAATCTTGACATGGCCTTAAAACATCATCACCCGAATTAACTCGCAGTTCCATTTTTGTTATTAGAGTCAGTCAGCACTTTCTTAAAATAAAAACACTTTTATTACAAACCAGTTGTACAAACTTCAACTACTTATAAACTTGTACATGTAAAATGTATGTAATGTAAAATTAGTTAAAAGTTTACCAAAAAAAAGAAAAAAGTGTAGAACTCTAGAGTTACATAAATCTATTTATAAGTTTAGTTTGTACATGGTGTATACCAAGTGACCTTAAAATAAGCTTAAACGTTTGAGGTATCAATGCTCTATATATCATACAGATTAAATACAAATTTAATGATTTTCTATGTGGAACATAAATGCATACAATCTTTTGTTAGCCATCAAGTCAAGAAGAGTTATTCCCCTTTACTAGATGATAGGGGAGTTAAATCCAGAAATCCACAACATGGATTATGTGAATAATTAAGAAGCGCAAAAAATGGTTGTGTCTAACTCTAACATACCAAGTTTTTTTGCAGATCTATATGGGCAGAGAAACAAATCTCAAGTGAAGTTTATAATTTATCATATTTTTTCATATATTTTCATAAAATATGAACTGCAAACATAGTATTCATTGTAATGTGCATATCTGTCTGAGATATATTGGGTTTAATCAACAATCATATCCTGCAATCATTTTTTAGACTCTTTAGAATTTAGACTTTGTCTTTGACTCTTAAGAATGGATGTTTGATTTATATGGATTGATTTTTGAGACTTTATAAAAGGTAAATTTTTCCCTGAAAGGGGAGGGGGGGGGGGGGGTTAAACTAGGAACTTTTGACCTCACTATGAATAAAAGTTCTAGTAATTCCTGAAGTCTTGATGTATCATATTACAAACTGACATTTTCAACTATATGTATTTGCTGATTAGTCATAAAATAGGGACTCATCATTTTAGTGGTCTAAATTTGTGAGCTTACAAGTTACATACTGTAGTACCGCTCACCGCATGAGTTCAACCCACTCAAATAAACATGTAAACTTATCCTTCAAGGCAAAGGTACTGTAAAATAGAAGTTTAGGTGAATAAAACAGAATCATGTTGTATTCCTCTTAAGTTAAATGTATCATATAAAGTATTATAAGTATTATTAAATTGTTTCCACTTGTGTTTGGTGTTGACAAGTTTGTAGTTCTCTTGATTAACATGCATTTACACATGAATAGCTGCAGATTTTTATTTTTACTTATTTCAATTTTAGAGTTGATTCATTTCTGACAATAAACTTAAAAAGTTTTTCTTTTTAATTTAGGTACTGGTAATACAAAACTTGTTCAGATAATCTGTCAATACAGCTCAGTACAGCTCTTTTCAGTCTGAACATTGCTTAATTGTCCTAAAATTTTGTATATCTTTTTATTTGCAAGTTGGCCTAAAATCATGTCCCATTTCTAATCAAACTACTTGTTACTGGTACATGTATTACAAATGTCGATTCAACCACTGCCATAGCTCAGTTGGTAGAGTGCTTGCTCCATAAGTGGGAGGTCATGGGTTTGAATCCCGACTGAGTCTGACCGCAGACTTGAAAGGGGGAGTGACTGCTCTTTCACCAAGCACTTTGCATTACCAAATGAAAGTCACATTTCATTTAGATAGGAACTTAAAATAAAGGTCAAGGGTCACAGTATGTGTGGCACAATAAAGTACCCTGCTATATATGCTATCAGCTTAACACACAGGCAACATTTCTGCACTTTCATTTACAGCTGGCGACATATTGATACACATGAAATATTCTTGACTGGGACTCATCTCAATTGTCAATTTAATAAAGCACGTCAATTAGCTACAGTCATATCAACTTGACAAAGCTGTCATTTCAAAAGGGTAAGACTTCTAAAAGGATAAGTAGGTTTCCGTTTTTTTTTTCTAGTTGAACATATATTTATTTTTGTGCTATGTGAAAGATGTCAATAAAAAGATAAAGAGAAAAAAAATCATGAAAATTTTTGTCCAAACACTGTAAGAAAATGTGCGAAATTAAAAATAAGCATCTGATTAGGATTATCCAACAGATTACATTGGTACTGTCAATTTAAATACAAAACAAGGTCAAGATGGTACATAGATACTGTTGTTTCTGTGTCTCTCTCTACCTAAATAGTACAGCTATTTTTTCTATAATTTAGGCCTCGGTTCTCTGTAATTAAGGATTGGATCAGGAAAAAAAAGTTCAGTAACCAAACAAGGAGCTTTCCTCAACTAGCGCTATCTATCATTTAAACATTCTGGCCTCCAGCCTGCAACATTCTTCCCTATCTTTCTTGATTTGGTACAAATGTACAATGGGAGCACGCTATTACTCTGCAGCTTCTAAGATAGATGAGCTTCTATATGCAGCAAGGAAGGAAATTATTCTGTATCATACAGGGGTAACCAATGTTCGCTTAAAACTCAAAGCATATTATTAAGTTTTATATTACAAATTACTGATATATTGTTAGTGAGTTTGGATCAGACCTGCCAACCCCCTGGGCAACTATTCAGTAAGATCAAGGACATTTTTGAGTAAGATTGCACTAGTTCAGTAAGATTTTACAAAAGTCAGTTTTGTCAAATAGGCCTATCTTAATTAGACTGTTAAGGCTACAAAATCACCTTAATCGCACCAATTTATACGATTCCTTTTTTTTTTCGGAAGCCGACTCTCCATAATCCGCCAGATCTGCTTTGCGTTTGCTCATTTTGAGATGTGCAGTTACCGCGAGAAACTTTTAAATCACACAGATGCTGATTATTACACTTCAGAAGTCTTTGAAATGCTTACTATCAAACGCTCTTCCGACTTTGCGTAACGACATGTGATCGCTGGCTATCTTTTTAATGCTTTATTGTAATCTGCTATGCCTTAAAAGCGTTTTCAAGACAGTTTTTCTAAACATGGTTTGGAAACATAAAGACAATAAAGACTATTCGGAAAAGATAAAAATCAGAAGAAAACATAGCGTATACGTACAATCGTAAGAATTAAACCCTTTCAGCAATTTTCAGTAAGAACTACGGAAAAATCGTAAGGGTTGGCAGGTCTGTTGGATATCTAGTATCAGCAACAACATCTAAAATGTTTGATTTGTATCATACTGCTTAAGTAATAACTACTCAGGTAACAAAAGTTAACCAATTATAGATAAAATAGCAGTTACTTGGCACCCAAATTCATAAATATATATTGTGGTCTGTAAATTGAAAATTTAGGGTATGAACCCAGGGCACCCAACCCTGGCATCAGTCCTGCCCAAGTTAGTCAAGTCTGGGCTAATAAAATAAAAAAAAAAAATGTTCGCTTAAAAACTCAACTTGAGATGCAAACTTGTCACCTATTGAGTCAAGCAGATAACAGAATAAATTGAAATGGTGAGAAGACATGACTGAGTGGCAATGTCACTGACTTGTGAAGTAATGGTTGTGTATTCAATAATCAATTAGACTTTGGGACAGTGGTTAAGTGTGAATGCCTGATAAAATTAAGCAAGTCACATGTACCACATAGCATTCATAACTCAATCAAGCTCAAATGACAACAGAAACTAATTACTCTTCAACACATCATCAGGGAATGAATCCGTTTACCACAAGAAACGGCACATGTCCGAGGCCTTAAAGACCTACTATCATTTAAGCCTGTTTTTTAGATTTTCAAAATCTTTTTTAACAAATAATGTAAGTGTTTGGTATGTACAGGTTGGGGCAGTAAAATTAGCCAGTTCATTAAGACATTACTAGACAGAAGCAGAAGACAAGTGGTTGTACTAAATTACCTCCCTTTGACAATTGAATGCGTTTTGACAGATGGGATAACAACTGGTTATCCCTACATGGTTTCAAATAAAAATATGGACTCCCTAAAAACATTAATATCATTACATCTGACCAATAAGAATAATGTCCAAAAGTCATACAGGATTATTTGTAGCTAGAAACTCATCCATCATATGTTTCGTTCCAGTTTATGCTGAAATTTGGGCCTAAAATTTATCAACCTACCTGCCCCAGACGGACCAGGGGAAACTGTAGCTGTTGCTGCCATCAAGTAAATAAGAACGAGGTATAATCTTATATAAGTATTTTCTCAATGTGTTGCGTTTATCATTACCATACAACTTCGACTAATGTAGTCGTGAATTTTACATAGCAGGAAACAAAGCAATCTCGCAGGTGCACGAGATCTTACGAGATCATAACATTGGCTCAACGACAACTTCCGGTTGACAGTTGGTGTTTTCATTATCAGTGAAAAAAGTCTCAAGAATGTAAAGAATTTTTTGTTAAAAATGAGTTTTGGGTAGGTAAAATTAGACACAGAATATTTTTTTAATGCTGTCGAAGTATGACAAAATAATGTAAGTTATAATAAGTGTCGTTTTCCCCTAAATCTGAATTGTTAACTGTATTTTCTTATTAATTACTTTAGAATTTAGATCAGTGAACAGTTAAATTATCATATCAAATTACTAAAATGAGAGAAAACAATACAGCATGTCCGTCAAGTTCATTAGTTACCAACATAGCACTTTTAAAACATAAGAAACAAATAAGTTCATAAACAAATTAATCCTGTTGTTTTAAACTAAAAACATTTAAATGTCGCTGCTATAATGAAACTCATAAATTCCGTATTCTTCAAATTTGAATTTTGCCAAGTCAGCTAAAATAA